>CM076846.1:27585327-28185327 GCA_039519185.1 Astragalus membranaceus
AGTGTATCCACTTATACAAGTGTTACACTGTTCTGCTCGCTACTTTCAGCAATTTCATCAAGATGAGTGTTATCTTCAATCTCATCTTCGACTGCCATCAGCACTAGCCCATCTGAGTCGGAGTCTGTGTCACTGTCACTCGCAAAATTGGCTTCAGCATCTCTAGAAACCTTCTTTTTTTACACCTGTTTCTATAATGCCCAAATTGCTGACAGTTGTAGCATTGCACTTTCGACAGGTCACCTTTCTTGTCGAAAGATCCCTTCTTCTTGTCGAAATCATTCTGCTTACTGCTTGATCCTTCTTCTCTACCTCTTTCGACCCTGATACTTGCCTTCCAATTCTTCTTAGAGGAATATGAAAGTAAGGCTTGTTCAGTTTCTCTCTCTGAACTTCTCTGCCTTATCCTCAATTCATGTGCCTCTAAGGAACCCTGAAGTTCATCTAACTTCAATGTATCTAGGTCCTTGGATTCTTCAATGGCTGTAACAACGTAGTCGAATTTCTCGGTTAAGGATCGAAGCACCTTTTCGACCTTCTTCACTTCTTCGACAGTCTCACCATTTCCCCTCATTTGATTAGTTAATGCTACTAACCTCGTAATAAATTCGCCAATCGATTCTGCTTCTGACATCTTCAGGGCTTCGAACTGCTTTCTGAGCGACTGGAGTCGAATCTTCTTCAGTCTGTCTGCTCCGCCATACGAGCTTTTGAGGATGTCCCACGCTGCCTTTGCTGATTCACAGTCGATGATCAGGTTCAGGACATTCGAATCGACACACTGGTGAAGTAAAAACAGCCCTTTTCCGTCTCTCTTTCTCATCGCATTGTGGCTGTTTCTCACCGCTTCTGTGGCGTCATCTGCCACGGGTGGAACTCCATCGTTCACGATGTCAAGTACATCTTGATATCTGAACAGCACCTTCATCTGCGAACACCATCTCTCAAAGTCTTTTCCATCGAAAATGGGGAGGCTCCCCGGAATACCTCCACCATAGTTATCTCTCGCTGCCATGGATCTTAAAGCTCTGATACCAGTTTGTTGGGGATTCTACGGCGCAGTAGACAGGAGAGGGAAGGGAGAGCGACGGCGCTAGAGAGAGGAAAGGGAGAAATAAAACAGTGAGACTGTAAAGTGATAGAATTAGGTTAAAAGGCAATCAAAAGCATTATTATTCACTAACTAGTGATCCCTATTTATACACAAAACCTAAAGTCAGGCCCAGGCCCATATTTCGACTAGGCCCAATATGCCAACTACTAACTACACTTTCGACAGCTACTTATTACAAATACAAGCAATACACAATTACAAGGTATATTCCAATAGTTTGTATAAGATTTTGGCCAAAGTCTTAGCTAGTCGTTTGAAGCGCGTTCTTCCCAAGGTTATCTCCAAGTGTCAATCCGCTTTCTTGGGAGGGCACAATATTTTAGACGGTGTGTTGGTGGTCAATGAAGTCGTAGATTTGGCAAAGAGAAGTAAGGAGGATTGTTGATGTTCAAAGTGAATTTCGAAAAGGCGTACGACTCTATCTCTTGGAGTTTCTTGGCGTACATGATGCATAGAATGGGGTTTAGTCCGGAGTCGACTCGGTGGATGAAGGCTTGTGTGTTTACTAGTTCTATGTCGGTGTTGATTAACGGTAGCCCCACTAATGATTTACAAGTTGGTAGAGGACTCCGGCAAGGAGATCCCCTTTCCCCATTCTTGTTCTTAATTGTTGCTGAGGGCTTGACGGCTATGATGGCCAACCGAATACCATGTTCATGATGCCCTTCGCTTTTCCATTCTTCAATTTGCCGATGATACTATTATGATGGGGAAAGCTACTTGGGGGAATATTTGGTGTATAAAATTGATTCTAAGGAGCTTTGAACTTGTTTCGGGGTGAAAGTCAATTTTCACAAAGACAAGCTCATTAGGATAAATGTTTCGGAGAATTTCTTGAATTCCGCTTCAATTTTTCTTCATTGTCGCTCAGAATCTATTCCTTTCAAGTTCTTGGGTATCCCCATGGGGGCAAATCCAAGAAGGACCTCAACTTGGAAACCGGTGATCGATAAGCTTCGCAAAAGGCTCTCTTTGTGGGAAGGGCATCATTTAACGATGGGTGGTCGGGTAACACTAATCAACTCTGTTTTGAATAGTATTTCCCTTTATTATCTTTCTCTTTATAACGCGCCGAAGGTAGAGCTGGCAAAACGGGCTACCCAGCCCATATGGGGTCGGCCCGCTAAGGGCTCGGGCTTTTAAGGGTCGGGCTAAAAAGCCCGGGTTGAAATTCGGGCTCACCCTTTATGGCCCAAGCCCGGCCCTATGCAGGCTGCGGGCTTTTCGGTCTAACCCGCATTATGCGCGATTTTTTAGCGACACTATCACGGAGGTGTGGAGGAGGGGCATTCTTGCTCAAAACTTTATCGTGTTTCAAGAGATCTGCTCTTGGACCAAAAATAAAAATAAATCTGCTTAAATACAAACTCAAGCTTAATTTCTTCAAACAAGAAAAATGCATAAATGGACTGTCCAGTAAGATAACATTTTTGGGGATGCTTCATATCTCTCCAGAGGTTCTTCGACTATGTCAGATGATATGGAACCCTCTCCAGCCTATCATATGTCAGAATCGGATGACAATGCAGAACTTGAGTCCAGAAAAATGAACCATAATATGCTTATAGCTCTCATAAATTTTTGCAGAAGAAGAGACATAGTATTATTGAGAAGGCCATTGTAGTAGAGGGAACTGAGGAAGTGGTTTTAGATGCAGTTGATGATAACTTTGCGCCCTATAACAGTAATCTGAATTTTCTTGTTTGTTCTTTTTTCATGTGTATAGTGTGGCTCATGTACAATTGATGTTTCTATTTATCTTCAGTATACATGATGTGAAATGCTTTTGGGGTAGACTTGCAAGATTTTTTAAGGTTCATGCATATCTTTGGCGTCAAAAAGGGAGTATCATGTCTGTATAATAGTTTGTTGACAAATAATATATTTTAAACTACTGTTGATTTCTTTGCTGAGATGGC
Source organism: Astragalus membranaceus (assembly GCA_039519185.1). Lineage (NCBI taxonomy): Eukaryota > Viridiplantae > Streptophyta > Magnoliopsida > Fabales > Fabaceae > Astragalus > Astragalus membranaceus. The sequence continues at coordinate 27,588,361 of CM076846.1, forward strand.
TTCTATATTGGATACTGCTCTGCTCCAAGCATTGTTGCTTACTGGACAGTCTTCTGTGGCTAGTTACTACATATCCACCTAAAATCAGATAAAACACAGAGAAAGTGCATCGCCAAAAGATCCTCTATAATATTCACGTAAAAGAAAAATGGCTGAGAAGACATAAAATGGCTGAGCGCGATTTTATTCACGGGCTTGCGGGCTACCCATGGCCCGATCGGGCTAGCCCGACGCAGGCTCGGGCTTTTGCGGACCGGGCTAAAAAGCCTGGATGTAAAAACGGGCTCAATTCCTTCGGCCCAAGCCCTTCCATTTTTCGGGCTAACCCGGCCCGGCCCAACGGGCCCGACCCATTTTTCCAGCTCTAGCCGAAGGTGGTTATCAAGAGCTTAATCAAAATCCAACCTGTTGAATGTTGATTCGATTGATTCGATTGTCGCTCGTATTAAGTTTTTGTCATGGTGTTGCTTTATTTTTGTTGTGGGTAGAGATTCTAGCTTGTCTCCGCCTCTTTGGTGGAACAATACTTTGACTTGTATTAACAATTTCTAAGTTTTTCTTGTATTTGTGTTTTGAGCATCCCTAATGCTCTAATCAATAATTCATTGCTTATCGAAAAAAATTGAGCGGTTTACTTTTCTAAAATTGATATTGATAAAGGATGATAATGAAAAATACCATATTAATATAATTTTGAAATAAAAAATCATTTCAAAGTAAATAACTCAGAGGAATACATTTTTTTGGTTACATCCCAGAGGAATACATTGATATACTTTCATGAATTAGGACCGTCTCAAAAAAAATAAGGGTTTAATTGGTGTATACTATTAGTGTAAAAGAATTTACACTGGCGGATCCAAGACCCTCGGTGGGTGCAAAAAAATTCATTATAAAAAATGATGGTTAATCAGATTGTTTAAAAAAATTTTCAAATATCCTCACTTAGTTTACTAATTAAAATTAGAGAATAAGTTATCTAACTCCAAATTTATTTAAGAGTAAATCGCCAAATTGTCTCTAAGTTTACCCGCCATTACCTATTTAAGTCCTAAAGTATAGAAAAATAAGAAGTAGTCCGTAAAAATATGTGATATCGGTAAAATTACTTCTTAAAGCTTTATAAATATTCTCTTACTGTGATAAATAAGACAGATTTATTAAAAATTGGGAGCAAATTTTAAATTTCAGGGGGTTTAAAATAATTTTATATAAGGGTACTAGCACTAACTTTTTTTCCATGGGGTTCAACTGAACCCCCTAAAAACAATGTAGGTCCACCACTGAGAATTTGCACCATCAACCAATAAAAAATCACGGTATGAGCAGGGGCAAATCTAGGACCGTGTGCTGAGGGATGCAAATTTTTAAACACACATCAACAAAAATGTCATAAATTAATTTTTTAATATATTTAATTAATTGACGTCTACATGTTTTTATGTTTAGAATGGTTGAATTATGAGTTCACTATATATGCTATTAATAGTCTCTCGGGTCTCTATTACAAACAAAAACAACTACTCTCACGGTGTTTAAAAGTTCAGTTAAGTGCAATTAAATATTTAGATTTCATGTAAAAGACAAATCAAGTTTACTAAATTGACTTTTATAATATTTAATAGAAAAAGTCATCTATTTCACTTTATTGTCAACAACTCAATCAAATACATAGTTTAATGGAATAATAAAATTAAATTTGGCAAAAGTAATTAACTTTTCCTTTCGATTGTACACATGAATTGAAGTTTTTTTTCTTATAATAGTGACCGAAGAAATTACATCTCTCTCTATATAAGTTACTATAGATTCGTTCATCCATATCAATTGAGTGAACCGGTGAAATAGTGTCGTAGTAAAATAAATTAAGAGAACTAGGGGCAAACTTTTAAATTGAGCATATTAAAAATACATTTTTATAGGAAGGTAAATACATTTATTTATTTTTCAAGGTAGGTATGTCCCTAGGCATGAGTGAATTTTAAGGTAGTTCAGATAAAATTAAACTTTTTTATAACGCATCGTTTCATTATTGGCCAATGTTGTAAAAAATCTTATACAACGACAATTTTTTTTCTTATACAACGACGGTGTATATAAATTAAATCGAAAGAATAAAATAATATTTTATCATGAAACAAGCTTTAAACATTTTCCAAAACAATATTATCTTATAGAAAGAAGAGCGATAAAGATCTTCTAAGTTAAGTGGGTCTTCTATTAAATATTTGTCCAATAATTCCCTCTATATTCCATATAAAGTCATATATGTTGCCATTGGACCCATACACTATAATAATTCTAATTATCGACTATAAATAAGCAAGATCGACTAAGAAAGATACTCATAAGTGTCTCTTCTTTTCTCCAAACAATAAACTAAATTTTGTATAACAAAAATATGGCTGAAGAAATGGTGAAAAATTCACCTTCTCAACAAACACATAGCATTGTTCAATCTGCAATAAGATTATTGATATTGCTAGTGTTTCTGGGTTGGATTTTCATTTGGATCATAATGCCCACAAACACTTTCAGACAACATTGGCGACCTCAATTGCAAACAAAGACTAATTCTCCCTATTTTGGTGCACAAGGTCTCCCTCTCTTTCTCTTTTCAATTATGCATTAATTCTTGTACTTTATGCTAATCTATCAAGCACCAACACAGATACGAACATCACACACAATACTGACACACAGACACTGAGAAAATAGAAGAAATTTAATGTAACTTCATGTGCTGTTGTCGTGTCTGGTGTCATATACAACACCAGACATGCTTAAACTGAAGTGTTAGTACTACGTAGATGCCAATTAATTAATTAATTAATTAATTAATTAATATCCCTATGATCTTATTATTGCAGGTGAAAGGTTGTTGGAGTTCATGTTTCCAGTATTGTTAATAGCCACTTTAGGATGTGTCTACATCCACATAACCAAAAAGGCAAATGATGAGTACAATGGCAAGAAACATGAGACAGTCATATGGAAGCGTCCATTGCTCGTAAAAGGCCCTCTTGGAATTGTTTCTACCACAGAGATAACATTCCTGCTTATGTTCATTGCACTCTTAATTTGGTCATTTGCAGCTTATGTCCACATCAGCTTCCTAAAAATCACCCCCAAATCAGCAGCAAAAGATGGCGAGAAAGTGTAATTATTTTATTTATTTACTCTTCCGTCAAAACAATAACAACCAAGTTTGAGCCTTTTTCCACATGGACCTTCCCAATGCCATTAGTTAGTCCATGTCACCAAACACATGTTTGGTTTACACGCCACTGCTTAATTTTGTTGTGACTTTGTAGAAGCTCAAAAAACAAGCTTATACGTCATCATGGAAAAGTGGTCATACCTCATCCAAACATACACTAAATTGAAACTTATTATTTTCATGGGCGTCAAAGCTTTATGCTTAAACACCCAAATTATCCTTGTCAAAAAATAGAGACCTTTTTGGTTTTTGAGAAACAAAATGTAACTATTTGCTCCTCAACAACGTCAATTAGGGTTAAATTAGTCATTTTAGCCGCGACAAATTTCATATTTTTTATTTTTCATATATTAGTTAATCTTAATGTTTTTTTACAGACCAATATGACTATTTACTCATTTTTAAAATAGTGAATTATGATGCTTGATAATGTTGATGGTGATTTTTGATAGGTGGGAGGAGAAATTAGAAAGTGTGGCACTAAGTTTGGGTCTAGTTGGCAACATATGTTTGGCATTCTTATTTTTTCCTGTGACACGTGGTTCATCTGTGTTGCCACTGCTTGGCCTCACTTCAGAGTGTGCAATCAAGTACCATATTTGGCTTGGACACGTGCTCATGACACTCTTCACATCTCACGGTGTTTGTTACATCATCTATTGGGCTTCTACCAATCAAATTTCTCAGGTTAGTTTTAATCAAGACTTTAAATTCTGCTTACGTACCATACATTAGAATGTGTGAAAGGGACTTTTTTGGTTTGATTAACTTCCTAAACTTTTCTTATTAATGATGGATGAATAATATATATATATATATATATATATATAGATAGCCGTTGTTTTGTTTTTTTGTCTCCGGTTTCATCAAGTGGAATAATCTACATCCTTACATATTTTATTTATTTTATTTCAAGTATTTAAAAGATTTATAGTATTTTGTCAAAAAATATTTAATTTATATGTATTGTCAAATTGATATGTCATTAAAAAAGTGAGTCTACTGTTCATACTCACCTAATTACAAATTGTTATGTCATTAAAAAAGTGAGTCTACTTATAACTACCTTATATGTCACTTGTTCATACTTTGAATTGGGATTGGTTTTCAATGTAAAAGAATTTACTTCGATCGACAGTGTGTAATATTTAAACTCATATTTAAACCTCCTTCCATCGTTTTTATTCAACTAAGATGAACAATCAAACATAGAAAAACATAAGTTTAAATGATCAACTTGAAAATAGAAAAACAAAGAAGAAGGTGAATTCATATCGTGCAAGACTCCAATGCGTGTGTAAAGTGTAAACACTAAGCTTAAGGTTTGATTCGTCACACCAATCACTTTAGATTGGATGCAATAGGATAACAAATGAATTCCCTTTAGGATACAATGGAGTTCCGTAGCATGGTTCGCACACCCATACTAATTAGCTTATCATCAATGGTATTTTAGAGAACAATAGTTCACTAACTTCACTTTGCGCATAAGAGAATAAAAGAAATGATTCAAAATCTATATTTCAACTTGTAAAGTTGCTTTATATATAGATCAACTGATACAATTTGGTGAAGAGAAGTGTCTCTCTATATTGAGTCACAACTTATTAACAATTGTCACCTCATCCATGAATAGTGTACCTCTTCATTCAAATGTATTTAAGTGAATAATACAAATTAAATATTCAAGAAATAACATAACCACTAATGAAAGTCACAAATGACACACTTTTAGAACATGAAACATTGTGATTCTCTTGCTTTGGTGTTCTTAAATTTCTATTATTTTGGAAACCCCCAACAAAATTCATTAAAGAAAATATATTAATTACCTAGAAATATACTATGGGATTCTATATTTTGATTTGTTATGGCTAGTTTTTTTAAATTTTAGAGATTTATTAAAAAAGTTTAGTTGTTGTGCATAGTTGGTGTAGTGTTTTTTTTAAACCAACAACTAGTCATAATTCATTGTATGAATGACTTTTCAAGCATTTAGTAGACTACTTTACATTTTTAGTGACATGGCGATATGTGATTGACATGATATTTCCAGAAATAAATGCTACAATTTTAAAAATTTCGTTGAGTATATATATATAAAATAGAACAAACATGAAATAGGCATAAAATATATATTCGATACAAAAGCTTCTTGCGTAATTAGGGTTAACTATGTTTTTGGTACTATAAAATTTGAATTTTTGGTTTTAGTCCCTTAAAAAATTTTCACACTTTTGGTCCCTATAAAATTTTGGTTTTTTGTTTTTAGTCTTTCACGATTTTTAATAGTGCTTCACGACTTTAGTAGCACTTATAAAAGGTCAAAAAAAACGCTATTAAAAATCCTGAAGCGTTATTACAAATCATGATGGACTAAAAACAAAAAAAAAAAAAATTTTATAGGAACCAAACATAGGTGAGATTTTTTTGAAGACAAATAACAAAAAAAACCCTAAATTTTATAGGGACCACAAACATATTTAACCCTAATTTATTTTCAGAAATGTTTTCCTAATTTCTCTTTATTAAACATAGTATTGAGTTTATTTTCAGAAACATAGTAATAAGTTTCTTGAGTATAATTTATTCTCATCTTCAAATTCGTAATAATAAGTTTTGCATCTATGAAAATAACACATGTTACCCACTCTATTGTTACACTCCTCGATAGACTGTGGTAAGAGGAATAGGGTGACTTATGTGATGTGAAACACTTCTTGGTTATGCCATACTTTTCTACCAACTTCTCTCCGTTTTTCTAGTCAGACGTAAATTATAGGGTGGACATTTTCATAATTTAGATTAGTCGGTTAGTATTCACAATCTAGTGGTAAAAAAATCATATATAAGTGCTCTGTGAACTTGGAATAGTTGTAGTAGAAGTTAATTATTGCTTAAATTAGGTAAAGTTAATTATTGCTTAATTTAGGTAAACTAAATTGAAATTAACAAAATCGAATTCGAAATAGGTTAATCGATTTTGATCAATTGTTTCATTGCATGCAGATGTTGAAATGGGACAAAGTAGGGATATCAAATGTGGCTGGAGAGCTATCTCTCCTAGCTGGTTTATTCCTTTGGGTTGCAACCATTCCTAAGATTAGGAGAAAAGTCTTTGAGCTCTTTTTCTACACTCATCACCTCTACATCCTCTTTGTACTCTTCTTCATCTTTCATGTTGGCATTTCTTATGCCTGCATTATGCTCCCTGGTTTTTACCTCTTCTTGGTTGATCGTTACCTAAGGTTTCTACAATCACGACGCCAAGTTCGTTTGGTTTCTGCTCGTGTTCTCCCCTGTCAAGCTATAGAACTCAACTTCTCTAAGGCCCATGGTAATTAACATAATACTCTGGTCCTTATAAGAAAAATTTGCAGTTTTAGGTTTATTGAATTAACCGATGCATCTAGCCTATGTTATAGACCAGATACATCAGTTATTCAATGAACTTAAAACTACAATTTTTCTTATAATAAGGACAGTATCTTGAATTTACCTCTTAATTCTTGAAAAATTACTTTATTTATTTTCTTTTAGGGGACATTTCTAATATCTAAGGTTATATGTTATATGCTTTGGCAGGGTTGACTTATAGTCCCACAAGTGTAATGTTCATAAATATACCAAGCATATCCAAGTTGCAATGGCATCCATTTACAATTACTTCTAATAGTAAATTGGAGCCAGAAAAGCTTAGTGTTGTCATTAAAAGTGAAGGAACTTGGACGCAGAAGCTCTACCAACTGCTTTCGAATTCTCCAATAGATCGCCTTGGAGTATCTATTGAAGGTCCTTATGGACCAGCTTCAACCAATTATCTAAGGTCTGTATCTTAGTACTACTTTGGGCCTATTTATAAGCAAAAAAACGCTTTTTGGTTCATTGAATAATTAATGTATCTGGTCTATTTCAATGAACCTAAAAAGTACTTTTTTGCTTATAAATGTGTTAGAAATAAGTTCCTTGATTTCCACATAATAACTTATGTTTTTTTTTTCTATTAATAGGCATGACACTCTTGTGATGGTGAGTGGAGGAAGTGGCATCACACCTTTTATCTCTATCATTAGGGAGCTAATATATCTTACCACTACAATCAAATGCAAAACCCCAAAAGTGTTTCTAATTTGTTCATTCAAGAACACATCATGTCTATCAATATTAGATTTGATCCTCCCAATTTCCAGCACCCCATTTGACATTTCTAATCTACAATTACAAATAGAGGCATACATCACAAGAGACAAGGAATTTAAATCAGATACCTTAATTACTCCTCAAACTATATGGTTCAAACCAAAGCCAACAGATGCACCAATACATGCTATATTAGGTCCAAACAATTGGCTTTGGCTTGGTGCTATAATCTCATCCTCTTTCATAATCTTCCTTATCATAATAGGGATCATCACTCGTTACTACATCTTCCCAATAGATCATAACACAAATAAAATTTTCTCATATCCTTTAAGATCATTCCTTAACATGCTAGTAATATGTGGGTCCATAGTTGTTGTTGCTAGTGTGGGTGTCTTGTGGAACAAGAAACACCATGCTAAAGAAGCAAAACAGATTCAGAATTTGGAAGGGTCATCACCAACAGTGTCACCAAATTCAATGATTTACAATGCAGATAGAGAACTGGAAAGCCTTCCATATCAGTCTCTTGTTCAAGCCACCAATGTGCATTATGGTGTGAGACCTGATCTTAGAAGTAAGTCATTTTCATTTTATTTAATTATGGTTCATCATAAACCTTTCAGTGAATTGATGTCACATTAATTTTTTTTCTACAGGACTGTTTTTTGAATTCAAAGGGTCAAGTGTAGGAGTTCTTGTTTCAGGACCCAAAAAAATGAGGCAAGAGGTTGCAGCTATTTGCTCATCTGGTTTAGCTGATAATCTGCATTTTGAGTCTATCAGTTTTAGTTGGTGATTTTGCTGTACTGTTTGCAAATGTAAATGATAAATCAAGATGATGAAAAAAGGCAAGAGGAAGAAATTTCTTCGGAGGGTCAAGATGATGATTTTAAAGAGGTCATATCTGAATCCCAGAAGAAAAAGATTTGACAACACAATCAGAATATTGCTAGAAAAATAAGCTATCAAACCCGCTCTAGGGATGCTCAATCAAACTCAACATAATGAAATGCATCTTTAGGAAAATTGATGTTCCTTAGAGGACTAAAAATAGATGGAATAACCGTCTAGTTTTGGTTTCTAAGATGAGATTTTTAGTGTCTAGTGTTTTCTAGGGAGGGTATTCGTTATGTAGACAAATTAGCTGTTTTTTGTATTTGATACTGTTTTTAGTAGGTGATAATATTTTCCTTATATTCATCATTTAGAATAATATTTCAAGACAGCTTACCCTACTATAGATTTCAAAGAAGATTTCAAGGGTTTTGGTTTATATCCTCCCTTGAGTTGTATTTTGTCATTTTTCTTTTTTTAATAATAATTTCAAAGGTGCTGCACCTCTTTTTTTGCTTAAAAAAAGTAATAAATATTTGTGATAAGAGGTAGTGATCTCAGCCAGCCTTTGAGGTTTAATTTCCATTGATTTGATTCAAAAATCAGCAAAATTGGTTTGTGAACAAAGCAGATTCCATACAAATGAAGTTTAATATGTTGGTTCTCATAACTAACAATCGTCTCAACAAGACATTAAAGTTAGAATAAAAACGGGAAAATGAGAAGTTCACATACAAGTAATAAGGTTCACATGACAGGTAATTCTATGAAAGTTTGCATATAAGTCACACAGCATGACAGCATCATCAGTGGCATGATACAATTGTGAAGGGCCTACTATATCAGACTATAAGGAGAAAGAGAAGTTCCACCTTAAGTCACCAAAGAAAGAGAAAAGGGTGAAAAGTTGGAAGGCATGACAAAAACACAGACCAGCCAACCAACCACTTCGTACCAGATCCTAATGGAAAAAAGGAGCATCTCTTGAAAAGGTGTAAGGCCGACTCCCGGTGAAAGCCGTAGAAGATGCACATAGAAACTTACTTAGGAGAAAGCCTAGTAATGACTCCCAAATTCCCATAAATATCTTCAACATCTTGCTTACATACCAAACGACAACCACACCTCACTACTTGCAATGAATCACAGCAATAAGTTTTTAATACAAATTCAATTTCACTTGTGTCACCACCTTCATAAAATCTGTCACGACATTCTTCAATGGACAAATAGAGAATATAAAGGTGAGGGTAAGATGGTTTCATAGAAGGTAAATCCCTGGAGCTGATAAACATCTTTCCTTTAGGTCCAAACAAGTAACAATCAACTTCATGATGACACAACTCAGGTGGGTCAGCATAACTTACTAACATGAAGCACAAAGCAAATCCTACCCATTCACTTGGAGGGCAATTATGAGGGATTGATATTTTTGCAAAGGAAACACATTTTTGAGGGATAAACCATGATGGAATTTCACTCCCAGTGATAAGCATGTCAAATCTTGCTTTAGGGAGTTGGACACTCTGCAGTAATGCAACACAAAATTGTAAGGTTGAATAAGTGACAAGAAACTGTAATAGTGTCACACACAAAAACACACCAGCCATGTTTGGATAAACAACTTAATTAAGTGTTTTAGTATAAGTGCTTATCATATAAGACTTATGTATAAGCTATTTCTATAATATATAATAAAAGATAAAATAAAGTTAAATTGATTTCATACAAACTAAAAGCTATTTTTATAAACTACCTTGAAGAGCTTATGAAAATAAACTGAAAACAATTTATGGGCAAGTCATAAGCTATTTAAGTAAGCCATTCCAAACAGTCTTTCAAGCCTCTATATAAGTAGATAAGGTCAATCAAAACAAAAGGGTAATTGTTTGTAAAAGGGAAGCCAGAGTGCAAACCTCCAAAAAGCTCTTCAATACTTTAGGTAAACGTAAGTGCCCTTGTATAGGTGATGCAAAGAGACTACATGGCCTTGTTGGATTGAATTTGGAAGTTTCTAGCAAAGCACAATTACTTGCATCCAATTGTCGTATGCTTGATGGAAGTTCTGGCAACTGCTGAAGATTTTCACACCAATTAAGGCTAAGATCTTCAAGCTTTGGAAGTTTTGAAATGCTACTTGGTAGCTTGACAAAGTTGTTGCCAGTGAAATCTAAAACAATCAAGGAAGATAATTGGCAAAAATTATCTGGCAATGATTCTTCAGATAGATTGCAATAACTCAAATTTAAACGCCTCAAAGAAGGTAGACACAATATAGAAGGTGGCAATTTGAATCCAATAGGATCTTCTGGACTCCCAAACAGTCGTGTGAATGGGAGAAAGAATGTATTCATTGACTTAGACACTGGCCCTTTGCAACCAGCAAATGATATTGTTTTGAGATTTTTCAGATAAAAGATAGATGAAGGTAACTCTTCAATAGCAGTTTCACTTGCATAAAGTTCCTCCAAACACTTCACTTCCTTTAAAGTCTCTGGCAAGCTAGGGAGTTTTAAGCAGCCAGAAACATTCAGAGTTAAGAGGGACTTCAATTCACTTATGGTATCTGGAAGGCAACGGAGATTCTTGCAATTCTTCAAATCCAAAGTAGCAAGGCCAATAAGACATCCTAGTGAAGAGGGAAGTTTAGTTATAGCAGTTCCCTCTAAAGAAAATTTTGATAGATGTTCCATGCATTTCCCAAACTCTGGAAGATATTTAAATTCAGAACAACCAGAAAGACTTAGATCCTTCAAGGAACTCATCTCCATTTTACATGGAAGAGCTTTTAGCCTTTTGCAGTCTTTCAAATTCAATAGAACAAGTTTCTTGTGATGTAGAATGGAGGGATGAACCTCAGTTAAGCTTGTACAACCTTCAAGAACCAATGATTCAAGATTTGGAACCGCAACAAAGTCGGGGGATCGTTTTAGAGACTTGGAAAAACTCAAATTTAAGGACTTCAGCTTCCCAAGTAACTAATCCAAATTAACATTGTGAAAAACACAATTAGCATCAAGAGTTATTATGATAACGAATTAATGTCAAAAAATAGTTAGGAAAGAATTCTTGATAATTAGTCTTTACCTGAGTCCCATGCCAAAGTTGTTCTATTTTGCTATGACACAATTTGAGGTCAACAATTTCATCCAGTTGATTCCTGAGTGGCAAGGTTTTCAAAGGACATCCTTTCCAATCAAGGACTTTTAGTGAACTAGGAAAGCAGTTAAGGCCAAGGGGAAGTTTAATGTCACCTAACTTGAGTAACCTTAATTGACTTGTCTTGGAGAAGGCTTCAGTGCTCCAACTTGCTTCATATGGTTGAACTAAATTCAAAGCTATGCCTTGAATTTCATCAGTTCCCTAGAAAACCAGAATGACAAATAACATAAAATTGCAAAATGAGCTGAAGCATAAACTTAAGGAAAAAATATTCTACTTAAAAAAAAAGAAAAAAGTATTCCATTCAATGCATTAATCACTTTATATCTCAATGCAACATTTATATATTTAAAACCAAACAAAGAAAGGTTGTTGGAAAATTGGCAACTACCTTATTTTTTGACAATACTTGATCAATGTCTTTTTGAGACCACAACCTACTGCGTCTGCCAGGATCATTTGGAGATTCTTGAATTACGATATTTCTGCCCATTTCTTGAAGCAAATCATGCATCCCCAACTTATTGTTTCTTGTATCTATAGTTACCAAAGATCTTTCAATCAAAATGTCAATTCCAATTTTGGGATGATCACCACAATTTTCTAATATATCCATGACTTCAACCAAGTCCATCCCTTTGAAGAAACAAGCAATATCAAGAAACATGTTTTTCTCCTTAGGTTCTAAACTGTCATAACTTATTTTCAATGTATCTTGGATTTTGGAGTGTGGAACACTTTTTATTTGTTTTAAAGCACTATGCCAAACCTCAACAGTTCTTCCATGAAGATGAGAACCCAATACCTCAACTGCCAATGGAAGGCCTCTTGCATATTCAACCACTTCTTCACACAAATTCGAATACTCTTCTTCAGGTTGATCTCGTTTAAACGCTTTCAGACTGAAGAGCTTAAGTGCTTCATTTTTTGCTAAGCCTTTAGCCTTATAAGTTTCATGAACTCCATGTGTCATTAGCAGGTGTTTATCTCTGCTTGTGATTATGATTCTGCTTCCTGAACCAAACCATTCTTGCTTCCCGGCTAAATTCTCCAATTGGCTTAATTCACTTACATCATCAAGAACAAGAAGAACCTTTTTGTTGCTGAAGGAATTAGCTACTATCTTTTTCCCATCATGGACATTATAAAAATCATTGCATCTTATATTAAGATGAGAAAGAAGTTCCCTTTGGATGTGAACTAAGCCATTTGATTTAGAAACCTCTCTAATGTCAGCCAGAAAGCAACTAACCTTGAATACCTCTTTGATTTCTTCATAAACTAATCTAGCAATAGTTGTTTTTCCAATGCCTCCCATACCCCATATGCCTATGAAGCGAACATCATTCAACCCCATGCCTAGGAGTGAATTTACTTCCTTTATCCTTGAATCAATCCCAACAAGATTCTCTGTGGAACTTGGCAATTTAGGAATCAATTTTTTCTGTATATGTTCAATAATTGTTTTGATTAGTGCTGCCTCATGCCTGTATAGAGAGAGGAAAAAGAAGGAGATTTGTATTAATCCACAAGTAAATTTAGCAATAGATAGAGAAAACAAGTTATTATTTTATATGTTTGGAAATCTATGAAGCATAAACCTTTACCTTGTTACCAGAGTCTCCACTTTAGTTTTTAATTAATACACTATTAACAAAACCATACGCTGCTAGATGAGCAACAAAAGAAATGAATGGAGGCCAGTCTTGATTGTTAATATGTTTGTGTATCTCTCTCTCTCTCTCTCAACACTATGAGTCATATGATTTACAACAACCATGAGATTTTAATATATTAAGTTTAAAGATAGCCCACTCAATTTTAAATCTTTCTTGATGGTTTAATTTATCATTTTTATGTGTGTATGTCTCCCTCTCTATACATACATCTATAGTCATTTGATTTACACAACCATGCCTTAATTCTACTGGGCAGTGTCGGGTAAATACTTTAGACCATACTATATTTTTTATATATTAATCCCTATACTTTAGACCATACTAAAAAAGAGAAAAAAAATATAAAACAAACAAAATGAAGAGACAATTTACATACCAATCCTTGGAGTCCCAACCAGAGTAGCCTGCAATTTCTCTCAAGGCATTTTTCCATGTGTCCACTTTAGTCCTATTATCTCTGAATTTCTTTTCATGTTCTATAAAAGCTTTGGCAAAGATTCCCCTTTGATGCCTCACATCAGAGGGATCTACACCATAAAAGATTGGAAAAACTGTTTGACCAAAAGTCTTGTTACACTCAACAATCTTTTGGAGCTCATCTAAACACCATGTTGAGGAAGCATAGTTTGGTGAGAGAATGATAATTGCAAACATGGACTCTTCAATAGCTTTCATGAGTTCCATTGATATTATTTTTCCCCTCTCAAGATCATGATCATCCTTGAATGTTTTGATCCCCCTTCTTTCAAGTGAAGTAAAAAGATGATCTGTGAAACCTTTACGAGTGTCATCACCCCTGAAACTCAAAAAAACATGGTTGGCCCATTGTTGAGTTGAGATGGATGAAGATGAAGAAGAGGCTTCGTCTTTGGTAGATGCCATTCAATTATCCTGCAATGATGCTGATTTTGGTGCCAATGGATCGATGCAATGAAAGCTTTTTTATGCAGTAGAAATCTTTCAAGGAAAGAGCATAGAAGTTTCTTGGCAGGAAAGTATGAAGTAGACTAAAGTTCATAAATATTATGGTATATCAAACCCATTTTCTTGTTTCCTAGTTGCTTCTTCAGTCAAAAAAGTTGCTTCTTTTACTTCAATGGTCTTTTTCATGTTGCGTTTATTCTTAAGCGAAATATTATTTATTCATTGGACACAGATGATGTAAGCACTATATTAGATTAGATATGTTAGATGTAAAAGTTATTCATCCTAGTTAGTTACACTAGTTTATATAGATACACAAGTTAGTTGTTCTTCTTTTGACAAAAAAATAAGATAGTTGTTTTTCTCATTAGCTATATAAACCCCGTACTACTTGATGTAAACATAATTCTTATCATTAATACAATTTTATAAAATAAAAAAACACATGCAAATCTTTAAGAATCAGAAAAGAAAGGGGCCATACCCAATTTAATCAACACCATCTTACATCATCATGCCATGTTTTCATGAAAAGGAAAGATCCTTCAATCCAAAATGTACATAGTTTAACACATCTTAATTCTAGCTCCATCAAACAGCAAGAATACACAATATGCAAATATATGATAAACATTCAGAAAAGATCTGAAATTGCCCCCAAGTAAGAGAGTGAAATTGTTATTAATTAGTGCAGACAGAGAAATGGGCGGAATCATCCTTCCAATGATTTCCCTTGAAAAAAGGTTCTCATTTTCCAACATAGCTAATGCTCTGCTTCCAAATGCTACCACTTCAAAATACCCCTCTTCAACTCTCCTACTTCACTTTTAGGCTGTGTTTGGCAAAAATTTGTGGATAGTGGATAAATTAGTTTATAGCGGACGAGCTGATAACGAATAAACTAGCAGATTGAATTGAAAATGTTAGGTAAAATTAGTTATTAAACTAGCTTATAAATATAAAAAGACATAAATGAACAATTGTAATTAATGCTTAAAAATAAGAGAGAATATTCATTTAATAGAGGGGAAAGGCGGGAGAAAATAAGAAACGCAATATGTTTTAAGCTCAAACGCTACTTCAAACAGCGTCTTGAAAAACGTTATAACCTAGTCATATCAAACGCTTACAAAGAGCTTATATACTATAAGCTATTCCCTATAAACTAGTGAATTAGTGTTCCAAACAAAGCCTTAATGTGTGGTACAGCTACGGCTCTAGATTAAATATTTACCAGCTTAATAGATTAATTCCAATTTTAGTTGGTGATTTTACTGTACTGTTGTGAAGGCTGGAAAGTTAATCACAAATCTCTATTGGAGTTAATGATCTCAGCTAGCTAGAGCTGTCAAAATGGCCTATGGCCCACAGCCCATACCACAAAGCCCCCTCCTAAACCCACCTAACTCAAGGCCCCCTCTTGTGTGGGCTATGGTCAGTCCCAACCCACACACTTAATAATTTTATGGGGCTGGGGCTGGGGCTTTGTGGGTCAGCCCCCTTGTCTTTTAACGCGTCATAATTTTGAAAAACATATGACTATTGCTGTCACTTGTTTGTTCTACATTCGGCGTTGCTTTAAATTGTCGAGCTAGAATAAAAAAAAAGGCCACTGCAACTTGAACGTAATTTGTTGTGCATAGTGATGGTTTTTCCTGGTTTCTCTTTTTCTTGTTCTTTAACAATAAAAAAAGGGAAAAATTATTATAGCAACTTTTATTATATAAGAAACTGTTTTTATTTTATTTTAAAATCATTTTCATATGATTTTTTTAATCACTATTTTTATATATGCTAAAATTTGATAATGTTTTTTTTGGTGATGTAACATTTGATAATATTTTAAAATCACGACAATATACTTTAAAAATATATTATTAGTTTTCAACATTTAATTTTCAGTTTTTTGTTAAAAAAAAAAATTAAGGGCCCATGGGCTGGATTGGGCTAGCCCATATGGGCCAAATTTAGGGATGTCAAAATGAGCTACCCGACCCGCACCGGGCTTAGCCCTTTTGGGTTGGGCCAAATTTAGAGGTGTCAAAATGAGCTACCCGAACTGCACCTGGCTCGGGACTTTTGGGCTGGGCCAAAATGTCCAAATTAAATTTTTTGTTACAACTTTAAATGCCAAGCCCGCTCCTACGCGGACCATCCTACTTTATTCATAGTGCCAATTAAAAATGATAAATTTTACAATTAAATAAAATGTACTTAAAAAGAAAACGGTCAAAACACAACTAACATTTTAGTTTTTAAGATTAATGAAGGACAACGGGAGGACTTGTAATTTCTAGTTTTTTGCACAAAAAATAAATAAGTTTAGGGCCCATGGGCTGGCCTAGGTCGAAGCTCACATAGGTCCGTGGGTAATTTTTCAGTTTCATTATAAAAATAGAATATTAAGGGCTTTGGGCTGGCATTGGCCCACTGGGGCTTTATGGGGCCTGGGGCCTGGGGCCCGTGGGCTTGTGGGCTTTTGGGCCCATGGGCATTTTGGCCCTAGGGCCATGTGGGGTTGGGGCTGGGCTGGCCCACGTGGGCCAAATTGACGGTTCTACAGCTAGCCACGGGTATGTTTGGATGGAGGGTTCAAGAGAGGAGGGTAAGGAGGGCTTATTGTTATCTTCTACATTAAAGAATGCATAAAATGTTTCTAAAAACAAATAAAGGGTGATTGAAATGTTATATAATCACTTATGTTATTCCTTTAATTTTTTTAAGATCTCAAATATATATTAGCATATAAACTTATCCTTCCAAAACTTTACCCATTGAAATCCTCCAAAAATCCCCCTCCCAAACAGACTCTTGGGGATTTAATTTTCATTGCTTTGATTCAAAATTCTGTAAAATTGGTTTGACAACAAATTTTGGGCCTTAATGTCTAGCATATATCATATGAATGCAGTTTAGATTCTTTGTTTTCAGAAGTATCAATCCTCTCAACAAGACATTAAAAATAGAATAAAAATTTGGAGAATGCACATATATGTAATAAGGCTCACGAGTAATTCCATGAAAAGTTTGCATATAAGTCACACATCATCAATGGCAAGATATAATAGTGAAGGACCCTATTATATCAGACTAGAGGTATAAGGGGAAAGCTTATTATTTATTTTTTGAATGGAAAAAATATATTGAAAGGAGGACTAGGGTGCTCCAACCCAACCATACAAGAGCGACTAAAAACAAATATCAATGGTGTGGAAAACCAGCACCACCAGCTCAACAAAACCCGCCAAAACAAACAACTAAAAAGCTAGTGAAGCAAAAAGATGGTCTGTGAAACCTTTACGAGTGTCATCACCCCTAAAACTCAAGAAAACATGGTTGGCCCATAGTGCTGATTTTTGTACCAATGCACAGATGCAATGCAAGCTTTATTATTTAGTAAGAAGTGGATATAAAAAATAATAAAGTTGACCACAAGAGTTGAACGAGGTCTTCGGTCTTTTCAGGAAAGAACGTAGAAGTTTGGTTCCAGGAGAGTAGAAGCCTTTAGAATAAAGTTCATGAATATTATATGTTATACCAAACCCATTTTCTTGTTTCCTAGTTGCTTCTTTTACTTTTATGGTCTTTTACACGTTGCATTATTTTAAGTGAAATATGATATATTCACTGCACACTGGTTTAAGCACTAAATTTGCACTTGTCACCACAGTAAACAAAATCCAAGATATCCGTACTGCCTCAAAGATAAACACTGACTTAACCTTTGGAGTACCCATGCTTCAAAGATAAACATTAAGAAAAGATTTGAATTTACCCCAAGTAAGAGAGCAAAACTGCTATTAATTACTGGCTTACTGCAGAAAGAGAAAAGGGGAGAATTATCCTTCCAATGATCTCCCTTGAACAAAGGTTTCCTCCTTTTTCAACAGAGCTAATGCTCTGTTGTTTCCAAATGCTAACAATTCAAAATGCCCCTCTTCAACTCTCCTACTACACTTTTAGTATGTGGTACCGTTACAGTTACCTGCTCAGCAGATTAATACCAATATTTTAGTTGCAAATAGAATTTGGTATTTGTTGTAAATTGCGACTGAAATGTAAAAGAGTTTAAAATTATACAATAATCACATTATGTGAAAACTGCAGTATATGCGGCCGCCGCTTCTTGCTCATCCCCTTTTGCATGTTCTCACAGCTTATTCTAGTAGAATATCAAGAGGCCATCAGCAAGTCTTTCGTCCTATATTTATATCAAATCTTGACCAGAAGCACAAGCTTAAATGAAAGTTTTTACAGAATGAAATGCTTAAAAACAAAGGTACTTTAATCAAAAACTTGAAGATATTACCCGAGTCTAACCCAAATTATATTCTAAGACACAGTTTCCTATCCTGCTACTAGCAAAGATAGCTGCAAATACTACTACTATGACTTCGATTCTTAGAATCAGCTATGACTTCGATTCTTAGAATCAGCTGATTATCCAAATCAAAGTTAAGAATTGCAGGGTGCCTCATAATCAAAAGATTACCACCAAAGTGTTCCAAGAAAGCTATGATTCTGTCAACTTCATCCATTGCCCTATATGACGACACAATACCATCACAACAGATTCGCTTTGTTGGCTGTCTCGAATAAGGTTAGGAAGCAAATGTGGGAAATTGTTTGAGTTGCTTATATATGTAATGTAGGCATATATCTTAAACAATCTCAAAGTAAAATCATGCTTGAAGGAATAGCACATAATTGGAGCATTTTCTAGTACATGTATGATGTGTGCAACAAATATTGTGCCTACTCACACACAGCTCATGAAAGTTCATGCAGTGACATTTATTTTCGAACATTGCCTCACTGCTCCCATTGCATCGATAATATCCATGGCCAATCTTTGCATTTATGGATGTAAAATCAGAAGTATTTACAAGGTAAAGAGAGAATTTTCAATGATTATCTCGGTTTAATGTGACTGAAATCTTACCTAACAGTACATGCATCAAAATCAACTTATAATTGACCGCACAACAAAGATTAGGGTTTTATGAAAGGGGGAACCGATCGATTTAGCATGATATAGTGATTCATCAATAATTAACAAACACAACTAAAGAGAAATGGCAGTAATAAAGAGACAATCGAAGCTTGCTTACTACAAAAGCATTTCCCCAATGAACGCGTTGTTGTCCAGTTTGTAGCGACGCACAATTGCATACTCATTCCAAGCGACGAGAGTACACATCCAAGGAGCTCAACATGAAGGCGTGTAAAGAAGGAACCAACGAGAGAGGAGAGTAACATTTTCCTGCCCTCTCAATTTGGTCATTATACCGTCGCTTTTTTTTTCAACTAGCCTCGTTACCCGTGCGATGCCCGGGGAGCGCTAGTATGGATGAATGTGATTACACTAATTAGCAAATAGAAAATCATACACAATGAAATATATTCCAAAACACACATAACAAACTTGTAGATGCATACCAGAATTACACATGACTAACATAAATTTTGAAAAACCTCTTTCTACACATCATTAGAGGTAAGATTTGTAAACTTCATCTCAAAAACATAAGTTTTCCCAGTTCCCCATAACTAACTCTAAAATAGTTGCACAACCTTACACAAAAACAACAAAGTGGAGATATTAAGATATAAAAACTCAAATGAACCATCTCATCTTAAGTCAATAGTACACTCCTTCTAGAGAGCTCATGATAACAAACACACCCAACTGGAGAGCTCGGCTGAAAGGTGGTGTGGTGTCATTTTAGTCTATAATACCTGCAATGAAAAACACTCAATTAGATGTCATGGTTCCCAATCAATGATCTGATTGAAAAAGCAAAATATATTTGAATCCATTAAGCACACAAATTAATTTGGTTGAGAATTTATTTTAGAGAATAAAAAATTTAGGCAATCCTCAAATCTTTTGCTATCACAAAAATGCAGAAGTATACTTACATAGTACATTCAACAAAATCTCAACCAAACATATTTGCAATTATTTTAAAACGTGCAAGTAATCTAATATTTTTAACAACAGATGCAAAAAAGACTGTTATACTTTAAGTTGCACTAACCACATGGATTAAAAAATTTGAACTCCTTTGAATCCTGACTGAGTTTGGTATATATACATCAGCATTCCATCAAAATTGAACTCAGTTAGGTTCCAATGCATTGCCAAAGAATAGTTATTCATCTGTCAACAAACACATAGATATAGAATTCATCGGCATCTATAAAAATGATATTTCATGTGCAAGAGCTTAACCTTGCAATTTGTTTTACATTAGATTTTTATCCAGCACTTTACTAATTTGTTTTACTCAATTAAATCATTGACCAATTTTGAGATGTAAAAAAATTATTAGCATTGGCCTCCCTCCCTTTCCAACTGTCACTTGTAAACCTCTACATTATATACCACTTGAAGAAATACTAATTTTCAAAGTATTTCAAGTGAGGAATCAAAATCTTAATATTCTTTAAATAGGATTATAAACCATTTAACTACCTTTTAGGATTTTAACTTATATACACGTGCCTTTTAATGATGTATTAGCTTGATTGCTTATATTGTTATTATAGTCGGTAAGAGTTATAAGAGTGGACCACCTGAAAATAATTATTGTTATAGTCAAGTTGAGCATATAAGAAAGGATGCTAGAAACTAAAGATAAATATATAGTAACTTTATCATTATCAGCCTGTTCTCAGGGAGTAATTTCACACATATAGCACTTCCAAGTTGCATTTTTCTCCAATTATCCATTGAAGCAACCAGCAAGATACATGCTAAACATCCTTTTTATAGTCATACATGTTCTTTGTCAAAATAGCAAGATATATGAAGTGTGCAGCAGATATGTGCCTAAACAGTAAGATACATACAAAGACCCAAGCATGTTGTGTAGCTTCTTTATAGTTTGAGACATATTAAGACAACCCCTATACACTCATCCCATTATGATTATCACTTTTAAGTCATGATTCACCAAAATGTTCTGCTGCTAAACATTACTAATCTCAATCAAGTGGGAAGCTGATACAATTGGGAAAGCAAGTAAAAAAAAAAAACTCAAAAACAACACTCAAAGTCAGATTGAAATCAAACACAAAGAAACAATATGATTGGTTTGGTTTAGAAGCATTCATAAGGAAAACTGAATAGGTTTGGTTTGGTTTAGTTTTATGCATACCAAACAAAAAAAAACTGAATAGGAAAAGGAAAACTGCATATTCCTTCATTCTATCAACGATTTCAATGAATTTCCAATTACCCTCTACGTGCATCATGTAAAATCATTGAACATCTAAAACACAAATCACAAAGAAAAGAAGGCTCTGTGGAAGTACCATGTGTATGGGCCTTCTTTCCTGCACACACAGTAGCCATAAAACCTTATTTCCCACTCTAAAGCCTTTTGAAGCTCTTGTACACTATTTTAGATAGTTAAAATGTTTTCTAAGCATTAAAATTAAACTCACCTCCCACTTTAAATCTTCATTGGATTATTTCCTCTTACATAATGATATGTCATCCTATTCATATCCTGCAAGTAAAAAATACAATTGATATTCATTTACCACAAATAAAAGTAATAATGATTCCAATGGTAAGTGAACTTTTCATAGCATAAAGCAATTTCCATATTATCCTGGAGTGTATGAATTTAAGATGAGCAACAATGAAGAGGCACGAGTGGCGCTATTGCAAAACGTACCACCTCAGGACTTTCAGAAAATATGTATTCAGCTAACATAATGTGTAGTTCGGAAATCCATTTCTATTTTCTCACAAATTCAGCAGACCACCTTGATACAATAGCAGGAAAGTGAGAAATATTGTTAGGGGAACAAATGATCATAAACATAAATAATCAATAGGCTGATATATTTTGTATTGAACAGCCATTATACGCTGCAGAAGATAGACATGGAATGGGGATAAGATGATGGGATAATAACATGAAACAATAAGTAAACCAGCATTATGAGGAAAGATAACGTACCTGAATTGTTTTCCTAAAATTTCTAGGGTCATCCTGATCCTCAAAGGGATATGCTCCAACCAGCCAACTAAAACAATTTTTAGAATAGAACATTATACAACGATTGATATATTGGTACATAAGTGCACAAATCCTTTATACATAAGATGCATATAAAAGACTTTTCCATATAGCATGATCAGAGGAATATAGCCATAAAATCAAGATCAGCAAGGTTAACCAGCTGCAACAAACATATATAGAAGCAAACACACAGATAAGTAGAGCAAAAGCCAAATCAGCACCTTCATGAGCTTGGAAAGTTGGAATTCAAACTGGAAATATGATTAATGATTAACTGATATGAGAGGAATATAACATTGCTAATCTAAAGAATTCCATTTAGCTAGGTGTTGGAAATGGCTAAATGATTAACTTTGCAATGGCATACTCTGTTGCCATTTTCTCCAGATGCCTTATTTTCTGCCTTATTTATCTTCAATTGAAGACCTATAAAGTTCATTAGGGTGCTCACACTAATGAACTTCCCTTTTTAATTTAGTCCACCTATTGTTGTTATAAAGGCTTAAGGACTTGCTTCAGTGCTGGAAAATAGTGATTTGCTTTATAGAAGCACCAAATTGATGGGGATGCAGAACTCAATTGAATGCAAATTATCACACTTCAGAGAGAGAGAGAGAGCTCATACTCTTCATTCCAAATTCATTAGAGTTGTAAACTTTGTGGATTCTTTGGCACCTTTTAGTTGTACCTGTGAAACTGCCATTGCAGGAACAGTAAGTTTAAGTGGGCACAAATTAATATTCCGACAACGATTAACATGGGATGCAATCTCAATCAATTCCTTGGCTACTAAATCCACTGTGGTTGCTACAAAATCAGATCTCTATAATATATATATATATATATATATATATATATATATATATATATATATATATATATATATATATTCATAAAAAATAACAATGTCATGCTAAGCACATCTTATTTGAAGATAAATACTAAATCTAGTAAATTACCTTATCAGCAATATAAAGGCAATCAATTAGAAGAACACCACATTGTAACCAAAAAAACTATAAGTTCATAAGTAAAAAATAGATTTCATACAATGTAATTCCCAACCAAGAGGAATAGGTGGAAGAATCTGTTGCTTTCTCTTTTTCTCAGAGACCTTTCGTTCCCCTTTTCCTCTTCCTCCTTGAGAATGGACTTGACGGGGATGGTGAGAAATGGAGGCTTCTGAACCTCCCTGTGAGTGAAGTCCCTGAAGGCGGGACCGTTGTTCTCGAAGGAAGCGGTGAAGGCGGAGAGAGCAGCAGTAACGAATGCGTTACAGGTGAACAGATCGTCGCTCCTTGCAACACGCAATCGCGTCTTCATTGTCCTCTCCTCTTCCTGCCGCCTCTCTCTCCATTTCTCCCTCTATCGCCCTCTGGTTTCTTATCCCTCATCACCCATTTACATTCGCTTCCATCCATCTCCAACTACCTTTGTCTTCATCTCCATCCCCAACCTCCCTGTTCGCCGCCCTCTCTCGCTTCAACCTCCCTGTTCGCCGCCCTCTCTCGCTTCAACCTCCCTGACCGCCACTCTCCCATTCTCCCTCCCTTTTCTCTAACCCTCACCACCGATCATGCCTTCGCAGCTCTTCTCACATTTTCCCTCTCTTCATTCTCTCTCTAATTGCTAATTCCCTGACTCTGATCTCGTTCCTTCTCTCTCCAGCACCTCTTCCCTTGTGTAAAGTGTAAAGAAAATGTGTCATTTGTATGAATGATAGAGAATGACTGAAAGGTGTTTAACATGCACAGAGAGAGAGAGAGGCAAGCCAAGTGGGAGACTGGTGTTGCAATACCTGTCAAAGAAGTGAAGCATTGCATGTCTGACATAAACAGGAGAAGAAGGAATAAGGGGACATGTGGAGGAAAAGCAAAATGGCGGGAACATTGTCCAAGTTAGGCTGCAATTTTGGCTCCAAATTTGGTGAAGGACGTTGCTTGATGCAACTTTGTGCCAAAAGCATGTTGGAGACACTGGCCTCGCTTTATATGTTTGATTCAGTCCTGAAATATAGAAATACAATAAATACTCTCTTAAATTATTTTAAATTCATGAAATTAGTTTCTCAACTATCATTCTCTCTCCTATTTTGAGAGTATTCAAGAATTTGATGAATTTAAAATAGTGTGGACCATTTATTGTATTTCTATTGATTAGGGGCTAAAAAAGAAAGAGAGTGATAGTATATAAATCAAATTAAAGGTTTATTAAATTACTAACCACTCATATTTGCTTATAAAAAAAATCACAATTTTTCTAAAAGTAATATTTTTTGTAAAGTCGTACCTTTTTTTGACAAGAAACACTCGGTGCATTTCATTAATTATCAAAGACGAAATACATGAAGGAATAATAGAGTACTCTTGAGGGCTAGTTGACAACAAGACCACCCCTGCTAAGGTATGAGCTACCTTGTTAGCATCCCTCCTAGCAAACTCAACATGAGAGTTTTTATTAAAAAAAGTAAAAAGGCTCTTACAAGCTCTAATAAGAGAGCCAAATTCAGAAATGATTGGACGCCTAGAAATAAAAGCATCAACAAAAAATTTTGCATCCAATTCAAAGATAACGTCTTTGAAGCTCAACTCTCTAACCCACGTAATTGCAAAATGAAGACCCAAAGCTTCACCCAAAGGAACATCCAAAATAGGAGAATAGTTGATAGTCTTAGCGTTTTTAAAGTTACCGTACTCATCCCGCAAGCACATACCAATGCCAACTCTATTTGCCACCAAGGAGAAAGCCGCATCGACGTTACACTTCACAAAACCTGCTCTCGGTCTAGACCACATAGCACCCACGCGAGGAACCGTAGGCAGGCTCACATCAGCAGCAAACCGCGCCCCTCTCCACTCGTCCAACAACCGGTTGCCAGCCCACACGATAGAAGAAGCATCCACAGATTTATTCTCCCAGACACGGTCATTACGGCTTTGCCACATACTCCAAAGGGTCATACACCAAGCTTCACGGTTCACACCCTACAAAGTATTAAGAATGGAGAAAAAAGCTGCACAGAAATTCGCAGCACTAGAAACATTAGCGGCAACAACATCAAGCATCCCAAGACTCATCCAAGAAGCTTGAGCTTTGGGGCAATAGACAAAGAAATGAAGAGCAGATTCGGTTGATTGCACACACCAAGGACACGAATCCTCAACCTCCGTATGTCTATGATGTAAGTTTGATCTAGTTGGCAAGACATCTCTACACAAACGCCATAGGAAATGTTTAACCTTAGGTGGGATCTTCAGCCTCCAAAGACTACGCCAATCATCTTCAACAAACAAATGCCTGGTATCCAAAATACGGTCCATGATCAATCTATAAGCACTACGAACTGAATAAACACCTGTAATTTCCGGCCACCACATCCTTGTGTCATCCAAGACCGTTGGGAAGAGAGGGGTTCTCAAAATCTGATCCACTATTACCGAAGGGAAAACTTGATTAATCAAATCACCATTCCATGTCCTTGTACCTGCGTGAAGGAGGTCACTCACACGGAGAAAAGGATTAAAATGAGGAGAATCATTTTCAGTGAGCACCCCACGATTAGCCAACCAAGACTCTCCAAAATAATTAACTCCTCGCCCATCACCTATCATCCACCGACAACCCTCCTTAAGAACCACCCGAGCTTCATGAATACTACGCCACACAAAACTAGAATTACTCCCCTTAGGTGCTTGCATGAAATCACACCTAGGATAGTACTTAGCTTTGTATAACCTTGCCACCAAGGAATCCTAGGAGTTCATTAACCTCCAACCTTGCTTTCCCAACAGAGCAATGTTAAAAACATTGATTGCGAAAGCCCAAGCCACCATGGACCTTATCAATACACAACTTATCCCATGCAAGCCAATGAATACCACGGGATGACGAAGAACTACCACCCCACCAAAAGCCATTGATCAAACTTTGAATCTCATCACACAAAGAGGAAGGAATGAGAAAGAGACTCATGAAATAAGTCGGAATAGATTGGAGAACCGACTTAATCATGACCTCCTTACCCGCCTTTGACAAAGAACGACCGCCCCACGAGTTAATCTTCTTCCAAACCCGATCCTTGATAAACTTGAAGAGAGATTTCTTGCTCCTACCAACCATAGAAGGAAGACCCAAATACCAACCTGTACCTAGGCATTCATGAACACCAAGCCCATTAGAAATAATATCTCTATCCCCTTGAACCACATTCCTGCTGAAAAAATTTCAAATTTCTGGAAATTAATTTGTTGCCCTGAAGCTTGTTCATACACATCTAGAATTTTTTCATATTAATCATTTCCCTCAATGATGCCCTGAAAAACATAAAACAGTCATCCGCAAATAATAGATGAATGATAGTAGGTGCTCAAGATACTAACCCCATGGATATCTCCTCTAGCTATTGTCTGATGAGTCAAAGAAGTAAGACCTTCAGAGCACAAGATAAATAAGTATGGTGAAAGGGGGTCCCCTTGACGAAGACCCCTTCCAGGAACAATCAGACCAACAGACTCCTGATTAACAATGACAGAATAAGAGACTGATTCTATACACATTTTCAACCAACCAATCCAAGTATCATGAAAACCAAGCTTCTTTAATACCAACAATAAGTAATTCCAGTTTACTCTATCATATGCCTTACTCATATCAATCTTAAGCTCAACTTCCCCTTTCCTTCCTTTACGCTTATTCTTTAAATAATGGATAACTTCAAAAGCAATCATTGCGTTATCTAATATAGAGCGCTCAGATACAAAGGCAGATTGTTCAATAGAAATGCATTTAGGAAGAATAACTTTAAGTCTATTAGCAAGTACCTTAGAAACAAGTTTATAAAGCACGTTGCAAAGAGAAATGGGCCGCCAATCCCTCATAGTTTCCGGATCATCTTTCTTTGGAATAAACGCAATGTTGGTATCATTAAGCGTAGTCGAAAAATAACCCATCTCCAACCACCCTATACATGCCGTGGTAATCTCATCACCAAAATCTTCCCAAAATCTCTTATAGAAACCCGAATTGAAGCCATCCGGATTGTAAAGTCGTACCTAAAAATCAAATTAAATTTGTTAGGCTTGAAATAAATATTTTTAAATTTTATTAAGAATTTGCATAATTTTAATTGGTATACATGGTCGGTGTAAAACTTTTTACACTATCAACCAATATAAAAACCATAGTATGGGTGACTTTTAAGATAGTTGAGATAAAGTCAATTTTTTTTTTAGGCTTAAAGGTACTTTTAGTCCCTGCAAATGTCACAATAATCCAGTTTAGTCCCTGCAATTCCAAAACTTTTAAAATAGACCCTGCAATTACTAAACGTTACTACTTTTAGTCTCTGCTGTTAGTTTAGGCTTAACACTGTTATCTTTTGATGATGTGGCACACCCCCCACCCCCCACCCCCCCCACCCCACCCCCCCCACCCCACCCCCCCCACCCCACCCCCCTCTCCTCCCCTCCTCCCCTTCGCCCCTCCTCCCCTTCGCCCCCCCCTCCCCTTCGCCCCCCCCTTTGCGAACCACTGTCCAGCCATTGTCGCACCACCGCAAAGTCACCGCCGTCGCTCACCACCGTAGCCATCGCGTCGACCCCAAACCACCAAACTGTGAGCGCCCCACCACCTTCACGCCGCGGTTTCCCCTCTCCGTCAACCAAGCTTCGTTTGAAGCCTCAGATCCTCCCTTTCAGCAACGGTAGACGACGGAAAAGAAGGGTAGGGAAAGGGGATCGGTGCCTATGAGGTGAGAGGAGAGCGAAATTTCGGTTGGGGAAGAGGGGAATGGTTGAACGGCGGCGAGAAGAGGAAAAGAAAAAATGGGATTAGATGAGGGAGAGAGTGGATCCGTAGCTTTTGGTGAGAGAGCAAAACGAAACCATGAGGGAGAAGAGTTTGGGCCTGTGGCTATGGAGAGAGGAGATAAGATTGAAGCTAGGGGGGAGAGGCGGATACGGATCTGAGAGAGTGGGAGTGAGAGTCGCGGCGGAGAGAGTAGAGGAGATTAGGGAAGGGAGAGAGGTGGATACGGCAAGGAGAGGAGGGGAGGAGAGGCGAAGGGGAGGAGGGAGGGGGGAGGGGGGCGAAGGGGAGGAGGGGCGAAGGGGAGGAGGGGAGGGGGGGGCGAAGGGGAGGAGGGGCGAAGGGGGAGGAGGGGAGGAGAGGGGGGGTGGGGTGGGGTGGGGGGGTGGGGTGGGGGGTGGGGTGGGGGGGGGGGGGTGGGGGGTGGGGGGTGTGCCACATCATCAAAAGATAACAGTGTTAAGCCTAAACTAACAGCAGGGACTAAAAGTAGTAACGTTTAGTAATTGCAGGGTCTATTTTAAAAGTTTTGGAATTGCAGGGACTAAACTGGATTATTGTGACATTTGCAGGGACTAAAAGTACCTTTAAGCCTTTTTTTTATGAAATGTCATTTTGTAATTGGCTGATATTGTAAAATATCATGTACATTGACGATGTATATAAATTAAATTCATTAATTAAAGGTTTAAAAATGTTTTGGATACACATAATATAACTATATTTTCACTTGTCATTTTAAAATTACCTTTTCTAAAAAAAATCCCTATGATAAAAAAATATTTTTCGTTTGCATTTTTCCAAAGTCGGTCACTACAAAGTCGCTACTAACATATTGCCGACTTCCATGTTTGCTCATTATTGCAAAGCATAAACACCAAACAACAATGATCATACCGAAATTGAAAAAAAATGCAAATAAAAATCACACACAAATATGGATTCAAACGAAAAAATGGGTTTCGCCCTCTCCTTCAATAGCTACTCTCTCTCCTTTCATGTTTGCAAATGGTTGATTGGTTTCTGGGTTTCAAAAACGACCCATTTGAAGAAGACATCTAGGGAATAATTTGTCCCAAAAGTACAGGGGACAAATATGTCCCTTTTTTTGAATTTCAGAGGTAAAACCACACACAATTTGGGCTGAAATAACGTATGATGTGCCAATTAACCTGACACATTATAATACAACATGCCACGTAAGAGACGTTACCTGACTCTCTTACACTTGATTGACGGAAGGACTCACGTATCCTATTCTGAGAATGTAAGGGACTAATATGTCCCAAAAAAATTGTCAAAGACAGATTTATCGCAAAGAGATTGTCAGGTAGAATTTGAGCCTTTAGACATATATATATATATATATATATATATATATATATATATATATATATATATATATATATATATATATATATATAGCATTTTTGGTTGTTTATCTTTGCTCTAAGTTTCATTTTGGTCTTTTATCTTTTTTGGTCCGTTTTGGTCCCTCATCTTTCATTTAGGTTTCATTTTGGTCCCTACCGTTAGTTTTTGTTAACAGACGCCACGCTGGCAGTTAACTGCGAATGTGGCGTCTTTCGTGTCACTGTCGACTTGTAATTCTTTAATTGATGTGGCATATAAGGGACCAAAATGAAACTTAAAAAAAACACGAGGGACCAAATTGACAAAATTAACAAAGATAATAAAAACACCCCATCCTTAATCTTCATCTTTTCTGGCGAGCCACCTCCACCACAAACAGTGACATCGCCTCTCTCTCTCCCCCTTCCCTCCCCCCGCTCTCTCTCTCTCTCATCAAGAACACCAAGAACAACAATAATTTTTAGAATTCTCAATTCTTCACCAAATAAAACAAATGAATAGTGCATTTCATGCGAAATTTCACAAGGAATTAGAATCCATCACCAGTTGACACAAAAAAAATGGAAGAACTTAATCAAAAACGTGATTTTCAGAGGCAAACGCGTTTTGGGTTTTGCAAATTGGGGAAACGTTCAAAATTCAACCAAAGTTCACCAAACCACTTGCAATAGACTTGAAATTGGTGCAGTAACTGACTGTTAGCAAAATATTTCAACAAAAATGATAAAGAATTGAGAACGAAATAGAAATGTAGATTCGCGTTTTACGGTTTTTTGACACTTTCAATGACGAAGGGAGAGAGAGAGGGGGGAGGGGGAGAGAGATGAAGATGAAGATGAAGATGAAGATGAAGATGGCTCGCCGGAGAAGATGAAGATGAAGATTGGGGTGGCTCGCCGGAGAAGATGAAGATGAAGATTGGGGTTTTTCCAGATTTGTTAATTTTGTCAATTTGGTCCCTCATGTTTTTTTGAAGTTTCATTTTGGTCCCTTATATGTCACATCATTTAAAGAATTTTAAGTCAGCAGTGACACTTAAGACGTCACATCAGCAGTTAACTGCCAGCGTGGCGTCTGTTAACAAAAACTAACGGCAGAGACCAAAATGAAACTTAAATGAAAGATGAGGGACCAAAATGGACCAAAAAAAAGATAAATGACCAAAATAAAACCTAGAGCAAATATAAATAACCAAAAGTGCTATTTAACCATATATATATTTTTTGACCATATATATATATATATATATATATATATATATATATATATATATATATATATATATATCATACTATAATATAACCAGGAAAGAATGTCCACGTAATCACCATATTTAATGACGTCATCAAATAATTAAATCCACATCACTTACCCCATCCAAATAAGCAGCCATGTAATGTTTCCATTAATTGCACACGAAATCCCATTAATACAATAATTATTTGTTAGTCTTTATACACATGTCAATTTCGCTGACTTTTTTGGAAAAAAAAAGTCAGTGATAGAAAGCAAACGTATATTTTGTCATTAAATACCAGCCGCAAATCATGGTAATATCCTCCCAATTACAAATTCCAAATTTTAAACTTCCTTTTTGGTGGGAAATTGAATTTGAAAAAATTATATCTGCGAAAATTTAACTCATATTTTAAAATTTAAACATTTATAAATACACAGTCAAAAGCGCACACCCATATTCATGTGCCACCAAAAAATTGATATGAAATTAACACTGAGTATTAAATTGTCCTGTTATACTTTCATTTTTAAAAAAAAAAAAAAATAATCGGTGAAATTATACTAGATTGTTTACTACAACCAAAAAGTTTGTTGTCTTTTTAATAAAAAATGAGGAACACAACAGAAAAATACTATTGTATTCCCTATGAGGATTGAAAACGTTTAAAGACAAGTGCCATCCCATAATGAATTACCTTTTGGGAGAAAACGAAAAAAAGCTGTGGTAGTCTACCAGATTCGTTCATACTAAATGTTAAAAAATGGCAATTGTTTTGTACAAAATAAGGATGATTAATATAGGTTATTCGAATTTTGAATCGTAATCTTATTTAAAATAAAAAATTAATTAATTAATATAACATATATGTGTGAATTTACTAATTTGGTGAAAAGGTAAAAAATGAGGACATAAGGATTATTTATGCGCCTCATGTATGGTTAATGCTTCACAAAAATCATGGGAATACATGTTTTTTATAGTTAGGGACAAAAAATACACCTGATTTGACATGATTATTTCATAGCAAATTAAAAACAGTAAATGATATTTAAGCTGGGCATATTGTGTGATGGAATAAAAATTCAAATGGGATAATTGGACCGTCTATGTTAGATACATCTCCATTGCCATATAGTGTGCGGCTCTGCTAGGTTTCGCTAAAAAAGGCAAGTTTTGTTCTTGGCATGGGAGAGCGGCCACCGACGGCTGAGACGCGGGAGGAGGAGGACCTCCTCGAACGGAGCACGAAGAAGGTCAAGGGTGGGGAACAACAGTTCATGAATACCTCAACGGTTCCTTTGAGCTACGCTGATATTGGAGAGGAACCACGCGAAGACGATCCGGTGAGAAGATCCTACAAAGTGACAGTTCTTGGTGTTGATGATGGCTCGGAGAAGTTGGGGTTTACTGGTAGCGATGGCGGCGAGAACGGTAAGGCGCACGAGGGGGTGTGGCCTGATCGTGTTGAGTATGGGATGAACTTGAAGATTATCGAAAAGAAACAAGGCGGGTATGATTGTCCTGAGATTGTTATCACGCCTAGTGCTGAAGCACGCTTGTGTCAGCCATGGAAGCAAGGGTTAATCGTTAAGTTACTAGGAAGAAGAATAGGCTTCAAAGCTCTTAAAGCTAGGCTCAACCAGTTGTGGGTGAAGAAAGGTACGGTGAGTATCATTGATTTGGGGTGTGACTTCTTCTTGGTCTATCTTACTAGCTCGGAGGATCATGAGAAGGCATTAACGAACGGACCTTGGCTCATCTATGATCATTACCTAACGGTGAGGGAATGGAAGCCAAATTTTAGGCCGGAAAATGAAACTATTGATCGTGTCACTGTATGGGTTCGTCTCCCGGAGCTCCCCATCGAATACTATGATCCTGATTTCTTATTCTTTTTGGGAAACCGTATAGGGAGAACAGTCAAAGTGGATGAGACTATACACAACAGATGGCAAGAGGCAAGTACGCCAGACTTTGTGTTGAGGTGGACCTGGATCAACCGTTGCTACCAATGTTTGAAATAAAAAATCACGTCTACAAGATAGAGTATGAAGGTCTCCACTTACTATGTGTGGCATGTGGCACATATGGGCATTACAAAGATCAATGTGTGGTCAAAGCTGCTGAGGATCATACAGGTGTTGTGAATGGAACTACTAAGCATGCTACAGTTACAGGAGGTGATCAGAGTGGGGTTAAGGAGGATGGGCCATGGAAGGTGGTGGAGAAACCACGGTGGTCTCGGAAGGGTAGGGATAAGGGTGGTCCGGTGGTTGTTACCCATGGCAGAGCTGCTCCCGGTAACATTAATGGTGGAGCGGGAGGAACGAGATCTCGCTTTAATGTCCTCATTAATGAGGATCAAGTCATGCATGATTCCCGTGGAAATGGGCACGTTTTGGCCGAAACTCTTGCAACCAATATGGAGAGTACGTCCCACTTCCGTTACGTGAGGGAGAAACCAAAGGAGAAAAGAGCTGTCAAGGCTACTGGGTCCCACGAGAATAATATTGAGAAAGAAGTCAGCGCAGCAACAGTTTTAGAAGTTGAAGCCCCACGTGAAAAGACAATGAGTAGTGACGAGAATCAACGTGTGAACATTCCTAAGACTGGATTAACGCCTCCATCTCAACTACGCCCCCTCTCCAAGCACGTGTCAACCGAAGACGCGCCCCTTGGCAATGCACGTGGAGCTCGTGATAGTGATAGTAGAAAAGGCTCTGGGCCGGAACATCACATTGGTGTTTCTAATAGACCAATGGCCTTTGGGATGCAGCATTCCCCTCGACCACCAGATGCGCAAGGAGGAATGAGGATTGACACCCCCACTTCCACTAATGCGCAAAATAGTAACAATGCCACTTTGGATGTAGACGAATTTATGGATGCTCATGATCAGGGTCATGTCTACAGTGACTCTGATATTGATATGGTTGTGGAGAGCCCTGGTCTCTAAGTTTTTTGGGTAGTTGCTCTCACCTTCCCAAAGTTTTTTATGGATTTACAACAAATTATTCTTTGGAATTGCCGTGGGGCAGCTAGTACGGATACTACAAAAAAAACAGCGTATTAGCGACAGATTTTTCCCTCGCTAATGCCTGTTTTTCCCTCGCTACTGACGGTTAGCGACGGACCAATTCCGTCGCTAAACCACTTGTCGCTAATGCCTAGCGAGGGAATAAAATCTGTCGCTAAAAACACTGTGCCACTGACCGTTGCAATTGATTTGACACTGACACTGACCATAGTTAGCGACGGATTTCCGTCGCTAACCTCATATTTTTTTTTAAAAAAAAAAGCTATTCTCAAATAGAGAGAGGGAGAGATTAGGGGTTGGGGAGATAAGGGAAAAAAATGGTGTGGTGGTGGTGTGGTGTTGAAGGGAGAAGATAATGGTGGTGGTGGTGGTGGTGGTGGTAAGAAAAAAAGAAAGAGGAAGAGGAAAATGGAGAAGGAAAAGAAATGAAAGAGGATGGTGTGGTGGTGGTGGTGGTGGTGTGGTGTTGAAGGGAGAAGATGACGGTGGTGGTGGTAAGAAGAAATGAAAGAGGAAGAGGAAGAAATGAAAGAGGAAGAGGAAAATGGAGAAGGAAAAGAAATGAAAGAGGAAGAGGAAGAAATGAAAGAGGATGGTGTGCTGGTGGTGGTGTGGTGTTGAAGGGAGAAGATGGTGGTGGTGGTGGTAAGAAGAAATGAAAGAGGAAGAGGAAGAAATGAAAGAAGAAGAGGAAAAAACGGAGAAGAGGAAGAAATGAAAGAGGAAGAGGAAGAAATGAAAGAGGAAAGAAAGGATTCGGGTTTATAAAAAAAATTAACAATTAGCGATGGATTTAGCGACAGATTTCCCTCGCTAATTCTGGTCACGTGTCAAATCAACTGCAACGGTCAGTGGCACAATTTTCCAAAGATTAGCGACGGATTTCTCTCGCTAATTCAATTTTTTTTTTCAATTTGCGCCATGTTAAATCCGTCGCTAATTTAGCCAATTTCCGTCGCTAAATACCTTGTTTTCAATCTGTCGCTAATTTTGATTTTAGCGACGGACTTCCAATCCGTCGCTAAAATCCGTCGCTAATCCATGTTTTTTTTTGTAGTGGGACTTGTTCCAGAATTGTAAGCAGTTTCTTGATATTCACCATCCTGAGATTTTTGTCATTATTGAAACCAGATGTCGTCCAGCTAGGATTCAGAATACTTTTCGTCTATTAGGGTATGATGGATTCAAGTTTGCTGAGAACAGAGGCTTTGCTGGTGGAATTGCTACAGGTTGGAGAACTGATCGTGTTACTTTTGATAGAGTTGATTAATGATTTTCAGTTTTTGCACTTTCAAGTTACACGTGATAATAGAATGTGGTATTTCTCCACAGTGTACGCTAGCCCAGTGGATGAGTTTCGTGCTGAGTTGTGGCACCAATTCGCTGACTTGGCAGGGCGTATGCAGGGCGAGTGGCTGGTTGCAGGGGATTTTAATGATATTGTGGATAGCTCAGAGAGGAAAGGTGGAGGACCTCTGAATATCCATAAGTGCCAATTATTTCAAACAAGGATCCATCAATGTAGCTTCATTGACTTAGGGGCCGTGGGATCCAAATTTACATGGAAAGGAGCAGTGCATGGTACTTATAATCGGCATTATGCTCGGCTTGATAGGGGCATGTGTAATGCGCAATGGCGAGTTGCCTTCCCGGATGCCTTTGTGAAAGTCTTGGCTCGGGTTGATTTTTCAGATCATCGTCCAATCTTAATCAACTTGGTTGGGCAGGTTCGTAGGGCGGTGAAGCCCTTCCGTTTTGAGAGTGCTTGGTTGACGCACTCAGATTTTCAGAGGGTTATGACCCAGCATTGGGAATCTGGTAAAGGTTTAGAGGGTAATCTCCAATCTATGAAGACTCAGCTTGTTGACTGGAATACTAATGTTTTTGGCTCAATGTGGAAGAAAAAATCTCAGTTGTTGGCTAGAATTGAGGGGATTCAAAAGCGTCAGTATGCGGGTACGATGAACCGTGGGCTATATAAACTTGAAAAGAAGCTTCAAGATGAGCTCCATCACATACTCTACCAAGAAGAGCTGATATGGTTTCAAAGAAGTAGGGCTAATTGGATGCAAGATGGTGATCGCAACACAAGATACTATCATCTCAAGGCAACCAACCGTAAAAGGAAAAATAGAATTATTATGTTGAGAGATAACAACAGGCACTGGATGGAGGACGAGCACCAAATCTGAACCCATGTAAGTTCATTTTTTCAAGAGTTATTCATAGAAGGGGGTGCGCCTATTTCAAACTATAGCATGCATTACACTTTTGCACGCCTAGATGATGATGTTGTGGCTTCTCTTGGGAGCGATGTTACTGAGGCAGAAATTGATAAAGCAATGTTTAGTATGCAACCGTGGAAGGCTCCGGGGCCTGATGGTTTTCAGGCAAGTTTCTATCATTCAAATTGGGAGCATGTCCGTAGTGATTGTTATTCTTTTGTGAAGACTGTGTGGGCTAATCCGGAGTTGGTTAGCCGAGTAAATCATACTGATATTTGCCTAGTCCCAAAGGTTCCCAAGCCCGAGTTTGTCACTCAGTTCCGGCCTATCTCTCTTTGCAATGTGAATTACAAGATTATCACCAAAGTTATTGTGAGTAGACTAAAGCCCTTCATGCCTCAAATTATCTCTCCTTATCAAACGGGATTCATTCCAACCAGAAGCATCCATGAGAATATTGTTGTGGCTCAGGAATTGTTGCACTCTATGCGTCGCATGCGAGGTCAAACGGGTTTTTTTGCTATTAAAGTGGACCTTGCAAAAGTTTATGATAGAATCCGATGGAGATTCATTGACCTGGTGTTTTCGGAGCTTAGTCTTCCCCCGAATCTTCAAGCTCTTATCATGCAGTGCATTTCTACGGTCTCAACTAATGTTCTTTGGAATGGTAGGCGGTCTGATACGTTCCTCCCCCAGCGGGGCATTCGGCAAGGGGACCCCATCTCCCCTTATCTCTTCGTCTTATGCATGGATAAACTCACCCATCTTATTGCAGAGGAAGTTGAGCACAAGCGTTGGATCCCTATTCGGGCTGGTAGGAATGGGCCTAATATTTCGCACCTTATGCTCACCGATGATTTGCTTTTGTTTGGAAAGGCCACTGAAGATAGTTTGGCAAGTGTTAAGGATGCTCTTAGTAGGTTTTGGGACATGCCGGGCAAATGGTGAGTACGGAGAAGACTAGCATATTCTTCTCCAAGAATGTTGCAACGCGCATGAGACGAAGACTTGGTGCAATTTCAGGTTATTGAACCACCACTGATATGGGCAAGTATCTTGGCACTCCCCTCCTAGGGCGTGCACCGAAGCATCAAGACTTCAATTATTTGTTGGAGAAAGTTCATCATCGGCTCTCCGGTTGAAGGGCGACCCAGCTTTCCTTCGCAGGGCGTGTAACCTTAGCCAAGTCAGGAATTCAAGCTTTACTTATTTACACCATGATGACAACACCAATTCCAAAAGCTTGTCTAAGAGAGATTGAGAAGCTGCAGAGGAAATTTATTTGGGGTGAGACTGATGAGGCCCATAAACTTCATCTCGTTTCTTGGGATAGCTTGACGCTTCCAAAAGCCCACAGAGGTTTAGGGGTCTGTTCTTTGGTTGACATGAATAAGGCTTGTTTTATGAAGCTAGCTTGGAATCTCAAGCCTTGAGAGAGTAAGTTATGGAGTCAAGTTCTTATTGGTAAATATGGTCGGAGTTTGTGGCGTATGGGCGGGGTGGAGTGTAAACCCTCTGATTCTTATCTTTGGAAAGCTATTCATCAATGTTGGGATGATATTAAGAGCCAAGAAGTTTGGGCTTTGGGTGATGGGGTGCGCACTAGTTTTTGGTGGGATTGTTGGCTTGACAACAATAACACTTTGGCTGAGTTTGTTGATGTGATTCCTGGTCATATGAAGGAGCTGAAAGTGGTGGATTTAGTGGATGACGGTATCAACTGGTGGTGGGATGTATTAAACGATGTGCTTGCTCCTCATATTCTGAGCAAGCTGCTTGCGTACCCGGTTCCTCATCCCTCCCTGGGATCTGATGTTGCATTTTGGCCTGGAGAAAGTTCAGGTCTGTTCTCAGTTGCTAGTGCTTATCATTATTTACATGAATGTGCTGCTGGTCCGTTTGACAATCGTTGGAAAGATGTGTGGTGTGTTGAGGCTCCGGAGCGTGTTCGGTGTTTTGTGTGGCAACTCCTTCATGGGAGGCTGGCAACTAGAAGTTATTGTAGCAAGTGGAATGGTGGTATCGCAGATTGTTATTATTGTGCAGGAACTACAGAAACTATTTTGCATGTCATGAGAGATTGTCCCCTGGCTATGTTTATTTGGCGGAGGCTTGTGCCTAGTCCCCTACGTTCTAATTTCTATGGTTTTCCTTTTGAAGATTGGATTATGTTGAATATTTCTCCCACTGTGGGCCCTCGTTGGAGGGCTATTTGGGCAAGTGCTTGCTATTTCTTGTGGTTTTGGAGGAACAAGAGCATGCATGATCCAAATTATGTTGCTACTCATGCTCCCGACGAGTTCATTAGACAATATGTAGAGAACTATTTTAAGAGTAAGGTGTTGTTTAACCCATCGACAGAGAGGCCGCAAACTCAAATCAATGTTTGTTGGAAAGCTTCGGTGGATGGGGCTGTTGTTGTCAATACGGATGGTGCTTCAAAAGAATGTCATAGACGCGGGGGTTGTGGATGTGTGTTGCGTGATCCTTGAGGGAAGTGGCTGGGTGGTTTTGTTCGGCTTTTAGGTGAGGCTAGCGCTTATACTGCAGAGCTTTGGGGAGTCTTGGAAGGGTTAAATCTTGCTAGAAGCAAAGGCTATGCTAATGTGGAGCTTCAAGTGGACTCTCAAGTGGTGGTTGTGTCTCTCACAAGTGCTGGTTCTGGCCACAGGGAAGGCACGAGTCTCCTAATGCGTATCAAGCGGTTGCTTAGTTTGGATTGGACTGTTACTGTTACTCATGTTTACCGTGAAGCGAACTCAGTAGCGGATCAGTTGGCTAGTTTGGCTGGTGATGGGAGTATTAGTTCGCAGGCCATGGAAGATCCCCCTGCTAGCATTGTGCAATTGTTGCATGCTGATTGTAATGGAGTTTTTACTCCGAGAATGATTCTAGGATAACTCGTGTTCTTCTTTTTTGGCTGTTTAGCCACAACCATAATAAAAAAAAATTAAAAACAATAATAATATGATCCCAAATTAAACGGTACAGATTAATACACCCCAACAATATTGCAGTGCCAACTCATTAATAATATCTTTTCATTTAATACCTTTATTAACCCTTAATTATAATTATAGAGTAATTCTGTTGCAGGTCAACCTATGTTTGATATTCATATAAATGGAATATGAATTATTTTGTTTACCATTCTAAAATCTCGAAATTAGGGGGTTTTTAATTACGGTAATTATATTTTATCCCTAATCACTCAGTAATTACACGTAATCTT
This sequence comes from Astragalus membranaceus, assembly GCA_039519185.1. NCBI lineage: Eukaryota > Viridiplantae > Streptophyta > Magnoliopsida > Fabales > Fabaceae > Astragalus > Astragalus membranaceus. The sequence continues at coordinate 27,627,275 of CM076846.1, forward strand.
TGGGAACGCAGATTATTACCTATGTAAATGGATGCTAGTGTTATAAATAGAAGCACCCTAACCTTGGCAACACACATCATACAGAATCACTACCAATATATGTACCTGAGACTATTTCTGAGATCACAACAAATGGCGTCCAAAACCAAAAGTTTGTCTATGGCATCTTCAACCAAAATGTTGGCTATTCCTCCCAAAAAGGTTGTAGCTAGGGGTGTGCAAAAACACCGGTAAACTACATCCATACCAAAAACCACACTGTACCGTCAAAAAAAGCCCATACCACATATTAAAAATCCAATCCATAAATAATTTGGGAAACCAGTATTTCATTATCAAAACCAGTACGGATACTGGTATACCACATAACAAAAATAGGACAAATTCCTTTTGTCTTTAGCCTCTTCGTCTCTCACATCTAACTTCTTTTTCTCATTAGTCATCACTTCGCATGTGTTGCTCACCAAAAAGAATCAGTCATCACCAATGGTCCGTTGTTGTCCAAGGAAGCTCACGTCGCTCCTCCCATCGGTCACCTCGCTCCTCTCGTCGGTGACGTCACTCCTCGTGCCGCTCACAAGACCACCTCATCCCATCGCCCCTTCCGCCGTCGCTCCCTCCGCCATCGTTCACATCCTGCCGCCCTCTCCAAGATCTGTTTCTCCATCTCTCTCCCATCCTCTCTCTCTCTCTCTCTCTCTCTCTCTCTCTCTCTCCTTTTCCCTCTCCCAGATCTGTTTTTGTCTCTCTCTCCTAATCCCTCATTACCTTCTAACCTCTGAACCTGTCTTCCTCTGAGATCTAATTGTTGATCTGAAACGTACACGATCTTTTACAATTTGGTTTTTATGCAACCACTATCAAATAATTTACTGGTTATTTACCGGTTCTAATCCGGTTTAAAATTGGTTTACAAATATGAACCAGTATATGCAAAACAGTTTACTAAAACCAAATTTTAAGAGTGGTATGGTATGGTATGGTGTGGTTCATGTACCATGCACACCCCTAGTTGTAGCTCTTGCAACAGTCAACCCAAACCATGAGTCATCATCAATCCTAGTGAAGGTGCTCAGAAAGTGGCATGATTAAATTTACCTGTAAATTCAAGTATTGCTACTTATCACCATAATGAATACCCAATAGGTTCAATAAGTATTCATAGTACCACACACACTTCATAAATTTAACAAAACCTGGCTGTTCTTACATTACAACACCATTGAATAACACAATAATCAAATACCAGAATGTATTTTATAAATATAGGTGAACACACACAAGTTCATACGTGCAAGACAATAACAAGTCCAAGAATATATATTTGTGTGTATATTAAAGTAAGACAATAACAAGTCCAAGAATATATAACAAGCTCATACATGCATCCTGTAACACCCCGATATTTTTATTTAGTAAAAATACCCAAGTGCACCATCCCTAGAACATCAGAGATTATTTCCTGCTTAGACACTGAATATCACTATAAATTTTCGCTGAATATAAACCAAACAGACTTATTTACAAACAAGATAGTACGGTTCTCAGACCATAAACTATCAGCAACTATAGTATTCAGTATCATACAAGAAAGCGGAAGAAAGATATAACATGAAAGACATAGTGTTGCAGTACATATACAACAAAGGGAAACATAAACTTAAGCATAAAGCTAAGTCTTCAGCTACCATCCGAGTGCCACCTACTCGTGCCTCTTGGATTTCCACTTTCCCTATTTATCTGTAAAACAACAACATATAAACAATGAGATACAATCTCAGTGAGTTCTATCGAGACCCCTACTAACACTCTCGGTTTAATTATGAAACCTTTTTAACTCAACACGGCACCAACTGCGCGAACGCTAACTCCCGATGAACCGCATTATTTTACACATAGCATTCCACCGACTGCGCGAACGCTAACTCCCGGTGAACCCCCTTACCAATAGCATTTTTCCTAATGGCACGGAGCCTAGGGTAAGGGATCATGACTACCCCGCCTAGTATGTTAGTCTCATGGGTCGTCACCCAAACTCGATATAATATACACATATATCCACTATCATATGAACCCATAGTTCATTTGCATTAAACCTTCGTTTGTATTATACCGTACCACGTAGGACTCATAGTCCGCTTTATTATTAATAAAACATATCCGCACACGTGTACCATTATTCAGTTTTTCGAAACAATTTCAACTTCAAAAGCAGTTCATTTTACTATTTAAATGGTATATTCAGTTAGGCCTCTGAATAAGCTTTCAAACGCATCTCAGAACTCCTCAATCGGGTTCCCGGATCAAAAGTTATCGCGAAAACAAAATCAGTGTACAATTGCTGAAAAACTGCAAAGCGTCGCGACGTGAACTGCTACCGTCACGACGCGAAAGAGTCAAAAACATTTTCGTTGCAAAAATTAATCCTGGTCGCGACGCGATGGGCACGCTTCGCGACGCGATGTATGCTGAGAAAGTGCAGATTTTGCGATTTCTCGCAAAATTCGCTATTCCGCTCAATTCTGATTCTTGTTCCGATTGAAAACAGTCCAAACAACCAGAAAAACAGATTCAATCAATATCACACAATCAATCAAATCAATCAAAAACTCAATCTAAACGAATTTTATTAAAATACGATATATTTCGAAATAACGGTTTTCGACTCAAAATCTTCCGAAATCAATCAACGTAAAATTCATTGTAAAACGAAATAATCCTAAGCGTGAGTAAAACTCACCGATTGTGATGAAAATCACAAATTACCGAAACTTTCCGCGAAACTGCTTTTCCGTCATAACCACACGAACGCTCCCCGAATCAACTCCACGTTCCGGCGACATCCGTATCCGCTCCCAAAGCTTTCCACTCGATCACGAAACATCTTTTTGACCGAAATACCGAATTCCTCGAAATCCCGCCATTCGAACCCTAATCACCAACCAACTTCCAATTCGCGAAATTGAACTTCGTTCCGCACTCAATACGCTTCAGGTTCGTTCCTAATCATCCTTGAATCATCAAACACTATTCATCATCTTCAACCTCCAATCACTATTCACACATAAACCCCAAATTTGATTTTCAAACCCTAACTCACCCAATCTTTGATTCATTCACTCCAAGCTAGCAATCAACCTTATATTTGAACTTCTATGGCTCTAAAACTCATGAGTGGAAGCATAACACCTCAAACCTCCTCTTTTATTCATCAAAAATCGAAAATGGCAAAGTGAGAGAGAGTGAATTGATGGTGATGATGTTGGTATCAAATTGAAGAGGAAGGAACGCTGATCATTTTTCGTGTTGGAAGGAAGAAGTTTCGGTGAACCTATCTCTCCCTTGCTCCTCTTCTTCCATCCATACCCATTCTCTATTTTCTTTCTTCTTCTCCTTTCTTTCTCCGTCTCTTTCTCGTTTCCTTTTCTTTCTTTCTTTCTTTCTTTCATTTCTTTTCTTTCTTTCTTTATATATATTAATTGTTAATGTGGTCAAATGACCACATTGCCCTTAATCTCTAATTTCGTTTCTAAATCGTCCTTGCCCCGAATTAACCGGTTAACGATCCTAAGACAACCAATAATTAATTTTAGCACTCAATAAATTTACCAGTCAAGTACTAAAATAATTCAATTGGGTTAATATCCAAATAATTCTATTAATTATTTTGGGATGTTACACATCCATTTGGACGTCAAATATATCAAAGTAAGTTATATGCGAATTATATATTTGTGTGTATATTAACAAAGTATTTCCATTTTTTTTTGAAAACAAACAAATTTACAACACTAGTGCAGAAAAGAGATTTAAAGTCGGACATATTGGAATTTTAAAGTCGGGTTTCAGTCCGACTTCTATTAAGACGACTTTGTATGTCAGGAGATTTAAAGTCGGCTAACAGTCCGACTTTAAAAGTAATCTTTTAAAGTCGGATTACCACCACGTCCGACTTTAAAAGTGTTTTTTAATTTTTTTAAAAAAAAATTATCTTGCCTAAAATGCAGAGAGTTATGCTCATGCTTTTGGCAAGAACCAAAAAGGCTTATCAAAAGTAATATTGAACCAGTTTAATAAGCTTTTTAACACTAAGGCATATCAAAATCCAAGAAATTTGTACAAGCTTGCGACAACTCCGAATCGAAAGAGGTGGAATGTTTATTATAACAATAAATTATCACAATATTCATTTAACAATAAAAAGACAACAACTGAGATTCATCTAATAAGCACAGAACCACTATTGATTTTCTTATAAATAGAGAAATAAAGATTAAGAAAAAAATAACAATAAACCAGTAGCATTTAACTAATTGCCTTGCAGTGTTGTGCTGCTTGGTATTTAGTCACTTGAACAATGTAGCTTTGGTATTCTTGGGGGGCTTCCTTTTGAATCCTCTGAAATCTATCTGCTGATAGAGTTAACATCTGCAAATTCAAGTTGGTTGGGAGCAAAACACTAATGAGTAACTTAAATAATAAATAAAACAAAGAAATTAAAAGAGAGGAAGGTAGAGTGGAAGAGTTATATTTTAGTACCAGAACTATAACTTTCTTTCGGCAAAGGTAGAGAGCAATTGCTCTTCCAAGCTAGGAAGTAGCTCTAGCTCTAGTTAGGAACACCTCTTCCACATCTTCTCAAGAGAAGAATTCATGAGGAGACAGCTACTCAACAGAAGAATTTCCTTGTTAAGATCCTGTGGTAACCAATTCCCTGTTGCAGAATTAGCACTCAAACGATGAATAACAGAAATCAGCAAACTACTAAAATAACTTGATCCAGCCAAACCACAGAAAAATAAAGACCCTGCAAGACTTCTCATATTCTCAGGAAACTGTTTATAGTAAAATTCAACTTGTCCAACCAATCCAAATGCATCAGATAATCCTGCTAATAGTAACTGAGGAATTAACCACACAGCTGACATTGAAGAAATTGCACCTTTTCTTGGTTCAATTCCTATAGGTTTTGTTAATGCCATAGTCCTTCTTCTTTCTTCTACTATCCCAGATACTAACATGCATAGTATAGAAATAAACATGCCAATTCCCATTCTTTGTAGAAGTGTTATGCCACCTTCTTTTGCAGTGAATTTTCTTAGTGTTGGCACAATTTTTCTGTCATAGATTGGTAACCATATAGTTAAGCTTAACATAGTGAAGATAATGTATGAAGCTGCTGGGATTTTGAAATTGGTGTTGAAAAATGTTCTGTCTGATTGTAGTGCTTGGAATACCAAGATTGTGTTTTGCTGAACAAGTGCTAAATAGTATAAAATTCCTGAAACACAAATTGGAATTACTCTTGGTAAGCATTTTACTTCTTCTACTTGTTGTATACTGCAAAGACTCCATGGATCAGATGCTGAAGCGTTTGGGTTTATTTCATCTTGTGGGGTTATAATAGCAGCTTTGTCAAGAAAGCTGTTAATATAAAACATTTTAGTACCTTCAACCAGGAAAGTGTGTTGCTAGCACTTGCAGTGACGGCTTTAAATAAACATTGGTTAGTAGTTACCTGAATTGAGGCGTGTGAGGGAGCTTGGAGTTAATAGTGTTGGGAGATATATAGCTAAAGAGTGAATCAAATGGATAATCTTCTAGATTCAGTCTCTTCTTCTTAATAGCCACAGAGATAACTTGAACTATACTTGTTACAGGACTACCAGTTGCTTTAACTTTAACATATTGTTTACTTCCAATGAAATAAACCACACATGAAAAGAGCATCAAAGCAGCAGGAATTCCCAAATTAAACCAAGTGCCCAACTCACATTTGATTGTATATATACAATTAGTGATGAAGACACCATCTGAGTAAAAGTGTATGTAAAGAAATACCAATTGAAGAAGCTATTAATTCCTTTCTTTCCGGAATCTGTGTTGGGATTGAATTGATCAGCTCCAAATGCTAAGTTACATGGTCGAATACCTGCAGCTCCTACTATTAGAAGTCCAAATCCAAGTAGTAGAAATTCAATCAATTCATGAGGAGAGAGCTACTCATATAGTGACTTAATCTACTGAAATTTAATGATAAGACACTGTTAGGAGGCTACCCATATAAGTAATCTGCTCAATTCCTCAACTACCACTGTTTTCATTTCAGTAAACACGTTGCACTCCATATATCTTCAACACTAATGATTACAATGCATTATTACTCTAAGGATTATAATATATTGTTGTGGTTGCCACCATAAACCAAATCACAGCAAAATCTATATCTGCAAATGAACTGCAGTAACAAAAAATTTCACTTAAATAGCAAGTATGAAGATTAAAGACGACAGGTTGCAAAAATAGCCTACTCTTGATATATCTCGAATCTTGCCACACGTAATTCACTTCAAAATGCGAGACCACCAACGATGCGTTCAATATTTTAGCAACAACATCACATATCTGATAAAAGGGGGGAACTGGTATTAGATGAGTGATCAAGTGTTTCAGAAACCACCTTACTACTAATTAGATGCATGACATAAAATACTCCTATTTTGTCATAATTTTCACTTCTTTCATCAAAGTATAGTATCATTTCAACACAATCTCATTTACTTACCCCCATCTTCTGCTGGTTCAACCCTCCATCAAGAGAAAAAGAAACTCAATTTACAATTTGAACAATTGAACCTACAAAAAAACTGATACAAAATCAAATCCATGTAGTACGCATACAAATTAAGTTCAAAGTAGAATGAAATATTCAACAAACCAATCCAAAACAAGACCTATTGTGACCTACAATTAAGAAATCAAAATATTAATAGCAAATCAGCACAGTGCACATAAATAAATTAAACTCAGTTAATCAATTCAAATAGACTACAAAATAGATCAACAAACCCTAATACAAACAATAATTTTGTCAACAACTAATGAAGCTCTAATTACAAAATCAGACAAAAATTAAAACTCAATGTTTAATATGAAGAAAAAACCCTCAATAGAAAAAGAGAAAGGGTTAAAACAAAAAAAAAATCCAATAGAACCAAAAGAGAAATTAGAAAAAGTCAAAAACGAAATCGGTTTGTACCTTTCCCCTTCTTCCTCCAGGGCAGTAAAGATGGTGACGGTGACGGTGACGGTGACAAGGAGAGAGACGGCGATGACGAGAGATGGAGATGGCGGCAGAGAAGAGAGAGCGAGGGAGGACAACTGAGAGTTGGCAGAGAGAGAAAGGGAAGAGCGAGCTATGACAGAGAGAAGGGGAAGAGCGATGGAAGCTTAGGGTTTCACTTTCAGTATTGGAGTTTATTTGTGTTTTGGGGGAAGAGAGGAGCGCGCGAGGGTTTTTCTGTGAGGGAGGGAGCTTTGGTTTCACGAAAAAATTTCAGTGAGGGAGTTCTTTTTTGACCAATTCAGCGAGGGAGTAATTATTTCACGCAAATATAGACTTTCAACGTCGGACGTAAGGATTAACCGACTTTGAAAGTTTCTAGCCAGAATTCTTTATCCACATAAATTACAAAATTGCCACCGCGTCCACTTTCTAAGTCGGATATTTGGGTATCTGACTTAAAAACTCTAATTCTTTTCCAATTTTTGTACTAGTGCAAGTTAAGTTCAAAAAATATGTATACCCGTGCAGCGCACGAGTCATACACACTAGTATATATATATTAGACGTAAACTTACGGGTGTCTCGGTGGGTATTTTGGAAGAAAAAATGGTTTAAATTGGTAGGTGTATGAGAAAAAGGAGTCATTACAATTAGAAACACCCTTCTCACTGTTTCGTTTTCATAACAGACTAAACCCAAACCAAAATCAAGTTAAACCCCGAAGATAAGATGCAAGAGTGATTGCCCAACATACCACAGAAATATGATACTACATCTTCACATGTGGAATTCTAAGAAACTAGCCTCACTTCCCAGAGGATGCACGAGTGAGCTAGTATCAATGGATGTAAATACGTACATTAAATCAACTCATTAATGTTGTGAGAAAGTGACTATTGATTAGGGATAGTTTAGTAAATCTATTTATTTTTTCCATGAATCCAACTAAATGCATAAAACTATTATCCTTAATATGTGTAAATGTAGTTATTTTTGTTTATAATTAAGCCTGGATGGAGTACATCAATACATCATGCAGGGTTGAATAAAAATCACCATTAAAATAAAAGCACTTATACAAAGTTGAAAGAAATGTTGGGGAATTCTATTGTAAATGAGATCGAAGTTCCCACAAAAAAAGTTAAATTATAACTATAAATTGAATAACAATATTATAAAATTAAAAATAAACCTTAACAAAGACATTGGAATTGAACATCCACAAAAAGTCTAAATTTTTTAAATAACGTTATCTATATTCATCAGAAATATAAAAACTTAACCCATAATTAAAGAGAAAAGAAGACAACACAATTAGAAAGTGGAACACGTACGCAGCTATCATGCCGAGTTTGATTTAAAACTAAACACCAATTTAAGTATGCTTCTAATACTCATTGGTGCGAAATTATCAAAATAAAGTAGAAAACAACAATTTTGACATGTCAAAAAACACCAATTTGGATATGTAAAATTTTTTCTATATTCTAAAGCACCCAAAAACACAAATTTGTCACAAATTTTTTTGTTTTTCATCAAACAGGTTATTGAGGAACGAACTTTACATATTTGAACACCTAAAATTTTTTTGGGACCTTAAAGTACCCCAAAATACACTGTCAGCATCGCACTTTACGTATTTTTTTACCAAACCGGTTATTAATTACGAAGAAACTTCTGGTATTTGAAGAGTTAATTTTTTTTCTAAATCCTAAAGTACCCCAAAACATACTGCTTAACATTTCACCTTACGCATTTTGTTTACAAAATATTTTTTTTACACCATCAAGTACACTAAAGCACGCTGTTTAGCATATCACTTTACGTATTTTGTCATGAAATTAAATCATTTTTTCACCGAAACGATTATTCAACAACAAATTTGCATATTTAAACATCTATAATTTTTCGAGACTATAAAGTACCCCTTAAAATATAAAAAAGAAAAAAAATGCAAAACTTTAAAATATAAGAGAAAAAAACTGAAACAAAAAAAGATATAAGATAAAAAAAAAGTGAATTAATATAAAAGAAAAAAAAAGTGAGGCAAAAAACAAAAACAAAAAAAGAAAGAAAAAAAAATGGAAGTTGGCTTGACGAACCGCTTATAATGTTTAGATAGATTAAATATCGGGATTTTTCACCTATATTATCTTCAATTAGGTCATTTATCCACTTACCAATTGGCTGATTTTAATTATTATAATATAAGAGAAGCATGAGAGAGTTCAAAAAATGAATGGATGTTTTTTTTTTGATAAGCAATTGTTAGTGGGAGTGGCCGGTGGGGGAATGTTAGTTTTCGGGTTTGAACCCTAGACTTCCTTCTTGCAACTTTGCAACTCCTTCATGTCTCTTAGCTCGCCAACTGAGCTACCTTCCTGGGAAAAAAAATCACATTGAAATGCAAGATGATACAAAAGGAATATTTGGCAACTAGAGAGAGAAAGGGATTTAAGAAAGGGACTATAAACAGATAAATGTGATTAAAAAAAGAACTAACATACTAAGAATGGTTGATCAAGTGGTAACTGGACTTGGATCCCACCCCAAAATTTTGGGTCCGAATCTTGGATGTGGCAAAAACTTTGTTGGGAGGGGAGAACCACACGGGCCAGCAAAGCCGGAAACTCGTAGCCAGTCAGATTCCCCGGTGTAGATTAGTCACCAATAAAACAAGTGTAACTACGCCCAATGACACGTTAAAAAATACTAACATTTAGAAGAAAGATAATACAAGTTGAGCATGTGAGTGAGTATGCATGTTGGGAAGTGATATTGGGAGACATAGATTAAACATATTTTTCTATCTTGTATTAATGGGTCCCTTCAATTTCATTTATGTTCACCATTAGTGCCCTTAAATAATTCACATTCACATATGATAAAGGAAAAATCCCCCTTTCAAATCACGACTTTATCTCAAAAGCCTCTCATTTAGCTCCACATTAGGGGTACAAATTTCTAGGATAGTTGATTTCTTTTACTTCATAATTCAATTGTAAGAACCCGATCCTTGGTGGAAAAAACAGAAAGATGCATTATTCTTTTTGATTAGAGTAAAGGCCCAAATCCGTCCTTGACAACTTTTTCGTGGGACGAATTCGTCCCTGACAATTTTTTTGAGACACATTGGTCCCTGACAATTTCAAAATGAGACACGTTAGTCCCTCCATCCATTTAACCGTTACCAGCACAGTAAACGTGTCCTACGTGGCACGTTAAATGCCACGTTGTCACGTTAGATTTAAAAAAGAGACGAATCAGTCCTGTTACTATTCATCGTCTTCTACCTCCAAACCTCCAAATCCCCAATCAACGAAGGTTCCACCCATCGTCTTCGAACCCTAACAGTGGTTTTGAGGAAACCCAGATCATCCAATAACATTGGTGTTCATCTCATCGTTCTTCTTCGTTCGTTCATTCTTCTTCGTTTTTCATCTCATCGTTCTTCTTCGTTCGTTCTTCTTCTTCGTTCCTGATGTTTTCGTTTACGAATCTGAGAAACCCATCGTTCTTCTTCTTCGTTCCTGGGTTTCCTACATCATCTGGGTTTCGTTCCAGATCTGTAGAACCAAGAAGAAAAAAGATTACTGCAATTTGGGGAAAGAACGACGAACGGAGAAGAAGAACCCAGATCTGGAAACGAAGAAGATATGTTCGAGAGTGAGAGAAGAATGGGGTATTTGTGGATTAGGGTTTCAATTTGGGGATTTGTGGTGAAAAGAAAAAGGAAAGGAAAGGAATGAATGAAGGTCGAAGGAGGTGTAAGGAAAATTGATGATGGTTCTGAGAATGGTTCTGAAAGAAAAATTGATGATGGTGATGATGATGGTTCTGAGAATGGTTTCAGGGACTGATTTGTCCCCTTTCCAAAAAAGTCAGGGACTGATTTGTCCCCTTTTCAAAGTTGTAAAGTCAGAGACTTATTTGTCCCAAAATAAACACTTTCGTGGCAGTTAACGTGACACGTGGCACTTAACATGCCACGTAGGAGACGTTGGATGTGCTGGTAACGTCAAAATGGATGGAAGGACTAACGTGTCCCGTTTTGGAATTGTCAGGGACCAATGTGTCTCAAAAAAATTGTCAGGGACGAATTCGTCCCACAAAAAAATTGTCAGGGACGAATTTGGGCCTTTACTCTTTTGATTATTATGAAAAAATAGAGATAAAAGTTCATTAAATAATTTTAAAATTTTTGAACTATTGTTTTTACTAACCTTTAGCCCAGTGTGATGTTGTTCAAAATATCCCGAACAAAATCCATTGTTTTCATCTATATAAAATGGAATTACAATCAATTACCCAAAAAAATCATTCTCAAACCTGTTTGGAATTCTCGCTCCACTGAAATAGAGATACCATATTTTCATATATGGTATTCCTTTAATATGTGTTTGTTTTCCTTTCTATATAGAATGAAATCACAATCAATCATCCCTAAAAAAAAACCAGTTTTTTCTTAAACTTGTTTGGAATGTTTGCTCCACCGAACAAAAACACCATATTTCCGGATATGTTATTTCTTTAATATGTGTTTGCTTTATATGAGTTTAATTATTTTAAGGTTTTATATGTGTTTGAATTATTATATTATGTTAAATTGGTATTTAATTGTATTCTTAAATAATATTGATAATATATTATTATTTTATTTTAATAATATATTAGTATTTGAAATATTAATTAGTCGAGGGAAATGAAATGTCAAATGGAAGAAATCTTACAATATCAATAGTAGTAGACGCATGGATATGAAGAAGAGAAGGAGAATTAGAGCTAGGAAGCAATATGGGAGGGTGGGGGAGTTAGAGGGAAGTGGGAAGGTAAATGTCAATTTTTTTACACCAATAATTACTAGTGGAAAAAAGACATTTAGCGCCGGTTAAATTAGACATTTGGCGTCGGTTATCACCCGACGCTAAATCGCCCGATGCTAAATGTCATAAATTTAGCACCGATTATTTAACCGGCGCTAAATGTCACATTTAGCATCGGGTGTTCAGATAACCGATGCTAAATGTCCATTTCATCACTGTTTTTGCTGTCTGAAAATGACATTTAGCATCGGTTATTTGAAACAACCGATGCTAAATGTCCTGAAAAATGACATTTAGCATCGGGTGTTTGAAACAACCGATGCTAAATGTTCTGAAAGTGACATTTAGCATCGGTTATTTGAAACAACCAATGCTAAATGTCCTGAAAGTGACATTTAGCATCGGTTGTTCCAAATAACTGATGCTAAAAGTCATTTTTGATAAAAAAAAATGACATTTAGCATCGGTTGTTTCAAACAACCGATGCTAAATGTCATTTTCTTGATAAAAAAAATGACATTTAGCATCGGTTGTTTAAAACAACGGATGCTAAATGTCTATATTTTTAATTGGAAGCTGATAGTTTTGTCTTTGTAGCAGTACACTTACAACATCAACATACAATAAATTTGGTGTTCAAATTATGAGCAAGGAACCTTAGCATTGTAAAAGTTCTGTCTACGACAAAAAACCGAACAGAAATAAGAACAAGGAAATATGCTCAACTCTATAAACCCATTCTTAAGTTCCTTTGGCTGGTCCAACCACTTAAAGGCTTCCTCATTATCAGAGGAAGTTTATTTTCTTCATGCTCCAAGGCCACTGGTCAAAAGAGTGTTGATCTCTCCAATTATATTAACTGGCCTTCCATCAAAGAGGGATGAAAGTGTACTCTCACACAGTTTTTTTAGTTCTTTTGTTTTTGCCACGGCTGCACCCTGCAATTCACTCAACACTTAGTCTGTCTCTTGTACAGTAACAATGATAGCAGTGAATTAAAAATAAGAGCAACAGAAAAGAGGGGTTTATAGTTTGCTTTGCTAGTTAAAATAAGTACAAAGTGGAAATACTACAGAAATATACTGACTTATATCTACTAATTAAAGTAAAACAGAGAAAAGAAATGACAATTTTTGGTCCTATTACTATTTACCACGATAACATGTATCTATAAATAGTTTACAGAGGTATAGGGACTCAAATTTCACTTATTTTGCTACAAAGAAACAATGGAATGAAGAAGGGGAGAGAGACAAGCAAGGATTAGTCCAACAGTTTTGAGTTCTTAAATTAGACTATAATGCATGAAGTTGGTTGGACAATACAAATACTATCCCCTAAAATTGAGCAAGCACACAAAAGTATAACTTACTTGTTTTGGCCACAGTGATGACAAAGAATTCTGCAGTTCCATGCGCTTAGTAGCCAAGTCCTTCAACCCCTCTTTCAATTTGACTTCATGATGTTTCTTTTCTTCTAAAGAATTGACTAATCTGTCTAGAAATCTGAAAATTGGCCCCACACTAGAATCAATTAATATAAAGAATAGAAATAAAATCTGACAACTAGTTTCATTTCCGTCAGCATGCTTCTTGTAAGCATGAAATCTTAGTTATAACATATCGAGTAATACCTTCTGGAGTTGAGAATCATAATCAAATCCCTTGTCTTCCTATTTGTCAGCAATGAAATTGCCAAAGAAACATCACTTTGCATCGTTTCTATACCATCAGCAGCATACTGCTGTAATACAAAGGGAGAAACTGCCTGGACTTGATTTTGTAGCGACAAAGTTTCCTCATTCTTCAATTCAGCTGACCGCTGATTTAAAAAGGATTTCATCTGATGGCATAAAAATAAATGCAATAAATTAAGATTTAATCTGGACATAAGAAGAAAAGGAACAAACTCATAAGCACATCCAGTGCAGGTAACTGTTTAGCAAGAGTTAAATAAATTTAAACAAAACTTGCAGGATTTATGTTTCTTTGTCTATCTAGGGATGCAACATTTGAAACGGTATGAGCACAACCAAGAATTTGATAGAATAACGAGTAAGCACAGCTATTATTACCTCGTATAGATCATCAAGAATCTTATTTCTGTACTCTGTATCCAAAAGCTGGCTCCTTTCTTCTTTGTTACCGGTCTGTTGAGATAAGGCATCTGGAAGGGAAGTCAGATTGTCCAGCACCACATTTGATGTACTAACATCATCAATCACATCAACTTGAGGAGTCTCAACACTAACATCCCAACATATATCCGCATGTGAGCCTAGTTCTTGATTTGATCTTGTTGGATCACATCCGACATCCTCAGTTTGTGAAAAAGTCTGTATGGTGTCAGAGGCATTGATGATTTCATAAGGACCCAAGCCATTACCAGTATCTTCTGTTTCTTCAACAGTTCCAATGTCCCAATCAATTTGTGAACTCTCCACTGAAATATCCCAGTCAATGTCAAATGTTGATTGAGTGAACACTAACTTCATTAACAGTCTCAGAGTCAACAGCAACATTTAGGGATGGGGGATTATCACGCATGTTCCTCAAGTTTTGTAGTACAGCTGCTGAAGATATCTGCAGTCATTATTTTAATCCTAATTAATATATGTAACAAACGATGTCAACTCTTCATTCAAGTAAATGATTCATAGAGTTGCAGGAACAATGCATCAGGTATAAAAGAACTCTAAAATTAACAAAATTTACAGGTCTTCCTTACATCCTTTTCGGTATGAGCATCTCCGACAAAATTTGAATAATATTCAATCGTTGTGCATGTAAGGTAATGAACAAAACATAATTCCAGGATTCATGTAATGAATATAATATACCCGCTCTTTGTTATTATACATTTCATCCCAGCTCCTTTAGCAGCTGCTAGGCCTATGGCACTGTCCTCCACTACAACACATCTGTAGAATGCATCAAAATATCAACTCATTCTAAATTCTTGTAAATGAGTTAAACTTAAGCTATCATAAAATCACATGTTGTATCAAACCCAACCAGAAACCATAGGACTGTATAGCATTTTATATGGACCATAATTTTATTACAAGTTGTTAGCAAATAGGAATTACTATCATGAGATACCTTGAAGGTTCAACACCCAGAGTGCTGGCAGCTAGTAGATAGATAGCCTGTCACAAAGAGCATAACACAATTAGTTTCATAGATCATACCATACTGTACATTTAATCATTAAAAGAAAGGCTGCATATTCAACTTGAGTATAGTATATCAGGTTGCTCCACTACAAGAAAATTCTATAGATAGTCACTGAAATTCCGGAACATCAAAACACATAAACTGATTTCACAGTTGGGCATAAAGGACTTCTAACCATTTGTGTTTCATTTTCAAGGGGACTTTTGGTTGAATGGATGAAATTCTATGTTAATATGTAGATCTGCAAAATAGTACTATACTTGTACAGATGTACTTAGATTGTGTCCTGGGAAAACTACCAAATTAGCATTGGAAGGAAGGATGAATATCTTACTGGATCAGGCTTTTTTTTTGGGAACCACATCTCCTGCAAATGTCTTGATTTTTTCTGCTCGATCAAGTCCCAGCAACAAAATGCAATCTACACATAAAATACTGAAATTCTCATCACAAACCAGAAGAACCTCCCAATGATTTCCATCTTAAATCATATATCAAGGAAAAGTGGGAAAAAAAAGGTAGTGCTAGAGCAAAATGAAAAGCTTTCAGTCTACCTTTTCTTCTCTTCTTTCTTTTGTTTTTCGATGGCAGTTTTGCGCTCTACTGACCAAAGGCTTGAACTGGAATATTTATGAGCAGGAGACAATGAGGAACTCCTACTTCTATGTCTTCTATATCGTTTTGCAGCTGGTGATCGACTTCGACGGCGCCTTGGAGTTGTAGAAGGACTGAACCTCAGCAAGCGAACAGCTATCATAAGTGAATATAAAGTCTGCCCACACAGTGCAATTGATTAGGCAGAAATAAGAAGCTATTAGTCCATTGCTGTCTAGAAAAAGAAGCTACCACAAATAAGCCAAAGAAGATACCTTCTGCTTGCACCATCCCCACTCATTGATAGTTCCATCAAGTTGCTGTACCATAAAATTCTCAATTTCTGTCTGCTTGGTTGGGTCCTGTAAACACATATAACAAATAATTAGTTGCCTTCAAACAACATGATTTATACAATATACTATACCCATTTTATAGCTGCACAATACCTTGCCAAGCAGAGCAGGTGCTATAATTGCATTAACATTCTCCACATCCCAAGCCAAACAAATTTGGAATCTTATCATTAGATCCAATTATTAAGAAAATAAAAATAAATTTACCCCCCTCCATCAGACACAGATTTTAAAAAACAAATCTATCATGTCTGGGCCTGTGAAAGTATCACCACAATGTCTTCCATTGCATGCATTAATCTGCCAAGTGAAGTATATATAAGTGAGATTAGAAATAAGGGAGTAACTATTAGCACCCCAATATTTACTAGCATGCATCCCCTCCTAGAAAATTTTATGGACATAATCATCTCCATACCACTGGATCAGGAGCATCCTTTTGCTTGCACATTATCCATGGAACTCCAATATCTAGTGAAACTGCCATTTTTGCAGCCCATTGGACATAATCATCTCCATCCACTTCATAAGCAAGTTGGATATGGTTGTACTCATTCTCAATCTACATTGCATAAATAAAAAGAAATTGTAAGGATATTGTTGTATATAATACTGAGAACTAAAAAAAATATCAATAGACTTGGTAGAAAAATGATGTTGAAAAATCAAACCTGAGCCAAAATGACGGGGCCTCCTTGTGGAGCAAAGAGCTTCTCTTCTTTCATCTTTGTATAATAGTTGATACATATTGTTTCATATGCTTCTGCAAATCATAAAGCATTTCACATTTCAGTAATCTTAATTCATAGCATCAATTTCCAGAAACTAGAAGCACACATATATTATATAATGGAGAATAGAATACAGTTGGTTACCTTGAAAGGTTCATTGTTAGATCGGAATATGATGCAAGAACCTCAAAACAGATCTTGTCCAAAGCCTACAATGTTACACAATCACAACATCAACAGCCAAAAACATTCATATACACAAAAAACTTAGGGTTTCGAAGGGAACTTACATCAAGAACTTAGGGTTTCGAACGGATCTTGGAACTTAGGGTTTCGAAGTTCTTTGCAAAGTTCTTTGCACTTAGGCGACAGCGAGCAAGGTGACGACGAGCTAGGCAACGGAGAGAGCTGAGAACGGAGAGAGCTGAGAACGGAGAGAGTTAAGAACCAAACGTTGCCTCCAATAAACAGAGAGATGAGAACGGAAAGCTGAAACGACGACGGCGATGGCGAGGAAGGGACGACTTCCTGAGACGGCGACGGCGAGCAAGGTCCTCCTGAGATGGCGACGGCCTCCTTTGGGTTTCGAAAACGCGAGTGAGAGAGCGAGATGTTGGGTGAGAGAGTTCAGAGAGAGCGAGATGTTGGGTTTCGAAAACGCGAGAGTGAGAACGCGAGATGTGTTGAAGGAATGGGAGGGTGAAGAGAGTGATCTTCAGAGAGTGAGAGTCCAGAGAGTGAGAGAGTGAAGAGAATGAGAGAGTTCAGAGAGTGAGACTGAAGATAACGATGAGAACCAACGCGAGATATGCGATGGAAAAATTGGGAAAAAAATAAAAGGGGACATTTAGCATCGGGTGTTTAAACACCCGATACTAAATGTGTTATTTAGCATCGGGTGTTTAAACACCCGATGCTAAATGTGTGTCTCTAACACATTTAACATCGGTTGTTTAAACACCCGATGCTAAATGTAGGCGCGAAAACTAAAAACTTCTGTTTAATTGCAAAATTGCCACCGCGCCTACCTTTAGCATCGGTTGTTCAAACAACCGATGCTAAATGGTGCTTTTTAATGTCAAATTTCCGCTAGTGAATGTCTAATTAATTGTACAAGATTATATTAACTTTGGAAATAATATTATGAAATAAAAGATATTTATTTTTGAGATTGACTGGAGTGGGCTTCACACTTACGATTCTTCCGGTGCGATGGATAATTCAAAAGCTACATAGTTATTGGGTAAAATATTTTTGTTTATTGGTAATTTTAAGATATGATTTTATTTTTTATTTTTTAAGTTTGCGTAGTGTCTAAACCAAAAGCACATCTAACATAGTCATCACTAATACTTAAGCTTTAAGTTTTATTAAGAAAAATATTTGTGATAGCTAAACCAAAAGCAGATGTAATCATTGAGTTTGTGATTTACGTAGTAATTCAACGCAGTTAATACTAACATTTATTTAAATGGATTCAATTGATATTTTGGGTTAAAAAAAATGTGGTTTTAGAAAAAATAAATAGAACAACAGTAAATATAAATTTATTTTTAAAGTGATGAAAATAGTAAAACAGTGGACTAGAAAAGTCTTTTGAAATTGTTTTTTACTTATGATCCCCACTCGGGCCATGGGATTTAGCTCATTTCTTTTACCGTCAACAAAAACTCAATTTATGTCGTAATAAAACTATTTATATTTATAATTCTTCTCCTTATAACTTTAAAGATCACAATTTTTAAACCTAAGATATCTATTCAATCCACTTATTTTGGTCACTAATCACAAGAAAAAATCAATTTCGTTTTACATTCTTCTTACATTTATTTTTAAAAAAACATTTTCTTAATAAAACTTAAATCTAAACTTTTGATTTTAACACAAGCTAAAAAACATAACAAATTTTAAATCACTAACTTTAAAATTTCCTACAAGGAAATATTTTCTACCTAAGAACTTTGTAGTTATTTCTTTATTTTTGTTTTCTTTTTGAATAAGTGCATTAGAAGTTTACTATTATCACACTGTTCTCATATCCCTAATTTGGGTCATGAGCTTTATTCCACTTCATTTCCTAATTTCTTCCAAAAATCAGTTTATTTTTATACTTATTCTCTTTATATTTTTAAGAAGACCATTTTTTATCTAATTCATTCAGTTTGGTTACTACCAAATCACAAAAAAGAAATTAACTTATTGTAGCGACCGAAAAATCCGGAGGGCGGATTCTTCGAAGTGTCAGATGAAGCCGCCATCAAAATTTAGGTTTACAGAGACAAACTTTGAGAAATCCCCTAAAAAGGTCATAACGAACCAAATATGGGTTCGGGAGTCGGTTATGAGCGGGGAAGATACTAGCACCCCGCAGCATCCCTCCTAACGAGGGTTACCATCGAACTAAACGTGTAAGCATCGTTAATTAAAAAAAATATATTGATTTTACCCTTATTTACAAATTAGAACACAAGTTAAATAAAAGACTTGACGGTTTGTTATTTTTGTTATTTTTGGGAAATAGAAAAGAAATGATTAGGGAAAAACTTAAAAAAAGCTATTTATTAGTGCAATTGACAGAGGTCGGCCGCCCTCTGCTCCTACGTATCTCCTGGTAGAGAATCAAATCACACGTAGTTCTTGGTAGAAAATATTTGTGGGTTTGGTATTTTTTATTTGTGAGAAAATACTTTTTGATTGAATAAAATAGGCAAAACATAGTGAGTTGTAAAATATAAATAAGGGTGGTGTAATTAGCACTAAGAGCGCTGTATTATTAACAAAAGGTGATGCAAAAATAAATTTGATGTCTTTTTGGCCTTTTAATAATATGGTCTGCGAATGGGCCTATGTGCAGAAGGGGTGTATGAATTAAACACAGGGGTGCAGTTATCAATCTGGACCAAAAAAATTAAAATTTAAATAAAACAAGTTATAAAAAAGTAACTAAAAAGGGAACCCTAATTTCCCTTCATTCTATCAGCGCCGCATCTGAAAACAGAAGAAGGAGAGAGAGTGCGAAATCTTGGGAGAGAGGAACGACGTGATGGCTACGGAGAGAGAGACTGAGTGAAACGGAGGGAGAGGTGAGAGAGAGTGACTACGGAGGAAAAGTAGATGATGAACGTAGGGAAGCTGACGGCGGTGGTCTTCGCCGGAGGTTCACCAGTGATGGTTTTCGCTGTGGGTTTTCGCCGCAGGGGGGAATGCGACGATGAGGGGCCGCGTTCGTCGGTGATGGTGGCAGACTGAGGGAGGTGAGGAATGGATGGTGAGGGAAAGGGAAAGACGACGGAGAGAGGAGGAGGGTCACCCACCGTGGTTTTTTCGTTCGATCTGGGTTTGCAAAGGTAGTTTGCGACAATAGGGGGCTCTTACGGTAGTTTATGTGGTGGCGACGTGGTGGTGACGAGGGAGGTTTGTTGGTGGTTTTGGGGTGATGAGATGAGGGTTTTAATGGTTGTTTGGGGGTGAGAGAGAGTTACAGACAGAGAGAAATATGATCACGAAGGGAGAGGAAAAGAAGATAATGGTGAGGAACAAAGGTTTACGAGCAGAGAGATAGGCGCGAATAGAGAGAGAGAGAGAGAGAGAGAGAGAGAGAGAGAGAGAGGGAGAGAGAGAGAAAGAGGGAGAGAGAAAAGAATGGTGTGGGGCTGTTACGGCGGTGGTTCTGATTCCGGCGGTGGTTCGTGTTTCTAGCAGTGGTGGTTTGGTGACGGTGAGGGGGTGTGAGGTGGTGGTTGTGTGGTTGTAGGAGTGGTGGTTGTAGGGGTGGTTGTTGCCTGTAGGAGTGGTGGTTGTAGGGATGGTTGTTGTCTGTGGGAGTGGTGGTTGGAAGGAGAAAGAAGAGGTTGGCCACGGTGGTGGAATGGGAGTGGCTGTGGGTGGAGATTTTCTTCTCTCTCTCTCTGATATTGTTCTAATTTCATTCTCTTTTCTCCACTATTTCTCCGTTCCCACTTTACTGTTTTTTCGCCCCCCGCCTTTACTGTTCATTATTGTTTGGTATTTATAGGCCAATTGGTGAGGTGCTGAGGAGTCAAAAAGGACAGCCATTGAATCAGCAAAAGGACAGTAGCTGGCAATGGGGCGCTGGGAAGGACAGCAGCTGACTGGGGTGATTAGGGTGTTGGGAAAGACAGTCATTTGAATAAGGAAAGGACAGCAGCTGGCAGTGGAGGAAGGACAGCACTGGGGTGCAAAGGACAGCATCAAGGGAAAAATCCAAAGGACACCCTCAGCTAGGGCAGCAAGCAAGCTGCGCCATTTCCCTCTTCTTCTTTTTTGAATTTTATTCCAATTTTTGTACTATTTTTGTCCATATGTGTAAAAGGTTGATCATGTAATAAAAGGACTTTGGCTATTCAACTTTTACCTGATTTTGTATTACATTTTATTTATATTTTTTATATTTTATGATATTAAAGCAATATCAACAAAAAAAGAGTATCACAAAAAAAACATCGCACGACGAGTGTTAAAGACACACGCACGCGATTGAGACGACACGTGGCATGACGAGAATAAAAAACTTTTTTGGATTTTTGATAAATTAGACGGACAAAATTAGGGTATGACAATGATATTTACATTTCTTCTTATGCTTATTTTTTAAAAAATAAATATTTTCTTAACAAAATTTAAATCCTAAATTTTTGTTTAAAATTTAATTTTTTTATCTTATCCATACATTTCCAGTCTTATTTAATTTTTTTACTTACGGTCCTCACTTGGGTCAATGGGACTTAGCTCACTCTTTTTACTATTTTTGCACCAAAAAAAAAAAACTCAATTTATGTCGTACTAATATAATTTATATTTATGCTAATTTTCCTTATATTTTTAAAATCACATTCATCTTAACCTAAAATATCGATTCAATTACTTAGTTTGGTCATTTTCAAATCACAAAAAAATGAACTTATACTGAAATTTCTTCTAACATTTATTTAAAAAAAAAAGCATTTTCTTAATAAAATTTAAATCTCAACAAGCAAATATTTTCTACGTAAGAAATCCATAGCCATTCTTTTTTTCAAACCCTCCATGTCTTTTTTAAATTTTTTAATTACATCCTCCTTGGGATATGGGATTTAGCCCACTATTTTCACTATTTTACCCCTTAAAAAACTCATTTTATGTTGTAAAAAAACAATTTATATTTACACTTTTCCTATAATTTCAAAATCCCATTTTTGAAACCTAAAATATCTATTCGCTCATTTAGTTTTATCACAGTCAAATCACAAAATCAAAATTTTTTATATTTATTTTTTTTAAAACAACAATAATTTCTTAATAAAATTTAAAATCTAAACTTTTGGTTAAAACCCGGGCTCAAAAAATAATAAATAAATCACCAACTTTAAAAATACCAACCAGCAAATATTTTCTACTTAAGAACTACGTAATTGTTTCTTTATTTTTTCTTTTTAAATCACTACATTAGTAATTTACTATTAGCACATTTTTTTCTCATTAAAAATAAATTTATTTTTATTCTTCTTCTTCTTATAACTTCTAAAATCACATTTTTCTTATCTCATCCATTCAGTTAGGTTACTACCAACTCATAAGCAAAAAACCAATTTATAATTACATTTCTCCTAACATTTTTTTAACAAAAAAAAATTTATTAACAAAATTTAAATCTAAATTATTGGATTAACCAGAGGCAAAAAAAAAACCATAATATAAGTCACTAACTTTAAAATTTGAAAAAGCAAGCATTTTCTACCAAAGAACTTGTACCATCCTAGTGCTTTCAGAATTGTTGACTGCCCCCATAAACCAACACGCGTTTTTCAGCATGTGTTGTCCTCACTTGCATGCTTTCCAGGAAACTTCCTGGAAGGTCACTCATCTCATTACTACTCCAAGTCAAGCAGCTTAACTATGGAGGTCTTTTGGGAAGGGCTCCCAAAAAAGATAATGCATTGTGTTGGTATAGGTAGTAGTCCAAATCAATTCATTTAAGCCTTTCTTTAACTGTACAATCTCATATCTGCACAGCCTCAGAATCCCTCTCATTCTGATGCGTATTCGGTTCATCCACGTGTCCCTCTGCGTAGAAGCATGTCAGGAGCCGCTCTTTGTCCGTACCAATTGTTTGGGCATCGACGATCACTCCCCACCCTTGTCAGCTGCGAGTGTAACAAAACTAAGTAAAGCTTCTTTTTTATTTCAAAGTTTCCTAGTCTTCTTTAAATTTTTATTCTTACGGTCCCCACTTGGGCCATGGGATTTAGCTCAAATCTTTTAATACTTTTACCACTTAAACAAAAACTCACTTTATGTCCTAATAAAATAATTTATTACACTTCTTTTTTCCTTATGTTTTTTAAAATCGCATATTTCTTAACGTAAAACATCTATTCAATCCACCTACTTTTGGTCACTCCCAAATCACAAAGTAAAATTAATTTATATTTATATTTACATTTCTTCTTAAGTTTTTTTTTAAGAAAAAACATTTCTTAATAAAATTTAAATCTAAGCTTTTGGTTTAAACACATGCTCAGAAAAATAACAAATAAATCACTAACTTTAAAAATACCCACAAGAAAATATTTTTTATCCAAGAACCACATAGTCATTCTTTTTTTTTCACAGCCTTCATGTGTTTTTTAAAACATTTTACTTACGGCTCCCACTTGGGTTATAGGCTTTAGCCGACTATTTTTGCAATTTTTCCCACTTTAACAAAAACTCAATTTATTTTGTAACAAAATTTTATATTTATAGTTCTTCTCCTATATATTCAAAGTAACATTTTACTTTACCTAAAATATCTACTCAATCTATTTAGTTTGGTCACTACGAAATCACAAAGCCAAAGAATAAATTTATCATGACCTTTCTTCTTACTTTTTTAACAAAACAACATTTTCTTAATAAAATTTAAATCTAACCTTTTGGTTTAAACACAAGCTCAAAAAATAACAAATAAATCACTAACTTTAAAAATACCAACAATCAAATATTTTTTGTCTAAGAACTATGTAGTTTTTTATTGTTAAATCAGTGCATTAGTAACTTACTATTAACACATTTTTTCTCACGGCCCTTATGTGGGTCATGAGCTTTATTTCGCTTCTTTCCTAATTTCACCACTTTAAGAAATCAATTTATTTTTATACTTTTTCTCTTTATGTTTTTTAAAACCACCTTTTCTTAATAAATTTTAAATCTAAATTTTTGGTTTAAACAGAGCTCCAAAAAAATAACAAATAAATCACTAACTATAAAGGATAGACAAGCAAGCATTTTTTTACAAAGAACTATGTAGCTATTTTTTTTCATTGATTCAAAGTCTTTTTGTAGTTTTTCCCACATGGACCATGGGATTTAGCTCACTTATTTTAATGGTTTTAACACTTTAACAAAAACCCAATTTATTTCATAATAAAACAATTTATATTTACACTTGTTCTAAAATCACATTGTTCTTAAACTAAAATATCAATTCAATCTACTTAGTTGGTAACTCACATATCACAAAGAAAAAATGAAGTTATATTTACATTTCGTCTTACATTTATATTTTAAACAAAAAAATTATTTAAATAAAATTTAAATGTAAAAATTTTTGATTTAACTCAAACTTCACACTCATATAGGGTTCATAACATCCAAGTCATATATAACAATTACATGCATCATTTTAACTTAATTAAACATATGAAATTCAAAACTAGCCAAAGAGCTCCTAATCATCCACACTTAGTTCACATGACAATGATTGATTCATTAAGCAATTTCACATCTCAATATAAGAGTAGTTCAAACATGTATTTCAGAAATCAATAAACTTATATTTTCAATCAACTTATAATGAAACAAAAGAGGAGTGAAGGACTCACTTCCAACACTAATGTCTAGTACCACTTCAATCATCAATTCACAACTCATCCATTCATCACATTAAATCAACAATGATATCCACAATAAGATGACCAACTCACATAAAATTTATTTTATGTATCATTTTCATTTGAAGCTCATCATTGTGGATAGCATTGGGATTCCCCTAATAGTACCCGTCTAACCTAGAAAACACATCAAATACCATTCATGTCTCAAAGGAGCTTAAATATGAACCCTCTAAAACTTGGGGTACTGACTAAGATTCCTTTAAAGAGGGATGCAAATTTCAGTGGCCGGGTAATTCACAAGGGTAGGGAAATATGGCAGTGGTTTAGGGTACTAAGCATAATGCTTAGTAACAAATACTAAAGGGTAGATTAGTAACTACCCATATTTTCTTTGAATATCTCTTCATCTCCTTTAACAACTTCCCTCATCACCGCTGCCGAGATTCAATCTGAATTCTCCCACCATGACCACTCCGTCGCTCGAATCAACAACGACAGCTTCGGTTGCTGTCCCGCTTCCATCATCGCCGCTCAACAAGACTGGCAACTTAAATACCTCCGCCAACCTGACCACTTCTACTTCAACCACCAATGAAATAACCAGATGAATTGAAATAACCAGATGAATGAAGCGCTACTGGGAGAGAGAGAGAGAGAGAGAGAGAGAGAGAGAGAAGAAAGGGAAGACAGAACGACGGAGGAAGGGGACGGACGCCGTGGTGCGGCGTCGGTGGCGAAGCGCTACTGGGAGAGAGAGAGAGAGAGAGAGAGAGAGAGAGAGAGAGAGAGAGAGAGAGAGAGAGAGAGAGAGAGAGAGAGAGAGAGAGGGAAGACAGAACGACGGAGGAAAAAGTATTAACCACAATTGTACTAATCTGCGGTTAGTGGCCACTAACCAGTGTTGTGCATATCTGTGGTTAGTGGCCACTAACCACAAACTAGTGCCCAATGGTTAGTGGCCACTAACCACAGATTAGTATTAAAATGGTTAAAACTGAGACCAACACATTAACAGAATCACAACATGGAGTAAACGTGAAATCTGATTGCATCAACATGAATTAATCGTGAAATCTGAAGTAATAGTTATTGAGAAGCTATATTGTTAGTGACAAGTAATCGTTATGGAAATCTATGCCATCTAGAAAGTATTAACCACAATTGTACTCATTGATTTATAACTGATGTTTTGACTTGATCGGTGATTGTAAGACGATGATTTTGCATCAAATGAAGTGTGTTATGTTGTTCTGGTTTATCTCCTTCGTTATGGAAATCTGTGTCATTTAGAAAGTATTAACCACAATTGTACTAAACTGCGGTTAGTGGCCACTAACCAGTGTTGTGCATATCTGTGGTTAGTGGCCACTAACCACAAACTAGTGCCCCAATGGTTAGTGGCCACTAACCACAGATTAGTATTAAAATGGTTAAAACTGAGACCAACACATTAACAGAATCACAACATGGAGTAAACGTGAAATTTGATTGCATCAACATGAATTAATCGTGAAATCTGAAGTAATAGTTATTGAGAAGCTATATTGTTAGTGACAAGTAATCGTTATGGAAATCTATGCCATCTAGAAAGTATTAACCACAATTGTACTAATCTGCGGTTAGTGGCCACTAACCAGTGTTGTGCATATCTGTGGTTAGTGGCCACTAACCACAAACTAGCGCCCCAATGGTTAGTGGCCACTAACCACAGATATGCATAATTGTGGTTAGTGGCCACTAACCACAGAATAGTGCAACTGTGGTTAAATTCCAGAAAACAGGTTCAATCAATTCCAGAAATTCCATTAAATATAATCCAACCAGATGAATGAAATAACCAGATGAATTGAAATAACCAGATGAATGAAGCGCTACTGGGAGAGAGAGAGAGAGAGAGAGAGAGAGAGAGAAGAAAGGGAAGACAGAACGACGGAGGAAGGGGACGGACGCCGTGGTGCGGCGTCGGTGGCGAAGCGCTACTGGGAGAGAGAGAGAGAGAGAGAGAGAGAGAGAGAGAGAGAGAGAGAGAGGGAAGACAGAACGACGGAGGAAGGGGACGGACGCCGTGGTGCGGCGTCGATGGCGGTGAGAGAGAGAAAACGTGGTGGTTGCCGTGGATGGTGCGCGCGAAGAAGGAAGAAGGTGGTTGCAGGTCGTTGCAGGAAGTGATGCGTGGGAATGGAAGGCTGCTGTGTTAAATGACAAAACTGCCCTCTTTGAGTGACAGCCCTTAGATCATATTTCATTAAAATTAGAGGCATCCAACGGCTCAGTATAATTTAGTAAAAAATACTAAGGATATGCCTTAGTATCCTAAACCACTCTCGGGAAATATATAGGTGGCGGAACTTGTTGTCTACGGGCGACTACTAAGAAGATGTATTTCTAATAACCCAACATGACACCTTGGTTCTACAGTTTGCCATGCTTCCACTATGTTACTCTGATTTATATAGTTCTGGGAATACTATGGTTCTGGACTTCGAAAACTTTCGGGGCTAGAGAAATCAATTGTCGTAAATCTCAGCATCTTGTAAGAAATTTTGAGTTGATCAGGTTCATTGCTTCATACAGCATGCTAAGAGGGTCTGACAACTCACCACTCAAGTCCCTAACCGACTCATTATATCTAATCAACCAATCACAAAAATCTAAGCTCGACTAGGTCGAACTGCTCTGATACCATAATGTAACATCCTAACCTTTACGCATTTTACACTTTGTGATTAATCAGAGATACGCAACTCTAGGTGTAGATTAATTTTTCTTTTCAAGTTATTGCCAAAGGAGTTCAACTTTTCCGTAAAATTTCCATAAGTGTTATATGATACACCAAAAGAACTCCACCACAATGTGGTACTAAATCACTTTTATCCAAATACATAAATTAATCCAAACATAGGAGGAGCGTATAACCTATCAAAGATAATACATGATTCCAAAGAGAGCCCTTGAGGGATCTCATATCTCAAAATACATCCAAGATCCAAAATGAATTATCAAGCTAGCTCATGATTAAACTTCAATCAATACACACTCAAGGAACCATCTCCTTTCTCTGCCTTCAACCAAATCACCTGTTAATCTGAAAAACACCACAAACAAACAATGAGATTACAAATCTCAATGAGTTCTTCCGCGACACCTCACCATATCTCACGATATCTGTAACACCCCGATAAATTCTAACATGTAGAATTACCGAAATGCACTAAATGGCATACATCAGAGTAACTTCCTGTTAATGAATATTGAACACAACTAAAATTTCGATAATACATGATAAATGGTTCTCTGAACCTCATTAACTTCCTGAAAATGCTTAAGTTTCATATCTTAAGACTTATACAATCCTGGTGTTCAATACTCAAAACATAAAGTAGCAGAAACGATTTTACAACTTAAACAGTGAAAGTCATACAATCGGTAACATAACTAAAAGAAGCTACAAAGGACTAAACATGAAATCAAATCTCCCAAGACTCCATGAGTCGCACCGGCTAACCGTGCTTTGTCGCATTTGCTTTCCTCTGCTTCTCTGTAAAAACCACAATATATAAAGGGTGAGATAAACATTATCTCAGTGAGTCCTATCGAGACCCCTTACTAACTCTAGCGGTTTATTATGTTTAACTTGAACTCATGGCCCTAATAAGCAACCATGTGGACATATATTTTACCTCTTGTAATTTGTAGCCCTGATAAGCGAATACGCATTACATTTCTTGGTGTAGCCCTAATAAGCGACTACACATCCTGTCTTTTACTTTTCTTTAGCTTAACACAACCCGAGATATAATGCTAGACAATCTTGATTGCCCAATATCTACGGAAACCCCAAATCGAAATTCTATCCGAATAATGCTAGGGTCCTAGCTTTGGATTCATGACTCCCCCCAGCTAGGTATGTTAAATAACTTAGGGTCGTCACCCTAGATATACACATTTTATTTGGTGTATACCATCTACCTTTCTTTTTGAGAAAGTAATCTTCCTTTCCTCTTGGGAAAGTAACTTAGTTTGTTTTTACATGGATTGAGAGTTTATATAGCTTATATAGACTTACAATCAATTAACTTGTCATGACATGATGGAACTCGAAGTCCGTTTTCTTAACATGATTTGTATACACTCGCGTTCACTATAGTTCGGTTTTCCAAACATTCTTGACTTTCAAAACAGGTCATTTTATACTTTTAAACATACATCTGAATAGGTCTTTTAATAAGCTTCAAAACGCAACTGAAAACACTTCAATCGGATTACCGGATCAAAAGTTATCACGAAAACAAAATCAGTAAGGTTTGTTGAAAATTTACACTGCGTCGCGACGCGAACAGGTTCCGTCGCGACGCGAAGAGTTACAGAAACGAAAACTGTCACAATTTTATGCATGGTCGCGAGGCGACGACCACGGGTCGCGACGCGACCGTTGGCAGAAGTGTTCAAAAATAACTTTTCGAAATTCCGTTTTGTTCCGTTTCGCTTTCAATCCGGTGCCGAGATATTTTAGGACTTCCGTGACTTGAAAACAGACATTCCAAACAATAATTCCAGTCCAGAGAAAGCTATTAAACAATCAATCAATCCACACAATTCAATCAATTCAGTCGTTTATAAAAATAACGGTTTCTCGATAAAACGGTTTTTCGCTAATTTTCACAAAACGGATTTCACATGCACCAGTTCAGAAATTTAATGACTCGATATCAAAACGTCCCTAGCGAGTTATAGAACTCACCGATTGCGATGAAAATCGCAAAATCAACGAATCCGCGAGATGAAACGATGAAATAACTTCACGAACGGTCCCCGTAACGGTTTCTCTTGCTCCCACGAACACCCCGTCTTCTCTAAATCGAATCCCAACACTTTGAGCTACTGACCCTCTTCTCAAACTATTTCCAACAACAAAATGACTTCCCTCAAGATTCTGATTCAGCTCTAGGATGACTTGCAAACCACTAGGAGCATTAAAAATCCATTTTTTGCTCTATGAAGCTTTGGGTGGTCGAAAATGGTGAATGAGGGAGGAGGAAGATGTTGATGATGAGTTTTATATCAGTTGGAAGAGGAGAGAAAATGGTGGAGTTTGGTGGTCAAAGATTAGACCTGCATCAAGGTGGGGATGATTTCTCTTCTCTTCAAACTCTCTCCCCCTCTTGCGACTTTCCTTCTTTCTTTCTCCTTGGTTTTCTCTTTTCTTGCTTTCTGAATTTTCTGGTTGTGACACAATGAGGTGGGTTGGCTGGGTCTTGGGGTGACCAGCTGACTCACTTAACTAGGGAATGATAGAAATGCCCCTCATTTAATCATGTGTAAAGACTAACATACCCTTCAACAACTTGTTCACTCCATACACTATGACATGGCCTACTTTGGTGACTTAGCTCAATGAAACTAACTTAGAATTTAATCACTCAAACTCTAACACTTAAACAAACAATTAATTCACTACCCAAACATAATTATTCGATTATATTAATGCAGATATATATACTAACTTCACCTCTTGCTAATTTTCAATAATTGAAATTAGCTAAATAGGTGATGTTACAATATCTTTTAATGTCTTTTCCTCCGTAGCATAATCCAAAAGAGATCTAACAATAAAATGTTTACCTCAACGGAAAACCACCACTCAACATTTAGTTGAGCGCACGAACGGGCCTTGGACTCGGGCTCATGACTTCCCTCTCCAAATATGCTACAATCCTGAGATCGTCATCCCGTAAATGGTTGTTATAAAACCATTATTTCATCCTTAAATCTTTATTTCTCAAGGTGTATCCAAGGTTGCCTCATGTGTTTATATAATATATATACATATATATATATATATACATATATATGTCCTCACTCATATGACACAGAAGTAATACAGTATTCAATATTCCATAATTTGGACATCTAAGTCATGCTTATAAACAAACATGTCAACATCAAGATGAATTACACAGTCATTTCATGATACCAAATAACATTTTAATCAATCACTACAAAGTTTAATGCACGACCCGTGCTCCCTGTGCAGTACCAGAAAACCAGTTTTTTTAAGTGTTTTATGCATCCTTTTTGGTACCAAAGTCATCCCAACTCATTACTAACACAAATCAAACTTCAACACAACAATAATTAATCACACTCCAATCAAAACCAAAACACCAATCATACCAATACAAATCATCAAATCTTATTAACACAAAGAAATACCCAATTGAGCTAAAATGTCAATTCCAATAAATACATTGTATGGTAAACATATCAACCAAACCAAAATACATCAATTTCAGATACCAAAGTCTAGACACCCAATAATGTGCAAAAACTCTAAGAGAAATCAAACCTATGGAAAAAGGGAACAAAAGGGGGTGAAGAATTCACATGTTACTTGAAAATCACAATGCAAGCAAGAACTTTGTAACATCCCCAAAATAATTAATCGAATTATTTGGAGGAAGACCCAAATGAATTATTCTAGTGCTTGATTTGTGTACTTATCGAGTGCTAAAGTTATATATTTGGTTGTCTTAGGAATGCTAAATTGATAAAGCGGAATAAAGGGTGTTTTGGGGGAAGAAATAAGAGATTAAGGGCAATATGGTCATTTGACCATATTACCACTTAATTAGAAAGAAAGAAAAGAAAAGAAGTCAAAGGAGAAGAAAGAAGAAGAGATCGAAGGAGAGAAAGAAGAGAAGAGAAGAAAAGAAAGAAAGAAGAAGAGAAAGAGGAGAAGAGGAAGAATCACTCACCCCAAGCTCCAAAATTCATCATCTTCCCACCATTTTTGAAACCCAATGGCTAGGTAAACTTCTCCTCCATTTTTTTCCCTTTTATGGACCTACGAATTTTGAGGGTTTTGATGGAGGATTCGTTGAAATCTTGGGTTGTGTGATGAAATTGATGATTGAAACATGATTAGGAACGAAGCCAAGGAAGATCGAAAGCGATTTGAAGTTCGAATCGAAGTGTGAAGCGGATTGGTGATTATAGGGTTCCGTTTTGGGATTTTGAAGTCTCGGTGATTTCGGCTCGGTATCAACTCTCGCTTCAAGGGTGAGTTTTACTCACGTTTAGGATTGTTCCGTTTTGAAATGAATTTTTCATGATTTGGTTTCGGAAGATTTTGAGTCGAAAACCGTTATTTCGAAATATATCGTATTTTGATAAAATTCATTTAAGATGAGTTTTTAATTGATTTGATTGATTGGGTGATGGGGATTGGATCTGTTTTTCTGGTTGTTTAGACTGTTTTCAATCGGAACAAGAATAAGAATTGAGCGGAATAGCGAATTTCACGAGAAACCGCAAAATCTGCACTTTCTCAGCACCCATCGCGTCGCGACCCCTTTCAGAAATTGTTATAGATTCGTTTCTGTCACTGTTCGCATCGCGACGGAATCTGTTTGCGTCGCGACGCTTTGCAGTTTTTTAGCAACTGTACACTGATTTTGTTTTCGCGATAACTTTTGATCCGGGAACCCGATTGAGCTGTTCTATGATGAGTTTGAAAGCTTATTCAAAGGCCAAACTAAATATACAATTTAAAAGGTAAAATGAACTATTTTTGAAGTCATACATTGTTTTGAAAAGCGGCAAGTTAGTATACGAGAGCTAACGTAGATTTTGTTTATGATGCGAACTAAATGTTCAAATAAAGGTCTAATGTAAATGAACTATATTATCAAGTTTGGGTGAAAACCCATGGGATTAACATACTAGACGGGGCAGTCATGTTCCCCTACCCTAGGCTCCGTGCCATTAGGAAAAATGCTATTTGTAAGGGGTTTCACCGGGTTTCAGCGTACACACAGGCGGTGTTATGTTAAATTGTTTGTTGTGCGGTTCACCGGGAGTTAGCGTCCGCGCAGTCGGTGTCGTACTGAGTTATAGCAGGTTCCCCGAGAGTTAGTGTTCGCGCAGTCGGTGGAATGTTATCTGTAAAATAATGTGGTTCACCGGGAGTTAGCGTTCGCGCAGTCAGTGGAATGCTATGTGTAAAATAATGCGGTTCATCGGGAGTTAGCATTCGCGCAGTCGGTGCCGTGTTGAGTTCAAAAAGGTTTCATAATTAAACCGAGAGCGTTAGTAGGGGTCTCGGTAGAATTCACTGAGATTGTATCTCATTGTTTATATGTTGTTGTTTTACAGAGAAACGGGGAAAGAGAGGACCACAGAGGCACGATTAGGTTGAGCTCGGATGGATGCTGATGACTTAGGTTTATGCTTAAGTTTATGTTTCCCTTTGTTGTCTATGTACTGCAACACTATGTCTTTAGTGTTATATCTTTCTTCTGCTTCTTGTATGATACTGAATACTATAGTTGCTGATGGTTTAAGGTCTGAGAACTGTATTGTCTTGTTGTGAATAAGATTGTTTGGTTTATATTCAGCAAAAAATTTATAGTGATATTCAGTGTCTAAGCAGAAAATATATCTCTGATGTTCTAGGGATGGTACACTTGGGTATTTTTACTAAATGAAAATACCGGGGTGTTACAGTTGGTATCAGAGCAGTTTGACCTAGTCGGACTTAGTCGATAGAGTCTTTTACTTCCTTTAGTTATGATTCTTCTTAGTATGCTATTAGACATTGAGCTTGATCAACTTAATACTTTGTGCATATTTCGCAGAATCATGGCCAGAAGAGGTAGAGAAGTTCCTCCTCCTGCTGATCCACATTTCGAATGGATGCAAAATGTGATTGAGAACCATCAGAAAATGATGCCGGATATGATGCTTATACATCAGCAACAACTGACACAGCAGCAAAATGCTCAGCAGCAACAAGCTCATGAGCCACAAGTGAACCCAAGAAGGGTCTTCACATAATTCTTGAAGATGAAACCCTCCGAGTTCAGAGGTGGGCCTGATGTCATGAAAGCACAACATTGGCTGGATGACACTGAAAGGATTTTTCTCACAATGCAAGTGACAGATGAAGATAAGCTGAGATTGGCGTCCCATATGCTGAAGGGAGAGGCCAATAACTGGTGGACTAATGCTAGAGCCATGATGGAGAACATGGGAACTCCCCAGACTTGGGAGAACTTCAGGAGAACCTTTCTGGAACAATTCTTTCCCACTGCTATGAGGTTCGAAAAAGAGAATGAGTTTCTAGCTCTCACATAAGGAGGATTGACCGTGAGCCAATACACGGCCAAATTTGAAGAGTTGTATCAATTCTTCGGTTTAGCTGGGTATGCTCCCAACGACCGATGGAAAACTGATAGGTACAAGTATGGGCTGAGAGAGGATGTTGCACAAAGTCTAAGTTCTTTTCCGAGAAGCAACTACGCAGCCATGGTACAACAAGCCTATATTGCCGAAAGTGATTTGGCAAGATTGTATGCAAGCAGAAAAGCATTCCATCAGAATAAGAGGAACACGGGGCCATCTACCTCTCAGATGGGTCTCAGGAATGACTCAGGAAAGGGAAGCAATTATAAAGGGAAGCAGATTCAATCGTTCAGTTCATCAAAGAGCAAAAATTGTACGAAGTGTGGAAAGTATCATGGTGGGGATTGTCAACAAAGATCTACTCGGTGCTATCATTGTAATGAGGAGGGCCACTATGCAAATGAGTGCCCAGCAAAGAAGAACTTCCAAAGAGTACCAAATGCTCCTAGTCAGGGGCGAATTAACACTCTGGATGTTAGCACCATCACACATAATGACAACTTACTGAGGGGTACGAGATCTCTTTTCAATAACTCAGTCAATATATTATATGATTTCGGCGCAACCCATTGTTTTATAGCACAAGCATGTGTAGATCAGTTGGGACTAGCATTATCTGAGCTATCCGAGCTGATAACTATTTTAACTGCTGCAATGGGTCGGGTCCAGACCCAATCATTGTGTGAGAATTGTCTACTTGTCATAGGGGACAGAAATTTTGTTGTGAAATTTATTTGCTTGCCTATGAGAAGTATGGACATTGTTCTGGGTATGGATTGGATGGCTGCAAATCATGTAACAATCAACTCTGCCGATCGAACAATTAGCTTCTCCTCCGAATCTGTAGGATTGACACAGGCAAATTCTGAAGCAGCTATCTCTTTCACCTCAGCAAGCCAATTACTATTCCAAGGTGCGGAAGCTTACATTATTATGTTGTCTGCATCCACTGAAACAAGTTTGGATTTGTCATCTGTACAAGTGGTGAATGAATTTCTGGATGTTTTTCCGGATGAAGTTTCTTCTGTACCTCCTGGCCGAGAGGTAGAATTTTTTATAGAGTTGGTTCCTGGCACAGGATCAATATCTATTGCTCCTTATAGAATATCTCCTTTAGAATTAAAGGAATTGAAGTCTCAACTTGAATAGTTGATCTCAAAGAGGTTCATTCGACCGAGCGCTTCTCCATGGGGTGCTCCGGTGTTGTTAGTTAAGAAGAAGGACAGAAGCATAAGACTGTGTATTGACTACCGACAACTGAACAAAGTGACGATCAAGAACAAATATCCATTGCCAGGGATAGATGATTTGCTTGATCAACTTAGAGGACCAGTGGTGTTTTCTAAAATTGATCTGAGGTCGGGCTATCATCAAATCAAAGTTAGAGCCTTAGATATCCCGAAGACAGCCTTCCGTACGAGGTATGGACATTACAAATTCGTAGTGATGCCCTTCGGTTTGAGTAATGCTCCAGCGGTATTCATGGATTACATGAATCGAGTTTTCCACAGTTATCTAGATCAGTTTGTTGTAGTTTTCATTGATGATATATTGGTGTACTCTAAGACCATTGAGGAGCATGTTCAACATCTCCGCATTGTACTGAATGTACTCCGAGAAAAGAAATTGTATGCAAAGCCGTCGAAGTGTGACTTCTGGATGCCTGAAGTGAAGTTTTTGGGACACGTGATTTCTCAATCGGGAGTCGCGGTGGATCCCAGTAAGGTGGAAGCTGTATTGAACTGGGAACGACCAACGTCAATCACTGAAATAAGAAGTTTTCTGGGTCTAGCCGGTTACTTGTTGACTCTCTATTATATGATATAAGTTGCTCAATTTTAGAATCAAAATGGCATGAGTTGATTGTATTTCAGTCATTATTTGGGGAATTTAGCTTAGTATTAGAAATTTGTAGTAGGAAATCCTTTTGTAAGCCATTCCTGCATTTTTGGAGCTATTTTGTACTTGAAGACCTCCAATTTGTTGTTATCATTCGGCGAACCAGACACTTGCCCGGAGATGCAGCACAAATTGAAAGGAATTTTGGTTCTGTCTAATATCGCGTCGCGACCAGGAGAGTTCGCGTCGCGAAGGAAGCATGATGCAGGAGGAATTTTGGTTCTGTCCAATATCGCGTAGCGATGGCCTCGTATCGCGACGCGATGACTTGCTGAAAGTGAGGGTTTTAATTCAGTTTTGCGTTTTTTCAAGGGGACTTCGTCTTGGGAGCACAGCTAAGGTTTGGAGCAGCAGCTAGGGGTGTTTTTGGGAGCTTCTAATCACTTGGGAACAAGGTTTTGAAGACTTCTCATGGATTCCTCTATGTGTAACTTCTCCTTATTTCTATCTTCTCTTTCCTTGATGTTGTCCATGTAGTTTGTTTTGATTAGGAAGAGATGACTCTCCCCAAACCTATCTATTGATTACTTTGTCATGGTTGATTCAGTTGTTTGGTTAATTTATCATAAGTCTATGCCCGTTTGTGTAATGCTTTACTTCTACATATGCTAGTTGTAATGAATTAGGGTTTGTGATCACATAGGGATATGGGTTACATTCTTGATACGGGGTAGTAGATCACATACTTGTGATCACCATAGGAATATGGGATTGGATATGTGAATTCTCTATTTCTTGCGTTTATTGCTTTACCTGTTGGCATGAATCACCTAAGGGATTAGGGTTTCTCAATTAGGTAAAAGGGGTTTTGAGGCAATGGATTGTCCTTAACCTAATTTTGTGAATTGAATCTGGTAATTTAAACAACCAATTTGAGATTAGCTGAAGGATCATAGGATAGGTGAGAGGAGAAGATTCGACCCCTAATCGCTTTTATTTTATTGTTTACAGACGTTTGCTTTATTTTACCGTTACTTCACTTTTCGTCCAACTATTACGTCTAAGGATTAATTTACTTGCCTATTGATAATAACACACAATCCCTGTGGATACGACCGGTACTTACCGATATTTATATTACTTGCGACATTTGGTGCACTTGCCAATTAGTCTAACAAGTTTTTGGCGCCGTTGCCGGGGATTGTTGATTTCATTGTCAACAAGGCAATTGGGTTAATTCTTAGTTGTTTTAGTTTTATTTAATTCAGTATTTTATTTTTGTTTATTTGTTTAAGATATTTAGTTATTGTGTTGGACTTGTTAACGGTTTGTTGAGTGTTTCAGTGAACTGTGTAGCAGGGGCAAAGTTCGAAAGAATTGCTGTTTGTCCCGGAAAAAAAAAAGTCACAGGTGAATTCTTCAATCATGGAATCCACTTCTCGGTTGGAAGATGCTTTGACCCACTTTAGGCAAATGAGTGAGAATATCTTCCAGCCTAAAGAGCAAGTTTCTCGGTTGGACGATGCTTTGGCCGAGTTTATGCAAATGACCAAGACCATCTTCCAGCCCCAAGAGCAAGTGATGATAAACATGGGGAAGGACCATGAGCTACACACTGACTAACCACATCACGCACCTTGTGATTTTTGTGGGAGGCAACATCTGAATGGAAATTGTAAGGAGTTTGATGCCGCTACAAATGAAGAAGAAGAAGAACATGCCTCCACAAACGAAGAATCTGGGGAGGATAAGAAAGATGAGGAAGAAGAAAAGATTGAAATGGAGGATCATGTAGTTTGGAGGGAAGCTCAAGGCTCCCAATGTTGGGAAGTGGTGAAAATCCAACAAGCCTACCATTCTTTCAAGTAGCAAGGAAGATAGAAGTGAAGAGCTGGATAGATACTTAGACTCCTTCTATGCCTTGTTCATCATCCTTCACCTTAAGAGGGTATGGGAGCATCTGCAACTATATTTCAAATTCATGATGTTCTTGCCCCAGAAACGAAAGAAGAAGGATGATGTGTTCTTTGTGTCATATCAGCCACCTTGATAGTGGAATGACAAACGTCAAGCTAGTGACGTTAAAGAAGCGCTTGGTGGGAGGCAACCCAGTGGTTCATTATTTACTGTTTTGAGTCTTTATTTTTCATTCCCCTTATGACTTTATTTTGCATTTGGTCTGTACTATATTGTTGCACTTATTCTGTGATATTGAGGCACCATTACCCTAGGCTTTTGTAGAAGCAGCTTCAATTTTATGGTATTGTGGTATTCAGTCTAACATGTTTTACATTTTTACCTTTTGATTACTAGCATATCACTTTTATCATCAAGTACTATCTGTAGTCAAGACAAAAGCGGAGGAAGATCTGGATCATCTGTGGGCATTCTCTCGAGTTCATTCTCTTAATCCCAGCTGTGAGGTTTGAGCCCAAACACTTTCTATATATTGTGTGAATCAAGGTAATCAAAACCGGACCGGACCGGCCGGTTCGACCGGTTGAACCGGGAACCGGACCCCTGTCCGGTCCAGTTAGACCCCAGAACCGGATGGCCAAAGAACCGGGTGAAAAACCGGAAAACCGGTCAAGAACCGGCCAGAACCGGTCAAGAACCGGTCAAGAACCGGCCAGAAACCGGTTTTGAGAAATGACTTTTTTTTATTTTATTTTTATTTTTTTTGTATTGTTTTTATTTTTTTTTATTTTTTTTAACTGAAATAAAAAAATTTAAACTATTTTTTGTAAAACAAAATGAGTGTCAGGGCTCTATTTATATATTTTATATATTATGAAAGCCAAGAATCTCACTTATATTTTGCTGTGCACACTCTAGCTCTATTTATAGAGAAACACAGCTCATTCTTCTTATTTGCCATCCGATGTGGGACTAGATATTCACCTTTCAACAACATTAGCTTCATTGTTTGCAATTTTCTTACATGATGTGATCTTTTCTAAATAAAGCGACATTAGATTCTTTCTAAATAATGCATTAAAATATAAATATTTTAAACATGTCAAACTTTGAGTTTTTTTATACCTACCAATTTTATGTGTAACTTTAACTAATGACTTGGATATTATATTGTTGAGCTTAAGTTAAGCATAATTTAATTGTTTGTGGTGTGAAATTTTGGGTATTATGGTTTTTTATCCTTTATATATTGTAATAAAAATATTAAATAATATATTTAATTAATTCCGGTTGAACCCCAGGTTCAACCGGTTGAACCCAAGAACCCC
The DNA here is from genome assembly GCA_039519185.1 of Astragalus membranaceus. Lineage (NCBI taxonomy): Eukaryota > Viridiplantae > Streptophyta > Magnoliopsida > Fabales > Fabaceae > Astragalus > Astragalus membranaceus. The sequence continues at coordinate 27,666,162 of CM076846.1, forward strand.
TGAAGCCCCATTACAACCTTTGAAAGCCCTCAAAAAAGTGTGTGTGTATTTCTTGTGTATTGATGTGTATAGTACTTGTTCAAGCCTACGAAACGATGATGCAGGTACTGTGAATTGAGTGAAACACCTAAAACACCTCAAAGAGAGAAACACTGGTGAGATGTGTGAAAAAGAAATAACTTGAGAATGCTTGCCTGCTTATGATCTGGTGCTTTCCAATTCTGTTGTATTGCCACTGCTTTAGGTTGATGATGATTGTTGATGTGCTATGTAGTTATTGGTTTGTGTAGAATGTGTGACAGCTGAATGGAAAAGTAGCTACAGCCTGAATTGAATGTTTGCTTGAGGACAAGCAAAAGTTTAAGTTTGGGGATGTGTTGACTCTCTATTATATGATATAAGTTGCTCAATTTTAGAATCAAAATGGCATGAGTTGATTGTATTTTAGTCATTATTTGGGGAATTTAGCTTAGTATTAGAAATTTGTAGTAGGAAATCCTTTTGTAAGCCATTCCTGCATTTTTGGAGCTATTTTGTACTTGAAGACCTCCTTTTTGTTGTTATCATTCGACGAACCAGACACTTGCCCGGAGATGCAGCACAAATTGGAAGGAATTTTGGTTCTGTCCAATATCGCGTCGCGACCAGGAGAGTTCGCGTCGCGAAGGAAGCATGATGCAGGAGGAATTTTGGTTCTGTCCAATATCGCGTAGCGATGGCCTCGTATCGCGACGCGATGGCTTGCTGAAAGTGAGGGTTTTAATTCAGTTTTGCATTTTTTCAAGGGGACTTTGTCTTGGGAGCGCAGCTAGGGTTTGGAGCAGTAGCTGGGGTGTTTTTGGGAGCTTCTAATCACTTGGGAACAAGGTTTTGAAGACTTCTCATGGATTCCTCTATGTGTAACTTCTCCTTATTTCTATCTTCTCTTTCCTTGATGTTGTCCATGTAGTTTGTTTTGATTAGGGAGAGATGACTCTCCCCAAACCTATCTATTGATTACTTTGTCATGGTTGATTCAGTTGTTTGGTTAATTTATCATAAGTCTATGCCTCTTTGTGTAATGCTTTACTTCTACATATGCTAGTTGTAATGAATTAGGGTTTGTGATCACATAGGGATATGGGTTACATTCTTGATACGGGGTAGTAGATCACATACTTGTGATCACCATAGGATAATGGGATTGGATATGTGAATTCTCTATTTCTTGCGTTTATTGCTTTACCCGTTGGCATGAATCACCTAAGGGATTAGGGTTTCTCAATTAGGTAAAAGGGGTTTTGAGGCAAGGGATTGTCCTTAACCTAATTTTGTGAATTGAATCTGGTAATTTAAACAACCAATTTGAGATTAGCTGAAGGATCATAGGATAGGTGAGAGGAGAAGATTCGACCCCTAATCGCTTTTATTTTATTGTTTACAGACGTTTGCTTTATTTTACCATTACTTCACTTTTCGTCCAACTATTACGTCTAAGGATTAATTTACTTGCCTATTGATAATAACACACAATCCCTGTGGATACGACTGGTACTTACCGATATTTATATCACTTGCGAAATTTGGTGCACTTGCCAATTAGTCTAACATTACTACAGGAGGTTCATCTAGGGATTCTCACAATTGGTTCTTCCACTTACTCGGCTAACTCGTAAGGGTCAACCGTTTAGATGGGATGCTAATTGTGAAGAATGTTTTCAAGAATTGAAAGTTCGGTTGACTTCTGCTCCGATCCTGATTCTTCCGGATCCGTCATTGGAATTTCAAATTTACAGCGATGCTTCTGGGAAGGGTTTAGGATGTGTTCTCATGCAGAATCAACAAGTGGTAGCATATGCATCCAGGCAATTAAAGACTCATGAAGAGAATTATCCGACTCATGATTTAGAGTTGGCAGCTATTGTGTATGCACTGAAGATTTGGAGACATTACCTGTATGGGTCTCGTTTCGAAGTCTTTAGTGATCACAAAAGCCTAAATTATCTGTTTGATCAGAAGGAACTGAATAACAGGCAGAGAAGATGGGTGGAGTTTTTGAAGGATTATGACTTCGAATTGAAGTATCATCCGGGAAAGGCTAATGTTGTAGCCGATGCACTAAGTAGGAAATCCATTCACATAGCAGGGTTAATGATGCATGAAATGGAATTGTTGGAGTCTTTTAGAGACTTAAATCTGAATACAAAGCCAAGGAGGAACCGGTTAGTGTTGAGCCATATGAGGATCTCTAGTTCCTTAAGAGATTCTATTCGCATAGCACGGGAAGTTGATGTGAAGCTACAATCACAAAAAGCGTTGCCAGATTTCACCGAAGATAGTGATGGAGTTATTTGTTTCAACGGTAGGATCTGTGTGCACGATGATGAAGATATTAAAAGGCAAGTGCTAGAGGAAGCACACCGAAGTTTATTTTTTGTACATCCTGGGTCCACCAAGATGTACAGAGATTTAAAGCAGATGTACTGGTGGCAGGGAATGAAGTTAGAAGTTGCTGAATTCGTATCTCAATGCTTGACTTGTTAAAAGGTTAAGATAGAACACCAGAAGCCTGCTGGTTTATTGCGACCGCTGGATGTACCAGTGTGGAAATGGGAAGACATTTCCATGGATTTTGTCATGGCGTTGCCAAGGTCTCAAGCCAGTAACGACTCCATTTGGGTAGTTGTGGATCGGTTAACTAAATCAGCTCATTTTATCCCCGTTCGTTCGACCAGTAAAGTATCTAAGTTGGCCGAGGAATATCTGAGGAGCATAGTGAGATTACATGGGATTTCTACCAGCATCGTGTGGGATCGAGATCCGAAGTTCACTTCTCGATTTTGGAAGGCTTTGAACGAAACCTTGGGAACGAAGGTGTTTACTAGTACCGCCTATCACCCGCAGACGGATGGTCAGACAGAGAGAACTATCCAATCTCTAGAAGATATGCTTCGGGCTTCGATCTGTGCTCGATAACGGAAAGAAGTGGGATGATCACCTTCCATTGGTGGAATTCGCTTACAACAACAGCTATCATTCCAGCATAGGAATGGCACCATTTGAAGCGTTGTATGGGAGGAAATGTAGAACTCCATTGTGTTGGTGGGAAGTCGGCGAGAACCGATTATTAGGACATGAGATGATTCATGAAACTACTGAAAAGATCCACCAGATCAGGGAAAGAATGAAAGCTGTTCAAAGTAGGCAAAAGAGTTATGCCGACAAAAGGAGAAGGCTGTTAGAGTTTGAGTCGGGCGATCATGTGTTTTTGAGATTGTAACCGACAATTGGTACAGGTAGGGCATTACGGGTGAAGAAACTCAGTCCTCGGTATATTGGACCTTTCCAAATTATCGAGAGAGTTGGGCCACTAGCATACCGCATTGCTTTGCCTCCACCATTGTCAAATCTTCATGATGTATTCCATGTGTCTCAATTACGGAAGTACATTCCCGATCCAAGTCAACCGTTAGATTTTGAAACGATTGATCTTCGACCGGACTTGTCCTTCCAACCTCATCCAAATTACATCATGGAACGTGGCGAGAAGACGCTGCGGACGAAGACAAATCCCATTATCAAAGTGGTTTGGGATGGTTTTTCCGCCGAGGAAGCTACTTGGGAGTTGGAGGATGATATGCAGACTCGCTATCCGTATTTGTTTTCATGAGGTACGTTGTGTTAAATTTTGAAGACAAAATTCTTTCAAGTTGGGGAGAATGTAACATCCCCAAAATAATTAATCGAATTATTTGGAGGAAGACCCAAATGAATTATTCTAGTACTTGGTTTATGTACTTATCGAGTGTTAAAGTTAATTATTTGGTTGTCTCAGGAATGCTAAACCGATAAAGCGAAATAAAGGGTGTTTTGAGGAAGAAATAAGAGATTAAGGGCAATATGGTCATTTATATTACCACTTAATTAGAAAGAAAGAAAAGAAAAGAAGTCAAAGGAGAAGAAAGAATAAGAGATCGAAGGAGAGAAAGAAGAGAAGAGAAGAAAAGAAAGAAAGAAGAAGAGAAAGAGGAGAAGAGGAAGAATCACTCACCCCCAAGCTCCAAAATTCATCATCTTCATCATCTTCCCACCATTTTTGAAACCCAATGGCTAGGTAAGCTTCTCCTCCAATTTTTCCCCTTTTATGGACCTACGAATTTTGAGGGTGATGGGGGATTTGTTGAAATCTTGGGTTGTGTGATGAAATTGATGATTGAAACATGATTAGGAACGAAGCCAAGGAAGATTGAACGCGATTTGAAGTTCGAATCGAAGTGAATGGTGATTATAGGGTTCCGTTTTGGGATTTTGAAGTCTCGGTGATTTCAGCTCGGTATCGACTCTCGCTTCAAGGGTGAGTTTTACTCACGTTTAGGATTGTTCCGTTTTGAAATGAATTTTTCGTGATTTGGTTTCGGAAGATTTTGAGTCGAAAACCGTTATTTCGAAATATATCGTATTTTGATAAAATTCATTTAAGATGAGTTTTTAATTGATTTGATTGATTGAGTGATGGGGATTGGATCTGTTTTCCTGGTTGTTTGGATTGTTTTCAATCAGAACAAGAATCGGAATTGAGCGGAATAGCGAATTTTGCGAGAAACCGCAAAATCTGCACTTTCTCAACACCCATCGCGTCGCGAGATGCATCCGTCGCGTCGCGACCCCTTCCAGAAATTGTTACAGATTCGTTTTTGTCACTGTTCGCGTCGCGACGGAATCTGCTTTGCAGTTTTTCAGCAACTGTACACTGATTTTGTTTTCGCGATAACTTTTGATCCGGGAACTCGATTGAGGTGTTCTAAGATGCGTTTGAAAGCTTATTCAGAGGCCTAACTAAATATACAACTTAAAAGGTAAAATGAACTGTTTTTGGAGTCATAAATTGTTTTGAAAAGCGGCAAGTTAGTATGCGAGAGCTAACGTAGATTTTGTTTATGATGCGAACTAAATGTTCAAATAAAGGTCTAATGTAAATGAACTATGAGTTCAGATGATAGTGGATATATATATATTATATCGAGTTTGGGTGACGACCCATGAGATTAACATACTAGGCGGGGCAGTCATGATCCCCTACCCTAGGCTCCGTGCCATTAGGAAAAATGCTATTGGTAAGGGGGTTCACCGGGTTTCAGCGTATGCGCAGGCGGTGTTATTTTAAATTGTTTGTTGTGCGGTTCACCGGGAGTTAGCGTTCGCGCAGTCGGTGACGTGTTGAGTTAAAAAGGTTTCATAATTAAACCGAGAGCGTTAGTAGGAATCTCGGTAGAACTCACTGAGATTGTATCTCATTGTTTATATGTTGTTGCTTTACAGAGAAACAGCAAAAGAGAGGACCACAGAGGCACGAGTAGGTTGAGCTCGGATGGATGCTGATGACTTAGCTTTATGCTTAAGTTTATGTTTCCATTTGTTGTCTATGTACTGCAACACTATGTCTTTAGTGTTATATCTTTCTTCCGCTTCTTGTATGATACTGAATGCTATAGTTGTTGATGGTTTAAGGTCTGAGAACCGTATTGTCTTGTTGTGAATAAGACTGTTTGGTTTATATTCAGCAAAAAATTTATAGTGATATTCAGTGTTTAAGCAGGAAATATATCTCTGATGTTCTAGGGATGGTACACTTTGGTATTTTTACTAAATGAAAATACCGGGGTGTCTCAGACTCCACAAGCTCCTAGAGTTCTTAAATCAACACCAGCTCTTCTATCCTCCTATTTGGTACTTGAATCAACATTGTAGCTTCTAAAATGCTCACAACAAGTGCCTAATCTCACATGCAAAACCCCAAAGCTTGAATGTGGTCTCTTCCCCTCGCATGCATTTTGAAAGTGAGAAAGGAGAGGAATGAATGAAATTTCTGGCTTTTGGCTCTCAATGAGTGGAGGAAATTGATATTAAGGAGAGAAATGAGCTAGGAGTTGTAACTTTGAGGGATTTCAACAACTATTGAATGAAGTATCTCAAGGGATTCTCATCTCTCTCTCAAACTCGAACTCTCTCTTCTCTCACTTTGAGGGAAATTTATGTTTTTCTTTGAAATGAGGAGAAGATGTGGGAGTGAGTGCTGGTTCTATTTTTACCCCAGCTCACTTTGAGGGAAATTTATGTTTTTCTTTGAAATGAGGAGAAGATGTGGGAGTGAGTGCTGGTTTGATTCTCAAAATGGGTTGGGTTCACCAAAGCTCACTCTTTAGTACCAGCCCTTTACTATTCGCACCCTACTACCCAAAACTCTATCATATGAGACTAATCTTACTCACAATATCCACCAACTGCCACTTGTTCCATTAACCCAAAATCAATAAAGTATTTAAGCAAACATATTTTCAAACAAAGCAATAGACTAATATCCAAAGTAACTTAATTAATTACTTCACTTAAATAAATCAAATAGTAACCAATTACATACAAATGTTTAATTAAAGGACTTTAAAGTACACCAATATAGTTCCAATAACTAATAGTCAAATTAATCAATTTAAACACTAAAACATATAATATGAACAAAACAACTATACAGTAATACTCAAAGTAATTAAATAATTACTTTGGGTATTCTCCTTCTTCTTTTCTCTTCTCCCCTTTTCTTCTTTTATTTCTTTCTCTCAAGGCTTTCCTCTCTTCTTTCTTTTTTTTCCTAGTTAAATTCTATTTGTGTGTGTGTGAAGATGGTGAGGTGAGGTTTGGTTAGTGGAATTTCTCCCAATTGCTAACTAGTCCTCCTCCTTAATGTATTTGAAACTAGTTTCACAATCTCCTGATTTAATCTAGTTCCATATCTAATTTCTATCTTTCATCTAATAAAACATATAAGCATTATAATCAATTAACAAACAATCATTGATATATAAAACTAGGCAAAAATCTTTGTAATAATAAATTAAACTTGCTCATTTAGCTCCAACACTTTTCAATTAGTCTAACTTATTATAAAAGAAATTTATAGCTTAAATGGTATTATTAAAAATAAATTAATGAGGTGATATACAAACATGGGATGTTACACTTATTTGGGTCATGAGCTTTATTCCACTTATTTTACAAATTTCACCACTTTAAAAAATTAATTTATTTTTATTCTTCTTCTTCTTATATATTTTAGAACCACATTTTTCTTATCTAATACAGTATGTTTGGTCGATGCCAAATTACAAATAGAAAATCAATTTATATGTACATTTCTTCTTAAGTTTATTTTTTTAAAAAAAAAATAACATTTTCTTCATAAAATTTAAATCTATACTTTTGGTTTAAAAAAGGGCCAAAAGAATAACTTGTAAATTAAAAACTTTAAAATACCAAAAAACAAGCATTTTCTTCCAAAGAACTGCGTAGCCATTATTTTTTTCAAAGCTTCCAATTTTTTTTTTAATTTTTTGTACTTTCGGTCCCCATTAGCGTCATGGGGGCTTAGCTCCCTTCTTTTACTATTAGACTTAAACAAAAATTCAATTTATGTCGTAATAAAACAATTTATATTTACACTTTTTCTCCATATATTTTCTAAAATCACATTTTTCTTTACGTAAAATATTAATTCAATCTACTTATTTGATGACATATAACATATAAATCAAAGAAAAACTCAATTTATATCGTAGTAAAACAATTTATATTTACACTTCTTCTGCTAATATTTTTTAAAATCACGTGTTTTCTAACCCAAAACATCTATTTAATCCACTTACATTTACATTTCTTCTTAAGAACTAACTTTTATAAGAATATCCATACGTAAATATTTTCTACTTAAGAACTATGTAGCCATATTATTTCTTTTTTCAAATCCTTCATGTCTTTTTTAAATTTTTTACTTACAGCCCCCACTTGGCCCATGAGATTTAACCCGCTGCTTTTACCTCTTCAGCAAAAACTCAACTTATGTCGTAAAAAAACAATTCATATTTACAGTTCTTTACTTATATTTTCTAGATCATATTTTTTTTTTACCTAAAATATCTATTCAGTCCATTTAGTTTGGTCACTATCAAATCACAAAGACAAAAAAAATCATTTTGTTGTTACATTTTTTCTTACTTTTTTTTCTAAAAAAAATACATTTTCTAAATAAAATTAAAATCTTAACTTTTGGTTTAAACACGAGTTCAAAAAATAACAAATAACTCACTAACTTTAAAAATACCAACAAGTAAATATTTTATGCTTAGAACTACGTATTCATATCTTTGATTTTTCCTTTTTTAATTAGTGTATTAGTAATTTACTATTAACACTTTTTGCTTATGGCCCTAAGAAACACCCCATGAAAGAACATTCCATTTGTAAAAGGGAATTATTTGATGGTTTGGTTGATTATACATGTTCTGATAATCCTTCTATTCATGCGGAGATTGAAAATTCTTTGCAGGTTGATACAATTTTCGTAGCTGATGTTGTGGATGTAGCTGCTACTACCATTGAGCAACCACATGTTGTAGAGCTTAAACAACTCCCTGAAAACACATGTTGTAGAGCTTAAACAACTCTCTGAAAACTTTAAATGCGCATATTTAAAGGGAAGTGAAATTTTATCTGTGATTATTTCAGCTAACATTGACTCTGAACAGGAAAAGCCACCGCCAATTCTAAGAGAACATATGAAAGGTATCAGATGGACCTTGGTGGACACTCTTAGTAAGAAAGTATGGCAACCGCAACAACAAATTAATCCATTGGTTCTGGATGTGTGGAAGAAGGTGACCCATGTGGGCGGTAACCATAAAAGAGTCTTCTTCGACAAATACCAACCACCCACAAGCTTTAAGTTCTCCACCTTCAAGAGGGAGTTTTCTTTCCTTATTTAAAGTTATACTTGTTGCTTGCATTGAGAACAATGTGTGATTTAAGTGTTGGTGTGTGTGTGAGTGTTTTAGTATTTATGTTTTTAATTTTTAACTATAAAAAAAGAAAAAAAAAATGTTATTTTTGCATGTTTTTCCACGAGTTCTTGGTTTGTATAAGTTGTGAGTGATTTCACTATTCTAGGACCATAGGTGTTATGATATGAATTGATTGATTTCTTGTTGCTCTTGGTATGATGAGTTGGACATGAGCACTAAATTTTGCATTATCTGTGATAGTCAATGTCCCTGGTTGGGAATTGAGTCTTTTAATGGATGGACTACAATTTTTGCCATTCTCTCTTTTCTTGTGTGTTACTCACTCATGTTTGTTAGTTACTCCAGAACTTGACTTGATTCTTGTTGAAACACTTGTTCACATGCATGCATGTTTGAAATGATCTAGGCAATTTTGTTATTTTTAAGCTACTAGCCAAACAAGTCTGCCCAGAATTTATCCCTTTGTGTAAGCCCCTTTGAGCCTTTTTATCTCATTCTTTGTTTTATAGCTTATTACAAACCTAAAAGTGAAAAACAGTGATATTACCCAATCTTAGAGGGCAATGAACTTTGAATTGAAAGTTGTCAAATCCATAAGTGTGAGGGGTGTCCAAATTGTGTAATTGCGGTTCTCACCTAGGTTAATTCTTGGGTTCTCAATGGAAAGTGATAAACTCCAATTATGTGCATTTTTTAGAGATATTTTTGAGTTCCTTTTAGAGCAATTATTATTAATTTTTGAAATTACTGACTCAATTTACTCTATATTGTGCAGAAAAGAAAATATTATATATACATATATATATATATATAAATAAAGAAAGAAGTCAAAGGGAGAAGGAATGAATGATGGTCGCAACATTTGACAAAGAATTGTGATATAAACTAAAAACAAGGCCCACGGCCTGTTTGGAAAATAAAGATCAGATCCATATATAATTGCCTTACGCACATGCACTCTAGCTTGGGCAATAAGAAAGAAAGGGACGCATCAATTGAAATAGTATAAAGAGAAAGCCGCACATGAATACAGAGGGCCGTACACCACACACCCAGAAGGAAATGCACACCGACGGCACCGCGGAGGAGAGAGATTGAGCAATTGGGTACTGTTCTTGACACTGAGAGAGAGCTTTGGAGCAGAGAAAAGAGACTGAAGACCCAGAATAAGAATTTCTCTAACTTCCGGGTTATTTTTATCTCTGTAATTCATGACTCTAATTTCTATTTAATTGTTCTTTATGACTTTGGATACCTAAATCCTCTTCTAGGGTCTTAGGTGAATCTTGCATGCTTAGAGACTTTTTTGTGTTCTAATTTCTGGTTTGAATTCCAATTTTATTTTAATTAATATTGTCCTATTGATTTAATCACGTTCTTAGGATTGATCACCCTTTGCATGTTCATAATCAATTAGTTGATCAGCGACCGTACTGCAATTAGTTGGTGGACCTATAGGATAATTGAGGCTATAATTAATGCATGACCAAACTTTAATTTAGTCTTCCAGTCATTCAACCTTTTTGTTCTTTATGCTTTTCTTGAATTTAAATTCTTGCATGACCAAACAAGGGTTAATTTAGGAAAAAGAATATTAATCGCGAATGACCAAACGGATTAATAGTTTTAGTAAAGGGATTGGTAATTAAATAAAATAAAAGAATTCAGGTAGAGTTAGACATAGGGAAATCGAAGCTTGCAAGTGAAACCGTGACCCTAGACCTCCTCTCTTAATTAATTATATTTTGTATTTTAATTCTTGCTATTTATTTCTTTTTATTTTAGTTTCTATAACCATCAAATTATTTGTTCGCCTAAACAATAAATAATCTCGATTAGTTTAGTACTTGTTAATTAATCCCTGTGGAGACGATAATCTTTTATACTAATTCTGCGAAGGAGTACACTTCCTCTAAGTGTGTTTTTAACGCAACAGAAAGTAAGGCAAGTACATTTGTTTAGAAAAGTATTCCCCAAAAACAAAAAAAGAGAAAAAAAAAATGAAAAAAAAGAGAAAAAAAGTGTATATTTTTATTTTTGTATCAAGAAGGGTGAAAGCTGTGTGGAGAAGTATGTCAAAATAGAGAAGTTCATCATACCTTGTTGAAGTTGGATCCTCTCACGCTCACTTTACAATTGATTTTCATTGCTTCTTTATCCTCTTTGAATCTTTTGAGCCTAGTTCCCCCTTAAGATTATCCCACCTTGACTTTGACCCCGTTACAACCCTTATAAAGACCTTTTGATCTTATGTGCATGTGTTTTTAAGTGTGGATGTTAGAAGCTTGTCAAGCATATGGTAGTGCTAACTCTCATTTATGTGATTGGTATATATATATATATATATATATATATATATATATATATATATATATATATATATATATATATATATATATATATATAAGAGTAAACACAAGTCTAAACACTTGAGTGATTGAGCGCTTACTTATACATATCCCGTGAGGACTCATCACTTATGATTCACTATTTGGTGCTTTATCCTCTTGTTTGCTTTGATTGTAATTAAGTGCTATCTTTGATTGTCATTCTCCTTGAAGCCTAGGAAAAGCATTTCTCTTTTGGTTTGGCATACGAGTTGGTTGCTCTTCTAGTATATGCTTAAGACTTCAGTTTCGACTTATGGGTGGTTTGCTATGAGGGCCAGTTACCTTTCATTTGTAATGTTATGTCGTGAGGGAATTCACAAACGATTAGGGGAATAAAGCAATGAACAATGAGCTCTTATCGACTTGGGGGGGTAGTTACTAGTAAGGCGATCTCACGTAAAGGAAGGGTTAGCTACTTCTGTTGGGACGTCCTCCAGATTTGTAGGATCACCCTCAGTAGATTCTGATTGTATCTCGAGATATTGAGGGTACTCTCACTCGATTTACCAGAAGTTAGAATTGGAGTCATATATAGAGTCAACGAACACACCACTCAATTATACTCCTAATTAATGACATCACCTTTAATTACACCACCCAAATATGGATAAAATTGGAATTCATCATTAACACATCATAAAATAGTGTTTTTTTCTTATTTTTTGGACCAACAAAAACACCTTTTGTTTTTTATATTTTGGACTGGAGAGAGTACAACTTACAATATGACTGGTACCAAGCAAGAACCTCATAGATAAATTATTTTTTTTACTAAAATTAAAATTGACTATTAGTCCCCATACTACCTCAATTCCAAATTAAGTGTCACACTCAATAAAAATGCTGTCCCAAAGTACGTGTCATTTTCTGCAATTTATCTATATTTTACAATTTGTGCCCTATATCTACGTGCATCACTCCATAGTCATTATCATCCACATTGCATTTATGATATTGGTGAATACACCAATTATCAATAAAGTGATTTTCGTAAATCATTCTTCTTTTTTCGATAATTAGGAATATCATTCAAAATAAGCTAGCTTGAGCATCACCGTGCAATTACTCTACTCACCTTCCATAAAGGATTGCAGAAGACATGTTATCATATACTACAAAAGCTAGGCAAAATTACACCAAGAGTATCGAATTCACTCACGATGGGGAGGAGGTACACCCAAAAAAGACTTTTGAGGCATGCAAGCCAAACACCAAAATCAAGAAAGGCAAAAAATGGAAACCTAAGCTACAGCAAAAGAGACAAGCAATAAAAGTAGAATTCAAAGACAAAGAAATGTAAATGAGTGCAAAAAAGAATCCAAGTATCTTCATTAGTTAAGCTCCTGCACATGACTATTGACTACAGCTGCTGCACTAATTAACGCACCACCTTCTAAAGCATCTGTTGAATGAATATCATCACATCCAGACAAGTAAGCTAGGAGGCAACCAAGTATTGGAGTACAGACACTTCAACATTATCCAAAGATCAACAATTGAGTATCATAGCACCAGACTTGGACTCCGCATGCTAGATAAGACTCCACTATTATATATGCTCCTTACTGCTAGTCACTATAGACGACACCATCTTCAGAATTGCAACCACCGACCTCAAACACGGCTTTGAACATGGCCCTTTATTATACAAACAGAGCCAAACCTGTTTCAACATGTCTAAAAAACCAATAGCTAAGAATAAAAAGACAGATAAATGATCCATGTATAAAAATCAGTCTCGTTATTGACATTTTATGGGCCCTAGGCAAATCGTAAGAAAATGGCCTATTTACATAACTATTTTTTTATTTGAAAATATTTCAATAAAAGACAAAAAAAATAACTTATTTCATTTAGCCTAATACGTCTTAATAGATAATAATAGTTTTACAAAATATCAAAAAACTTCTTTTTTCTTGGAAAGTCATAAAAAGTGGTTTCTTCGAACATTTTGAGATGCAAAATCATTTATAATCTCATCAACATCAATGTTCTCCAACATATCCTTCTCAACTGTCAAAATTGCCAAACTGTTCAATCTCTCTTGTGACATTGATGATCTCAAGTAGGTTTTAATCAACTTCAGTTTTGAAAAATTGCTCTCCGCCGATGCTACGGTCTTGGGCACCGTCAGTAAATCTCTATAAGCAATTGCTACATTTGGATAGCAATCTGTAAGTTTGACAAATTTAAGATATCAATGGCAAACATTGTTTCAGTTTGCAACGTGAATTATAATCTTAGAATATGGTTGAGGCCTAACTCAACCCCACAAAACTGGCTCGTGAGGTGAGGGTTGCCTCCCACTTATAAGCTCTTTTGAGACCATATTTCTAGTCAATGTGGGACTTGGGTTTTTCCCAATACACCCCCTCACGCCCAGCACTATTGGGCTTGGTGCGTGGATTATAATGGTGGGTGGCCCTAATGATCTAGGATAGGCTTTGATACCATCTTAGAATGTGGTTGATGCATAACTCAACCCCACAAAACCAGCTCGTAAGGTGAGGGTTGCCTCCCACTTATAAGCTCTTTTGAGACCATATCTCTAGTCAATGTGGGACTTGGGTTTTTCCCAATATATAACACTTTTAATTCATAGAAAAGATAATCTACATCAACATCTAATAAATTACCATGAGAAAAAATTGAGTGAAATTTAACACAACATTCTTTCAACTCATTATCACCCAAAGACTTTAACTTTTGTGATTCATATAAAAATCCAAAGATACTTTCAAATGTCTTCAATTCCTCGAATTTAGTTTTCAAAGAAGTAATTGTCATATCAACAACAATAAGAAAATAGTTGACTTTAAATGATTCTTCTGGTGTTGATTTGCATGTTCCTCAGTGTTCTCTTCAAAATGTTTTTTTCTAATCACACAATGTTTTGTTGGAAAGATGGGCTCAATATTCAATTCAAGTGCAACACTTTTTCCAAGATTCATAATTTTTGTAAAGCCTTCCTCTCGATACTTTTCAAAATAGGATAACACATCCTTCAACTGATTTATGGTAGCGTTGAAGCACACAGACTCGGATTGCAACTTTTTGCTAATCATTTTAGTAGCAAAATAAAATATCATACCAAATAACCACACCATGCAAAAATTCAAAACATTTTTACTTAATTTTTTTGTTATAACACTAGTATAATTTAGGCTTTGTTTAAAAAAATTTGGGCCCCCCTAAAAATGTGGGCCCTAGGCGGTCGCACCCCTGGCCTAGTCCTAGGGCCGGCTCTGATAAAAATAGTTGATAATTTGGGCACCAGTCCCAAAAGTCCATCAGATTATCAGTTTGCAAGCACGTACACCTCTGAGATTAGGCATGTCCCGGTATCCAACACGTGTCGGTGTCAGACACCCGTACGACACGTGTTCGACACCTCAGGCAAATATCCCAAAAAAATTTTTTTTGCTTCGACATATCTTAGACAATTCTTGGACACTTCTAAGACACTTCTACAAAGGTTAAAGAAGTGTCAAAGTAGTGATGATCAAGGAATGAGTTGAAAAATGAATGTGAAAAACAATCATATTTTGGTTAAGAACTTCTATTGTTATGAAATAAATTGCTCGATTTAAATCTTTTTTAGGTAATGTTCATTTTTTTTCAATAACCAGGTAATGTTCATATTTTATTTAATTATTATAAAGATAAATAAATAATAATATATGTATCGGTGTCGGTGTCATTTGTTTTTCACATTAGCCGTGTCCGGGTGTCCATGTTTATGTCTGATGTCCGTGTTAGTATTGTATTTCGGAAAAAATTACCCCATAATTTTCAACAGACTTAGTTCATTTGATTTATTTTTCTTGAAATAATAAAAAAAACGCATCTCTCATAATTTCCTTCATGCCAAGTTGGCAATTTCTTTTTGAGTATAAAAAAAATTCATTCAGCCAAATTGATAGGATACGTCGATAACAACAAAAATTCGAAATTGTTAAAATCGTAAATGATGAATCTGCGAGCAAACTCACAGCACCCAGGTTAAAAGCATAAAACGGCAAAATGCCTACAATTTTGACAAAATCAAAGTCACTGATACCCATGCATCCGGATCTGTATCATTGACATCCAAACCATTGTCTGAGTTGTAATGGTCGAATATGATCTGTCAATCTGAATCAAACGAACATCGCAACAAGACGGAAAACCAAATAGTGCCGCACCAAGATGACGAACACAACAACGTCGCACTTAGACGACAAAATAAAAAACACGCAAAAGATAAATTAGATCTGTGTGAAAACCACTTATTTAGGTAAAAAAGAGAGGAAAAACAATACATAGGGGTGATTCCAGACCAAAAATATGACAAAAAGACCACCCCTCTCAAGTATATGAAGAAGAAGAGAAGAGTAGATACCAAGTTGGCAATTGATTCATGAGAATAAAAAAGATATTGGAAAATAAAATCCTAATTAGTTGAAAAATATTTTGGATAAAATGTCGATAAATAAAGTGAAGTTAGTTAAAATGTACTTACATTTTAGATTATTAAACTAAAAAATATTTTGATTTATAATCGAGATACTAGCAAGAATTTTTAAATTTAACTCTTGCTGGCCTCAAATATAGGCAACAACTAAAATTATTCTGGGTACCAAAAATAAGCAAAATTTAACTATTTCTATATGTAATGTTGTTATTTTTAAATTAATTTGACTTCTATTTTTCAGTAACCCTTTTATACTTATGAAATAAGTCCAAATGAGGGCAATTTGAAAAACAAAGTTGTTTTTTTTACTTCTTTTGATTAAAAAACTTAACTATTTCTTTGAAGAGAATAAAGTATTATTTTGTTTTTTATAAGTGATGTTAATTGTTAGGGGAGGGAAGTATTCGTTTCCAGGGTTTGAAAACCCTAGACCTCCTTCTTATACTCCTTCGGTATTCCTTAGCTCACCAACTAAACTACCTACTTAGGATATGAAGTATTATTTTTGTTTATATATAAGATCATATATGAAGTATTAATATTAAGGCTAAATGCATTCTTGGTCCTTTAAGTGATTTTAAAAGTTCACATTGGTTGTTAAAGTTTTTTTTTTCAGATAGGTCCTCTATGTTTCAAATTCGTGACACATTAATCCTTTAATGGACATTATGTCTATTAGAGTTAACAGATACTGACGTGTCTATTATGTGCTCTTGTGGCACAAAGTTTGCTATTTAAATAAATCATTCATCTCAAAATCTTCATCCCCAATTTATCCCCAAATCAAACCCTAAGTTTGTTAATCCTTAAGAAAGCTTCCAATTTTACAGCATCAATGACGTCATTTCGCATCAACACATGCCATTCTCATTCTCACAGCTTCAACTCCCAATCTAACAGCTCTAACGCAGATCTAGATTGTTGGTGTGAGGTGAAAGTTGTTGTTCGCACTTCGCAGAGTGAAAAATCTAGGTCAAACTATGGAAAAAAATTTGGGGGTGCATGTTTTTTGTTTTAAGATTCCTTCTATATTCAAATTTGTGTTTCTAGGGTTAAAGCCATTGTTTCATATTTGAGCTTTACTATACTAGATTGTGTGTTTCATGTTGGTCCTTTAAGGTTTTATTTTGTTTCAAATAGGTCCTTTAAAGTTTGTTTAAAAATTCACTGTAGGCAATAACATGATTGATTTTTTTTTGTATTGTTTATCTACATAGGCTAAAGAAGTTGATTTTGGAGCCAAGAAAAAATTTTGGGCCCAAGATGCCAACTTGGAATAAAAAGAACATACATTTGATCATTGCAAATTTTAATTTTTTTAATCTGTTATTTGAATACTTTTTCAGTTTGTAATTTGGTACAAATCCTGTTGTCCATGTTTATGATCTATTTTGAATACATTTGATCTATTTTTTTAATCTATTTTGGGCTTGTTTTGGATCTGTTTTGGAGGTATCAATATGTTTTGGGCATGTTTTGGCAGGATCTGTATGTTTATGAACAAATATGGATCTAAGTTAGAGCTGCAAGATTGGGAGTTGAAGCTGCGCAAGTGAGAATGACATGTGTTGTTGCGAAATGATGCCATTGATGCTACGAAATTGGAAGTTTTCTTAATGTTTAATAGATTTAGGGTCTGATTTGGGAAAAATTGGGGAAGATGATGAAGAGTGGATGATTTATTTAAATTGAAATCCACGTCAGATTTAATTTGCCATGTAACACTACTTGTTAACTATGCCACAAAAATACATAATGGACACGTCAGCATCTATTAACTCTAATTGACGAAATGTTCAAAGGAGATTCATATGTTATGAATTTGAAACATAGATGACCTATCTGAAGAAAAAAAACTTAAATAACTAATGTAAACTTTCAAAATAATTTAAAAGACCAAAAATACATTTTAATTTAGTAACAAGGCAAAAAAGTCTCTAATGTAGGTACTAGAGATAATGGAAATACTCGAGCTCTTAGAAAATGATTGGTACTGACAGTTGGGTCATTAGTGTTGTTTGGGACAGGCAAAACAAAAATGTAATCAAACCTCAAATGGTACCAGGAGATTACATGGTTATTGAATTTTTTTTTGACATCACATGGTTTTTGAATCATTGGTGCAACCTTTTCACCCATTTATATTTTACTCTCATCAACTTGATGGCCTCCTAACTTAGCCATGATGCCGTGTTGGTTGGCCAGGGTACGGCATCACCGATGGTCCATATTTGTCGTATGCCTCTTCTCCTACTCCTCCCCACACACTCACTCAACTCATGACCCACACTTTTGATTCCCTTTGTCCTTTTCACCATTCTTGTCATGGGCTTTTGAACGGACATGTCCCACCCCAATTTCACTTTGTCCACTCTCTTTTGTGGTGTGCTTTGCTTAGGTAAATCTCACTATAATCTTTACTATTTTTTTCAGGGTTTTTTTTTATGTACCCCCATCATCTCCCTATTTACCCCCACATAAAAGTGAAACCCGAAAATACCCCTGTCCAATTTTTAATTCGCTCGGATTTACCTCCATTTGAGGTAAATCCGCTTTGTTATTTTTAAAGTCGGATTTACCTCATATGGGGGTGCCCAATAGGTAAATCCGATTTCAAAAATAACAAAGCGGATTTACCTTAGCTAGAGGTAAATCCGCTTTGTTATTTTGGAAATCGGATTTACCTAGTGGGTACATAAATCCGATTTCCCTAAAAAAAGAGAAAATCGGATTTATCCCACCTAAGGTAAATCCGATTTCCCTAAAAAAAGGAAATCGGATTTATCCCACCTAAGGTAAATCCGATTTTGTTATTAAAAAAATTGTTTTTTATTTAATTTTTTTAAAAAAGGTTATAAAATACTACTAAAAATCCGTTAAACAGCCAAAACTAATCCAAAAATTATGAAAACACCACTAAAAATCTAATAAAACCAAAATAAAGTTATGCAAATTTTTTCAGATTTTTTGGAGATTATGAAAAATTTAAAAAATTAATAAAAAATAGTAAACGATGGAATTTGGGATTTTGAGGTCCCCAGTCCTGAAAGAAGTCACTTCTTGAGGAGTATTGATCCTTGATATTTTTCGGATTTAAAGAATGTGGTTTCATTACAATTTGAGTAGGTTGCCCGAAAACTGATTTTTTAGCCTAAACTATTCTCCCGACGTACAATATCGTCACGTGTTAACGAACTACACACTAAACAGAACCAAAAGATGGTCGAAATTTGTTTTTAAAATTTTAACTGATTTATTTATTTATTAATTGGGTTAACAAAGCGGATTTACCCCCACATAAGGTAAATCTGCTTTGGTTATTTTTAAAAGCGGATTTACCTTATATGATGGGGTAGATCCGCTTTTAAAAATAACAAATCGGATTTACCCCCACTTAAGGTAAATCCGATTTGTTATTTTTAAAAGCGGATCTACCCATCTTAAATAAATCCGATTTAAATTTTTTAAAATTTTTAGTGGAAATCGGATTTACCTAAATCCGATTTAAATTTTTTAAAATTTTTTGTGGAAATCGGATTTAGGTAAATCCGATTTCCAAAAAAAAAAATGAAATCAGGATACGTTCGGGATTTTTAAATTTTGTTAAGGGCAATTGCGTCTTTTCGCAGGGTCGGTGGGGGTAGCTGGGAGATGATGGGGGTACAAAAAAAAAATCCCTTTTTTTCACGACAAGTTTTCTCTAGACCTAACACTAGGGGTTAATTAGTTAGGGGGGGGGTAGATTGGTTAATTAGTTGAGGTTTGGGACTGGGATATCGCTTTGAGGCGACACCTCTTCGCATGGGAGGCGCTCCTGCTTTTGGAGCACTACTTGTCTCTGAGTTTTGGCTATATTTCGATAGTGTCGGGTAGATGGGTTTGGAGTAAGCATTCTTTGGATTGTTCTGTGTCTTTCGTGTACTCTACTCAGTGGCGGACCTGCCTTATAGTGAGGGGGTTCAGTTGAACCCCCTGAAAAAAAAAATTGTACTTGCCACCTTATATAAATAGCCTAAAGCTCCTGAAATTTTAATTTTGAACCCCCTGAAAATTTTAAATTGCACTAGTAGACCAAGTTTTGCACCCATTTGACACTGGCCTTAAAAAATTTGACACTCCTGACCCCGGGGTTCTGGGTTCGCCACTGACTCTTCTCTCTTCCCAGAGTCGTCTTCATGTGTCTCGCGAATTTATGATCAAGTGATTATAGTACTAGACGACAAAGTTTGAAAGAGTTATACTTCATCTAAGGTAGTTGCCTTCTTATGGTAGCTACTTTTGGATAGAGTACCAACTCAGACTAATTTATTTGGTAGGTGTGTGGTTTGGATGTTGCCGCAACAACTTGTATTTTGTGTGGGAATAATGAGGATTTCACTCTCTATCTTTTTTGTAGATGTGGTTTTTCGACTGTGATCTGGTATGCTATTTTTAGATCATTGGGTTTTGATTATATGATGCCGCAAGATTTTTCATCTCTATTTTTGCATTTTACTCATGTGAGCTTTCCATCTAGATGTAGTTGAGGTTTGATGCCTATTTGGCATACATTTCTTTTGATTGTATTAAACCTCAATTTTGGCGATGATTTCAGGCTAGGGATAACTCATCTTCTTGTTTATTTTAAGAGCGGTTGTAGATCTTGTTGACTATATCTCTAGAAGATAGTTGTTTTTCTGGTGGTTTGTTGTTGTTCCTCTTAAGTATATGGGTTGAGTACCCTTGTGCTCTTTATTATTATTATTATTATTATTATTATTATTATTATTATTATTATTATTATTATTATTATTATTATTATTATTATTATTATTATGTTTGTCATTCAAAAAAAGTTAATGGGAGGAGAAATTGTTAATTTCCAGAATTTGAACCCTGAGCCTCTTGTTTAACTTGTTTTTGTTCTTTAACTCACTAACTAATAGATGGGAAAAGTATACTTGGTCATAGTAAAAAAAACACGACCCTAACAAGAAGATGGAGTAGCGTTCCCTTCTCTGAACCCTAGAGTCACATCCAATGGCGGATCCACCATATAGAGAATGAGGGCAATTACCCCCACCAATTAAATTACTTTTGTTAGAATATACCTAATAAGCTTTATTTTGCCCCCATAAAAAATTAGGTGTTTCCCCATGAAGATGATTTTCTTAAAATGAATGTATTAAGTTATAAAGTATAAAAGAGAGAATAAATAAATGCTTAAAAAAAGAGAATAAATTGATACTATTTTTTTCCTTTTATACTTTTAATTTTTACCACTCCTCTAAAATTAAATACACACAGTAACAAGAAGCACGGTATGGCTCTGGCTAGCAACATCTAACAATTAGCGTTAGTGGATAATGGTAAGTGTTTGATAATATTAGCTTCTAGCGTTTTTTTCACTAGTTTAGAGTGTTTTTCCATACACTACTTGAAGTAGCGTTTGAGATTATAATAGCTTATAGAGTTTCATTTTTCTTTCATTTTAATCCTTGTAACTTTCATTAAACTCTTATTTTATCCTTTGTTAAATGAGTACTTTCTCTCAATTTTAAGTATTCATTATAAATGTCCCTTTCTATCTCTTTATATTTAAAAGTTAGTTCAACTACTAATTGCTCTTTTTTTACCAAACTGTGTATAGATTTAAGTATTTTTATTTTATGTAGTAAACTTATTTATTTTTTAAAAATTTATAAAAATTTTAGGTAAAAATTTATTTTTTTCCCCCACGAGATAAAAATCCTGGATCCACCACTCATCCCATCCAGTGGCGGACCCAGGACCCCGGGGTCAGGGGTGTCAAATTTTTTAAGACCGGTGTCAAATGGGTGCAAAACTTGGTCTACTAGTACAATTTCAAATTTTCAGGGGTGTCAAAATTAAAATTTCAGGAGATTTAGGCTATTTATATAGGGTGTTTAGTGAAAAAAAAAATTCCAGAGGGTTCAACTGAACCCCCTGACTTGTAGCCAGGTCCGCCACTGATCTCATCCCTACCGACGCGCCGCAAGTACCATCAGCCCAAACCGCAGTGGGCCCACAGCCTTCCGAACACGAATTTCTCACTGATCCTTCACAAGTAACTTCAAAGTATATCAAGTGGTCTCGCGGATCAACCCAAAGTATATCAAGTGGTCTCGCGGATCAACCCGGTGCTTCAAAGTTTAATTCCTGCGGGCGGACAGTAAATCCAAATCAGAAGTTAAAGTTATGATAGTATAGTATATTTTATAAAGTTACTCTTAGTAAGTTTTTTTTTTTGGGTGAGAATACTCTTAGTAACTTGAACGCTACTCATGGCATATTAGTATACTAGAATTTAATTTTTGGGATATTTAAGAAATACCATAAATTTGTCATTTTTAAAATTATTTATTTTCCATCCTAAGCCACTTAAGTTGAAATTAATCCTGACAAATTCTACAAATAGACCTATATAACCTAAGCTCACGTCCCAAAAACAGAAGCTTCGCTTACACTCAGCTCTTTCTCAGTTCCCAAACACACACACTTTGTCTCTCTACCCGAATCTCCCCCACCACCCCCTCCCCCTCCCACTCCCATAGCAACGTCTCTAATTATTGCTCTTCACTTCTCAGTTTTCCAATGGGTTTCCCAATAGGTTACGCAGAGGTATTCCTCCCCTATTTATTCCTTCACACCTTAAACATCCTCAGCTTCCTCCGAAACCTCGTATTCCTGCTTTTCAACTTCCTCGGCCTCTCCGACTTCCTCGAAACCGATGTTGTCTGGCCCGACCACGCCGTAGTAGGAGGAGGAACCACCCGAACGGCCGACTCTTCCCGGAGCTCCTCCGTATCGGCGATCCTGATTCGGGAACTTCTGCCGGCGGCGAAATTCGGAGACGTCGCGAGTACTGTGCGGGAAGAAGGTTGTTGCTGTGCTGTGTGTCTGTTCGAGTTCTCCGATGAGGAAGAGATCCGGTGTTTGAGGAACTGTAGACACATTTTTCATCGAAGTTGTGTGGACCGTTGGATTGATCATGATCAGAAAACTTGTCCTCTTTGTAGGACCCCTTTTGTCCCTAATGATATGCTTGATGACTTTAATCAACGGCTTTGGGCTGCTTCTGGTGTTGCTGAGTTTTACGGAGATTTCACTTCTTCTTTCTGACCTCTTTCTTTTTCTACTTTTTTTTTTGTTTTGTTTTCTTTTTTATTTCTTTTTCTTTTTATTATGGGGCTTGTGGAATCATGAAGATGAAATATTGAAATGTATAGAACAAAAAAGGAGTTAAAAAAAGAGAATACGAATTTTTTTGGATGATTGCACAGTAGTACTATTATTATTTTTATTATTGTAATTATTATTATTATTATTATTATTATTATTTATGTTTTTTATATAGGTAGCAGTAGCACCGTACCCATGAATATTTTTGTATGACAATAATTAACAGAGAATTAATTATTTTGTCAAAAAAGTAATTATTATTATTTTCGAGGGTGCTTTCCGGCACCAAATCAAATCCCTCACTATTGAACCACAAAAATTGATCGTAAGATATTGTGTAAAATATTATGAGTGACTAAGATTGAATCAATCAGTATTAAATCTCAACCGTCGATGAATTTTTATACTATATTTTACGGCTATATTTAATAGTTCACCTATGAAAAATTTGATCTGCTCTATCATACTAGAAGTACCCAATTTTAAAATTTGGCCAAAAAAATTATTATTTTAAATCATTACGCAAACAAGATTCTCTTCTGTGATTATGTAGTGTGTGTGAGTATCTTGGGGCCACCAATTCCCAATGGCGATCACTAATCAATGGTCATGTGATGTTATCTTTCATCCTGATAAGCTCCAATTTAGTGTAATTTTAGAGACACTTTTGAGTCATTTTTAGAGCTATTATTATTATCTAAATAAATAAGTGACTCAAAAGTGTCTCTAAAATTGCACTAAATTGGAGCTTATCAACTTCCCCGGCAACGGCGCCAAAAACTTGTTGCGTTAAAAACACACTTAGAGCAAGTGTACTCTACCGCAGAAGTAGTATAAAAGATTATCGTATCCACAGGGATTAATTAACAAGTACCAAACTAGTAAAGATTATATATTGTTTAGACAAATCGATAATTTAGTTGTAATGAAGACAAATAAAAAGAAATAAATAACAAGAATTAAAATACTAGACTTAATAAATGAGGAGAGGTCTAGGGTCACGGTTTCACTTGCAAGTTTCGATTCCCCTATGTCTAACTCTACCCGAATTCCCTTATTTTACTTAATTACCAATCCCTTTACTAAAACTATTAATCCGTTTGGTCATTCGCGATTAATATTCTTTTTCCTAAATTAACCCTCGTTTGGTCATGCAAGAATTTAAATTCAGGAAAAGCATAAAGAGCAAAAAGGTTGAATGATTGGAAGACTAAATTATGGTTTGGTCATGCCCTAATTATAGCCCCAATTATCCTATAGGTCCACCAACTAATTGCAGTACGGTCGCTGATCAACTAAT
Source organism: Astragalus membranaceus (assembly GCA_039519185.1). Lineage (NCBI taxonomy): Eukaryota > Viridiplantae > Streptophyta > Magnoliopsida > Fabales > Fabaceae > Astragalus > Astragalus membranaceus. Next base: position 27,690,315 of record CM076846.1, read on the forward strand.
TGATTATAAACATGCAAAGGGTAGCTAATCCTAATCATGTGATAAAAACAATAGGACAATATTAATTAAAATAAAAACAGGAATTCAAACCAGAAATTAGAACATAAAAAGGTCTCTAAAATCCACCTAAGACCCTAGAAGAGGATTTAGCTATCCATAGTGTTCGAGAACAATAAAATAAAATTAGGAGTCATAAATTACAGAGATAAAAATAACCCGGAATAGAGAAATTTTTATTCTGAATATTCAGTCTCCTTTTTCTGCTCCAGAGCTCTCTCACGGTGTCAAGAACGGGTACCCAAAACCATCTCCTCTCCTTGCCGGCGCTGGTGTTTGTGCGCGGCTTCGGTTCCTGATCAGTAATTCCCGTTCGCGGCTCTCTTATCTTGATGTTGCCAATTCTCCCTTTTATTATCAAAATTAATTCCCTTTTTGTTGTCCGCTACTGTTGCCGTCTATATCTCTTTTTGGAGTCCTTCAATTTGATTATCCAAGATCTCTTTCTTTTTTTCCAAGCTTTGTTTCCAATTCATTGTGGGCTTCTATTCTTTTGTATTATGGGCTTGCCTAGGTTTCTTTCAATTATGTACGTACGGCCCTTCCTCAGTATATGTGGTATGTCCTTTTTATTATCCTGCTTGGTTTATTTGGAATTGGACTTGGACTTTATTTTTCCACACTTGGGCCACATGCTTCTTTTGCTAACGACACCCCTATTTTGCTTCAAACAACTCATTGAAACAACTTCTTTATCTATCTTCTTTCCTACAAAATAAATAGCAATTTGAGTCACTTATTTATTTAGATAATAATAATAGCTCTAAAAATGACTCAAAAGTGTCTCTAAAATTGCACTAAATTGGAGCTTATCACATCCTAAATGTTACTTTTGGTTATTTATCTTTGTTCTAAGTTTCACTTTGGTTTTTTATTTTTTTTGGTCCGTTTTGGTCATTTATCTTTCATTTTCGTCCCTGTCGTTAGTTTTTCTAACAGACGCCACGCTGGGAGTTAACTGCTGACGTGGCGTCTTAAATTCATTAAATGACGTGACAAAACATGTATTATTTAATTTGCTAACATTTTACACAACCAATTTCATTTTTGAATTTTTAAAAAAACAAAAAATAACATTCATCTTCAACAACAACCCAGAAACTTAAACCCAGCATCTTCAACACAAGAACACTTTCTTCTTCCAACAACAAGTTCATTTCATCACAAGAACACTTTTATTTCATCACAACAACAAGTTCCTTTTTTTGAGAGCCTAGAAACCCATTTTGTTCTTATTCCAACAACAACAATAAACCCATAAATCGAAACCCATTTTTTTTCTAGTTATTGCGATTCTGGGTTTTGAACAACAACAATAGCAAAGATGAAAGAGTGAGAGAAATGGAGGCTTTAGTATGTGCGATCCTTTGTACCTTGTTTATGATTTATTTCCGTTCCCAAATTTCATGTGAATCCAGATTTATTCAAAATTAGGGTTTCTAATTTTTGGGTTTCAGTCATGGGTATGATGTTTTCTGTGAAGATGAACAGAGATGAGGGGGAAGAAGATGAGATAGTGGGGACCAAAATGAAATTAAAAAAACATAGGAGACCAAACTGAAACTAAAAGAAAACATAGAGGACCAAACTGAAACTAAATTGAAACTGCAACTCAGATCTGCATCAATGGCGAAAACCCAGAAACTCGTTGTTTTACGAAATTGATTTAGGGCTTCTTTAGATCTCTTTCTTGCGATCAAAACCCATCCAAGATCAAACAAAACGGTTGCCTAAATCACTAGATTCAATTAGTGGAGAAGATGTTGAATGTTTTTAGTTTTATTTTACTGTTTTTAATTTTATTTAGATTTTGTGTTTTCTATTGTTGAATGTTGTTGATTGTTTTTAAAAATTCTGGGTTTGAAGATGTTGAATGTTTTGGAATGTTGTTGAATGTGAGGCTACGAAGATGTTGTTGATTGTTTTTAAAATTTCTGGAATGTTGTTGATTGTTTCTAGATCTGTTTCCCTTTTATTTATTTTGATGTTTTTAATTTTTGTTAATTTCAATTCTGATTTTCAATTCAATTGGAATTAAATAAGATTAATTTTGCCACGTCATTTAATGAAGATGGACGCCACGTCAGCAGTTAACTGCCAGCGTGGCGTCCGTTAGAAAAAACTAACTACAGGGACCAAAATGAAACGAAAATGAAAGATAAAGGACCAAAACGGACCAAAAAAAAGATAAAGGACCAAAGTGAAACCTAGAGCAAAGATAAATGACCAAAAGTGATATTTAGCCTATCTTTTATTTAAAACTCACTCTTATGATATGACACTTATTAAAAATATCCACAAACAGTTCCGGAGGATAAATTAAATTTTGTCGTATGAACTAGGCCTGGACAAGATGGAAGAACCGACCCGAAAATCGGCCTACCCGACAAATCTGTGCAACAATGGGCGGATCTGATAAACTCCTATTTAGTGCATTTTTTAGAGATATTTTTGAGTCATTTATAAGGAAAAAATAACCAATTAAATAAATAATGACTTACTTTGTTCATGTTTTGCAGAAAAGAATAAAATATTAAAAACGATAAAAATGAGCTACTAAAAAGCCTATATTATATACTTATATATATATTTGTATGTTATATATGGGCTTGAAAAAGAAAAGGAACTTTAAAAGAAGTACAAAGCAAGAGGCAAGTGCATTCAAGAAAATTTCAATTAAATTGATGGCCCACATATATGAAGGAAGGGTTTTTTTTTTATACCCCCATCAACTCCCATCTACCCCCACCCAATACTGTAATTTCGAAAATACCCCTGACATCAATTACAAAAATTGACTTTTGGAAGATTCTCTGGTGGGGGACCACTTTATCTGGTAATCGGATTTACCTAAATGGAAGGTAAATCCGATTAGCTTTAAATACGTATTAAATTCACACGCATAATTCAAATCGGATCTATCAAACTGACAGATAAATCCGATTTGACCATTTAATTCAGAACAGAAAGCGAAATTTTAATAAATCGGATTTAGCTAAATCCGATGCGCAATCGGATTTACCTAAATCCGCTTATATCTTTTAATGAATCGGATTTACCTGGATGGGGTATATCCGATTTGTAAAAAATACAAAGCGGATTTACGTTTGAGGCACGTAAACCCGATTTCTTTATTTTTTTAATTATTTTCTGTATAACTGTTGTTCTATTTTGAAACAGATATTGTGCATACAGAGTCGCAGGTTGTTCCTTTCGTGGTAGACACGACAGAGGCATTCTGGACGGAGAGGGTATATTTTTCAAATTAATTTTCTTAATCAAAGTTTGGTAGATATTTAATTAATTAAGTACGCAACATTTATCTATTTTTTCTATTTTGTAGATTTTTTCTACACGCCACACTACAACAAAAAGTAGTTTAGGCAACGGCTAAAAACCGTGGCCAGAAGTGAAAAAACCGTGGCCTAAACTTTAGGCCACGGCTTTTGCGGCGTTGTGTAGGTGGCCGTTGCCTATTCCTTCAGGCCACGGTTTTTTGGCATTAGGCCACGAAATATCAAAACCGTCGCCGTAGTTATTAAAATAGGCCACGGTTTATTAGTCTAGTCTCTGGCCACGGTTTTCAATTGGCCACACATAAATAACCGTGGCCTATAGGTTTAAGCCACAGTTTCAATTAGCCACACATAAATAACCGTGGCCTATACGTTAGTACAGTTTTTTTTCAATTATCAACAATTAGTCACCATTTGGTCAAAAAAACAATTAGTCACCATGAAATAGATGCAAGCCACATAAATAGCAATTGACAATCAATAGAAATTGAAAGTTTCTAAATGAAATAAGGCTTAATGTTAATGTATATAGCTAGCCCGTAGATCTTACAAAAAAATTCACCCAAAAATACACAACAAAAATAGACACCAAAAACTTGAATTATTACTATAAAATAATAAGAAAACACAGGGTCAGATTTAGCTAGTAACAGTTTAATTTCACAAGACAATTTCTTACACTGTAAATGACATAACATAACACACCAGAACATAATATATGCTTTAGTAAATCCTTATATGAAATCTATACAGAGAGATCAACCACACAACATAAGACAAGAATATATGCTTCAATTTAGCTCAAAAGTTTGATTATTTGGATTCAGTAATTCCACAAACCATCAAGGTCAACTGATGCAGCAGAAGGAGGTGGACGAGTCTGATTATTATCAGTGGTCAAAGTCAAATTCATTTGCCTCTCATTTGATCCATTGTTTTCATACAAGGCTCTAAGGATAGCTTGGTCTTGAATACCACAAAGAGAACCAGGAAAGGGTAAATTAGTTGAAGCTTGAAGGGGTTGTTGAGTAGAAGAAGAGCATAATGATCCATAAATGGAGTTGTTGTTGTTGAAGGAATCAAAAACCAATCCTTGTTGGTTTCTTTGAAGATCAATTTGGTTGGAGAAGCAGGGCACGTAAACCGAATCATTCAAAGATTTGGGAACAGAGGAATCAGTAAGAGGTGGTAAACCAGTAGAAAATGAACCCAATTCATTCCCTAGTGATTCCAATCTCATTATTCCAGATATATGAGTTTTCTTACCAGCTGAACTTTTCTGAAATACCCTGCAAATAACCCACTCGTTCTGCAATAACACAACACAACACAATCAAAATTCAAAATTCATAATTCAAGTTGAATCTGTATAATATGTTAATAGTGTTCAGTGTTCAGATTTTTGGTGTATTGAATCTACCACATTATTTAACAGTACTTTCAATTGTAAGCAGGAAAATTATGCACACACAAGACAGTTAAGGAACACCTATTCTTAGTCAATGAAAATCCTAATCACTTTTTAATAATTTAAATCTAAACCAACAATAAAGTGCACTGTTTCCTAACACTAAAAGATCAAAGATTCTACTAATTAATATAAGAATAGAAACTTAAATTGTCTATGTATTTAGTGTAAAGAAGATAGATATTACTAGAACTTAAAGTATGTTCTCAAGAAATTCAATGCGACAATCTAGATGAGTTAGCTGACAAATTATATAACATGACAATGAGGGTCAAGCACAATATTCATGTTCTACATTTAGTTTGTTTCAACAAATCCACGACTTCTCCAAATTTCATATAATTAACAAAATAATTCCAAACTACCCTAATTTGAAAGTAAAGAAAGCAGTGAATGAGAAATAGAAGCAAATTGGTGCTTACCTTGGCACTGGGTTTGAGAAGAAGGAAAATAGTCGCTGGGTTTGAGGAGAAATATGAAAGACAGGCATAAATCAAGGATTAAAACACAAAAGTAGAATTTCAAGGTTATGCTAAGCTATATTATGAAGTCGAATTACCTAATATTTTCTTCCTCATCATCATTGAACCCATCCTCAAGAGTTTGCAAGAGAAAGCTGCAAAGAGACGGGAAATAGTGCTGATAATGATGAGAATGAAAACAAAAATACAATCAATGTGTTGGATCAAGGAAAGGCAGTTGAGAAACCCTCAAATCATGACGGTGGCAATGATTGACTTGACATTGCAATGGGAATGAGTGGAGGAATGAGTGGAGTATGAATTTTTCTTAAGAAAAATCTACAATGAAGTATGAACAGAGACAAGCATTACACAAGTTCCGTATAGTAAATAGTCAAAAACTAGTTTGCCAGATTTAACCTATTTTCACACGAACTCTACTCCCTTCTGGATGCTTCCTGCAAACTCTCTCTTTGCTTTTTCCAACCCAATCCTGTTAAAGGAAAAGTTTCAATTTTTCAGTTGCTTATTGCTTCCAACAAATAAATCAAATAAGTATAGTTTAATGAACTGTACGATAATACCCCTCATACTCATTGAGTGGACCCAGTTGATATATCTCTTCTGCTCCACCACGACCAAGACGAATCTTGGTTGCAAAGAAAGGAAGTTCTGAGGCCTGTTGAAGACATGAGCTTGGTACTGTTAAATGAAATATGAAAGGGAAGATAAAGAACATGCACAAGGTAAAGAAGGACATGGAAGTGGGACCTGAGAATCAACATAAGCACACTCCACCACCCCGGCTTCTGCTTTCAAGCCACGGAAGCATGCATTAGCAAATTTGGCAGCTGCATATACCTACACAATTAGAAGTGGTTTTTCAAGTTAGTCCATTTATTGTGACTCAATTGGCACCAATTGATTGATATTGCTTGCTCCCTTGCAACTATAGAAATATTAAAGATAAACTATGAACCATTGATAGTGTTGCAGACCCAACCCCAACCTTTACTTGTAACATGCAAGAAGATTATTAGATTACGATGATTCAGTCACAGCCAGAAAAAAATAAATAAGGAAGGCAGTTGAGTGTAAATTACATGTGCATTAATAAGCAAGGAATCTTGTAAAATTATCCCTCTTCTAATCCAATCATATATTTAGCTGATATATCTATATGGCATTACCTCAACAACTTCTGTTCCAACATTTGGATGTGGTTTGTCAGGTATTCAGCTTCTTCTGCAGTGAAACTAAGACACAAAAGGAAACACCAACATCTCACCTCGTTATTCTAGAGCCTATATTGGTTAGAACAAAGAAGCAACCTGGGAACTCATCTCACACTTTCTCTACAATGGATGTTTCATGCAAGATTCTGAGAAGGTCTATTCATAGTTTTCTTCAAAACTATCATTATTTTACCTCAGCAGCAGCTCTTCTTGTTTTTCCCTTCTCAGCTTCAATTCTTCTCCCACAAGCTTTAGTTCCTGCTCTTTCATCTCTCTTGCCTCAAATCTACAATCGTTAGAGGACTCTCTTTGATGATGCAGGTTTTCCTTCTTCTTCAAAATTCTTCACTCTTTGAAGACTCTTGCAGCGAACATCACTCACTCCCACATTTCAAAGCCTGCAACATATTTTAATTTTAATTACAAAAAAAATGATATGTGATGTCAACAAATTAACAAACCAGTATCATTCCTAAACAAATATAAACATATAAACATACAGAAATCCCTAATTTGAAACCCAAATACCCAAAAAAATATCACTAATTAGGAAAGGATCGAAAAGCAAAAGAAAAAATTAAAAAGCATTCAGCATAGAGAAAGAAAACCTAGGAAGGGGAACCAGAGAAATCCCTAATAGTGGCCTGTAAATAAAAAACAAGCCAACAGTGAGAATGAGGAGAAGAGAGAAAAAGGGCAAAATGATACAAGACAACTTCTGTAGAATGGAGAAAGGAGTAAAATCTGGTCATCGAGGGAAGACAGTGTCAGGAGGAGCGGCGGAGCTATGACGATTGGAGCGGCACAACAATGGAGCAGCGGAGCTATGCAAGGTTTGGAGCGACAGCGGAGGTTTGTAGCGACGGCGGAGGTTTGGAACGGTAGAGCAATGCGCAGTTTAGAGCAAGGGGTGAAGCGGTGACGGAGGTTGCTAGGGAGGAACAGTTTGGGTGGTTCTACGGCGGAAACAGAGGGAAAAAGAAAAAAAAAGACAAAGGGAGCGCTAGGGTCTTTTGAAGAGAGGGAAAAAGAGAGAATATGGATTATAGAGAGAGCGAAACAAATTAGTGGTTATTGGAAAACGCGTAGATATTTTGTTATTTTTTTTTTGACCAAAGTAAAGGCGACGCTTTTGTTAAATTTCTAAAGGCCACGTTTGCAGAATTGTGGTATTATATATCTACGGTTTTTTAACCGTGGCCTATATATTTTCAAAGTGTGGCCTGATATCAACTTAAGGCAAACGTCGCCTATTCTCTATCTTATTGCCACGCTTTTAGAACTATGGCCTCTTCCAGGTTTAAGCCACGCTTTTTTAGCCGTGGCAATGGTTGGCGTGGCCTAAAGCCAAAAATGTTGTAGTGCCAGGATGTTGAAGAGTGGGCTAACGTGGTTGGGAGGCGTATTGGAGTTGTGGTTATCATTGTAAGATCTGACAAAGCTGGAGGTAAAAGGGGTTCTAGACAGTGGCGGACCTGGCATGTATCCAGGGGGTTCAGTTGAACCCCCTGAAATTTTTTTTTTGCACTAAACACCCTATATAAATAGCCTAAATCTCCTGAAATTTTAATTTTGACACCCCTGAAAATTTGAAATTGTACTAGTAGACCAAGTTTTGCACCCATTTGACACCGACCTTAAAAAATTTGACACCCCTGACCCCGGGGTCCTGGGTCCGCCACTGGTTCTAGAGATAAGATTATTTTTGGTTGCGAGAAGCAAGGGAAGTGGTCTAATGATTCTAGAGTTTTCGGGTCTAAGAGAATAAGTTGTCCGTTTACATTGAGAGCTACTTGTACAATACGTCATGGGGGTTGGCGTGTGAATGTTAGGTGTGGTCTTCACACACATGAGTTGCTTACTACCCCGGTCGGGTCGACAGCTTTTGGTCGTTTAACTAAGCCGCAGAAAGCTATTGTTAATGAGCACACTGATCTGAATGTTGCCCCGAAAGATTGTCTTACTGCTTTGAAGAACCATTATCCGGACAACGTCACTTCTCTTCCTCAAATATATAGGCAGCGTTACGCCTATAGGTCTTCTAAGAGGGGTCCTAAAACCGACATTCAGGAGCTTTTGAGATTGATTGAGTCGCAAAATTATTTATGTTGGAGCAGAAAAGTTGAGGGTTCTGATGTGGTCAGTGACATCATGTGGGCGCATCCCACTTCTATTCAGTTATTCCGGTTGTTTCCAAAGGTTCTTATTCTTGACACCACCTACAAGACCAACAAATACAATCTACCTCTATTGGAGATTGTAGGAGTCACTTCAACAGAGTTAACTTTCTCGGTTGCTTTTGCCTATATTTCACACGAGCTTGGAATTCATTTTACTTGGGAATTGCAGCAACTGAAAGAATTATTTGACTTGCATGGGCTTCAGCCTCAGGTGTTCTTGACTGACAGATCTTGGTCTTATGTCCAGTATTGTTGATGTCTTTCCTTCGGCTACAAATTTGTTATGTTCTTGGCACGTGACTAAAAATGTGAAAGCGAAGATTAAAGAGTTGGTGCACGTGGATAGGCAAAAGGACGTACTCTCTCTTTGGCATAACATTATTGATTCACTTGACGAGTCAGAGTACTCAGCGCACTTGAAGATTTTTGAGGACTCCTGCGTTGATTTGCCTGCTCTTATTAAGTATGTGCATGACACATGGTTGACAAAGCATAAGGAAATATTTATCTTGGCATGGACAAACCAGATCCCACACTTCGGGAATCAGACCACCAATAGGTATTTTTATCGTAGTTTAAATTTTTTTGACACGCGTTTAGTATTTTTATCGTAGTTTAAATTTTTTTTGACATGTGTTTAGTATTTTTATCGTAGTTTAAATTTTTTTGACACGTGTTTAGTATTTTTATCGTAGTTTAAATTTTTTTGACACGTGTTTAGTATTTTTATCGTAGTTTAAATTTTTTTGACACGTGTTTAGTATTTTTATCGTAGTTTAAACTTTTTTGATATTTCTTACCAAATGGAGATGATTTGGGCGAGATATAATCGTATGACTCCTGAGGAGAGATTTGTCTTCAAGAAACAACTTAATGAGCTTGCATTCCCTACCACTTCTTCAATGGTTGCACCACCATTTAAAGTTAAAATGTAACATCTTGGGCCCTTTTCTGACTTAGTAGGCTACCCAGCAATGCACTCATGACCTTCTCTACCCCCCATGTAGAGTTTTTGCCTTTCATGGGAATCGAACCTTGTACCCTGAGGCTTAGGTACAAGCTCAATGCATTCCCACTACCAATTGAGCTAGTAGTTCAATTGGTAGTGGGAATGCATTGAGCTTGTACCTAAGCCTCAGGGTACAAGGTTCGATTCCCACGGAAGGCAAAAACTCTACATGGGGGGTAGAGAAGGTCATGAGTGCATTGCTGGGTAGCCTACTAAGTTAGAAAAGGGCCCAGGATGTTACAAAAAAAAGGCGCCTTTTTTGTAACATCCTGGGCCCTTTTCTGACTTAGTAGTCTACCCAGCAATGCACTCATGATCTTCTCTACCCCCCATGTAGAGTTTTTGCCTTCCGTGGGAATCGAACCATGTACCCTGAGGCTTAGGTACATGCTCAATGCATTCCCACTACCAATTGAACTTATAATGTTATTTTAAAAAAATTAGGGATGTTACAATCCCCCAACTTTTGCCTTCCGTGGAAATCACACTGTTTTGGGAAGTCAAAGTTGTTTTCAAAACCGAATTATAGACCGTGTGTGAGGTAATGTCTTATATAACAAACCGGATCGTAGATCCCTCTCGACGCTATGATTATAACGCCGGATGTCTAACTATTTGAATTCATCTAAACGGGTTATAGATCGATAATGATTTATATTATCTAAAAGGCTTATGTGATTGATGCTTTGGTGATCAAAAAGATATAGATTATCTAACTCTCGAGAATTGATATGTATTGTCATATATATCGCGTTGGGTGACAACCCGACAAGTAGCATACTAGGGAGGGTAGTCATGACCCTTATCTAGGCCCTGGATACGTTTTGGCGTGGTCAATTCGTGGGTTATCGGGATTGTGGGATTTGCACGGCCGATTTATGCTAAGATAGGTTCACGACTCATCGGGATTGTGGGCTTTGCACGGTCGATGTTTCGTTCGGTAAAGCTTGTAATTATATAATAATTGACAAGGCTAAAATATATATATATATAATAGCACTTCATTCACCGGGATTGTGGACTTTGTACGGCCGGTAATGGACTAGGTATATATATGTGTTGGTATAAATAGTTATAATTTAACTATGTAAATGGTTTTATAAATGAACCGAGTGGTAGTGAGGGGGCACGGTAGAACTCACTGAGATATGTTATCTCACCCTATCATTGTTGTTGTTTTTCAGAGAAGCAGGGAAAGAAGAAGACTGTCAGACATGAGTAGGTGACATGCCCTTGGAGATGTCAAGGACCTAGTCTTGATCCTCTTATGTTTCCTTTTGCTGTCTTTGTCATGGTGTATGACTTGTATCGTTTATGAGTTGTACGAACCGTATTTGTGTTTCCTGTTTTAGTTATTGAACTCGGATGTTGTAATCCTTTCGGCTGTGGACCGAGTAACTTCTATTATATGAAGTCGGGATGTTCCGAATATTATGTTTAATTTCGGAAAAAGTTTATATGTTCAATAATTATCCAGGAACTGTGTCCTCTGATTATTGTTAAAGTTGTGCATTACGGTATATCTACATGTTAGAAATACCAGGGTGTTACATTTGGTATCAGAGCAGTTCGACCTAGTCGGACTTAGATGTTAAGAATCTTTTACGCCTTCTAAGTCTGATTCTTCTTAGTATGCTATTAGACATTGAGCCTGATCAACTTAATACTTTGTGCATATTTCGCAGAATCAGGGCTGGAAGAGGTAGGAGAAACCCACCTATTGATCCTCATCAGGAATGGATGCAGGATGTCATCGAAACTCAGCAGAAGATGATGAATGACATGATGCTAATGCAACAGCAACAGATGGCTCAGATGGCTCAAATGCAGCAGATGCATCAAGTGCCTCAACCATAACCAACTGAGCCAGTCAATGTACCACAACCTGAGGACCCCAACAGGATGTATTTTCGGTTTCTGAAGATGAAACCCCAAACCTTCAAAGGAGGATCCGATGCAATGAAAGCCCATTTCTGGGTAGATGCCATGGAAAGGATCTTTGTGACATTGCAATGCAATGAAGAGGAAAAAGTAATTTGTGCTGCCAATGCTCTGGATGAAGATGCTCATACATGGTGGACTAATGCACGTAGAATGCTTCAAACCCAAGGAACACCTCTTAACTGGGACAACTTTAAGGAGCTGTTCCTAGGTCATTACTTTCCTGATGCTCAGAGGCTTGCCAAACAGGCGGAATTTGTTAGTCTGAAACAAGGGGACATGTCTGTTGGGGAGTATGCCGCAAAGTTTGAAAGACTGTCTCAATTTTATGAAGTGGGTGCTCATGCTCCTAATGACCGGTGGAAAATGATAATGTTTAAGCAAGGTCTCCGTGGTGATGTGAACCAAGGTCTTAGTTCCTACACTATGACCACTTATCCCACTTTGGTGCAACAGGCACACACTGCTGAAGAAGATCTCAAGAGAATGTATGCTGAAAGGAAGAACTTCTGGAAGGACAAGAAAAGAGGTAATGAAGCAACCTCTTCCAACCCTAGACAGAGGGGAAATTCTGATAAGGGAAAGCAAGTACAATCGTCTGATTTCTCGAGGCCTAACAAATGTTCTATCTGCAAGAAGAATCATAGAGGCAAATGTCAAGCTGGACCAAACCAATGCTACTTTTGCAAGGAGGTGGGCCATTATGCTAATAATTGCCCGGCGAGGAAAGCTTTCTTGGAATCTCCTGATGCTCCAAGACAAGCCCGAGTCAACACCTTGGACCCCCAGACCATCACACCAGCTGATAATCTCATAAGGGGTACATGTTCTCTCTTTAATCAAACTGTTAATATACTGTATGATTCTGGCGCTACTCATTGTTTTATCTCTAAAACGTGTGCTGAACGGTTGGGATTAGAAGTGTCTCCTATATCCGAACCGATAACTATCCTTACTGCTGCAAAGGGTCGTGTTCGAACCCAATCATTATGCCTTAACTGTTTACTTGCCATAGGAGGCAGGGAATTCGTTGTGGATTTTATCTGTTTGCCTATGAGGGGAATGGAGATCGTTTTGGGAATGAATTGGATGACTTCCAATCACGTTACTATTGACTGCTTCAATCGTGCAATTGAATTTCCTTCGGAAGTAGCGGAACATGCACCGCCTGCAACTGATGGTGTTATTTCGTTCGCTTCAGCCAGCCAGTCTCTATTCCAAGGTGCGGAAGCTTTTGTTGTTATTTTATCTGCATCAACTGAAGCTGGTTTGGATTTATCGTCTGTGCAAGTTGTTAATGAATTCTTAGATGTCTTTCCCGAGGAAGTTTCCTCCTTGCCTCCAGAACGAGAGGTAGAATTCTCTATAGATTTGGCGCCTGGGGCAGGGCCAATATCTATAGCACCGTATAGGATGTATCCTCTCGAACTGAAGGAATTGAAGTCCCAACTTGAAGAATTAATCTCCAGGAAGTTTGTTCGACCGAGTGCTTCTCCATGGGGTGCTCCGGTACTGTTAGTTAAGAAGAAGGACGGAAGCATGAGGTTATGCATAGACTACCGTCAGCTGAATAAAATCACCATCAAGAATAAGTATCTGTTGCCAAGGATAGATGATCTGCTGGATCAACTTCGAGGTGCTAAAATATTCTCCAAAATTGATCTAAGATCGGGATACCATCAAATCCGAGTGAGGGCCTTAGATATTCCGAAAACCGCTTTCCGTACGAGGTATGGACACTACGAGTTTGTGGTGATGCCTTTCGGACTAACTAATGCCCCAGCTGTTTTTATGGACTACATGAATCGAGTATTTCATTCATACTTGGATCAGTTTGTGGTCGTCTTCATAGACGATATCTTGGTGTATTCAAAGACAATTGAGGAGCATGCTCAACATCTCCGCTTTGTTTTAGGGGTACTACGAGAGAAGAACTTATATGCGAAACCGTCGAAGTGTGATTTCTGGATGTCAGAGATTAAGTTTTTGGGTCATGTGATTTCCCAAGAAGGGGTAGCAGTGGATCCTAGTAAAGTGGAAGCTGTGTTGAATTGGGAGCTGTTGCACCCCAAAAAATCCGGTTCGGACTTCTCATTGTACAACGTGGAAAAGGTATGGAGCCGCCACCAATATTTTAATTTTAAGACTAAAACATTGAAAAAAGGTCTTTTAGACAAGGCGGATGGTCTTTCGAAAACTAGAGATATGGGTTCGGGGGTCGGTTAGGCATGGGGAAGGTATTAGCACCCCGTACCTCCTTTCTACCGAAAGGGAACCTTTAATTAAATGTGTGGTTTGAAGTGTTGATTTGAAAATGCTTTTATTTTGCCTCTTTATTGAAAGGGGAGTGAGAAGACTTAATGAAAATTTTTATTTTTGGCGCTTGACGAGAGTTGGCCTCTCGCTCCTACGTATCTCCTGGTGCGATGGAGAATTCAAAGCTACGTAGTTCTTGGTTGTCCTAAAAAGGTTTTTGTTTTTTAGTCTGTTTAGATGAGTTTTCGCAGTAGGAGTGAGGATTCGCGATGACCAAACAACAACGGTTTAGAGTGGCCGCGCTACTAACTCTTTTGAAAATGAAATTATCATTAACAACCAAACGGCAACGGCGCGAGTGATCATTAACGATAATCGGTTTTGCTTTTGATTCGAGTGTTCGCGACGACCAAACAACAACGGTTTAGAGTGGCCGCGCTACTAACTCTTTTGAAAATGAAATTATCATTAACAACCAAACGGCAACGGCGCGAGTGATCATTAATGATAATCGGTTTTTATTTTAGATGATCAAAAAGGGCTTTCGCAATCGAATTAATTTTGGTTTGTTGTGCTTGACGAGGACGTGACTCGCTCCTACGTATCCCAAATGGGAATCAAAGCGACGTAGTTCTAGAGCCTTGAAAATGAAAGTCTTTTTGTTTTGATTTTGAAAAGTGAAGGGGGTTCATAATGATCAAACTAACAAAGGTTATGGGTGATCATTACTAAAACCCCTTTAAGTGCATGTAAAAATCTCTTTTGAAAAATGAAAGCCTTCATGATGACCAAACTAACAAAGGTTATGGGTGGTCATCATTAACACTTGCTATGACTTTTGATGCTTAAGAAAATATTTTTGGAAATTGAAAGCATTCATGATAATCAAACTAACAAAGGTTATGGGTGATTATCACTAGTAGCTCATGCATATGAAAACATCTTTTTTGAAACTTAGGCTCTTAGGACAATCAAACTAACAAAGGTTATGGGTGATTGTCACTAGTCACCATTTTCATGCTAGGCCCTTTAGAAAAGAAAGTAATGAATGCAAATCGAATCCTTAGGCAAACAACAATCTCGTTTGAATTCTTGAGCAAATATTAGCCTAGACTACACATATTAGACCACAACACATAAATAGGCAAAGAAGGAACTTGAATTGGGCATTGAGTAAAAATACAAGAATAGGCAAGATTGAACCTAAATGCATATCTTAGTGGAAGATGCTAGGCGAGAACCATACTCAAATATTTCTACAAAACGCAAGGGAATCTAAATGCACATCTAGTGGAAGATGCAATGTATGGAGTTGACCTATCTAAGTGTTGATGATATTCTTATATGAGAGTGGACAATGAAATTGTCGGCTTAAGGAAAAGAGTTGCCTCAATCATGATCATAGGCAAGCATAAGCAAGCAAATTATTTAGCAACCAAAGTATCAAAGAGTGTTGAATCACTTTGGTCAATCCTCACACTTAAGATTAAGTTCATAAGTGCACAAGTGTGAATCACCTTGCCAATCATCAACAAAAATAAGTTTATTAAAGCAAACCCAAACCCTAATTTCTTATGTTAAAACGTAGGAGCATACATACCCTAAATCAACTATTATTCATCCCCAAATCATGAAATAAACAAAAGCATTCAAGAACCCTAAACCTAGGCTCATGGCCAAATGTTATCATGCTTGAAATGGGTTTCTTATTTTTGTGAAAGTTATGCAAACATGAGTGAATATGCAAGGAAATGTGAGAAAACACAACAACAACTAGCAAATCACACTTTTATGAGAGTATGCGAAATACAACATGCCATAAAACAACATTTTATTTCATGAAAGGCAAGGATTAAGATCAACACAAATCAACGTTTATTAAAGGGTGAGAAGCACCATAAGCACCCAAGCCTCCCTAAGTGCTTGTCAAAGTGCTTATGACACCTCTCACCAACGACAATCAACAATATGGGAATATGAAGATGATAGGATGAATGCTTTTTATATTTTGAGGAAATACTCAAAGATGATGCAAAGTTTTAAAGATTACCTTAGCTTTGAGCTAGAAAGTGAGATGAGAAGATGAAGCTAGTCACCAATCAACAAAACTCCAATATCCTTCAAAGAGATACCTACTTGACGATGATGCTTGAACTTTGAATGAGAAAATGGAGGGAGTATGTGAAAGAGGGATGCAAAATGAGGTGAGTTGTTTGTTAGGGTTTTTTGGTGTAGGAGAAATGGGAAGGTTCCTTTGAGATGAAAAAAAACAAGAGGAAGTGAGAGGGTGGAGAGGGGCTACGAATTTCTTGGGTCCTCTTGGGGAGGAGAGGAGTGAGTTGTCCTTATTCAAATCCTTGGGAGGCCAAAGATCTAATGGGTTTAAGGTTGTGAGAGGGAAATAAAGAAATTAGTGTGTATTTAGTGGTGTAGAGAGAAAGAAGGTAAAAATATGTTGTGTATTGAATGTTATTGGATTCAAAGGTGTGCTTGTCATGATGAAAGGCTTTTTTGTGATGTGCACTTGATGGGGGATGAAGTGAAGGTGGAGTGAGGGAGGTGGTTTGCTTGTAAAATTAGTGCTTACTTTGGCCAAAAATGGATAAAAGCAAAAAGCACCTAAAAGGAATTAGCCCTAATTCTAAAAATACAATAAACATCCAATATTATTTTATTATTAATTTTTCATTTTGATTTCAGATTTCATATTTTTAATTATACATATTTTTTGAGCCTTTTTGAAAAAAAACCGTTACAATTGACCAAAATACCCTTTTTGACGCTAAAACCCTAATTTGCCCGAAAAATGCGTTTCCACTTCAAAAATGAATCTATAACCCTAGAAATGACCTCTAGAATCTTAGAATGCATGCTCAATGACCTTCATGAGGAATTATCATTTTTATTGTGAAATGACCAAAATACCCTTTTGGACTCAAAAAAACCTGATTTACCCAAAAAGTGCATTTCAACTCTAAAAATGATTTTAGAAACTTTGGAATGACTTTTAGGACTCAAAATGCAATGCATGATGCTTGTCACTCCTCAACTTATTTATTTTTGTGGAAAATTAGGGTTTTGATCTAAGCTGGACAAAATTGGGGTATGACAGGAACGGCCAACTTCAGTGACTGAGATAAGAAGCTTTTTGGGATTGGCAGGTTATTACAGGAGATTTATCGAAGGATTCTCACAGTTGGTTCTCCCACTCACCCGGTTAACTCGCAAGGGTCAACCGTTTACATGGGATACCGATTGTGAGGAATGTTTCCTCGAATTGGAAGAACGGTTGACTTCTGCCCCGATACTGATTCTTCCGGATCCGTCTCTGGGGTTTCAAATCTACAGTGACGCCTCTGGGAAGGGTTTAGGATGTGTTCTCATGCAGAATCAACATGTTGTGGGCTATGCATCAAGACAACTGAAGATTCATGAACGGAATTACCCAACTCATGACTTAGAATTGGCGGCTATCGTGTTTGCACTAAAAATTTGGAGACATTACCTTTATGGTTCTCGTTTCGAAGTTTTTAGTGATCACAAAAGCTTGAAATATCTGTTTGACCAGAAGGAGCTGAATAATAGGCAAAGAAGGTGGATGGAATTCCTGAAGGATTATGACTTCGAGTTGAAGTATCATCCTGGGAAAGCCAATGTTGTGGCAGATGCACTGAGCAAGAAATCTCTCCACACAGTAGAGTTAATGATGTGTGAAATGGCATTGTTGGAATCTTTCAGAGACTTGAATCTCAAGGTGACAAGGAAACGGGACCGACTTGTGTTACGACATATCCGGGTCGCCAGTGTGTTAAGGGAACAGATCCGTGCGGCTCAAGAGGTGGATGTGAAATTGCAATCTCAGAAAGGATTGCCCAATTTCACTGAGGACAGTGACGGTATTATTTGCTTCAATGGTAGAATTTGTGTGCCCGATGTTAAAGCCGTCAAGGAGCAGGTAATGGAGGAAGCTCATAGAAGTCAGTATTCCGTACACCCTGAATCCATCAAGATGTACCGAGACTTAAAACTGATGTATTGGTGGCATGAGATGAAAGCCGACATTGCTGAATTTGTATCTAAATGCTTAACCTGTCAGAAGGTTAAGGTAGAGCACAAGAGGCCAGCTGGTCAGCTGCAACCACTCGATGTGCCAGTTTGGAAATGGGAAGATATCTCAATGGACTTTGTTATGGGTTTGCCGAGGTCGCAAGCCGGTAATGATTCCATTTGGGTAGTAGTGGACCGATTGACCAAATCCGCTCACTTTATTCCTGTTCGCTCGACTTATAAAGTTTCCAAGTTAGCAGATGAGTATGTGAAGAACATTATCAGACTGCATGGGGTTCCGACGAGTATCGTGTCAGACCGAGATCCCAAGTTCACCTCCAGATTTTGGCAATCGTTGAATGAAGCCTTGGGAACAAGAGTGTTGGTTAGCACTGCTTATCATCCTCAGACTGATGGTCAGACTGAGAGGACTATTCAGACCCTTGAGGACATGCTTCGGGTTTGTGTGCTCGATAGCGAAAGGAAATGGGAGGATCATCTTCCATTAGTAGAATTCTCCTACAACAACAGTTACCACTCCAGCATTGGAATGGCACCGTTTGAAGCACTTTATGGCAGGAAGTGTAGAACTCCGTTGTGTTGGTGGGAGATTGGTGAAGATAGGCTTTTGGGACCCGATATGGTTCGCGAGACTACCGAGAAGATCAAGTTAATTCAAGAAAGAATCAAGGTTGCTCAGAGTCGGCAAAAGAGTTATGCTGACAACCGAAAGCGGCCGTTGGAATTTGATGTTGGTGATCATGTATTCTTGAGAGTTTCTCCAACCATATTCACCGGGAGAGCCTTGCGAGCGAAGAAGCTCAGTCCTCGATATGTTGGACCTTTCCAAATCATCGAGCGGATTGGGCCAGTTGCCTATCGCCTCGCATTGTCTCCGGCCTTATCAAATCTCCATGACGTATTCCATGTGTCTCAGTTGAGGAAGTATATTCCCGATCCACATCAGCCGTTGAGTGTTGATACGATCGATCTTCAACCGGATTTGTCATTCCAACCGTATCCTAGTTACATCTTGGAACGTGGTGAGAAGACGCTACGGACAAGGATCATCCCTATTGTGAAAGTGGTTTGGGATGGCTTCTCGATCGTAGGCGCCTTTTTTTGTAACATCCCGGGCCCTTTTCTTACGTAGTAGGCTACCCAGCGATGCACTCATGACCTTCTCTACCCCCCATGTAGAGTTTTTGTCTTCCGTGGGAATCGAACCCTGTACCCTGAGGCTTAGGTACAAGCTCAATGCATTCCCACTACCAATTGATCTAGTAGTTCAATTGGTAGTGGGAATGCATTGAGCTTGTACCTAAGCCTCAGGGTACAAGGTTCGATTCCCACGGAAGGCAAAAACTCTACATGGGGGGTAGAGAAGGTCATGAGTGTATCGCTGGGTAGCCTACTAAGTAAGAAAAGGGCCCAGGATGTTACATAAAACAAAAGGTGCACCAAAGAAGAAAAAGCAGAAATTATATGATGTCAAGCGTGATCCTTCTGGGTGGGAGCATGTGGATGAGAAGATGAAACTTACTCAAGAATCTGGAACTTCTTCTAAAAATTCATCACAACGGTCTTCTTGTATAAAATCATCACAGCGGTCTTCAAAGCTATCTCAGAGTGTTTCTAAAAAATTAACACATCAGGGTGAGACTAAATTCAATTTACCGTCGGTTCCTCATCACGTGCACTCGTATGTGGAAAAAATTATTGATGTTGAAAGGGATGGTAATTGTGGGTTCCGAGCAGTAGTGGTTGGTCTCGATCTTGGTGAGGATAGTTGGCCTATAATTAGGCAAGATTTAATCAAAGAAACAAAGGAGATGGAGCAACTATATACTTACATGTTTGGAAAGGACAGACTTGCAGTGCTTAGAAAAGCGTTATCCATTGAATACCCCGGTTTTCAGCAGGAGGATAAGTGGTTGAGTTTGCTTGAGATGGGGTACTTTATAGCTACTAAGTATAATGTGGCCCTAGTTCAATTGTCTTTGGATATGAATTTTAGTTATCTTTGTCTGAAAGGTAGTTATTCTTCTTCCAAGTATAAAATCATATATATTCTGAACGTCAGAGATATCCATTGGATGCATATTTCGATCTCGCCTGTCTATCCGTTGCCTCTAGTTACTTTGATGTGGTCTCATAATCGATCAGATGAATCTACTTCATAGTTGGATCATTATACCGGCCGTTTTGCCCTTTGGCAGTCTACCGCTTTGAAGATGCCCCGTCTCCCTCCCACTATTGTAGACTTAACCCATGATTCTGATGATTTAGATTGACATTTCTTGTATTTACTATTGTACCCACATTTTTGTAATTATCTATCCATATATATATATATATATATCCAAAAAAAATATTAAATGTTTTAAATATTTTTACAAGTCGGATTTACCCTGGTAAAGGGTAAATCCTCTTTTGAATTTAACAAAGCGGATGTACCCCCACAACAGGTAGATCCGCTTTGTCTCTTTGACAAAGCGGATCTACCTGTAAGTTAGATACATCCGCTTTGATAAATTCCAAAGCGGATTTACCCTCTTAACAGTAAATCTGATGCAATTTTTACAAATTGAATCGGATCTAGGTAAATCCGCTTTTGATTAATCTCAAATCAGATTTACCTAAATGGGGTTAGATCCGCTTTGCAATGGGGGTAGATTCACTTTGATCAACGGTGAAGATTGCACCAACAATATCAACGGTTGATAATCATTGACGAATTCTATAAATACCTATTGCCAACCTCATTCTTGTCACTCCCAAATTTCACTCTCACTCACTCCCTAACTCATTATCTGCTTCTTCTTCTCCACAAAAAAATGCCCCTAACACAATACTCAGAGGATTCATCCCTCACTATCATTCATCATCAGGGCATCATCATCAACAAAGTTGATGGTGTCTGTTTCGAGGGGCGTGACACAATGCAGTGCAGGCTTAAACACAACATAACGTTCGCTGCCCTAAAAGATAAACTACTGCGTAAGGTGGTAGTGGAGGGCGACGAGCGAGAGATAACTCGTATAGTTTATCGAAAACCGGATTGATCTGATGGACGTGTGCACTGGTCTACAATGGATGTCAAGAACGACGATGACGTCCAAGCAATGATGTCCATTTATGTCATGTTTAAGTGGAAGAGTTATCTGCATTTGTACGTGGAAACCACACGGACCGTCGCTGAGATCCTTCGTCGTTTAACTCCACCACCTCAGTAGTTTATGTCCATTTTTGTTTTCACTGTCACTCAGTTATTGTTATTGTAGTTTAACTCCACCAGCTCAGTATGTATCTTTTATATTTTATTGTTATTGTCGTTGGTTATGTTTTATCTTGTATCGCATGATATCGAAATTATATATTTTATCCACAAATATAATAAACAAGAAATACTAATAATCAAGTAATATAAAAATAGTTCAAGCATACAATCACACAAAAACCCTAGTCACGCCCCCTCGATAGCATATCCAGTAATCGGGTGAGGCGAGCGTATGTCTGACTACCCATCCTAATGTCTCCGCTCTGAAGCCCCCTCCGAATCTCGTCCTCCACAATCTCTAGCAAATCTGGCTGTACTGGTGGTGCGGCTGGCTGTACTGGTGGTGGTGGTGGTGATGCAACCCGTAAGAGTCTAGGAATAGATGCTCTCACATACCAATGTATGTAGTCCGGAGCAACCTGACCCAACTCCTCAGCAGCATAAGTAGTACGCAAAATGTCCTGCACCACAGGCATATAATGTGCAATCCGAAAAATACAGTCTGCATGGCTCGGACGACCGGTAAGAGGGTGACATGGGATGACCTGCACGTACCCTAGCTGATGTGGTCCCTGTATAATGAGACCTGCTCAAAGTCTCTATCCTCCTCCCGGTGCTCCTCAAACGGTCGCCAGCAGACATCATCCGAGGTCAGTTCATCAATCCTCTGCCTGTATACCCCTAGCTTCACTCCATCAGTCTTCTTCTTCCTCCAACGCCCACACAGTGCTCCAGTCCGCAATCCACTCCTCCTCTCCACCAGCTGAGGGAAATACCATAAAATCCAACTCTGAAAAAAAGAAGATAAACAACATGGTGAATTAAAAACTGTTTAACAGAAATTTAACCAAACTCAGAAAAAATTAACTTAAAATTATTACCTGTAAGAGGGTCGCATACCCTCCTAACTGATGCGCCTGATCCAAGCAGGAATAGTTCAACTGGTCATACATGAAAGCAAGCCCTGCTGCCCCCCATGCATATGATCCCACACCAGCTGCACTGACATCCTCAAGTAGCAGCAGCCACTTAACCTCAGCCCTATCGCCGGTCTTGACCGTGAAGATGGACCAGCTCAGGATGAGAAGGATAAAGGCCGTGACAGCAGGACGCATGTCATTCCCTATGGACCCTCTAGTAACAATCTCCTGCAGCCACTTAAAACGGTAATATGGGCCAGATGAAGCTCGACACTCCAGCCCCGCCTCCTCCATAGTCACACCTAGATAAACATGTGCTAGGTGGATGGCCTGATCAGTGGTGACCGAAGTAGGTGGGGCTCTGTAGTAGTTCCCCGTAATGGGTAGATGCAACAAACAGGAGACATCATCCAAAGTAATCGTCATTTCACCAAATGGTGGGTGAAATGGCGATGTCTCTGAGTTCCACCTCGCAACAAAAGCAGACATCAGCTCATGGTCCACCTTTGTATGTCCGGTCGGGACGAGGGGGGCTAATTTGGAACCAGTGATAAAATCCCACATCCGGTGGTTTTGGGCAAACCCAAGCAGTCTCTGAGCCAGCTTGTTACCATGGTTGGTAACCTTCAATTTCCGCTCATATGTCTGTATTATAAAAGTATCAGAAATAAGTCTATGTAAATAAATTAAACTAAGAAGGCTATGTAAATAAATTAAACTTATCGGGTCTCTCAATATAATGGAACAGATATGAGATCCTAGCCCAGTGAATAGAGGAGACTGCTCATCATGCTTCTCCTCATGCTGCTGAGGCTGATGGTAGTGCTCCTCCTGGTACTGCTGATACTGCTGCTGATAATACTGCTGCTCAGGCATAGAATGGTTCTCAGACATAGAATCCTCATCAAGAGGATGCCCCTGCTTGCCCTCCTCATACTGATAGTCAGGGGCCTCCTCCACCTGCTGATACTGCTGCTGTCGCCTATGGCGGGCAGACGCATGTCCCGCAATCCTGTGGCGAGTGCGTGTACTCGGAGCAGATGGCGATGCCCGAGACGAGGACTCCCCTCGATACCTGTTAGACACTGAAAAAAAAAACCAAAATTTAAAAAAAAACAAAGCGGATCTACCTATATCCGATGGGAAATCGGATATAGGTAAATACGATGGGGAATCAGATTTAGCTAAATCCGACTTACTGTTAGCGGTGTCTCTTGGGGAATCGGAAGTACATAGATCCGATGCGTAAATCCGAACTGGAAATCGGATCTAGCTCTGAATGGTAAATCTGATTATCTCTGGTAAATTTCTGGTCAAACGTATGCAAGTGAGAAATGGTAAATGTTTTGTAATTTTGTCAAAATTTTAAGGGTATTTTGGTATTTTCACAAGGATGATGGGGGTAGATGGTGAATTGACGGGGGTACCAAAAAAACCCATGAAGGAAACAAGGATCCGTAAGGCAAGATTTGAAGTAGCAATGCAGCCCATGACAAATTGAGTTAAACTTGAACTTGAAGCCCACAACAATGGAGGCCAAGCTGGCACGTGAGCAACAAATTGAGAGAAGAAAAAATAGTGCCGTGAATTAGTGAAGCCGTGGACAACAAGTTGAGAAGCACGCAACCCTAGAAAGCAAATATAAAAGGCTGCCATTGAATTAGAAAGGGGAGAGCCGCACGGAACGTAAATTAAAAAAAGAGCATCGACCCAAACAGTAGCGCCTGCAAGGAGAAAGAAGAGTATTTGGTAACCGTTGTTGACACTGTGAGAGAGCTTTGGAGCAGAGAAGGAGACTGAATATTCAATATCAAAATTTCTTCTATCTTCCGGGTTATTTTTATCTCTGTAATTCATGACTCCTAATTTTATTTCATTGTTTTTAGTCTCTATGGATAGCTAAATCCTCTGGTCTAGGTGAATCTTGCTTGATTAGAGACCTTTTTATATTTTAATTTATACTTTGAATTCCTAATTTTTATTCCAATTAATATTATCCTATTGCTTTATCACATAATTAGGATTGACAACCCTTTGCATGTTCATAATCAATTAGTTAATCAGTGACCGTATTGCAATTAGTTGGTGGACCTATAGGATAATTGAGAGTAAAATTAATGCATGACCAAACTTTAATTTAGTCTTCCAATCATTCAACCTTTTTGCTCTTTATGCTTTTCTTAAATTTAAATTCTTGCATGACCAAACAAGAGTTAGTTTAGGAAAAAAAATATTAATCGCGAATGACCAAGCGGATTAATAGCTTTAGTAAAGGGATTGGTGATTGAATAAAATAAAGGAATTCAGGTAGAATTAGACATAAGGGAATCGAAGCTTGCAAGTCAAACCGTGACCCTAGGTCTCTCTCCATTGATTCAACCTTTCATTTTAATTCTGGTTATTTATTGTTTTATTTGTTTCCGTTACAACTTTCAAATATTCGTTCGTCTAAACAATAACAAATTTTGATTAGTTTGGTACTTACTAATTAATCCCTGTGGAGACGATATTTTTTATACTACTTCTGCGATAGAGTACACTTGCTCTAAGTGTGTCTTTGACGCAACCGGATCACTTTGGTTGATCAGGTCCGCGCGGTGACAAACGAGTTGAAGTGGTTTGTATTGGGCGGATTCGGTCTCATAGAAACCACTCGTCGGTAACCGAACCCAACCGAAGTTGAGAATCTTCTGTGACAATTAGTAATCCTTAATCACCATAAGACATGCAAACCACATAGTACAGATTGCCATGGCTAAATATCAAGAAGCAGCAACATGCAAACAGAGGGGCTGTATGGTTGCCGTTAGGGGTGTTCGCGGTGCAGTTTGGTTCGGTTTTGAGCAAAAAAGTGGACCAAACCGCAAGGTCTAAATAGTTGCGGTTTGGTTTGGTTCGGTTGACTTTAAAAAAAAAACCAAACCAATGCGGTTTGGATTGGTGCGGTTGGTGCGGTTTTTAGCAAGACGAAACAATACATTAAACTTAAAACATGTCTCCAACAAATAAAATCTGCCAATTAAACTTAAAACATTCTCCAACAAAACTTCAAACTTAAAACACTAAACTTAATACAAGTCTCCAATTAAAAGCCAAATAAAAACATTCTCCAGCAAGTCCAACAAAACATTAAACTTAAAACAAGTCTCCAACAAAACATTCTCCAAAAGAAGCATTCTCCAGCAAGTCTCAACAAGTCTCCAACAAAACATTAAACTTAAAACATTCTCCAAAAGCATTCTCCAGCAAGTCTCAACAAGTCCATAAGTCTCAACAAGTCCTACAAATAAAAAATAGACAAATAGATGTACAAAATTAGTAACTATTAAGCAATTCAATAACTAATAGAGTAATAAAATCTAACAAGATTCAATCAAATTAAAGTACATACCATCTAGTCTTCATCAGTTTCAATATCAGAAAGCCCCTCATTAAGTTGTGGGATTGGAGCAAGTTCTAAGAATGTACCAAATATATAAACAAAAGTTAGACAAAACATATAATTGTAATTTCACAAAACAGAATTTACAACACATATATACCTTCTTCTAGCTTTTCCAAGTCTTCCAAGAGCTCTTCAATATCCACTGACAAAGGGGAAGATCTCAACCAATTTTGTGCACAAATTAAAGCTTCAACAGTTTGTGGTGTAAGGGAGCTCCTATAAGAACAAAGAACTCTACCTCCAGTGCTGAAAGCAGACTCTGAAGCAATAGTAGATATGGGCATGGCCAATATATCTCTGGCCATTAGACCAAGAGTAAGGTATTTGGTAGAATTTACCTTCCACCAGTTCAAGATGTCAAAATCTGGACATTTCTTCTCCCTAGGCTCCGTGAGATACATATCCACTTCATTTTTACTCATAGTCTGATCATTGTCCATGTCCTTATCAAATGCATCATCAATTCAACTAGAAGATACAACATCTGATAATTCTATTTCTTGTGTAACAATTTCGCTTGGCCTTCATTATAAAAATCCCTATAGCTTTCAAACATTTTGTATAATGTTTCCTGTCGTGACCTGGATCTCGACGTAGACGACTCGAAAATAATAATTTAAGGAGTCGCCACCCAATTTATTTTTAAATCGGAAAATTGAGAAAAACCTAAACCTAAGATTATCGGCCTGCGTAACTAGGTTGGACTCGGGAGTCGGTTATGCGAAGGGAAGGGGTGAAAACTAGTTTCACTACACCCCTAAATTTGATTTGTGCAATAATTATTAAGTCGTTTAATTATTTGTTTACCCAAAAAATAATACTTAATAAGATTTAGTAAAAAAAACAATTATTTACAAAGGATAAATTTAAGAAAATTTTATTTTGACTTTGACAGGGAGGCCCTGCGCCTACGTACTCTCTGGTGCGATGAGAGACTCAAAAGTCACGTATTTCTTCCTGAAAATTTGTTGGTTGGTTGATTTTATTTTTGAAGGGGTCTAAAATCCAAGTTGTACAACTAATGATCCTTAAACCGGATTGACAGGATGTACATCCAAATCGAATCCATTTATATTTTGGGTTTTTTATAAAATAGGTGTTAAATAGAAATCATATTTAATTTGTAGTTTTATGGTTTTTATTTTAAAGGGATTTAAGGTCCAAGTTGTACAACTAAAGACCCTTAAATCAAAGTTGCGGGCTTGATAGGATGTACATCCAAGTCAAACCCTAATTATCGTTTTTTAGTTTTTGAAGAAAGAGAAAAAATAAAATAAATAGATAAATAATATAGCTATATACATCCAAGTCAAACCCTAATTAGAAAACGAACAATAAAAAAAAATATATAGCTATATACATAAATAAATAAATAAATAAATAGATAAATAGATATATACAAAAATAAATAATAAATAAATAAATAAATATGTACAAAAACAAAAAAAACAATAAAACAAA
The DNA here is from genome assembly GCA_039519185.1 of Astragalus membranaceus. Lineage (NCBI taxonomy): Eukaryota > Viridiplantae > Streptophyta > Magnoliopsida > Fabales > Fabaceae > Astragalus > Astragalus membranaceus. The sequence goes on from CM076846.1 coordinate 27,717,371, forward strand.
ACAAAACAAAATAGATAAATACAAGACTAACCTTAACACGAAAAGTGCCGAACCGGCCCGAGCAGTCGGACCAGGTCAACCGCAAACCGGGCTCCTATCTGGACCATTTTGACCCAAAACCGCAAAACCGCTTTGAGAATCGGAAAGCCGACTCAAAACGTACTAAATGATCAAAGACAGGGCTTTTAGTGAAATGGGCCGCAAAGGCTTGACCCAAAAGATCACTTAACCCGCCAATGATCTCCCCTCTTCAAACCTTCACCTCTCAACCTCTTTTATAGTCAATTGCTATAGGGTTGTTGTTTCTTGCAAGCAATGTGGGACTAAAACAAGATAGAGAAAGCAATTCCCACTTAGAGAACACAATTCCCGTTTTTCTCAAACCTGTCACCGTAAAAGCGCGATTCCAGATTCGCTAACCGTTGGATCGTCTTCATTTTTTGACAGCAGGTTCGTGGGACATATGTCTCCACTTTCACCGTTCGGATCGTCAAAACGAGGTCCGAGGAGAGAGAAATTGCTTTCGCATAGTAGCTAAAAACTAAAACCCGAAAATAGCCAAAAAGCGACTACTTTTTGTAATTTTTTCGAAAAACTGAAAAATACCGGTAAAAATTGAGTGTTCACAGTTGCCCCTCTGTGCTTACTCTCTTACAATATAACACACAAAACCATGTTCTCCATGTTTTGTCCTATTATCAAAGTAAGAGATAAGTACAGATACGAACCTCAATTTTAACCGGTGAAATATGCGATTGTCGAGGTGAATTGAAAACCACGAATTTTTTGCGGCCTTTTCACACAAAGAATCAGCAACATCCTTCTCATAACCTCGAGTCAAGCCCCACCTAATAAACTGAAACTTACGCCGAGGATCAAAAATTACAGCAACAAAGACCAACATATTCATCTTTGTGACGTCCCCCCAATACTTGCTATATTTAGTTTTCATATTAGAACTAGTATTATCAACCGTAATGGTGAAAACCTTATTTATTATCCAACCTTCCAAACACTTTTCAATCTTTTTGCCAATCATTTCTCCCCTATGAGACGTAATTGGACAGAAATTAAGAATTCTTTTATGCAACTTCCAATTTTGATTAATGAAATGTGCAGTAAGAACCATATAATTAATATTTTGCACAGAAGTCCATGTATCAGTTTTTAGACTAACACTTTGATTTGTTTTGCTAAACATGCTTTTTAACTTATGTTTCTCACTTGTGTAAAGAGTCAAACAGTCCCTACCAATTGTAATCCTTCCGGGAATCGGGAGTCTAGGTTGTGCAACACCCATAAAATGACGAAATCCTTCATTTTCAACAAACGAAAAAGGCAACTCATCCACAATTATCATTCTAGCTAAAGCTTGTCTACATGCATCAAGATCAAAATGAACACCAACAAGTGCACTACTTTTTCCACCTTCTTTGTTCAATCCTTGAACACTAAGAGTGCTTTGAGTAGGATCAAGCAAACTTTTGGGAAACTTCTTACATTTCTCTAAATGTTTTTTTAAAGTAGAGGTACCATTTAAATGTGAATCAGATGCATAAGATGCCCCACACCAATTACATGTAGCTCGCTTAGTCAAAACATCCTTTGTAAAATATTCCCAATACCAAGATTTAGGCCTAAAAGGTTTTCGTTTACCTGTATCTCCATCATTTGCAGTTGTAGGTGCTTCTTTGACTTTCCTCTTCTTTTGAGCATTGGAACCTTCCATGGTTTCCAAATCAATAGTTTGCGGTGGTTCTGTTGTTGGCATGGGTGATTGGCTATTTTCAGCCTGCAAATTAGATAAAAAAAGCACATTAGATAAAGTAAGAACGACAACTTGTTCTAAAACCGTATTCAAATTTATGAAACTATAATAGGGGGCAAATCAATTACCTGATTTTCGATCGGAGAAACATCAGGGACAGCAACAGAGTAAGAGTTTACTTCATTGTCAATCGTCATTATCAACTGTCAAGCAAAAACAACATTATCAACATTGAAATATGACAAAACCCTAAGCATAAAACCAGTACAACAACAACAACAATCATCAACAACAGTTTGCAGATTCGCAGATTCAGATTCAATACAACAACAGTTTTCAGATTTAATACAACAACAGTTTTCAGATTCAGATTCAATAGAACAACAACAGTTTTCAGATTTAATACAACAACAGATTTAATACAACAACAACAATCATCAACAACAGTTTGCAGATTCGCAGATTCAGATTCAATACAACAACAACAACAGTTTTCAGATTTAATACAACAACAGTTTTCAGATTCAAATTCAATACAACAACAGTTTTTAGATTTAATACAACAACAACAACAATCATCAACAACAGTTTGCAGATTCGCAGATTCAGTACAACGGTGTGAGTGAGAGTGATTTAGTGAAATCGAAAACGAACCTGTGAAATCGTCGGTGCTTCTGGGTGAGTGAGAGATGGGTGCTTCAGTGAGAGAGACGCGTTGAGAGATGAGAGATGAGATGGGTGATTGAGTTGCGTCGGTCACGGTGTTTCAGTGAGAGAGATGGGTGCTTCAGTGAGAGAGTCGGTCACGGTGCTTCAGTGAGAGAGACGGTCTGAGTGAGAGAGACGCGTTGAGAGATGAGAGATGGGTCACGGTGAAAGTGTGAAACGGTGCTAACTTTAGGGTTTCTAATTTTGAAAGGTAAGAGAGAATGAGAGATGGGTCATGGGTCGCGTTAACCGTGAGTGAGGCCCAAAAAACTGTTACTTATACAATATTGCGGTTTGGTTCGGTTCGGTTCCTGAAAGCAGAACTGCAAACCGAACCGCGCGGTTCAGCAAAAAATAAAACCAAACTAAACCAATAGAAAGCGGTTTTTTGCGGTTTTCGGTTTGGTTTGGTTCGGTTTGCGGTTTTCTATTGGTTTGGTTCGGTTTTGAACACCCCTAGTTGTCGTTCATATAGAAAATTTTGTTTGGCTTGAGTTGCCTCGCTAGGGATGGCGACGACGGCAATGGAGTGGATGAGGGAAGGTGTGGGAGCTGATTTTAGGATCTGGGTTTGGGAGATGTTGCAGAGGGAAGATGTGGTGGCTGATTTACGATATGGGTTTTTGATTTATGCTACTGGATTTGGGTGAGTTTCACTCGTGATTGAATGTTCCAAATAAAATTGAAAGGATTAGCAAAAAAGAGTGTATGAAAGTTTCACTAGTGATTGAATGTTTCACTGGTGATTTGAGCTTCTTTCTGTTTTTTGGTTTAACAAAAAAGAGTACCAAATAGAGTCCCACATTGAAAGGATTGGCAACAATGTTGAAGAAGATAAGCTATAAATTAAAGCAAGTGGTGTAGAGCTCTAGGTTCACAGGTGTAGTGTTTAATGTAAGGTTTGATGTAAGGTTTGATTGGGCCCGACTCAACCAAACTGATCAATCCGCAAACCCGACAGTCCGCAACCCGCCAAATCCGAAGATCTATCGGTCTTAATTGCTTCCCATGATTACAACCGCGGGTTTGGCTCGGATGGTGTAACACCCATTTTCTACCCGGTAATTATTTACTAAAATCAGAGTTACAAAAATTTATTTCATACTTCGAAAAGAGATGTCACACATTCAGCGTTAAATAAAACGTCTCATACGATATAAATAACTTAATCAAAAATATATCACCACGCAGCGGAAATAGAAATAAGTTTCAAAACAATGAAATCATAACTGTAACACCCCATTTTCTACCCAACAGTTTATTAAAAAAATAATATCAGAGTTTTTCGCGCCAAAAGAGTGTCACATTTTTTCGAACCGGAAAACCACTTCGCAAACAGAGTACTTTAATTATAACTAACTTCTTTTCAAAAACATGCAGCGGAAATAAAAAGGTTTAACTTGGCAATCATACTTCAAAAGGTTTACAACTTAGAAAGGCATATACATAACACATAAGGAAAGACACAAGGACAACCCTCCCGAGTGCTACGTATCAGAGCCGACTCGACCATACTAGAAGAAGAATCTCTAGCCACCTTCAGTCACCGACACCTGCAGGTTGCCGACATACGAGGCAACACGACGCAGTAGGGTGAGTCTCACTACATAGATAATAATAGATAAAACAAGAAACACAGTATAATAGGCACACCAGGGATACCATCAATCTACTACACAAATAATACAGTTACACCAAATGGAGTTACGCCGAATACTGTTACACCAAGTACCGTCACACCAAATAGAGTTACACCCAGAATATAGTTACACCATTAGTTCACGAAGACGCAATCAAACACAGGACGTGTATGCAATGTATGAAATGCAACCCAAACTCCACTGGGCATATGCATGTGGATCCATTCACCAAAATTGCCTTGAGGGCATTCACCAAAATTGCCTTGAGGGCATTCACCAAAACATTTTAGGAGGCCGAGGCCTATTCACCAGAAATTTATAATAAGGCCGAAGCCTAAGGCCGAAGCCTATTCACCAAAAATGCATATGATTATGTGACACCATGACAATGCATCAAGCACAACAAAATCACCAAAGTACGCCATAGCATATTCACCAATAGTTTTACTTATTCACCAACACCAAAAGAGGATCATAGATCCCATTCACCAATAATTTATATACTCACCAATCACCAAGATATATTCACCATTAATATGCATCATAAACATCACAATCACATCACGACATCTTCATAAACATCACCTTTACATTATTAGCCAGTTAGTACAGTTTTTAGAAACAACCCGAATGGTTCCCAGACTGGACAGATTCTGTCCTTCCACTTCAAATCACTCTAAACTGACTTACACTTGACCAAATTGAACAAAACCTTAGCCTTAACAAAAGCAATTTGAGTATAGTTTCTAATGGAAAAAGAATCGTTCAAATCAGAGTTCAATTGAAGACACAAGACCTGAAACACTGAACCTATACCTAGTTTAAGTCCAGAAATTTGACCTGACTTGGGACGCTCATAACTCGAGCTACACTACTCCAAATTTAACCAAACCAGTGCCAAAGTGACCGAAATTAAGTCTGTTTTCTAACAAAAAAAGTCCCAAAATTCTTTGACAAACAGAAAGTTCCCAGTTTTAAAAATACCGAACCTATGTCCAGAATGCTTCCAGAATATTACCCTAACTTGTGGAATTCATAACTCGATCTTCACAGCTCTAAACGCAACCAAACCAGCGTCAAATTAACAAGCATTCAATCAAGTTTTCGAAATGACAAACCACATAATTTTTCAATTAGTAAAACGTCCTCAGTCACTGAAATACTAAACCTATGTCAGAACATCTCAAAACAGTGAATTCAACAACACAAACAACCATCACACTTCAGCCACATATAGATATTATAAACATCAACAGCAATTTAAACAACTACTCCTAACACCTAGTCCCCATGATTTCGTGGTTTATAAATTATTAACTATGAACGAGAGCCCCCTTACCTTGAAATTAGATGAGCACTAAACTTGGAGATCGAGTCACCAATTGAGAAAGCACAACCCTCCTCTCCTCTTCCTTAGATCCAACGAGATTCCTCCTTGGATGATCACTAGCAACGAAATTACCAAGCTCCTCCCTCCTCTCTTGCTGGCCGTACACTCCTCTCCTAGCTTTTCCTTAAGCCTCTCCTTCAAAATCTCTTGATTGTTTTCTAAAAGGTGTGAATGAATGACCTAAACCCTAACTCTTAAACATATATAGGCGCCTAGGATCAAGGGATTGGGTCATGGGCTTTTCTTCTACCACTTAAACATAATTGGATAATTAAGTTATGCCACCTCCTAATTAACCAAATAAATCCCCTAATTATTTTAATACCTCTCCACATTTATATTTCTACTAATTAAAACCACCAATTATTTTATTATTATTTCTAACACCCAAATCCTATTTTATTAATTAAATAAATACTAAATAAATATTTAATTAAATTTGGGGTGTTACAATAACGTCCAGAATGGACTCCAAACAAATGAAATATAACAACCAAAGTTTAGCGTTTATCCCCCCTTGAGTGTTACACATCAAAGCAAAGGACACCGACGACACCAACTCAGAATAGCGAAGGTACCTAAGCCTTCACTCGCAATCACCTGCATGTTACCCCATAGGGGTAACATTCAAACAGAAGGGGTGAGATATCTTCAATATAATAGCGTAAAATGATAGGCAATATGTTAGAATATGACACTATAGCTACCATTCCACTACACACATATAATCATAAACACAAATCAAATTGTAACACCAGAATCAGTCACCGAATGTCATGACAATGCATGAATGCAACCCACACCAACGGGCATCTGCATGTGGTACCAAATCACCAAAAATTTTGCCTGTAAATAGAGGCGTCACCAAAATTGAGAGCTTTCACACCCGGCTCACCAATTCACCAAAAATTGAGCTTTCACACCAGGCTCACTAGTTTTAGAAAATTTGAGCTTTCACACCTAGCTCCAAGACCAAAGGCCTTCACCAAAATAAATGCACATGCTGTATGCGACACCATGTATGCACACAGACGATCATCCAAAATAGTCACAAGGTGACACACCAAAAATTTATTCACCAATATCACCAAAGTTGAGCTTTCACACCTAGCCCAACGACACCAAAACACCAAGACTACCCGAAACAACGGAACACCAAAATTTGGAGCCTTCACACCTAGCTCCTACAACACCAAGGTTTGAGCCTTCACACCTAGCTCAAACCGCACCAAGACACCAAGAGGACAACAATTTCCAAAACATTTGAGACGCGATGATTTTTTTCCCAACACCGAAGACAAGCGACAGTTTTCCAAAACATTTGGGACCACGACAATTTTTCCAAAGCATTTGAGACATGACAACTTTCTTTTTAATACATCATAATTTAACGACTACACCAACGGTTAACAATTTTTCCAGAAAAATGGACTACTTTGCCTCAAATTAGAATATTCAGCTAGGCCTCTGAAAATGGCGCCCAGGCACTGGGCGCCTAGCAGGCAACATGCTGGAAACTGGCCAGCAACAGAAACTGGCGCCCAGGCAGGATTTGGCGCCTAGGGAGGCGCCCAGCAGGCAACACAGCAGGAATTGGCGCCCTTGGCGCCCATGCAGTAGGGAACACAACAGAAACGCAACTTGGCGCAGGAATTGGCGCCCTTGGCGCCCAAGCAACTTGGAACATGGCACAGCAACGCAACACCAACAGGGACACGCACCAGATACGGCGCCCAGGCACTGGGCGCCTAAAACAGCAACACACAGGAAACGCAACACACCCAGGATGTGGCACCCAGGCACAGGGCGCCGTTTCCTGCGACACAACACAACACGAAACCGAACGCAACATGACCCAAACACGGCGCCCATGCACTGGGCGCCAGAAACAGCAACACAAAACGCAACACACAGCGCCCAGCATGGCGCCCAGCACCAGGGACCCAAAAACAGCATCACACCAAATTCACCAAAACACCACATATGCAAATCATATCACCAATTTAGCTCTTTAGTTCTTAATCACCAACGACAATCATCATAATTTGTCACTCACAACACCAATCAATAATTTAATCGAACACCTAGCATGTGTTTAGTAATAACAACAATGAGCACCAAGTTCTAGAGTCACAACAATCACCAACGATGTCAAATTTCAATTCAACCTATATACAATTCAACTAACACCAAACTACACATCAAAATCAAACCCTAGGCATCATAGGATCTATTCCCACATAACCCCTTCATAAAACCCCATTATAAGGAAGAACCCCACCCTTACCTTATAGTAGGAGAGCACCAAATTCTCTTGATCGAGTCACCAACAAAACCTCAGCAACACAGCTTCCTTCCTCTCCTTGAATTCGCAAAATCCTCCTCCTTCTCCTCTCTTGGATACGCGAACTCCTCTTCTCTCTTCCTCTTCTCTATTCGCAACTTTTCTTTTCTTTTTCTCAAGGCAATTCTCAAATGAGCCAAACCCTAGCCTAGGTGCTTCACCTATGTGCCTAGCTAGTGGGCTCATGGATCACGGGCTTTCCTCCAGCTTAAGCCCGATCACTAACACCATCCCCTAATATCCAATTATACACCTCTTAGTCAATGCTAATATATTTATACCAACTAAAATAAATAAATAAATAATTGAATACCAAAATATTTAATTAAATAATTTAATTAAATATTTGGGCGTTACAACTCTCCCCCACTTAGAATGTTTTCGTCCTCGAAAACTCACCTGAATCAAACAGCTCTGGATAGGACTCCCGCATCTTACTCTCCAACTCCCAAGTCATGCTCTCACCAGCAGCTCCTAGCCAGACCACCTTCACCAATGCAATTTCGTTGCCTCTTAGAGCCTTCACCTCATGATCCTCGATACGCACAGGCATCGTCTCCACAGTGAGGCTATCCCGTACTCGCACCTCATCCGCTTGAAATTCCAAATCCTTTCTTCGCTTATCATGATGACTCTTCTGTCTACTTCGCGAAGTTTTCCCTTGCTCCCGAATTAATTTCCGCGATTGTCTAGCAGACAACAAACCAGCTCCCTCCTCTTCAGGGGTAGAAAAACTTACAGACTTGCTATGACAATTAATATGGGCATGGTTATACTCTAACCAGTTCATACCTAAGATCACATCCACTCCGCTTAACGGCAACCAAATTAAATCAACAACAAAGTCTATGTCGAAAATCGACAAGGGACACCCAGAACACACAAGAGAAGTAGTCACCGACCCATTAGCTGGAGTGTCGACAACCATCTCTCCATTCATAGAAGACAACGCAAGACCCAATCTTTCAACACACTCAGCAGCAATAAAACAAAGAGTAGCACCGGTATCAACAATATAAGTTAGAGGAATACCATTAATGAAGCATGTACCTCTAATAAGTCCGCCCTCCTTAGCAGTCTCTGTCCCTACCAAAGCGAACACTTTTCCACCAGCTCGTTCCTTCTTCGGTTTCTGACACTGACTACTGATGTGTCCTCCTTCGCCACAGTTGAAACAAACCACCTCCTTATGCTCACACCCGAACATCTCATGCCCGACCTTACCGCAACGGAAACACCTCTTCGTCTCAACTTTGCACGCATTACTCTTATGTCCAGCTTCGCCACATTTGAAGCACACAATACCAGCAGGAGCATCTCCCCCACTAGTCCTCTTGCCCTCAGCGGCTTTCGGTTCACCTCTACCAGCAGGAGCATCATACGGTTTAAAACGACTCTGAGACTTGCTCCTCTTCTCATTAACAATCTTGTAGTGAGCATTACTATCCTCCTCAAAAATCCTACAACTATCAATCAAGTCAGCAAAGACACGGATCTTTTGATATCTGATTGCTTTCTTGATCTTGGGCCTCAAACCATTCTCGAACTTGATACACTTAGAAAACTCAGCATTAGCTCCAGTGTAATGCGGATAGAACTTTGCTAGCTCCACGAACTTAGCGGCATACTCCGATACGGACATACTTCCTTGTTTCAGCTCCAGAAACTCAATCTCTTTCTTCCCTCGGACATCTTCAGGATAATACTTACGGTTAAACTCTCTGCTGAACACTTCCCAGGTAATCTCTTCATTAGCAGTCTCCAATCTCTGCCTCGCCTCTAACCACCAATCATCAGCTTCCTCAGCTAGCATATGCGTACCATAGCGGACCTTCTGTGCTGGAGTACAATCCATCACTCGAAAAATCCTCTCCATTTCTTTCAACCGAGCTAAAGCACCATTGGGATCATACTTGCCCTTGAACGTGGGCGGATTCTCTTTCTGAAATGTCGCCAGACTGCGAGTCCCGGCATTCTCACCAGCATTCTGTTGATTCTGCACACCCTGAGCCATAGCAGCTAGAGCAGCAGCAATTGCAGTATCGTTCCTCCCAGCCATTTCAACTCACTTGCTACAAAACAAACAACAGTTAGATATAACTGACAATACACCATTGTCAATTGACACTACGACTGGACAACTTGGCCGGACAGACCGAACTTTTGCCCTGATACCACTAATGTAACACCTCTTTTCTACCCGGTAATTATTTACTAAAATCAGAGTTACAAAAATTTATTTCATACTTCGAAAAGAGATGTCACACATTCAGCGTTAAATAAAACGTCTCATACGATATATAACTTAATCAAAAATACATCACCACGCAGCGGAAATAGAAATAAGTTTCAAAACAATGAAATCATAACGTCCTGAATGGATTCCAAACAAATGAAATATAACAACCAAAGTTTAGCGTTTATCCCCCCTTGAGTGTTACACAACAAAGCAAAGGACACCGACGACACCGACTCAGAATAGCGAAGGTACCTAAGCCTTCACTCGCAATCACCTGCACGTTACCGCATAGGGGTAACATTCAAACAGAAGGGGTGAGATATCTTCAATATAATAGCGTAAAATGATAGGCAATATGTTAGAATATGACACTATAGCTACCATTCCACTACACACATATAATCATAAACACAAATCAAATTGTAACACCAGAATCAGTCACCAAATGTCATGACAATGCATGAATGCAACCCACACCAACGGGCATATGCATGTGGTACCAAATCACCAAAAATTTTGCCTGTAAATAGAGGCGTCACCAAAATTGAAAGCTTTCACACCCGGCTCACCAATTCACCAAAAATTGAGCTTTCACACCAGGCTCACTAGTTTTAGAAAATTTGAGCTTTCACACCTAGCTCCAAGACCAAAGGCCTTCACCAAAATAAATGCACATGCTGTATGCGACACCATGTATGCACACAGACAATCATCCAAAATAGTCACAAGGTGACACACCAAAAACTTATTCACCAATATCACCAAAGTTGAGCTTTCACACCTAGCCCAACGACACCAAAACACCAAGACTACCCGAAACAACGGAACACCAAAATTTGGAGCCTTCACACCTAGCTCCTACAACACCAAGGTTTGAGCCTTCACACCTAGCTCAAACCGCACCAAGACACCAAGAGGACAACAATTTCCAAAACATTTGAGACGCGATGATTTTTTTCCCAACACCGAAGAAAAGCGACAGTTTTCCAAAACATTTGGGACCACGACAATTTTTCCAAAGCATTTGACACATGACAACTTTCTTTTTAAAACATCACCATTTAACGACTACACCAACGGTTAACAATTTTTCCAGAAAAATTGACTACTTTGCTTCAAATTAGAATATTCAGCTAGGCCTCTGAATAAGCTTTCCAAAACATTTTGAAACGTCTAAATCGAACTCTCGAGTCAAAAGATATGTCAAAAACAAAACCGGATAAAAATTGAGGAACATCCTGAAAATGGCGCCCAGTGCCTGGGCGCCTAGCAGGCAACATGCTGGAAACTGGCCAGCAACAGAAACTGGCGCCCTTGGCGCCCAGGTAGGATTTGGCGCCCAGGGAGGTGCCCAGCAAGCAACACAGCAGGAATTGGCGCCCTTGGCGCCCATGCAGCAGGGAACACAACATAAACGCAACTTGGCGCAGGAATTGGCGCCCTTGGCGCCCAGGCAACTTGGAACATGGCACAGCAACGCAACACCAATAGGGACACGCACCAGACACGGCGCCCAGGCACTGGGCGCCTAAAACAGCAACTCACAGGAAACGCAACACACCCAGGATGTGGCGCCCAGGCACAGGGCGCCGTTTCCTGCGACACAACACAACACAACACGAAACCGAACGCAACATGACCCAAACACGGCGCCCATGCACTGGGCGCCAGAAACAGCAACACAAAACGCAACACACAGCGCCCAGCATGGCGCCCAGCACCAGGGACCCAAAAACAGCATCACACCAAATTCACCAAAACACCACATATGCAAATCATATCACCAATTTAGCTCTTTAACTCTTAATCACCAATGCCAATCATCATAATTTGTCACTCACAACACCAATCAATAATTTAATCGAACACCTAGCATGCGTTTAGTAATAACAACAATGAGCACCAAGTTCTAGAGTCACAACAATCACCAACGATGTCACATTTCAATTCAACCTATATACAATTCAACTAACACCAAACTACACATCAAAATCAAACCCTAGGCATCATAGGATCTATTCCCACATAACCCCTTCATAAAACCCCATTATAGGGAAGAACCCCACCCTTACCTTATAGTAGGAGAGCACCAAATTCTCTTGATCGAGTCACCAACAAAACCTCAGCAACACAGCTTCCTTCCTCTCCTTGAATTCGCAAAACCCTCCTCCTTCTCCTCTCTTGGATGCGCAAACTCCTCTTCTCTCTTCCTCTCCTCTATTCGCAACTTTTCTTTTCTTTTTCTCAAGGCAATTCGCAAATGAGCCAAACCCTAGCCTAGGTGCTTCACCTATGCACCTAGCTAGTGGGCTCATGGATCACGGGCTTTCCTCCAGCTTAAGCCCGATCACCAACACCATCCCCTAATATCCAATTATACACCTCTTAGTCAATGCTAATATATTTATACCAACTAAAATAAATAAATAAATAATTGAATACCAAAATATTTAATTAAATATTTGGGCGTTACAGATGGAGGTTTTGGGAACCCATAATAAAAAGATGAACTTGGTTTATCTTCATATTCTTCTAGGTTCATACTCATGAACCCTAAATTTTTTCCAACAACTTACTCTTCCCACCCCTTTCCCAAATTCGAGAAAATGTGAACAATAGAAAAATTTAGGAGCAAAGGCCGTGAAGACGTCAATTATGAAAGGCCGTGAAGACGTCAACTATGAGATTGGTGAAAAGTAGAATTGATGTTAGTTGGGAAAACGAACTTGGGTAACGTCCTTCCTCAAGTCGGTGAGGTTGACTCTCTCCTAGTCAGGGAAACATGGTCCATCTGTGACGCCCGTCTAAGCACAATTAGGGGGAATGTCACCTGACCTACGTACACCCTGGCCAAGCCTAAAATTTCCCAACAAGTTCGACTTCCCGACCTGGTGAGACTGGGGGCAAGTTGGTTTCACCGGCTTCCAGCTATAAGACAGGTTGGTTTCACCGGCTTCCAGCTATAAGACTTCGGTGAACTCGGCCAAGATCAACGAACTCAAGCCAAGGCCACTCCTCCTGAAGTGACCTCGACTTAGGGGGAAACTGGGGCGGACTACGCCGCGCCCAAACTCGATTGGGTCGGTCGCAAGCCCACTACCCAACAGTGATCTGTGCGCTCCAGCAAGGAACGACGGAGATCTCACCGCAATGACCAACAGTCCAAATCGAACCTTAGCTTCATGCGCCTCAGTGTTCCTGACACATCACCGACACCTATAAATAGGTTGCCATTTATTGTAGTAGGTACGAATTCTCTCTATACACCTGACATTTACTTCCTCTGAGCTGACTTGGGCGTAGGAGTGTATGCAGGTACCACCCCCTTCACCGGCTCAACGCGAAGGACATCCTCAATAGGAGCAAAGTCGACTCACCTATTCAGCATCCACTCGGTTCAACCTCGGAGCAAAACCAAACAAGGGAACAATTCTTTTTTTTTTTACAAAAGGGAACGGTTCTTGGGAAGTGTGTTTTACTTCATTCTTCAACTTTTTCCCCTCTCTTACCAAACATACCATTAATCTCAAGCACTTGCTATTATTTACTTGACAATTGCTCCATCCCCCGACTATCTATCCCAGTCAGAGGGGAGGGCCTACTCCTCCTAATTGTCTACTTTGGTTCCTTTCATAGTGCAACCGTCAAGAATCAGATAGATTAGAGAAGTTAATGTGAGAGATTATGGCTCTGATCGGTAAGTCAGATCTGCTAGCTTATAGCGAATGAAAAAAATTAGAGGTGTTTGGCAATCAGTAGCGGTTAGCGTTTTGGGGGTAGCTTATAACGTTTTTTGAAATGCTACTTCAAGTAGCGTTTGAGTTTATAGCTTATTGCGTTCCATCTTTTTAGTCACTTTTACCCTCATTAATTTTATAATATTTCCTCTTTGTCCTCAATAAATAAAATATAATTTTTAATATCCCTAATTTTTAATTACACTAATTCCTCTTCTCTTGTTCTGCCTCTTTTCGATTTTTTCTCTCTAAATTCCATTCCACCCAAATACTTCGCAGCGCAGTGCATAGCATTCTTTTTTTAAAATTTTATTTGATTCATAGGTTTACGTTTATGTCACTGTGATTGTTGTTTTATTTTTTTATTCAAACCGTGATTGCAGCAGTGACTAGAGTTTTAACGCTGCTCTGTACCCAATGTGGGGATCGAACCCCCGACCATTGGTTAATGGAGGATCAACCCCAACCGCTGAACCCCACGCTCCCGGTTGTCCTTTCTTTTTATTCTAATTGTATTTACTTTCAAATCAATATATAACTTGGATTATTAAAATATAGATTTTTAAAAAAATTATTTTCTAAAAATCTTAATAATTAATTTAATTGTTATGAATTTATAGCAAAATAATTTATACATATTTTATTTTGATTAAATAAATCTAATCATATATTAAACATGTCCTTTTATGTCATTTTACATTTATCAGCTAGCTTAACCGCTAGTTTTACCAAATACTTTATTCGTCATCAGCTAGCTTATCTACTATCAGCTATAAGTTATCCGCTATCACTAGTTTATCCGCTATAAGCTCATCCGCTATTCGCTTGCTTATCCGCTATCCGCTATTTTTTGTCAAACAGAGCCTATACGGCCAAAAACAAAAGGCTAACTAAGGTCTAAGTGGCTTTAAACAATTTTCATGTAGTGTTGTTTATTTTATTTTAGATTCTAGGCGGACCAAAATCAATTCTCGAAGTAAAATTAATGTCAAACTAATTACTTTTTAAAAATTGGGGATGAGAAATAATCATTATTCATTAATTAAAATAACACTAATGATCATTTTACAAACTTACAAATTCTACAAAATGCCCTCAAGGAGATTTGAACTCTATCCCTTAAATCCCTTAAAGTTAAGGTACTCAACTCTTACCACTAAGCTGACACCTCATGGACATAATTAAAAAAATACTATTATTATATTTAACTCTATCCCTGGTGTAAGTAAAAAATCCTACCTACTACGTAGATTATAATCAATTGAAACCAGAGCGTGGGGTTCAGTGGGTGGTGCTGAACCTCACTTAACCAAGGGTCGGGGGTTCGATCCCCGCCTTGGGAACGGAGCAACGTTAAAACTCTGGGCCAGCTATCCTACTCCTCGAGGCACGTACAATGAGCGAGGAATTAGTCACTGCTGTACGTGCGGTGGATACCCGGGTTTACTAAAAAAAAGAATATAATCTATTGAGTGTGAGACCCACAAATTCTTTATATATACACATTAAAAGTGATTTTACTTTTATCATTCAAACATAATCAATTTTTCTAACAAACTATTTGATTAAGCTTATATTCAGCGGAGTATGAAGAAAAGCGTGGTCTAAGGCAAAATTTCCACTTTTTTTTGAAGAAATTAAAAGAGCGGTTTTAGTAAATGCAAGAAGTTATTGCTGTTTAAGAGTTACAAATCTCATACAAATATAGGCTAAACTTGTTTTTAAAATATCATTATCTAACACCAATAATTTCTTTTGAACTCAATTTATTTTAAATTTTCATAATCAATTTTATAACAATCTAAAAACAAAAGCATATTTGCAATATTGCATGAATAAAAACATGAAAAGTAAAAGCGAAGCATAGCTCCTTAGGGTTTACTACATCTCTGCTTCTCTCATGTTTTAAAGTTAACTATCCTTTTATTCTTTCGTAAATATATATTAAAAAAAAGTGGCATTTAATCGTGAAAAGTATTCATGTGGTCTGTGGTGAACTAGTGTTTGAAAATCGTTTCAAACTCTAACAATGACTGACTCCATCCTCCATTAGACCATTAGGCATGGCAACGAGGCGGGTTGGGACCGATTTTGCCTCCCTTGTCCCTGCCCTATCTCTAGCGGGGTCGGGTTTCCCCACGAGTCTCCGATTCTGCTACTATTTATAGATTTTTCTATTGAAAAGAGATCAAAACTAAAAACAAACAAAATATATGAAATAAAATGAATGAGTATATATGCAAAAAAAATTAAACAAAAACTAATAAATAACGTTAAGTTACGCGGGATCAGAGTGAGGGCGGAATGGGTATCGACATCCCCAAACCGCTCCCGCGCCCGGTCAAAGCGGATTTTCCTCGTCAAACTTGGATCAAGGTTGGTTAGGTGCCTGCGAGGTCAGGTTCCATTGTCATCCCTAGTCTCCATACATAGCAGCTCATAGTATTTTCCGTACTCGCAACAGAGAAGTCGTCCTAATCAATGTTAGTATGACAAAAATAAACAAAAATGTATATTAATATTGGCTCAAAAGTCAACTTATATTCGATTTCTATTATTTTATTGAATCAGTACTGATCAAGGGGTTGTCTCAGTTGTGAGAACTTGGAGGACTATAGGCTTCGACTTATAAGAACACCGTCAATCATTGTTGGACTTTTGAACAACTTTTAACCATTAACTCACTGTAGAGTGAAGACTATATGAAACACTTTCACACGCTATCAATCGAGATAAAAAAAGATTTAGTAGTTCTTTTATAGGCAAAATATGGATTATAGAGGAGTACTAGGGGTACTCCAACCCATCACAAGCTAAAAGCCAATTACATACCAGACAGATAAATGAGTGGGTTAACACACCAATCCAAAATAACATGAGCAGAATTGTGACCTACCAAGCTAATAAACCACCCCCAAGACACAATCTTAACATGATTAACAACAACCTGGACATCAAACACCTTCCCTCTAAACAAAACACGGTTCCTATGAAACCCAGATACACTAGTATACTGCTATCCAAGACAAAAATTGAAATCTGCGGGACTTTTTAGACACTAGTATCTCAAATGCACAGAAATGTGCGACACCAACTAAAGAGTCATCTATCGATAAACCGAGCGAATGTTGAACACCTTGCCAAACTAACTTGGAACACTTGCAAAGGTAAAATAGATGAGAAATAGATTTGTCATGCTCAAAGCACAACGGGTAGCAAATCCCATGAGGGTTAGAAATAATTCCTCTTGTTACAAGGGCGTCCCTAGTCTAAAGTTTACCAAGTAACAATCTTCAACCGAACACCTCCACCTTTGTTGGAATGGCAAGCTGCCATAAATCATTTATTACTCTTTGAGTATCATGATCCAAATCAGCTTGAAGTGAAAAGCTCAAAAGAAATGAGTAACAAGTTTTCACACTGAAAATGTGAAACTTCTCAAATCTCCACAAATCTGGTTTATTAATTAGCCACCGGATGGGCTGCTTGCCTGCTTGAATAATAGAAAGTAATATCAACACATCTTCATTCTCCTGCACAGAAAGATCGCACTCCCATTCCAAAAGCCACTTCGACTCTCCATTGATCTAAGACCCGTGTGTTGCCACACAGCCACACTACCTTCCGCGTGTTTAGCCAAAACGAATAGAGATGAGAATAATTCCTTCAAAGACTCCCCGTACAACCAAAGGTGAGACCAAAAGGAAATAGAACTACCATTACCTAACTGAGGCGATATTGTAGATGCAAAAAGCATTTGACCACTTGTTATACCATCCTCTAAAAGAATTAAGTCCCTCCACTATATTGTCTTTATTGCCCCACCTTAACTTGTGAGTAGAAGTAGTTAGTTATATTCATTTAAATGTCTTGATAAGTTATTTTAATTTTGAAATATCTTAATTTTGCAATATCTTAATTTAGGGGGAGGAGGAGTTATTTCAAAATTAAGATATCTTACCCAAGAGCACTTGGATGAGATGGTAGAGGTTTCTTCCAGCTTAACCAATGTTCTGAATTCGAATTCAGCCTTGGGCATGCAGCAGTGTTAAATCTCTTGAGGGAGAGCTTTGCCGCCCATTGTGGTCTTACCCGGATCAAGGGGTTAGTCTCTGCAGTTGCGCGCTGAGGATACCCGGTTTATACAAAAAAAATTAAGATATCTTAATTAAGAAAGTTAGTTATATTCATTTAAAAGTCTTGATTTTATAAAAATATAAACTATCTTTACTAATATACCCTTATTTTCTTGAAAATATGCAAAACTCTTAGTAATGAAAGTATACTTAAAAGTATTTGTAAAATAACAACATTAGATATTTAAATGAAATTGAGTTTGTTGATATTTGCTATTATTTGTCGTGAAGGTCCCTGACCGCTGATTGCCTTGGCAATTTCAGCGACACGTGGACGTCGGCTCTTGTATTCGAACTCAAGTGTGACCAGTGATTTTGTGTGAATATGACGTTTATTTGTGTGAATCTATTCGGAAATTTAGTTTCGTACCTGCTAAAAATCTTGCAAATGGGGGCGTCTGCCGGTGGGGGCTTGGTACGGAACTAAACTTCCAAACCTTCGTAATCCCAGAAAAAAAAGGGGCATAAATATTTCATTTAAGACATTTTGGTTTTTCACAAGATTTGTGGGTGTCCATTGAGTAGCTGGGGGTCGTAGGAAGTATGACCCCATAAATGAATTCATACTCTATCAAACTTGGGCTTTAATGGAGCCGCGTGTCTGAGAGATATATGGACACTCTAGCCCATCTATTTCAATATTGACTCCAGACAATTTGTGCAGTGTCAGCCCAATGCATTAACTTGACACAGTTGATTTCCTTGTATAAGACTTCACAATCTAAGAGATAGTTTAATAATTTTACAATAACTTTTTATAAGAAAAGAATAAAAATTTATGAAAATTATTATTTGTTTAAAATAGTGATCGAAAATAACTTAGTATTTCAAACATTTTAGAAATTCTGTTTGAACTTCTCCATGAACATTAACAAAGTTATAAAGACTTTTTGATAGAAGAAGAACTGTATAAACTTTTTTTATAAATCGGGTATTATCTGCGCGCAGCTACAGAGACTAATCCCTCAAGCCGGGTAGAACCACAATGAGCGGCAAAGCTCTCCCTCAAGAGATTTAACACTGCTGCATGCCCAAGGCTGGATTCAAACCCATGACCTTAGTTAAGCTGAAAAAGACTCCTACCATCTCAACTAAGTGCTCTTCAGTAAACTGTATAAACTGATTTTAATCAAAAAGCTCTCATAAATTAAAAGCTAGTCCAAACTAAGCCCTAATTCAGCACTAATGCACTTCCTAGATTGACTTCCTACCCACAAAATATCAAGTGAAGTTAAATTTTTGGTATTTTGTTTTAAAAAACTTCAGACATTTATTTCCATTTTTTTAAAAACTCGGACATTTATAGTCTCACTATTTTAAAATTTTCAGACATTTAGTCCAAGTGAGTATTTGGCCCTCAATTTAATATACGCTATGAAGCCCGAATACGGGATACGATACGGGATACGACACGATACGGATATGGGGATACTGGAAAATTTTGAAAATCAAGATACGACACGGCTGAGATATTTTAATCAAAAAATTAAATTAAAATTTAAATATATAAAACATAAGAGAAAAAATAAAATAGAAAAAAACAAAGATGAAAAACTGAAATATTGCATTTCATAGATATGATAAAAAACCTGCCTAAATAGATAAAAAAATCAAACAGAAAATATATGGATGAAAGGAATAGGACAACCGACACACCTATGTATGAGTGACTAGTTATAAAAAGTAAGGGTGGACAAGTAACTGAGACCACCCGAAATCGTATAATCCGAACAGTCAGTGGCAAAAATAGATGAGTTTTTATAGACTAAGATATTCATATTAGTACGTAGTTGCTCAATAAAACATAAGCATATCATTATTCAATATATGATCAACATTGTAGAAATAAATACTTGTGATCATATCAAGTAGAGATAGTTACATATATTTATCTCATCCATATCACAATGTATTATTTCTTCTATTATTATATTACGAAAAACATATAATTTTGTCTTTTAGTTATTGAGGTATTATAGTGTATCATATATGAGTGACAATCATGTGCTTAGTTGGTAAGAGGTATCGAAAAAGTATCTGAGAAGTATCATTATTTGGTAAGATGTATCTGAAAAGTATCGAGTCAGATATTTTTTAAAAAGAATTAAAAAATTATTGAATACTTTTTGGGTAGGTATCGAGAAGTATCGGGTGCGTGTCGGTATCAGATACGTATCCGACACGGGTACGTCTCCATTTTTGAAGTATCGGGGCTTCATAAAATATGCGTGACATTATTTTATTGATGTGGCATCTGAGTAGACATCACGTGTGTTTGTCATGTTAATTAATAAAGTCACCTCAGATGCTACATCAATAATTAAAAAATTAAAATATTTAAAATAAACAAAAGTTAGAAAGACAGAAATTGAAACAGATCAAGTTGAAGCTAGCACAAGTAAAAGGGGAGGCAGAGGAGTTGCTAGAGGAAGGGGAGGTCAAAGAGGAGCTGCTAGAGGGAATCAGCAACAAGAAGCACATACTGTGTTGAGTCAAGAAGCACCTCAACCAACTCAATGAGCATTATCTCCATTTTGGTCATGTAGTGTTTTGGTCATGTCTTAATATTTTGGTCCTATAATGCATTTTGAAGCATGTAATAAGTAATGCACAAATGGTCATCCTAGTTTTGTCATGTCTTGATATTTTGTGTTATGTAATGTACAGCTTGTCTTTGTAATGGCAAACATACTTGGAAGTTAAATACAAGTTTGGTATTTTGGCCTATTTTGAGCCTTTTGTAGATTTGGTATTTTGCAAGTTAAACCAGCATTGGTGGTGTTAAAATTGCTAAACTATAATGTATTAGTGGTGTTAAAGTAAAATTGTAATATTGGCAATTATAGAAATTTTGGTGTTCAGGTTTTGGTATTTGCCAATTATGCGGATTTGTAAAATCCTAATATGCAGATTTAGTAATTGCCAAATGGAGCTTCACCCCACAGGCATAATTACAATAAACGATCCCATAGCTATAAAACCAACACAAAACTGGAGCTTCATCTTAAGTTTAATGGAACTACTCTTCAATTACTCCATTGATGAATTTGTCTCTTCATTCTTCCTCTTCAATTAATCCAACTTAATGTTCAGTTCATTGACTTCCTTAAGTGAATCTCCATCCCTTTTCTCAAGTTAATGAATCTGTTGAACCAACTCAGTGACTACCTTTTTGTGTTGCTCACTCATCTCCTCATCAAGCCAAATAAAAAAACCGTACCTCTTGAATCCATAAACCTTGTATAAGCCCAAAACCTTCTAATGTGAGCCCACATGCATGGAGTTTTGATGAAAATCACAAATATAAAAGGACTAAAAATATCAAAGAGGGCTCATGAATTCAAGGCAATATACTTCAATGTGCTCGACCTAATCATTAAAACAAGAGCATATTGAAGGTGACCATGTAAATAATAGGAAATTTCTAGGATAACCAAATCCTAGTGTTCCCTATCTTTGTTTTCCTTTTAATAATTGTAAGCACTTTAATTTCGTGCCATGTTGGCTTTCAGTAAGTAGGATACGACCAAGGACCTTAGCTTGTAATTTGAATTGGACTTTAGTTGTGGACCTAGGATTCATTCAGTCCACAATATAAATACTTTAGCTCCAAGTGTAATTGGGAGAAACTTTTGTGTTGAATGAAATCATTTCCTCATTTTGCAAAGAGAAAGTCAAAATAACTAGGGTGAGAGGTGAGAAGACAAGTACATGCATAAGAGTGGTGAGATTCATCATGAAGTTCTCCTTGGTTCTTGAAGATGATGACCTATAGCTCACTTCCTTGAGGCTAGAAGAGCCTAAGGATAGTGTGATCATATCACCTTTCCAAGAAAGGTGTGGTGATCTTCAATCTTAATTGCATTTCAAGTCTTGTTCACATTTGATCTTTCTTCCTTGTCATGTAAATTTTGGGTCTTTTCACTTGTGTTGTTGAATTGTGTTCATCTTCTTTCTTGAAATTGTTGTGAGAATTCTTTGATTTTGCCAATATTCTAGGATAACCATACCCTAGTGTTCCTTATACTTTGTTTTCCTTTTAATAATTGTAAGCACTTTAATTTTGGGCATGTTGGCTTTGAGTACGTAGGCTACGGCCAAGGGCCTTAGCTTGTAAATCGAATTGGGCTTTAGTTGTGGACCTAGGACCCATTAAGTCCACAATATAAATGCTTTAGCTCCAAGTGTAATTGGGAGAACTTTTGTGTTGAATGAAATCATTTCCTAATTTGCAAAGAGAAAGTTGAAATACCTAGAGTGAGAGGTGAGAGGACAAGTACACGCATATGAAAGGTACAGTTCATCATGAAGTTCTCATTTATTCTTGAAGATGAGAACCTATAGCTGACTTCCTTGAGGCTAGGAGAGCCTAAGGATAGTTGTTGATCTTATCACCTTATCAAGAAATGTGTGGTGATCTTCCATTCCAAGTCTTGTCCATATTTGATCTTTCTTCCTTGTCATGTAAGTTTTGAGTCTTTTCCTTTGTGTTGTTGAATTGTGGTCATCTTCTTTCTTGAAATTGTTGTGAGAATTCTTTGATTTTGCCAGTTTTCAGGATCCTAAACTTCTAGATAAAAAATTGATCTCATCACCTTCTTCCATAATTCTCGACGGTCTTGCAAGTCATCAAGCTTGCATTGCCATGTGTATTTCCCTCTTCGCGTCACTGTGGAATAGTTTGAAGATGAACCCAAAGACTCCATTCCACCTCCCTTGTAGATCTCGTGTGGATGACTTTGGTTCATGGGTCGCTTTGAAGATGAGAAGGTGTAAGGAACATAATAGAGGAAGAGAAGAAGATGATGTTGAGGAAGATGAGAGTAAATGTGTGACGAAGAAGAAGATGATGAAATCGTGATTTAAGATTTTTGGGTTTTTTTTTAAAATTAGTGACGTGGCATCTGAGGTGACTTCATTAATTGACGTGACAACCACGTGTGTTGTCTACTTAGATGCCATGTCAATTAAATAGTGTCATGTCAATTAAATTAACGATCAAATGCTTTGTTGGACTAAATGTGTGAAAATTTTAAATCAATGAAACCGAATGTTTGCATTTTAAAATAGGGAACTAAATGTTAGACTTGAGAGTCTATTAAAGTAACCTTAGAGGGGGGGTGAATAAGGTTATAGGTGATTAATGGATTCTTTTTCAATTTAAAAAACTTTTTCGATATTGGTTTGGATTAAATGCGGAATAATAATATTTGACCAATATAGAAGGAGAAGAGGAGTAGAATGGACAGATCAATATTGTATACAACAATAAAATAGATAATGAGAAGAAGGATAGAGAGATCAGGATAAGATTACAATATGATATAATTGCACAGTTATATTGAGAATTTGATAAGCAGTTATATCAAGTATATGATAATAATATTATAAGCAAATAAAGTGCAAAATATAAAGAGATAGAGAAGAGAGAGAGACACAGCAATTTAGCGAGGTTCGGGATAAAACCCCTACGTCCTCGGCCTTAGGCTTTTCAACCCTTGGACTTAGTAACCACTATATTGAAGAGAGTTTGATACAAACAGTCGACCCCAATATAAGTGAATCTCAATTCCCCTGAATTGAGAACCCAAGCACTCTTGCTAAGGATTTCTAAACCAACTCAATAACCCTATTGAGAGACCCAAGTACACAGCCCAGGTTTTCAAAACACCAACTCAATCACTTGATTGAGAGACCCAAGTACACAGCCCAGGTTTTCAAAACACCAACTCAATCACTTGATTGAGAGACCCAAGTACAAAGCCCAGGATTTCAAAAACACCTTGAAATAAAATAAATTACACAATAGAGTTCTATGATCCAATCACTTCAGAGAATGAGTCAATTTAGAAACTGAGAGAGATGAGTGATCTTAGGATATTATAGATGCTCTATAAGATGAGGGATGATCTTGCTTTTGCAACCACTTCAAAATTGATATAACAATAGAAGTTGAGGTTGCTTGAAAGCTTTTAAAAAATATAGATATGATTTTAAAAACAAAGCTTTTTGAAAAACAAGATTCAAAACAGTTGGAGCACAGGATCTCAGATCTAGATCTATAAACAGCTTTTGAAAAAAGATATAACAATTTAAAATCAAAAGCTTATAAAAATAAAACAATGAGGAGCAATAGATCTATAGAGATTCGAATATGAGAGAGTAGAGAAGAAATTGTGAGCAGTGGTGTTGTCTGAAGGTGAAGCTCAACCTATGTATTTATAGGCTTAGGCACCGTTGAAATTTTTTGAAAAACATTTAATATAGGTGAAGAATCGATTCATAGACCAAGTTAAAATGTGAAGGAATCGATTTATTTCCTTTAAAAAATAAAAGAATCGATTGTTTGTTTAGTTGAAATAAGAGAGGAATCGATTCATTGATGTTTGGAAAATGAGGAAATCGATTTCAATGCTTATGTAGAAAGGCATGAATCGATTTTCAGGCCATATGGAGGTCCTGAGAATCGATTCTTTATCCATGTAGAAATATTGAGAATCGATTCATTAAGCTAAGGAATGACTTGAGAATCGATTCCTAGGCTAAGGAAACCAAGAAGGAATCGATTCTTAGTATATGTAATGTAGTGAAAATCGATTCTTTTGCTTCAAAAATATTTCTTTAGTTTTGGTTGCCACCTTATGCATGCATGCAATTTTGTAAAATATTTTTTCAAAATTATTTTTATGCATCATGCATGTTTTGAAAAGTCATCTCTCTCAATAGCTAAAGTGCCACACACTTTAGGTGATAGGACCTTTACATAGAGTCCTAAAAAAGGCTTAGACACAAAATAGGGTTTTGAACTTCTTATGATTCTTCTTCTTCTTCAAGCTTCTCCTTTTTGAGTCTTCTTCCTTTTAAAATAAGTCCTGCACTTTGCTCAATGTGAAAGATTAGTAGATATATGTAATTTGTTATCATTCAAAATAAAGGACTGTTTTACCCTTGGTTCAACAAACTCCCCCTTTTTGATGATAACAAATTACATTATGCATAGGGATTAAAAATCTCAAAAAAAGGCTCCCCCCTAAGCATATGCATAACAATAATCAACATAATACCACATATAACATGAGCGTAATATTTTCTCCCCATATATAACATGCATAATAATATTCTCTCCCCCTTTGTTTTCATCAAAAAGGAGGTGGGGTGAAACAAAATCATAAACTAGCATAGTCAAGCATCCCTAGCTCTCTACGGATTTTACAAAAAGGAGCTTCGGCTAGGGGTTTTGTGAAAATATCTGCTAGTTGGTCATCTGTGCCTACAAATTTTAGTTCAATGCTCCCCCTAGACACATGATCTCTAATAAAGTGATGTCGTATGTCTATATGTTTAGTTCTAGAGTGTTGTATAGGGTTCCTAGCAATATTTATGGCACTTGTATTATCACACAAAACAGGCACATTTTCAAAAATTAGACCAAAGTCTTGCAAAGTTTGTTTCATCCACAGAACTTGTGCGACGCAGTTTCCAACGGCCACATATTCAGCTTCAGCTGTGGATAAAGCAACATTGTTCTGCTTCTTACTAGACCAGGAGGTCAAACAAGGACCAAGAAAATGACAAGTTCCACTAGTACTTTTTCTATCAAGAGTGCAACCTGCAAAATCAGCGTCAGAATAACCAATCAAATCAAAAGTACTCGATTTCGGGTACCACAAACCAAAGTCTATGGTCCCTTTAACATACCTAAGAATTCTTTTAACGGCTGTTAAATGGGATTCTTTAGGACATGCTTGAAATCGGGCACATAAGCATACAGCAAACATAATATCAGGACGGGAGGCAGTTAAGTATAAGAGACTACCTATCATACCTCGATACATAGTTTCGTTTACAGGTTTACCGTTTTCATCTTTATCGAGTTTGGTTGCTGTTCCCATAGGAGTGCTGATATCTTTTGCGTCATTCATGTTGTATTTCTTCAGCAGTTCCTTTGAGAACTTTGTTTGGGATATGAAGATTCCTTCTTTTAATTGTTTCACTTGAAGTCCCAAGAAAAAGTTAAGTTCTCCCATCATACTCATTTCAAATTCACTAGTCATCATCTCAGAAAATTCCTTGCACAAATCATCATTAGTAGATCCAAAGATAATATCATCAACATAGATTTGAACTACTATGATATGTTTGCCCTTGGTTTTAAGGAATAAGGTAGAATCAATCTTACCCTTTTGGAAACCATTGGCAATTAGATGTTTGCTTAATCTCTCATACCAAGCTCTTGGGGCTTGTTTCAATCCATAGAGGGCTTTGTCAAGTTTAAAGACGTGATCGGGAAAAATCTTCAAAACCAGGGGGTTGTTTTACATAAACTTCTTCTTCTAAGAAACCATTTAGGAAGGCACTTTTGACATCCATTTGATGTAGTTTGAAATCCATGTAGGAGGCAAATGCCAAAATTATCCTAATGGACTCCAATCTAGCCACAGGAGCAAAAGTTTCTTCAAAATCCACCCCTTCGATTTGATTAAAACCTTGAACTACTAGACGACTTTTGTTTAATAAAATTGTTCCATTTTCGTCAAGTTTGTTGCGAAAAACCCATTTAGTTCCTATGATGGTCCGATCGACCGGTTTTTCAACTAAGTGCCAAACTTTATTTCTTTCAAATTGTTCAAGTTCTTTTTGCATTGACAAAACCCACTCTGGATCATTTAAAGCTTCCTTGATATTATTTGGAACTATTTGAGAGACAAAAGCACTATGAAAGCATAAAAGATTAAGAGAGGAGCGAGTTGTTACCCCCTTTGATGGACTACCAATAATTTGCTCCATGGGATGATCTCGGACTGATTTCCATGTTTTGGGCAGATCATCGTGTGTTCTTCCATGGAGATGATCATCAATGTCTTGGGGCTCTTGTTCCACTATAACTTCTTCTTGAGGTTCAGCTTCCTCCTCGGCTTCTTCTACACTTTCACTGTTAGTTTCAGGTGATCTATTTTTGATCACTTCAATCACTTCATCCTCATCATTAGCATCTTTCTTATCAAAAGGGTTAGTTTCATCAAAAGAAACATGAATAGATTCTTGCATAGTTTTATCAATTTTATTGTAAACGATATAAGCTCTACTATGATTTGAATAACCCATAAAGATACCTTCAGTTGATTTAGCATCAAACTTACCCAACTTGTCCTTTGTATTAAGAATGAAGCACTTACTTCCAAAGACTTTGAAGTATGAAATGTTTGGAGCTCTACCATTCCACAGCTCATATGGTGTTTTGTTGAGAGATGGCCTTAAGTATACACGATTTAGTACATGACACGCTGTATCCACTGCATGACCCCAGAAGTATTTGGGAAGGTTGTGCTCATTCAGCATTGTCCTGCTCATCTCTTGTATAGTTCTGTTCTTTCTTTCAACTACACCATTTTGTTGAGGAGTTCTTGGAGCTGAAAAGTTATGATGAATGCCATACTTTTCACACCAAGTCTTGAATGATGAATTTTCGTATTCTCCTCCATGATCGCTTCTAATTTCTTTGATGGCTAAGTTTTTCTCATTTTGTAGCTTTCTGCACAACTTAGCAAACTCGTTAAAAGCATCACTTTTATTTGCAAGTAGGATAACCCAAGTATATCTAGAATAATCATCAACAATAACAAAGACATACTTAGACCCTCCTAAACTTACGACATCAATTTCACCAAACAAATCAAGATGTAGCAGTTCAAGCACATTTTTGGTGGAAATAACGGGTTTTGTGCATTTTACCAAGTTGACATGCATCACATAATTGGCCTTTTTCATATTTCAATTTAGGTAGACCTCTAACATGCTCATTCTTACTTAACTTAGATAGATGTTCTATACTAGCATGTCCTAAACGTCTATGCCACAAATCCACATCATCAATCAAGGTAGGCATACATACTATCTCATCACTTACATTATCAAAATCAACATAGTATACATTGTTTTCTCGAAAGCCAGTAATGTAGAGTTTAGAAGTCATATGGGTGATAACACATTTATCAACAGAAAAGTGTACATCAAAATCATTATCGCATAATTGACTAACACTTAGTAAGTTAAATTTAACGCCATCAACTAATAAAGCATCTTTAATTTTAATTGTGTTTTCCTTACCCACACAACCTTTACCTATTACTTGAGCAGATTCATTGTTGGCAAACTTTACAGATCCACTAGCTTTGTTGCTCAATTTTAGAAACAGTGAAGCATCACCAGTCATATGCCTTGAGCAACCACTATCAACCATCCACACATTTTTCTTTTTAGCTGAGGGACCAACCTGCAAAAGAATTGTTTAACACCTAGCACGAGGTACCCTTTTTGTTGGGTCCTTGGGAGTTAGTCATCAAGGGGTTTGCTTTCACAATCCACATTGGTTTCTTCCAAACAGGTACAAGGGTTCCAAGTTCACATATTTTACGGATAGGGCATGAAGAAGAGCTATGGTTTCCCTTTTGGCAATATGTGCATTTGAAGATAGTAGGTTTATGATTAGAGGTAGAAGCTACAAAGGTGATATTTTTGTTTGAGCTGGAGGTGGTGGAATTTCCTTGGTACCCAATACCTCTCCTATCAACATATTGATGTTGAGAGTGAAGCAACTGAGTTAAGGTCTTTTCACCAACCTCAAACTTTTTCAAAGATTCTTTCAAAAATTCATTTTCAACCTTGACTTTTTCAAAATTTTGTTTTAGTTCTCGAAATTCAAGGTTGACTGATTTGTGTAGTTCATTCTTTAATCTAGTGACTTCACTTTCAAGAGTCTCGATTTGAGTGGATAGGCTTTTGTTGCTCTTTGTTAGTTTCTTGGATTTTAACAAAAGTTTTTCGTGTTCGAAATATAGAGCCTCAAAAGCTTCACTCAGATCGTGACTACTATAGTCATTATCAATCATATCATCATGCATAGAGGAGGTAGAGGGACTAGAAAAGTTAAGGCTTACCTTTGATGTATCATTTGCCATGCTACAGACAGCATTGTCGGTTTGCTCATCTTCTTCTGATTCACCATCAGTGCTGAGATTGTCCCATGTTGCTTCAGGTGTGTTCTTTGCCATGAGGCAGACAGCATTTGCAACTTCTTCTTCTTCGGTCTCACTTTCAGTTTCTGTATTGTCCCATGTTGCTTTCATTGCTTTCTTTTGCTTAGATTTCAGCTTGTAACAGTTTTCTTTGATGTGACCGGGTTTGTTGCATTCGAAACATCTTGGTTGATCATTCTTTTTCTCATACCTGTCTTCTTTGTTGTACCCGGACTTCTTTGAAAAGTCACCCTTTCCAAACTTTTTGAATCTCATAAATTTTTTGAAATTTTTGGCAAGCATAGCCATATCTTCATCATCGGTTTCTTTCTTCTTCAGATTCAACCTCTTTCCTTGCTACTTTAGAAGTTTTAGCAGCAAGGGCAAGAGATTTCTTCTCTTTTACAGTTTCTTTTTCTTGATTCTTTTTGGCAGCCAGAACTACCTCAAATGCTAGCAATGATCCAATAAGGTCTTCTTGAGGTAAAGTGCCAATGTCTTTGGCTTCGGTTATAGCACAAGTCTTAGGGAAGAAATCACCAGTTAAGGATTCAAGGATCTTTCCATTCAAATCCT
This sequence comes from Astragalus membranaceus, assembly GCA_039519185.1. Lineage (NCBI taxonomy): Eukaryota > Viridiplantae > Streptophyta > Magnoliopsida > Fabales > Fabaceae > Astragalus > Astragalus membranaceus. The sequence goes on from CM076846.1 coordinate 27,746,924, forward strand.
TGTTGGTGTATTTCTTTCCTAAGGCCCTCAAGTTGTTTACAATTAAATTTAATCTCTGATGCATTGCTGCGACAGACTCACCTTCTTTCATTTTAAAACTTTCATATTCAGAGGTGAGAATTCTAATTTTAGTATCTTTTACCTGGCTTGTCCCGACATGAGTGGCTTGTAGGCAGTCCCAGATTTCCTTTGCACTTTGACACCCTTTTACTCTACCATATTCTTCTTCACAGAGTGATAGATGAAGGATATTCATGGCCTTTGCATTTAGGGATATCTTGTCAAGCTCAGATTTTCTTAACTCACTCAGGTCGATGGTGTAGATGTCTTCTACCGGTACTTCTTCAGCTTTGCCGGTGGCTTGAATTTTTGAAGTGTCACCATCAGTATTACCTGGTTTTGTGATCTTGATCTTCATCGGGATTAGAGGACCATCCACTATGATTCTCCATAGAGTGAAGTCAATTGCCTGCACATGACATTTCATACGACTACTCCAGTAATCATAGTTAGTACCATCAAATAGAGGAGGCCTATTAGAGGACATCCCTTCTTTCATGAAAGAACCCATAATTACAGATATGTAAAGGATAAATTTAGAATTGCGAGATGTAAAGCTCTAATATGCAATTACTAGCCTCTGATACCACTTGTTAGACTTGAGAGTCTATTAAAGTAACCTTAGAGGGGGGTGAATAAGGTTATAGGTGATTAATTGATTCTTTTTCAATTTAAAAAACTTTTTCGATATTGGTTTGGATTAAATGCGGAATAATAATATTTGACCAATATAGAAGGAGAAGAGGAGTAGAAGGGACAGATCAATATTGTATACAACAATAAAATAGATAATGAGAAGAAGGATAGAGAGATCAGGATAAGATTACAATATGATATATTTGCACAGTTATATTGAGAATTTGATAAGCAGTTATATCAAGTATATGATAATAATATTATAAGCAAATAAAGTGCAAAATATAAAGAGATAGAGAAGAGAGAGAGACACAACAATTTAGCGAGGTTCGGGATAAAACCCCTACGTCCCCGGCCTTAGGCTTTTCAACCCTTGGACTTAGTAACCACTATATTGAAGAGAGTTTGATACAAACAGTCGACCCCAATATAAGTGAATCTCAATTCCCCTGAATTGAGAACCCAAGCACTCTTGCTAAGGATTTCTAAACCAACTCAATAACCCTATTGAGAGACCCAAGTACACAGCCCAGGTTTTCAAAACACCAACTCAATCACTTGATTGAGAGACCCAAGTACACAGCCCAGGTTTTCAAAACACCAACTCAATCACTTGATTGAGAGACCCAAGTACAAAGCCCAGGATTTCAAAAACACCTTGAAATAAAATAAATTACACAATAGAGTTCTATGATCCAATCACTTCAGAGAATGAGTCAATTTAGAAACTGAGAGAGATGAGTGATCTTAGGATATTATAGATGCTCTATAAGATGAGGGATGATCTTGCTTTTGCAACCACTTCAAAATTGATATAACAATAGAAGTTGAGGTTGCTTGAAAGCTTTTAAAAAATATAGATATGATTTTAAAAACAAAGCTTTTTGAAAAACAAGATTCAAAACAGTTGGAGCACAGGATCTCAGATCTAGATCTATAAACAGCTTTTGAAAAAAGATATAACAATTTAAAATCAAAAGCTTATAAAAATAAAACAATGAGGAGCAATAGATCTATAGAGATTCGAATATGAGAGAGTAGAGAAGAAATTGTGAGCAGTGGTGTTGTCTGAAGGTGAAGCTCAACCTATGTATTTATAGGCTTAGGCACCGTTGAAATTTTTTGAAAAACATTTAATATAGGTGAAGAATCGATTCATAGACCAAGTTAAAATGTGAAGGAATCGATTTATTGCCTTTAAAAAATAAAAGAATCGATTGTTTGTTTAGTTGAAATAAGAGAGGAATCGATTCATTGATGTTTGGAAAATGAGGAAATCGATTTCAATGCTTATGTAGAAAGGCATGAATCGATTTTCAGGCCATATGGAGGTCCTGAGAATCGATTCTTTATCCATGTAGAAATATTGAGAATCGATTCATTAAGCTAAGGAATGACTTGAGAATCGATTCCTAGGCTAAGGAAACCAAGAAGGAATCGATTCTTAGTATATGTAATGTAGTGAAAATCGATTCTTTTGCTTCAAAAATATTTCTTTAGTTTTGGTTGCCACCTTATGCATGCATGCAATTTTGTAAAATATTTTTTCAAAATTATTTTTATGCATCATGCATGTTTTGAAAAGTCATCTCTCTCAATAGCTAAAGTGCCACACACTTTAGGTGATAGGACCTTTACATAGAGTCCTAAAAAAGGCTTAGACACAAAATAGGGTTTTGAACTTCTTATGATTCTTCTTCTTCAAGCTTCTCCTTTTTGAGTCTTCTTCCTTTTAAAATAAGTCCTGCACTTTGCTCAATGTGAAAGATTAGTAGATATATGTAATTTGTTATCATTCAAAATAAAGGACTGTTTTACCCTTGGTTCAACATTAAATATCTGAATTTTTAAAAATAGGGGGACCAAAAATTATAATTTTGCCAATTTATAATTTTGCATGAATTTTCATGTTTGGGTTCAAAGGAGAAGAATCGATTTTGACCCCAAAATCGATTTTAACTAGAAGCTAGGATTTCAAGCTGCTACTTCTGACTTGAATTGATTCTGAATTTTTTTCAAAATGTTACCTCATTTGCCCCTCTTGATGTTGCTTATTTTTAATTTTCCATGATGTTGCAGCGGTGGGTATAAATCTGGTTCTGCCTTCTGCGTTTCCTCGTGTCCTTAGGTTAGGGATGAAGTCTATTGGGCTTGGAGAGTGTTGGGCTTGTTTCAAACTTTTTGCTTGAAATGAATAACACGTTTTGGACCAAAAAAAAAAGAATAACACCTATACGTTTCTATAACTCAAGTTGGATTATTAGAAATTCTATTTTTATAACTCTTTGTGTTCATAAAAATAATTATTAGATATTTATTTTTATAAATTATAAGATTGAAAATAATAAACATTAGTTAGTGAAACACACTGTTTCACTAAAGTTTGTTTTTTAAAAAAAAATTCAACACTTTTAAAAACAGAACCACACACCCACCCATTTTTCATTCTCTCCCCCTCTCTCGACCCTTCTCATCTCCTCTCCCATTCTTTTCTCCTCTCTTCCACCTTTTCCCGTTCTTCTTTTTTCTTCTTCTTCTTCTCACTTCAAGTGACCAAATTCCACTATAAATCTTACACCTTTGAGTCATATTTTAAGAAAGCCATCTCATTTCTCTCTTGGGTGCTATTGGATGATATTTTGGGGTTAGGGTTTTTGCTCTAAAGGAGAAGGAAGATACCCACACCTTGAAGGTTGCTCTCTAGGGCCATTTGAGGTATACTCACTACTCATTATTCAAGAATACATCTTTGGTACATTAGTTTGTGATGAAAAATTTAGTTTCAATGTATAGGGTAGAAAGTTAGAGATGTTGTTGGTTCCTTATAGATTAGTAGAGCTCTTAAATAACCTTCTAAACCCTTGGGAATATTATTGATTTTCATATTTATCTGTTATTGCTTCGCTTGCTTCTCCGGAAGGTGTTGGAGAGCTAAATAGTTGATTCTCCATAACTGTGAGTGGATGACGGTCATCGTCACATATTTAAATTATTTTAAATGTCGCTATTTTATTCCTTTTGATATTTTAAAGCTATTACTTATTTATTGATAAATGAGAAATACGCTCTTGAAAATTGATTTTGTTTCTCGACAATATATTTGAAGACTATTGATATCGGTATTAATTTGGTTATTTTTGAAAATGACATGATAATGATTTTGAGACGTAATTGGTAATGGACGTAGCGGTCTAGGTGCACCTAGTTATATGACCTCGGGTGGAGAGGGCTATCCGTTAGATGGAGCCGCTCCCAAGGGGAGGCCACCCTTAGGAGAGAGGGCTATCAACAAGATGTAGCCGCCCCCGTAATCGCGTTGTGGTGTGAGTGAAGAGGAAAGGGCTATCCGTTAGATGTAGCCGCCCCTAAGGGGAGGCCACCCTTAGGTGGAGAGGGCTATCAACGAGATGGAGCCGTCTCTTGACTCTCTCACGTTTGTTTTCCTTGGATTGATATTTTGAGTTTTATACTTTTGGGAAATACTATGGTTATTACATAAGCATAATTCTATGAGTTTTGTTGAAACACTCGTGCCTTGCGTGTTTTCCCTTCCGGTTGATAGTGGTTGTTGTTCCCTCAATAAGTCTTTGTGACTTACCCTTTCCTTATCTTTATTTTTTTCAGATTTCCAAGCAGTTGAGTAAAAGCTGCTAGCAGGTTTGAAGGGTTCGGCGTTCATCTTTGGTAGGCCTCCTAGGTTGGCGGCACTACATTCGTTGTCTTTTGTATTTTGGGTATATTCTGCAGCTATAGAAAAGTCTAGTAAAACTGTTCTTTGGGAAGTGTATACCGTGTTTAAACTCATCTGAGGAGTAATTAACTTGTTATTTTTAAAACTTGACAGGTGATGCATTGTTGTAAACTGAATGACTGGTATTTTAGGAACGTTTGAAATACAAAGGAGACTCTGTCGAAATTTTGATAGATTTATCGAAGTGAACATTACTTCTTTAAGCTATTTGCTGGTAAATTAAAGAGTTATTTTCTTAGGCTTGCCAGGCTAAGAGTCTAAGTCTGTGCGTCGGTCACGATTAGAGTTTTTGGGTCGTGACAGTTAGTTTATAAATATTTACTATATTTACATCTTTCACAATTGCCCTTCACTAAGTTGTATTGCAATTTAAATTATATTATCTAATTTTAATCTTAATTTAGATATTTTATATGTTCATTTAGTATTTTTGTTGTCTACTTTATTAAATTTTAAGTTTCTAATGTTATTTTAAATTGAGACCCATTTTATTGATCAAAAAAATTGAGACCCATTTTGGTAATTTCACACCTAAAAGCAATTCTAATCAAACCTATATATCCAAACAACAATGATGAAAGAAAACACTTTTTCAGTAAAAATATTCAAACAAAAATTACGTCATGTTCAACTCATTTTAACTAAAATCAATTCTGTAAAATCAATTCTGTCAAAATCAATTTTCATCACCGCCGAACAAAACACACACTTTATGTGAGAGGAGCTCTATTTCTCCTTCAATAATCGATTTTTAGCCTTGAGAATAGGATGTTGGGTTACGCGTCCATTTTAGTATTTTCCGAGCCCCGAGGCACGTTTGTATAAAAGCTACAAGGTGTAGCTTCGTCTGTGACGAGTTTGATTGAAACCACAACAAATACAAACCCATTCTAATACTAATTGGCTACAAGTATTCAATGTAATGCATGGTACTTCAGAATATTAAAATATAAATTAAAAAAAGAGTATCATATAAAATATTTTAATTTATAAATTTAATTTAAACATAAATAATAATAATAATAATAATAATAATAATAATAATAATAATAATAATAATAATAATAATAATAATAATAATAATAATAATAAGTAGCTTGGAGTTGAAATAAGTATAGTTAGGAGATAAATAGCTTAAATTTAACTATGAAAATAAGAGTTAGACTAAAATTAATTAATCTTCTAAGTTGAAACACTAAAAATAACACACGTGGAAGTTTGCTGGAAAAACCATGTTTTCATTTGATTGAAAGTGTCCTGATATCGAACATTGAAGACTCATTAGATGCAAAAATGATGATTCAATGGTAAAGCTTACTTCTATAAAATAGGGTTGAGATTTTCTCTATTTCTTAAAAGAATAGGAGAATTTCATTAACATGGTTTTAGGCACTTTCAAACAAGTAAACACGTGTCTTAAGTACATAAAACAGTATTATTGTCATCATATACCCGCTTGAAAATATATACTCCGTATTAATTATCAAAAAAAATTACGTGTAGACACCATTATGCCATTATCGATATTATAGTGACAATAGGGGCGGACATACCCTCTAGTTAGGGGTCAGTCACACGCCTCAATAAATAAAAAAAACTTACCCGTCCTATAAAAAAAGTGTTTTGCACACCCGGAAAAAAATTTGCTTGCAAGTCCCTAATTTTGCACCCAATCCACACTAAACCATACTTACACAATCACTCACATCACATCAATTCCTCGTGAAGGTAGTGAATTATTCATCATGGAAAAAACGGTCCATTGATTTAGGTTTTATAAGCTATATTTACAATTTTTCATCTTTTACCAACAGATTTTTGTTGTCGCTATATTTCAAATTTCTTTTAGTGTCATTTTAATTTCCTTAGTAAGAAACACAACCCTTTTCCGTTCTGTAACCATGTATATACACATTATTCTAATTAGTAATTTATATAGCAAGATTGATCTCATCACATTCTCCAAGTGAAGTGACCAAAGTCCACAAGTGAAGTAACCTTTCGTATTTGTAAGAAATGAGTTGGTTGAATTTATCCACATCCAAGAAATAAACATTATATTACATGATTATTTTTATTTGGCCAGTAGGTGCAGGGTAGGCTAGCTTGACTTTATAGTGCATAAACAAGAAATCCCTCTGAGTAATCATTCTGTAATTTGAGTACAAAGTTGATGTACTTTGGTCTGAGAAACACTGACTCCTTGTCTCAGACGAGTAAGATAGCAAAACCAAAAGGACTACTAAGTGAGTGGGTCTCTTTCTCAATCAGATACACTCAGACATGCAAACAAGGATTTTCAAACATACTCCTTACTTCCTTGTCAGTTGTGAAACAATATTTCTTTTATATATATATAAATCAATGAAGCACCGGCACACAGAAATAAACACCGGACACGATGGCGAGAATATTTTGAGAAAATAGAAGTGAGTATATGTAATCACTTGTGTCGGTGTTCAGCATTGACACGGACACTAGACACGATTTTAATCTGAAATGTCGGTGTTACATAGTGTAATACACAACATATAATAAGATCTGATTTTTGGATCACAGAATCACTTTGAATCAACTGCAATATGAAAACACACTGAGGAAAGAAAGAAGAGGTAAAAGAAGAAGAGAAGAAGACTATGATAGAGGTGAGAGGATCACATAAGAGAAGGGGGGGCAAAAGCTTTGTGTGGCTAAGCACATGTGAGTGACAGTCAAAGGAAATCAGTGTTATATATTGGCATTCTGTCATAGCCCTGTTACTTTTGCATCCATTTGGTAAGTAAATTAATTAATAAAAAAGAAAAAAGAAAAAGTTCGTTGTGAGTTATTGACAAGTACATATTATCTCAAATCTCAAAACATGTAAATACAAAGCCTTCTTTCCTCACTTCATTACTAAATCTAGCAGTTCTAAAAAAGATCATTTAATTGTTTTTCAAAAAAAAAACATTGTATGTGTGTGTATATATATATATACAAAAAAGAAAGATAAATACAAAAAAAAAATCATTTCATCAGCTATCTGCTGTCCCTGCAGGCAAGAGGCATCATCTCCTCTACTTTTTGTTGAAAACTGTTTGTTTTATTCACATTTATTCTACTTATTACTTATGAACCATTGTTCTTATCTCCTTTATATTCAAATACTCAATAATGTATTATGTATGTGCATTTCTATATTTTAAACTATTAGGTTTAGGGTTATAAAACTATAAGGCCTCCAGTGTTTTGCTCAATTATTCTTTCTAAGTTATTTAGTTTATACCAAGTTTAATTTTCTTGTTAACAATGTTCTGTTCAACTTTAATCATTAATAAAATAAAATTACACGTTAAACATAAACATCTTGTATTGTATGATTTGATTTTTTTGCTCTGTTTTTTTCTTCTTCTTTTCATGCATACGCAATGTGAAATAGCAACCACAGAAGTCGATTTGTGGAATTCTTCATGTTTATTATCTGCTTCCATTCTTCAGATTCTATTGTTAGTGCTGACTACTAAACAGTTTTTTGGTGTTTTTCTATTATAGAACATTATAGGTACAAAGATAATTGAAAGAAAATAGAAAAATTTACTTGGGAATTTGTGGAATTCTCTGTATAATTTGTTTCCCTGATAGGAAGCAAAAAGAAAATCTGAGATCCTCCTTTTAGCATAAATGAAATAAACAGAGAAGAATACAATATTATGCATCTTCATGTCTATATATTTATAGTTTTTAAGCTCTTCTATTCATCTAGCTTTGTTATGCAGACCTTAAATAGGAAAAAGGTACAAATTTAAACATGCATACAATTATCTATGTACAGTGTATCTATGTGTTTATTTTATATATATATATATATATATATATATATATATATATATATATATATATATATATATATATATATATATATATATATATATATATATATGTATGCAGGGTTTTAAACAGTGATTTTAGCAGGATATCGATGTTTTTTGTGTTAGTAATTGTGATTGAGCCTTGTAAATCGTAAAAGTCTAGGTATTTTAGGACTTTTTGTTTGGAAAATTATGTATTATCTAACAACCAAGAACAGAGAAGCTATGAAACTGAATCTGTTTCATTCTCATTTATTGTAAAAACTGATTTACAGAAATGTACAAACCCCTTTATATATAGAAGGGAATTAGGCTATCTAACATGAGTTAAACTAACTAATTCCTAACTGACTTAGTGCAGTAAGTTTGACTATAAGTTAAATACAATAGTGGCCTTATATACATGGATAAACTAAAATAGATAGAGGGACTAGTGAGTGTTGATACTCCCTCTCGAATTGACAAGTATAGATTGAAGATGTCCAACTTGGATATAAGTTAGAGAACAGAATCCTGGGTAATGCCTTTGTCAAAGGGTCTGCAAGTTGATGCTTGGAGGCAACATGGAACAAGTTGATGAACTTGGGGCTGATGTGTTCCCTTATGAAATGACAATCAATGTCAATATGTTTGGACCTTTGATTTAAAAATGACATTTAGCATCGGTGAAACAACCGATGCTAAATGTTATTTGTTGAGACATTTAGCATCGGGTATTCTAAATAACCAATGCTAAATGTCATTTTTTGATTAAAAAAATGACATTTACCATCGGTTATTTAGAATAACCGATGCTAAATGTCTAGTTTCTTTTTATAATATTGCTAATTTTTATCCAAACCAGAATTTTTAAGAACCTGCTTTTGTAACATAGACAGAACATGCACAACCCATAACAGAAGTCATATAACAGCCAGAACACAAACCATAACAGAACTCATAATACAGCCAGAATTTACACAAAACAGAATTTATAGCACAGACAGAATTTACACAAAACAGAAGTCATAACACAGCCATAATTTACAAGAACCTGTGAACACAGCTAGAATTCCTGCCCAACACAGACAGAATTTACAATTACACAGACAGAATTTTAAAACCATAAACCTGTTAACACAGACAGAATTTACAATTACAAATTGGAACCATAAACCATAACAGAAGCAGCACAAATATTGGAACCATAACAAAGTATTTCTGCCCAACACAAACCATGGAACTATTGTATCTAAAACAAAATATTTCTAAAAAAACATTAAACTAGTAAATCTAAAAAAGAGTGTATCCTTTTGTTTTGTACGAATCTTTATAAAGAATTCTGCTCAAAGCTGACGAATCTCCAAAAGTTCCTCTTCGGTGTATGCCTTTGGGTCATTAAATACCTACAAGTTTAAAATTACTCAAACAAATTATATCCAATCAACGGTAATACACACAATCAGATATCCAAACAAAATTATACCTTCTCCCAATTATCAACAACACCGGCACTCAAAATGGTCAGCGTAAACTTCATCACATAATAGCCACAATGAAAACTATTCTGTTGTATTGGCATCTACACAATTGAATTAACAAAATTAAAGAGAATATTATATATATCATATATTAATTCACTCTAAATTAAATCAACCCATATTTTAAATTACTTACTGTAGGGTACAACCACTTGGTGGTCGATGTAGAATCCCCTTTGACAGCTTTAATAACATAATATAAAATTAGTTATAAAATTTCAACCCAAAGTTCAAATACTACAATCTAAACCATGATAAAAAAATTAAAAACGTATTTGCTAAACATGTCTTTGATTTGTTTGTTTGGTTGGCGGCATAAGGAACACATCTAGACCACAGTATTTTAATTTGGGAGTAAGACAACCAGTTGCCAATGATTGCTACAACATTGATAAACGTAAAATTAAGCCACACACAAACAAAGGAAAATGAATTACCAATTCATTGAAATATGCAATCACGTACCTATGGCAAAATGGAGCCATATATATGAACTTATTAGTGGTCAATTTCACTTGAATATTTTGAAGAACGGTATTCATGTGCATATTCTTCAAGTTAAGCTTATGTGGACACACAAATCCATATATTTCACCCGTTCCTCTTTCAACACATAGACGATACAGATATCTAGTGGCACGTGATAAAAACTATCAAATTTATTAATATATGTAGAAATGCGAGAAATTGACATAATGAAATAAACTTTACTACTTACGTGCACCATATGCTCAAATGGCTTAACTCAAGCCACTCTTCATCGGAAACCATGTCCATGATCTCTTTGAAGGAGACAAAGCACTCATGATCTTCATGCTCCAACCTTATCCTAGCATGTCTCTTATCAGCATACCCCGTCATAAGGATCTCTTTCAGCCAATCGATTTGGACCTCCTCCTCCTCCACATGAGATGGTGTGCAGCTAGCCTTAGATCCAACAGTGGTCATGGGAGAGGGAACCTGAACAGCCGCATTATGAACACCTCCACATGAAATGGTGTGCTGTAATACCCCAATTTTGTCCGCTCTCTTTCTTATTACGGTCCTTTTTATTTAATTCACGTGTCATAAGTCCTAGGTGACATTACTACGAGAAAAGTTTGCGACTCATTCATTTCGTTTGATTGGATTGAGATACCTTTTCATCTAACTGGGCGCGGGCTTTTGTAATTGGGCTTATCGACGGTTTTTTTTTGTTTTAATTGGGCCGGATTTTAGCCACTTATTCCCGTTGGGCCTATCTTTAATCATGTGATGTAATAGGCATGTTTCTTCTAATTGAGCCTCATTTTAACGCATTGTTTGATTGGGCCCGATTTTCGTTCTTGGTTCTGGGCCAACTTCACTTTGTGTTTATTCACTTGATTTTTAATAATAAAAATACAAATCAAAAATCACCAAAAATATTAAATAAAATAAAAATTAATTTACAATAATCCAAAAAATCCAAAATTACTAAATAAATTCTAAAAAACACAAAAAATAGAAAAAACAAAAACACAAAAAAACAGAAAAAACGAAAACACAAACAGCAGCAGATCCATGGGCTAATTCTTGTTGCCCAAGAGTCCAATACCTGAAATAGGAAAACAAATCAAATTAGAATCAGAAATTAATTTCCTAAACCTGAAGTTTGCCTATAAAAACAAGCTTGAATCAAAGAGAAAAAGGAGACAGAAAAATTCATACAAAATTCAGAGCGAAATAAGGGTTTCACACTGAAACCCTAATCCCAAAGTTTCAAAAAATTCTGAAACGAAGAAAGACAGAAGCAGCAACTAGGAACAGCAGTAACGAACAAGCAACAGGAAATTTTTCAGAAGCTGGAAAAGAGGTTGGTCTTCATATTTTCGTTTTGCTTCCTTAGGTTTTATCAAATTCAATACATAGTAGGCCATTTTTGCAGAGAACCGTAATTGTTATTAATCAGAAATCAGTATCACAACAGTGTATATGAACTAAAAAGAATCAAGTGGGTTCAGTTTCTTTTTTTTTAAGTTAGAAATTTTGGCTGTGAATATTAGTGTTGTAAATAGATTAGGGTTTACGGTTAATAACTTAAAATGGTTTAAGTGAAATAAAAATTAGGACAACGAAGTTGGGAACAGAACTGGATATAGGGTTCGAGGTAATCTGGCCAAAATTTTAACAATGTTTGAAATAGACTCAGTTTTAGGAAAATTAGAGTTATACAAGCAATTTTAGCAATAAAGAACAGTGGCAAAATGGAATCAGGATTAGAAGAGAAGAGAAAAGCAAAACTGAAATGGAGCTCACCTCCGGCCACCGTAGACGGTGGCCATACACCCAAGTCCGTCGCGAACCTCCCCCCATCGTGTCGCAAAACACGTCGTTGTTCCCTTTTGAACCATCGCCGTCATCGTTGACAGCACAGCGCCATGAACCGCCAAGCTGTCGCTGTCACCGTCGTAGCCTAGCCGTCATCACCGCCGTCGCCCTCCCCCTCTAACTAGCCTTCAAAATCGAACCTGAAGCAAATGACCACGGTAAGGCGGTCATCTCCGTTGCCATCCCTCCTTCCTCGCCGGCCATGAGAACGAACCAGAAATCACCCCTAAAACTCCGGCCACCGTACGGTGGCCATCACCGTCGCAAACCCTCTCTGACGTCGCAACGAGGCCATCGCCGTTTCCTCTCCCCCATCGCTGGTCTGTGCCGGCGTTATCCCTCTCTCTCCCTCATCTTCTCTCAATTTCGAAATTTTCATTTTCTCTCTCTTGGAGGTAGGAGAACGGCGCCGCAGGAGAAGGGAAAGAGAATTAGGTTTAGGTTTTCTAAAAAACGCCTTATATAGTGTGGAGACTGAGGGGCATTTCTGTCTTTTTCATTTAACTCAATACTATTTACACCTCTCATTTTCCTTTATGCACCTCCCTACGCAAGTCCATAGATTAGCAGGCCAGTCTACAAACTGGGCTGCTGCTTTTCACACCCCAGTTTAATAATACAGGCATCTGCTCTAACTGCACCCCGTTTTGTTAATGCAGCCACTTTTTGTTTTTTTTTATTTCTTTTCAAAGCAATTTCTTTTACACAAAAAAAACTATAAAAATAAATAGATGAATATTTCTTTTCCAAAAAATATAAATAGGGGACTAAGTCGACTGTACAGTCGGGTTAGTCTGCTTTTTAGGTCACTAATGAACCGTTACGGATCATGGCCTAAAATCCCTATTTAAAATAAACAAATTTCTAAATTAAAATAAACACAAACACGTTTCTTCCCACAAATCAAATTCTCAAATTAGGGGACTAAGCCGACTATACAGACGGGTTGGTCAGCGTTCTAGGACGAATGAACCGTACGGATCAAGAGTCCTAAAACCCCTAATCCAATAAAATCAAACAAACACACTTCAAACCATTTTCCAAACTCCAAAACTCTATTTTCACAAAATAGGGGACTAAGCCGACTGTACAGTCAGGTTAGTCATCGTTTTAGGACAAATGAACTGATCACTCAGGAGTCCTAAGATCCCTATATTAAAAAATACCAACCAACAAACATTTTTCTACCAAGAACTACGTGTGATTTGATTCTCTACCAAGAGATACGTAGGAGCAGAGGGCGGCCGACCTCTGTCAAATGCACTAATAAAAAACCTTTTTTAGTCTTTTCCCAAATAATCACTTTCTTAAATTCAAATAAAATATCAATTTTCCTATTTCTTTTTAATTCACAATAAAAGGGTAAAAATAAATGTTTTCAAAATTAATATTCTTTCCTACAACTAGTTAGCAGGTAACCTTCGTTAGGAAGGATGTCGTGGGGTGCTAACACCTTCCCCATGCATAACCGACTCCCGAACCCAAATCTGGTCTCAAGGACCCTTATCCAAACTCAAAGGGATTTTCCAATATTTGCCCTTAAACTAAACTTTGGTGGCGGCTTCATCTTTGAACCTTCGAGGAATCCTCCTCCCGAAGACTTGATCAACAAAGTGCTAAGATGCCTAAACAGAGAATGGCAACCAAAGGTGACTGCAATAACTGAGTCAAGAAACTTGACTACCATGACTCTCGCCACCCTGTTTGGGAAACTACTAGAGCACGAGTTAGAGCTCACTCGCCTAGCAGAGCATGAAGGAAAAGACAAGAAGAACAAAAACTTAGCTCTCAAAGCTTCCAGTTCAAGCTCATCCGACGATAGTGATGATTCGGAAGATGAAGATGAAGACGAGGAGAAAATGGAACTAATGGTTAGTAAATTCAAAAAGTTCATGAGAAGGGAAAGATCTCTCAAAAAGAATTCTCCAACCAAAAGAGGCTCAAGCAAAGAAAACTTCTCAAGTCCTCCAACTTGCTACGAATGTGGTAAATCCGGACACCTGACGATGAAGTGCCCGAACTTAGAAAGAAAATTGTCAAAGTTCAAGAAAAAGGGGTCCAAAGGAAACAATGGTAGAAAAGCCTACATAGCTTGGCAAGACAATGACATGAACTCAACAAATAACTCAAAGCGAAAAAGGTCAAGTTGCTCTCATGGCCGACCACGACAGCGAAAGTGAAACTGAGGTATATTCTAACTCTGAATCTTTACAAGATGCCTATGATGAATTATATGAAGCATTTACTGAATTGCATGATAAATCCTTAAAACTAGCTAAAGCATTAGATAAATCTAAGAAAGTTATCACTCATCTTGAAAATGCTGTTACTGCTTTAACTAAAGAAAAGTCAGAGCTTAGAAAAGAAAATGATAGCCTTGCATGCTTTAAAGAAAATTATACTTGTGATAAATGTGTTGAATCTGAAAAGAAAATTCATGAACTGGAATGGACTGTTGGGAAATTGTCTAGTTTACAAAATGTGCATCATAGATTCCCTAGAAACAAACCCGTAGAAAGGCATGTTCATTATAAACCAAAATTTTCCACTAGACCTTATATTACATGTTATTATTGTGGTAAACCTGGACATACAGCTTCTGTTTGCAGGGCAAGAGGTAAACAAAATATGAAAAAGGTGTGGGTTCCCAAAGGAACCATACCAAACACTAACCCACAAGGACCCAAAGAATTTTGGGTACCTAGAACCTTGTTTTAGATCATTGCAGGTATGCTTCAAGGTATGGGGGCAGATTGATACCTTGACAGCAAAGACTCAAAGCGCATGACCGGAGACGTAATAAAGTACTTAACACTCACCCCCGGAAAAAGCCGTCATGTGACTTGTGATAGATAGAGGAAGAATCACCGGTAAAGGTCAGATTGGTTAAATTTTTATTCACCTCTATTTTGAAAATGTGCTTAAGAATAGTTTATTAAGTCAAATATGTGACTAGTGAAACAGAGACTAATTTCATGCATCATTAAGAACAATATCTATAAGGCATGATTAGAGTAACAGGAATCAACAAAAGTATTCTGGTCAACCCTCTAGGACTGATCATATAGAAATTATACATCACCTTCTTAGAGGTTATGGTTAGAAAGGCGATAGTGTGATTGAGTTAGTTGAATCGTCAAAATCAGCTAGTTGATATTTTCACAAATCCATTGCAAAAGAAAACCTGGTTCTTCACTTATTCAAATGAGGTTTCAATTAAATGTTTTTCAAAGTGATTTTTTAAAGAAATGTGAATTTAAGTGAAATTGTGACTTGTGAATTTCTGCAGTTAAAGTGCTATTTTTTTCTTGAAATCTATTTTACAATCAACTGCTAGCACTGTATTTTTCGAAAAATACATGCTCACAATCGTTGTTTACCTAAAATAATTTTTCTCCCATATTCTGGCTGCCATCACCAACTTTCAAACTAAGTTTAAAACAACTACTTCACAGATTTTTGAGACTCATAATTAGCTTTTACCTGTGTTTGATAAAATATTCTCTTCATGGTCTCAAATATGTTTTTCTTCAAGTTTTGATGATCACTTACAAATCAGCAATGGTTTTTTTACCTTGTCAAATAGCTGTGACATTCGATTCGCAAACTTTATCATATATTGACCCTCTTTGATCATGACAAAAAGGGGGAGAGAAATATAGGGTTGCATATGAGCATATAGAACTTGCATACTATGCATCTAGTCAGGGGGAGCATCATGATAGGGGGAGCATCATATATATATTATCTGTTTGAACTAACCTCCCACCTTGAGATGAGTTAATGTTTTGTCATCATAAAAAAAGGGGAGAATGTGGATACCTGTGTTGCAGGTTATCTAATATTGCAGGATTAGTTTTGATGATGAAAAAGACAAAGCCAAGTTGATGGCCAAAGGAATGAGAGTGTCAAAGCAAAGCTGATAAAAAGTATCATATATTCAAAAGTCAATCCAAGACAATGAAGCCCAAGAATTGAAGATTCAAGTTTAAGGGTAGTCCTTAGGGCTTGGGTGAGTCTTAGGAATTGTGTAAGCTCTTTTCGAAGGTCAGCTCGTATCTCAAAGTCTCACACACTCACAAAGTTTTTTAAAGGTGCATGCATATTTACGTAAACATTCTTATCACCTTTTAAATAACAAAATCGATTTTTCTCATGCATAAACAAATATCAAAATCGATTTTCAGGTAAAATAGAAAAGGTAGAAATCGATTGTCAGGTCATGTCCTTCAGTACATAAATCGATTTCTGAGCCAAATATTTTTTAAGGGAAGAATCGATTCCCAATCTTTTGCAAATAACTGAGAATAGATTCCCACTTGTCTCAGGCAAGCTGAAAATCGATTCCTACATATTTTATCTTAGTGAAGAATCGATTCCTAGCCTCCCGGAGATCCTAAGAATCGATTACATCCATTTTACAAACAAATCAGAATCGATTCCTAGATCAGATCAAGCAAATGAATCGATTCCTAGATCCATTCCAATTAACAAAGAATCGATTCCTTTAAACATTTTCAACGTGAGATCTGGATTTTCAAAATCTATAAATAGAGGCTTCACCACCTCCATTTAACAACCAACCCATTCTCACGATCTATCACTTCTGAAAAACTCTTATATTTTATTTGTGTTCTTCTCGCACCGCTGGTCCGTCAAGAGCTGATCCTACGTTAAGAGTTAGTTGGGGTTGTGTCCTTCAAGTTGTAATATCTGCCTACACTAAGAGGTATTTCTGTATTTACATTACTGTTATATTGTTGTTATAATTTGTACTAGAGAGTGGGGTATCTCTCTAGGGGTAGCTGCATGTACTAGGAAGTGGGGTATCTTTCTAGGGCAGTTGTTGTAACAAGGGTGGGGTATCTCTTGTTGTTGTGCTATTAGATTTTAGGGCTCTTTATAGGTGGGGTATCCTAGTAGAAGAGTGCCTGAGTCTGTAAAGGTTTTCCAAGGCACCTGTAAGCCTTGTTGTTTTGGTTAGTGGAAAATCTCACAAGGGTGTGAGGACTGGACGTAGGTCACTAGGAGGTGACCGAACCAGGATAAATCTCTGCGTGCTTTACTGCTTTCCTGCTTTACTGTTATTCTACTTTACTGCTTTATATTCTAATTCCTTCGCTTCCACTTAACCTGCGCGAAAATTGATCTAAGTCATTGAAAAGGGGAAAAACGTTTTCGAAAGATCTGAAAAGTTTTTAAATCTCAATTCACCCCCCCTCTTGAGACTGAAGCCACTTGGTAACAAGTGGTATCAGAGCTAGACTCTTGTATAAAGGGCCTAGCAGCTTCAAGAGAAATGGCTTCCGGTTGGTCTACGCAAGAGGGTGCATCTCTTTTCCGTCCTCCGGGATTCAACGGAGAAGACTACGCATATTGGAAAGAAAGAATGAGAATTTTTATTGAAGGGGTAGACTTAGATGTTTGGGATGCTGTGGAAAAAAGACCTTTCGTCCCCACACACATAGTAGATGGTATTCTTACAATAAAAAATAGAAATGAATGGTCTGATGATGAGAAAAGAAAAGTGCAACTTAATTTTCGTGCTAAAAACATTATTACTTCTGCTTTGAGTGCTGATGAATTTTTTCGAGTTTCAAACTGTAAAACTGCCCAAGAAATGTGGGATAATCTCCAAGTTACTCATGAGGGTACAAATGAAGTGAAAAGGGCAAGAACAAATACTCTTACCAGAGAGTACGAATTGTTTAGAATGAATACAGGTGAAACAATATCAGAGATGCAGAAAAGGTTCACTCACATAGTGAACAAGTTGAGTTCATTAGGAAAATCATTTCCTCCCGAAGACTTGATCAACAAAGTGCTAAGATGCCTAAACAGAGAATGGCAACCAAAGGTGACTGCAATAACTGAGTCAAGAAACTTGACTACCATGACTCTCGCCACCCTGTTTGGGAAACTACTAGAGCACGAGTTAGAGCTCACTCGCCTAGCAGAGCATGAAGGAAAAGACAAGAAGAACAAAAACTTAGCTCTCAAAGCTTCCAGTTCAAGCTCATCCGACGATAGTGATGATTCGGAAGATGAAGATGAAGACGAGGAGAAAATGGAACTAATGGTTAGTAAATTCAAAAAGTTCATGAGAAGGGAAAGATCTCTCAAAAAGAATTCTCCAACCAAAAGAGGCTCAAGCAAAGAAAACTTCTCAAGTCCTCCAACTTGCTACGAATGTGGTAAATCCGGACACCTGACGATGAAGTGCCCGAACTTAGAAAGAAAATTGTCAAAGTTCAAGAAAAAGGGGTCCAAAGGAAACAATGGTAGAAAAGCCTACATAGCTTGGCAAGACAATGACATGAACTCAACAAATAACTCAGAAAGCGAAAAAGGTCAAGTTGCTCTCATGGCCGACCACGACAGCGAAAGTGAAACTGAGGTATATTCTAACTCTGAATCTTTACAAGATGCCTATGATGAATTATATGAAGCATTTACTGAATTGCATGATAAATCCTTAAAACTAGCTAAAGCATTAGATAAATCTAAGAAAGTTATCACTCATCTTGAAAATGCTGTTACTGCTTTAACTAAAGAAAAGTCAGAGCTTAGAAAAGAAAATGATAGCCTTGCATGCTTTAAAGAAAATTATACTTGTGATAAATGTGTTGAATCTGAAAAGAAAATTCATGAACTGGAATGGACTGTTGGGAAATTGTCTAGTTTACAAAATGTGCATCATAGATTCCCTAGAAACAAACCCGTAGAAAGGCATGTTCATTATAAACCAAAATTTTCCACTAGACCTTATATTACATGTTATTATTGTGGTAAACCTGGACATACAGCTTCTGTTTGCAGGGCAAGAGGTAAACAAAATATGAAAAAGGTGTGGGTTCCCAAAGGAACCATACCAAACACTAACCCACAAGGACCCAAAGAATTTTGGGTACCTAGAACCTTGTTTTAGATCATTGCAGGTATGCTTCAAGGTATGGGGGCAGATTGATACCTTGACAGCAAAGACTCAAAGCGCATGACCGGAGACGTAATAAAGTACTTAACACTCACCCCCGGAAAAAGCTGTCATGTGACTTGTGATAGATAGAGGAAGAATCACCGGTAAAGGTCAGATTGGTTAAATTTTTATTCACCTCTATTTTGAAAATGTGCTTAAGAATAGTTTATTAAGTCAAATATGTGACTAGTGAAACAGAGACTAATTTCATGCATCATTAAGAACAATATCTATAAGGCATGATTAGAGTAACAGGAATCAACAAAAGTATTCTGGTCAACCCTCTAGGACTGATCATATAGAAATTATACATCACCTTCTTAGAGGTTATGGTTAGAAAGGCGATAGTGTGATTGAGTTAGTTGAATCGTCAAAATCAGCTAGTTGATATTTTCACAAATCCATTGCAAAAGAAAACCTGGTTCTTCACTTATTCAAATGAGGTTTCAATTAAATGTTTTTCAAAGTGATTTTTTAAAGAAATGTGAATTTAAGTGAAATTGTGACTTGTGAATTTCTGCAGTTAAAGTGCTATTTTTTTCTTGAAATCTATTTTACAATCAACTGCTAGCACTGTATTTTTCGAAAAATACATGCTCACAATCGTTGTTTACCTAAAATAATTTTTCTCCCATATTCTGGCTGCCATCACCAACTTTCAAACTAAGTTTAAAACAACTACTTCACAGATTTTTGAGACTCATAATTAGCTTTTACCTGTGTTTGATAAAATATTCTCTTCATGGTCTCAAATATGTTTTTCTTCAAGTTTTGATGATCACTTACAAATCAGCAATGGTTTTTTTACCTTGTCAAATAGCTGTGACATTCGATTCGCAAACTTTATCATATATTGACCCTCTTTGATCATGACAAAAAGGGGGAGAGAAATATAGGGTTGCATATGAGCATATAGAACTTGCATACTATGCATCTAGTCAGGGGGAGCATCATGATAGGGGGAGCATCATATATATATTATCTGTTTGAACTAACCTCCCACCTTGAGATGAGTTAATGTTTTGTCATCATAAAAAAAGGGGAGAATGTGGATACCTGTGTTGCAGGTTATCTAATATTGCAGGATTAGTTTTGATGATGAAAAAGACAAAGCCAAGTTGATGGCCAAAGGAATGAGAGTGTCAAAGCAAAGCTGATAAAAAGTATCATATATTCAAAAGTCAATCCAAGACAATGAAGCCCAAGAATTGAAGATTCAAGTTTAAGGGTAGTCCTTAGGGTTTGGGTGAGTCTTAGGAATTGTGTAAGCTCTTTTCGAAGGTCAGCTCGTATCTCAAAGTCTCACACACTCACAAAGTTTTTTAAAGGTGCATGCATATTTACGTAAACATTCTTATCACCTTTTAAATAACAAAATCGATTTTTCTCATGCATAAACAAATATCAAAATCGATTTTCAGGTAAAATAGAAAAGGTAGAAATCGATTGTCAGGTCATGTCCTTCAGTACATAAATCGATTTCTGAGCCAAATATTTTTTAAGGGAAGAATCGATTCCCAATCTTTTGCAAATAACTGAGAATAGATTCCCACTTGTCTCAGGCAAGCTGAAAATCGATTCCTACATATTTTATCTTAGTGAAGAATCGATTCCTAGCCTCCCGGAGATCCTAAGAATCGATTACATCCATTTTACAAACAAATCAGAATCGATTCCTAGATCAGATCAAGCAAATGAATCGATTCCTAGATCCATTCCAATTAACAAAGAATCGATTCCTTTAAACATTTTCAACGTGAGATCTGGATTTTCAAAATCTATAAATAGAGGCTTCACCACCTCCATTTAACAACCAACCCATTCTCACGATCTATCACTTCTGAAAAACTCTTATATTTTATTTGTGTTCTTCTCGCACCGCTGGTCCGTCAAGAGCTGATCCTATGTTAAGAGTTAGTTGGGGTTGTGTCCTTCAAGTTGTAATATCTGCCTACACTAAGAGGTATTTCTGTATTTACATTACTGTTATATTGTTGTTATAATTTGTACTAGAGAGTGGGGTATCTCTCTAGGGGTAGCTGCATGTACTAGGAAGTGGGGTATCTTTCTAGGGCAGTTGTTGTAACAAGGGTGGGGTATCTCTTGTTGTTGTGCTATTAGATTTTAGGGCTCTTTATAGGTGGGGTATCCTAGTAGAAGAGTGCCTGAGTCTGTAAAGGTTTTCCAAGGCACCTGTAAGCCTTGTTGTTTTGGTTAGTGGAAAATCTCACAAGGGTGTGAGGACTGGACGTAGGTCACTAGGAGGTGACCGAACCAGGATAAATCTCTGCGTGCTTTACTGCTTTCCTGCTTTACTGTTATTCTACTTTACTGCTTTATATTCTAATTCCTTCGCTTCCACTTAACCTGCGCGAAAATTGATCTAAGTCATTGAAAAGGGGAAAAACGTTTTCGAAAGATCTGAAAAGTTTTTAAATCTCAGTTCACCCCCCCTCTTGAGACTGAAGCCACTTGGTAACAACTGGATGTGCGTCCTGTTGGGTGGTCACGAAAGTCTCACCTAGAGTTTGGTCCCTCTTAAGAATGCTGGCACTCCTAATAGCTTGCCTATTGTTGTTGATCAGTGTTCTTAATTGGGGTCGTTGGCTCTATGAACCTTATGTAGGACTCTTTAGAGCTACCCTTTGAAAGGTTCACTTAACAGACAGGCCCTAGACCTATTCTCTAAGGAACCCTCGTAAGACACAAAGGAGCCTCATACCCCTGCACTCAAACAAACACTGATACATTTTTCGGTCTTCTGAAAACAAAATTCTCAAAAAATCATATGTTATTTTGGCAAATTATTCTTTAGCATACCTCATTCATTTTTACCTGCCCCTTTTGCATGGTATAAAAATAAAAACAAAAAATTTAACCTTTCATTCTTCATGCATTTCTATAACCGCCGGGGAATTGTAAGACTTTCTTTCTGACAATATGGATCAAATATTTGCATTAATAAAATAAGTTTCTTTCAGTTCTGCGTCGAACAGAAACCTACGATTTCCCCCGGCGCGACACGAAAGCATACATTTGCATTGCATGCACATTCATCAGTTCATTCATGTACTTACGAAAATAGAAAAATTAAAAAAATTAACAGAGAGTAAAAGGGCAAGCTGGTTCATCAACATTGCTACCAGACTAGTTCTCAAACAAGAAAAATGGCCGAAGAGGATAATCAGACTCAAAAAGAAGACATTGCAAAGCTGAAGGCTCAAATGAGCGAGATGATGGTATTGAAAGATCAAATGACCGAGATGATGGCGCTGAAAGATCAAATGTATGAATTCGTGAAACTCCTCGAGAGAGAAAATGTAGATGAAGGTGTTTCGGCAGGGAATACTGAGAACAATGCTACATGTCTCCCTCCTCCTCCTAGCTCCGAGACTCCATACACCGCTGGAGTGAACGCCCAGAGTTACCAATGGCTCCCTTACGGTCTCCCAGCTGGTTACGCTCCTCCTACCATGGAAGCCAATCCAGAGGAAGGGCCTTCAGGAGTCGCTGGACCTTCATCTCAAAATAGAAATGCAGAAATACCGCGAGTTCACTTCTCAAGTCCTGCGACTGCACCACAGGTCATTCCACAGGGTTATACTCCGTCACCAGTAGTAATTCATCATGCTCCTACACCGAACTCCGCTGCAATGCCCATGGTTCCTCCCCACTACAACATGAGAGGACCCTCTCATAACTACTCAATGGAGGACTCTCATCCCAAGGACAAATATCAGATACTAGAAGAGCGCCTGAGAGCAATTAAAGGATTCAATGTCGGCGCAAGGGATGCATATGATCTGTGTCTCGTCCCTAATGTGATTATCCCACCCAAGTTCAAAGTGCCTGACTTCGACAAATACAGAGGGGTAACTTGTCCCGCTAGACACCTGACCATGTATTGTAGAAAAATGGCCGCATTTGCACACGACGACAAGCTGCTCGTCCATTACTTTCAGGACAGCTTGACTGGGGCAGCCTCAAGTTGGTACATGCAGTTGGAACGCACCCACATTCGATGTTGGAAAGATCTGGCCGACGCTTTCTTAAAGCAGTACAAATACAACATCGATATGGCTCCTGATAGAGCACAGTTGCAGAATATGGTGAAAAGAAACAAAGAATCATTCAAGGAGTATGCCCAGCGTTGGAGAGGGTCAGCAGCGCAGGTAGTTCCGCCTCTACTCGAGAAAGAAATGGTATCCATGTTCATAGATACGTTGCAATCACCCTTCTATGACAGATTAATTGGGAGCGTATCCTCTAACTTCTCAGACATGATCACCATAGGAGAAAGGTTGGAGAAGGGAATGAGAAACGGGAAAATCTCTCACGGTTCGGCCGAAACCAATAACCCAAGGAAGCCATTCGCAGGATTTTTTAGAGGTAATGAAGGGGAAACTAACTCCATAACAAGATCAGTGAAAGCCTCTTACACTTCCACAAACCGTCCTCAAGCCCTGCACTTCTCTACCCAAACCACTAAAAGCCATAAACCACCAAACTACCCAGAAAGGAGACATGTACAGTTGGATCCAATTCCCGCATCCTACTCAGATCTGTTCAACCACCTCACTAGTCACAACCTAATCTCCCCCCGCCCGATGAGGCCCATTGAACCTCCTTTCCCGAGAGGCTATGACCCGAACGCCACTTGCGAATTTCACGCAGGCGCAATTGGGCATTCAGTAGAAAACTGCAAGGCACTGAAACATGTGGTTCAGGATCTGATCGAATCCAATTGGTTGAGCTTCAATGAGGATGCTCCGAATGGAGGCGCTAACTCTTTGCCAGGGGCATGAGAAGTCATCCGTCCGTGCTTTTGAAGGCGATCAGAGGGCTAAAAACAACATCATCAACCTTGTGCGCCTTTGTCCTGCACTTGAAGCACTTATGAATTGGGAGATTGTTGATTTTCTTGTGATTTTCGGTTCAAAGTAAATGTTACGTAATGCAAATCCTATGGCTCTGCCCAAAGCCTTAGGACATTTCAATAAGGGCATGAATGTTTCTTTCCAGTATCAATATTAATAAAATAGCATTTTGAATTCTCCGATAAATTCCTTTTACTCATTTGCTCGCTTTACTTTTTCTTTTATCCTTCTTCAAATTTCTACTAATGCAGACTTAAATAACTTGTCCTTGAAAATAACAACGTCGGTAATTCATGTCATAACTTTGATCGCCCCATTAATCAAACCAAGGAATATGTTGAAGATAACTGGGAAACTCTTCCAGAGGTAATGATAATAACGGAACAAAAGGATAAAGTGACCCAGCCTCGTGTGGAATCAAACGAAATGATTAAATGGGGCACAGAAGAAGGCAAAACGGTGTTAAAATTAACATCACACCAAAGGGATAGCAAATCAAGAAAGTTCGCTTACAACACCTTGTCTGACATAAGACGCCCACTGGTGTAAAAAATCCGTGATTGTCGAGAACTATGGTCTGCCGTTACGGCTTTCCTAAAAAGATCGTCACGGACAGTGGTGAAAGGGCTACGCAAGGACTCTAAGTCGAGCATCATGATCCCTCCCCATACCGCCCAAAAAAAATGGGGTAGTTGCGACAACAAACAAAGAATATCAGGGATAATAGTGACACTTCACCTTACATGGAGATCAGACCTGGTTCATACTTCAACAGGGGCAACCCCGTTCGATGGGAGTAATACTTCCGTTAAACCTCACCAAATACAAGAACGGTGGTCTTATGTCATATCAGAAAAGAATAAAGAAAATTTAACAAGAAAAGAATAAAGAAAACTTAACAGAAGAAAGTCTTTCCTCAACAATTTTAAGGAGACTTGGTGCCCAAGAAAGTCATACCCAAAAGGATTCCCGCAGGAGATGGACCTCGAACTATAAAGGACCTTACATGGTAAAGAAATCATTCTCTGGAAGAGCCTTAATTCTCACAAAAATGGACGGGGAAGACCTCCCACTCCCGGTGAACTATGCCTAAAAAAAGAGTATAGAAAAATGAGAAAGATGAGCCAAGCAAAAATAAGCTCGCTAGGTTGAAAATGAGAAAGATGAGCCAAGCAAAAATAAGCTCGCTAGGTTGAAAACCCGGAAAGGCGGCCTAGGCAAAAGTTAGAGCGACCCGGTGGATTGAAAATCCAAAAGGGACAATCCAGGCAAAAATTAGGGTCAGGAAATGGGACTAAACAACATTGGGGCAATCAACACTTCCAAAAGTCGGATGATGAGTGATCAAGGTCGTGAGCATGGGTGGCCAACACCGTTACTTCAAGGACACTAACTACCGAGAAGTCTGCTTAGTATTTCAGCTTTCCTATTCTTTCAATAAAATTCCTAACGTAATCTTAAGTCGGTGTGCCTTCTGCACATTTGGCCTCCAATGTCAATATCAAACACTTTTCTTTCTTTTTACTTCCGTCTATTTTTGAAATGATGTTTTGTGATAATTGATACTGAATTGAGAAACATGTGGCATAATCAAAAGTATTGCAATCATTACGAAATTTCCGAGAATCACAGAAGAGATATAGTCTTTCATTAAAACACTTATAAAGAAGAAAGGAACTGCGTGAATAGAACAATAAATGCGTGATCATTTCAAATGATAAGTCCCAGTAATGTGCAATTGACTTAGCAGTACGAATACACTTGCTAGCCTCGTAACCCCATGCCGGGAGTCCTGCGAGTTGAAGGACCAGCAAAAAGAGAAGCCCGAAAAGAAAAGCAAAAAAAGAGACCAAAAAGGCAACAAAAAAAAAAGCCAAAAGAAAAATCATCCACATCCCATCATGCATTCACATATGTTTCATTCATCCCATCGGACACCTACCATTTCACACACCTATATTGCACGCATGCATCATTCATCGCATTGTTAGACATTCCAAGTATAGATAGCTTTTCCCTTGTCAGGTAAATGCATTCATTAGGTATGTGTTAGAGAAGTACGCCATGTGTCAAACCCAGTAGTTTGTTTCCTCAAAGTCAGTGCTCCAAGCACCGGTCTCGTATCACAATTCAGACCCTCGGACCCCAGCAGTCCCTCGCAGCCCCAGCGCTGTCTTAATTTAGACCTCCAATGGTCATTCATTCTAGATCGCACGTCGCGTTATCGAGCAACCGACGGATCATCCGACCCCAGGTCCATCAGTTCAGTTCGACCCAGTATGTCAAAGCAACGACTTCGAACTCTACCCTCAAGATCATTATGTCGCCACTGAGCGCGACGGATCATCCGACCCCAGGTCCTTCAGACTAGCTGTGTCAGCCTAAGACATGGTGGACGTCCTTGGAGGTGAGCAAATTAGGTCAACGACCTGATCTTGCCCCTCCGGCCGCTCGAAAAAGGCCACCCCCGAGCATACCATTTTACTAGTACCATTGCTAGTTTGTGCTCTTTTGGACCCCCAGTGGTCCTTCAAAGCCCCAGCGCACCTTCGGACCCCAATTGGTCCTTTAGGGTTTAGGCAACCCCTTGGAGCCTCAGTTCTCCCTTAGAGCCCAAATGCTCTTCCAGAGCCCCAAGGCTCCAGATCCCCAGCGATCATTTCTTTATTGTTCTCGGTTAACACGCCAAGTATTAATCGTCCCTCTTTTCCCTAACTCATCTTCCCCCTAAGCGAACAAAATTAGAGTCTATTCTATCTTTATTTTTATTTCTACTACGAAAATCTGAAAACCATTCACTTTTTCTAGTAAAACATAAATAAAGAGGGGCAGCTGTAATACCCCAATTTTGTCCGCTCTCTTTCTTATTACAGTCCTTTTTATTTAATTCACGTGTCATAAGTCCTAGGTGACATTACTACGAGAAAAGTTTGCGACTCATTCATTTCGTTTGATTGGATTGAGATACCTTTTCATCTAACTGGGCGCGGGCTTTTGTAATTGGGCTTATCGACGGTTTTTTTTGTTTTAATTGGGCCGGATTTTAGCCACTTATTCCCGTTGGGCCTATCTTTAATCATGTGATGTAATAGGCATGTTTCTTCTAATTGAGCCTCATTTTAACGCATTGTTTGATTGGGCCCGATTTTCGTTCTTGGTTCTGGCCCAACTTCACTTTGTGTTTATTCACTTGATTTTTAATAATAAAAATATAAATCAAAAATCACCAAAAATATTAAATAAAATAAAAATTAATTTACAATAATCCAAAAAATCCAAAATTACTAAATAAATTCTAAAAAACACAAAAAATAGAAAAAACAAAAACACAAAAAAACAGAAAAAACGAAAACACAAACAGCAGCAGATCCATGGGCTAATTCTTGTTGCCCAAGAGTCCAATACCTGAAATAGGAAAACAAATCAAATTAGAATCAGAAATTAATTTCCTAAACCTGAAGTTTGCCTATAAAAACAAGCTTGAATCAAAGAGAAAAAGGAGACAGAAAAATTCATACAAAATTCAGAGCGAAATAAGGGTTTCACACTGAAACCCTAATCCCAAAGTTTCAAAAAATTCTGAAACGAAGAAAGACAGAAGCAGCAACTAGGAACAGCAGTAACGAACAAGCAACAGGAAATTTTTCAGAAGCTGGAAAAGAGGTTGGTCTTCATATTTTCGTTTTGCTTCCTTAGGTTTTATCAAATTCAATACATAGTAGGCCATTTTTGCAGAGAACCGTAATTGTTATTAATCAGAAATCAGTATCACAACAGTGTATATGAACTAAAAAGAATCAAGTGGGTTCAGTTTCTGTTTTTTTTAAGTTAGAAATTTTGGCTGTGAATATTAGTGTTGTAAATAGATTAGGGTTTACGGATAATAACTTAAAATGGTTTAAGTGAAATAAAAATTAGGACAACGAAGTTGGGAACAGAACTGGATATAGGGTTCGAGGTAATCTGGCCAAAATTTTAACAATGTTTGAAATAGACTCAGTTTTAGGAAAATTAGAGTTATACAAGCAATTTTAGCAATAAAGAACAGTGGCAAAATGGAATCAGGATTAGAAGAGAAGAGAAAAGCAAAACTGAAATGGAGCTCACCTCCGGCCACCGTAGACGGTGGCCATACACCCAAGTCCGTCGCGAACCTCCCCCCATCGTGTCGCAAAACACGTCGTTGTTCCCTTTTGAACCATCGCCGTCATCGTTGACAGCACAGCGCCATGAACCGCCAAGCTGTCGCTGTCACCGTCGTAGCCTAGCCGTCATCACCGCCGTCGCCCTCCCCCTCTAACTAGCCTTCAAAATCGAACTTGAAGCAAATGACCACGGTAAGGCGGTCATCTCCGTTGCCATCCCTCCTTCCTCGCCGGCCATGAGAACGAACCAGAAATCACCCCTAAAACTCCGGCCACCGTACGGTGGCCATCACCTTCGCAAACCCTCTCTGACGTCGCAACGAGGCCATCGCCGTTTCCTCTCCCCCATCGCTGGTCTGTGCCGGCGTTATCCCTCTCTCTCCCTCATCTTCTCTCAATTTCGAAATTTTCATTTTCTCTCTCTTGGAGGTAGGAGAACGGCGCCGCAGGAGAAGGGAAAGAGAATTAGGTTTAGGTTTTCTAAAAAACGCCTTATATAGTGTGGAGACTGAGGGGCATTTCTGTCTTTTTCATTTAACTCAATACTATTTACACCTCTCATTTTCCTTTATGCACCTCCCTACGCAAGTCCATAGATTAGCAGGCCAGTCTACAAACTGGGCTGCTGCTTTTCACACCCCAGTTTAATAATACAGGCATCTGCTCTAACTGCACCCCGTTTTGTTAATGCAGCCACTTTTCGTTTTTTTTTATTTCTTTTCAAAGCAATTTCTTTTACACAAAAAAAACTATAAAAATAAATAGATGAATATTTCTTTTCCAAAAAATATAAATAGGGGACTAAGTCGACTGTACAGTCGGGTTAGTCTGCTTTTTAGGTCACTAATGAACCGTTACGGATCATGGCCTAAAATCCCTATTTAAAACAAACAAATTTCTAAATTAAAATAAACACAAACACGTTTCTTCCCACAAATCAAATTCTCAAATTAGGGGACTAAGCCGACTATACAGACGGGTTGGTCAGCGTTCTAGGACGAATGAACCGTACGGATCAAGAGTCCTAAAACCCCTAATCCAATAAAATCAAACAAACACACTTCAAACCATTTTCCAAACTCCAAAACTCTATTTTCACAAAATAGGGGACTAAGCCGACTGTACAGTCAGGTTAGTCATCGTTTTAGGACAAATGAACTGATCACTCAGGAGTCCTAAGATCCCTATATTAAAAAATACCAACCAACAAACATTTTTCTACCAAGAACTACGTGTGATTTGATTCTCTACCAAGAGATACGTAGGAGCAGAGGGCGGCCGACCTCTGTCAAATGCACTAATAAAAAACCTTTTTTAGTCTTTTCCCAAATAATCACTTTCTTAAATTCAAATAAAATATCAATTTTCCTATTTCTTTTTAATTCACAATAAAAGGGTAAAAATAAATGTTTTCAAAATTAATATTCTTTCCTACAACTAGTTAGCAGGTAACCTTCGTTAGGAAGGATGTCGTGGGGTGCTAACACCTTCCCCATGCATAACCGACTCCCGAACCCAAATCTGGTCTCAAGGACCCTTATCCAAACTCAAAGGGATTTTCCAATATTTGCCCTTAAACTAAACTTTGGTGGCGGCTTCATCTTTGAACCTTCGAGGAATCCTCACCTGGATTTTTCGGTCGCTACATGTGCTGAATAATTAAAACATACATATAAATTAAACTAGAATTTATGATCTGATTCAAATAATACAACAGATCTAGTAATATAAACATATACCTCTGCCAACGCCTTGCGAACTCGGTCTTGCACCATCACTTCCACGCCCTCCATAAGTTCTTTCATCATCCCCGCTTTATCAAATTGTGAGCTGCTCGAGGCAGAACGTGCTACATTTCCATAGTATCTCTTCAGCCCGACACCTTTTCCAGCTCCCCGAACACGCCCGGGATGCTCAGGTGTTCCAATGGCAGCAGTCAAAATATCATTCTTTCCTTCTGGAATGAAAGATCCTTGGCTACTCATAACCGTAAGTTCATCCTACAACAAAAACATGTTCACGTGTTACAACTGAATTACTTAAACAAAGCATACTTTTATTCAACTTAGATCCACACAAAATTTTACTTACAATCTTAGTTCCAACTGATGCTGACTCCTCGGATACATAAGATCCAGATTTGTTTTGCGGCCAGCCTTCCACATTTCATGACACTCTGGAGATGTAGGCTCCACCTCCAAAGAAGGATCACTAGACTCCTCCTAAATTTTTTTTATTTGATCTTCTTTCAAACTCTTCTTCAACTTTTTATTACCGCCTGGCCCCATTGTGTGGTTGTATTTATTATTTTTTTGAATATTCTTGGCAGCTTCTCTCTTAGCCTGTTACAAAGAACAAACACCACCACAAATATAACAGATCATTAATGTTTAAGAAACTAAAATATTTGTAGTTAAAACAATACCACAAACTCCTCAATAATGCGACTGTTATAAAATGTGGCCCATGTCTCGGTAGATATGCTGCTATACTTGTGACATGGCATTTTTTCACCATTTGTATCCCCATTACCAAAGACATATGTTCTGGTGAGCTTTGTCTTGAACTGTCTCCAACAAAGATTGATATGAGACATCCAAGTCTTCTCAAATTTTTTATCGTCGGGAACATCAAATGTTTGCTTTACATCATCCCAAGCAATCCTTTTTGTCTCGTCATCAACCTCACTCCAACTCATGGGCAATATGCTTATTTTTGTTCGTGCAACCACCCTAAATAGGTCTTGAATTTGTTAGCATAAGGACCAATAAGATCGCCTTTACTATCAATATCCACTCTATATTTTTGACCAGTTCGGCAACTAGAAGTGAACTTATGTAATGATGTCGGACGTCTAGTATTCTTTTTGGGAGGGTCGGCACTGGAATCATCCATGATAAGAAATCTGTCACATACAATAGAAACAAACAGTCATTGTCATTAAGTTCACCAGTACAATTTCATAGGAACATACAATAGAAACATACAAAAGAAAAAATCTGTCACATACAATAGAAACAAATAGTTATTGTCACCAGTAGAATAGAAACATACAAAAGAAGAAATCTGTCACATACAATAGAAACAAACAGTCATTATCATTAAGTTCACCAGTACAATTTCATAGGAACATACAATAGAAACATACAAAAGAAGAAATCTGTCACATACAATAGAAACAAACAGTCATTGTCATTAAGTCACCAGTTCAAAAAAAGAACAAATCTAAACTCCTTCGTATAAAATTCCTTCATTATGATCATTGCGAGTGGAACGTTCATCATCAACTTCATTGTCATCAACTGAAGTAGGCACTTGTGTTAACAAACAAGGTGTTTCGGAAATTGCAAGACTTGAATCTTCATTTTCATCACTCCCTATTTTTCCTTGTAGGACCACTGACCACTTTTTGTTAGAAGGATCTTTGACATAGAATACTTGTTTTGCTTGGTCGGCCATGATGAAAGGTTCATCATTATAACTTACCTTGTCAAGGTCCACTAGTGTAAATCCCATTTCGTCGGTACGTACATCACTGTTGTTGTTAACCCGCTTCCATTTAAAAAGGGGCACTTTAAATTCACAGTAATCAAGCACCCAAATCTCTTCAATGACACCAAAGTAAGAAATGGATGCGAGTACGGGATTAGTATCCTTTGAACTAGAGAAGTGCATTGAGGAAGCCATGACCATAACTCCACTATTTTGCATGGTACTTTTGTCATCTTTCGATTTTGTGTAAAAGGAAAAGTTATTTATGTCGTACCCGCTTCAACACACGATGTTAAAGCTAGGGCCATGTGCTAACCATCTCAAAATCTCAGAGGCACTCCCATCTTTCATAATCTCTAATTTAAACCAATCTATGAATGTGGTGTTATGCTCGTTCAATAACAATATTTCTTTCATTCGAGAGTTTTTGGCCTTTACTATCTCTTTATGGAGAGACAAGTAAGGTAATACCTCATCTGTGTTATTCAAAACATACAAATGTGCTTGAAGCACTTCAGCTCGACCCATGCTCTTAGTGGTTATACCATGTGTACCTTTACCTTGACATCTCCCTGCATAGCGAGACTTTGGTAGTCCCATAGATTTCGCTTCTGACAAGTAGTCTGAACAAAACTCAATAGCTTTTTCTGTGACATACCTTTCGACAATGGATGCTTCAGGACGATATTGGTTCTTCACATACCCTTTCAAGATCTTCATGTATCGCTCGACTGGGTACATTCACCTTAAATAAACAGGGCCGCATAATCTAATCTCCCTAACTAGATGAACAATTAAATGAACCATGATATCAAAGAACGAGGGAGGAAAAAACATCTCCAACTGACACAAGATAATAGCAGCTTCATTTTCCAACTCGTCCAATTTTTTAGGGTCGATGATTTTAGCACATATACTATTGAAGAATAGACACAATCTAGTTATGGTATGTCAGACATCTTTCGGCAAGATGCCACAAATCGCCACATGTAGTAGTTGTTGCATCAAGACGTGGCAGTCATGCGACTTCAAGCCAACTAATTTGAGATCTTTCATTGAAACTAGTCACTTTACATTTGAAGAGTAACCATGTGGCACTTTGATTCCCCGTAGACATTCGCAAAAGCTCGTTTTCTCTTTTTTTGACAAGGTATAACACGCTGGAGGCAAATATGTCCCTTTACCTGTTTCCACTGGATGTAACTGTTCTCTTATACCCATCTCACACAAATCTAGACGAGAATTTATACCATCCTTTGTCCCTTGAATGTTGAGAAGCGTCCCGATGACACTATCGCAAACGTTTTTCTCGACGTGCATGACATCAATACAATGTCTTACATCAAGATTGGACCAATATGGAAGATCAAAGAACACACCGACCTCTTCTTCCACTTTCTTTTCTCCTTGGACTGCTTCTGCTTTTTGCCGAATACAACTTTGATGTCCTTAACCACTTGATAGACTTCTTCTCCGGTCAAGGCATTTGGAGCAATGTCATTTTCCTGGCACCCATTAAAAGCTTTCTTCAACTTGCGATATCTGTGATTAGGTTTGAGAAATTTCCGATTCCCAAGGTAGACCGTCTTCCTTCCATGTTTGAGTTGATGGTGGCACGTGCCTTCTGCACAAATAGGACAACCTTTATGCCCCTTGACACTATACCATGACATTTGCATTAGCAAACAAGCGTATGAACCTGGGTATTATTGGAAGATACAATAAAACCTTGGCAGGGTAACCCTTTGTGTTGTTGTCGTCACAACTAGATTCACCCGACTTCACTTTGTAGCGCGACCAATTACACGTAGGGCTCTTATGCAACTTCTCAAAGTCTTTCCAATACAATATGCAATCATTTGGACATGCATGTATTTTCTGATACTCCACACCCAACAGACACAATATCTTCTTCGCATCATATGTACGTTTTGGCAATGTGTTACCTATGGGAAGCATGTCTACCAACAGCTCAAGCAATTCAGTGAATCCCTTATCAGTCCACCCATTTATCGCCTTCAGATTGATCAATTTTAACATCGCAAACAGCCGTGTGTATTTTGTGCAACCCATATACAGAGGTTCTTCTTTGTCTTTGCACAAAGTATCATATTCATGCGCTCGCTTAAAAGATTCAGGACCAATGTCACGTATCATATCCACCATTCGATCATCCATATCTTCATCGACTTTCTCTCCTTTGGACACACTTGGGTTGTCGGTTGATTCACCATGCCATATCCATGTGGTATAATTGGGACAGATCCCATAAACAAAGAGATGGTCTCGTATTACATTTGATGGTTGTGGGGCTCGATTCACACAAAAACAACAAGGGTAGGAAAAAGTTTTGGGAACATCAGTTTTGGCAATATGTGCTTGAGCAAAATTTATAAACTCTTCGACTCCGTTCGCATACTCATCACTTTGCAACCAACTACGACGATGGCTACACTCCAAAATAATAGACCAAGTATTGTCAAAACAAAATCAAACTATCACATCAAACCAACAACAACAATTAACAGTTAGTTATACAAGCATATCCTAACTAAGTTGAACACAACAGAACTGGAAAAATGCTCCCTCTCAACACTAGATTCCAGAGAACAACGACCAACAATTTTGCCAATGTTTTTACACCCCAAGTCAAGAAAACAATCATTTTCCTCCAAAAGTCATATACTATTGCTATTGCTAACACACTTCCATCACACAGTAAGTTGCAAATAATGAGTAAACAATGAATCAATGAACATAAAGATAGAACACACAGCAACCAAGAGAGAAAGACTCACAAGTTTAGTAGGTGAATAGGTGATGAGGGTGAACTTTTTATCACTGTGATAGACTCTGTTCAACACAAAAATGACAAATCAGAAAAATTAAAATTAGGGTTTCAGAACAAAATAGAAGCAATTAGTCAAACCAGAGAAGAATACGAACCAGGTGCGACGACGAAGAGGCTGTCCTTAAGAGGAGGCCGTTTTGAAAACTTAGGGTTTCGAATATCCTTGCACTGAAACGAGGGCGAGGAAGGCGACAGTGAGCAAGGTGACAGCGAGAGTTGAGAACGGTGAGAGCGTCGTGTTCGTCGAGTTCAGAGTGAGACTGTCGTATTGTTGACGGCGAAGAAGAGTGAGAGAACCGTCTTCGATTTCAAGCCCCAAAATAGGAGTGATGGCGAAGAAGGCGACGACGAGAGCAACGGTGATGACGAGAGCAACAGGGACGACGAGGAAGATGGAGGTTCAGAGAGAGAGCGAGAGAGCCTTGAGAGTGAGACAGTTCAGAGAGCGAGAGTGAGAATGCGAAGACTAGTGTGTATGCGATGGAAGAAGTGAAAAAAAATAAAACATGACCCGTAGCGTCGGGTGTTTAAACACCCGATGCTAAATGTATTTGCTTTAGACATTTAGCATTGGGTGTTTAAACAACTGATGCCTAATGTCTAAAGCAAACACATTTAGCATCGGGTGTTTAAACACCCGACGCTAAATGTGTTTGCTTTAGACATTTAGCATCGGTTGTTTAAACACCCGATGCTAAAAGTAGGTGTGAAATATGAAATCTTCCATTTAATTGCAAAAATGCCACCGGTTCAACATTTAGCATCGGTTGTTCAAACAACCGATGCTAAATGATGCTTATAATAATGTCTTTTTTCCACTAGTGTGCTTTGGCCATTTGAGCTTGAATGAACTACATCATCATTTGATACTAATGGTTGGACACAGTGGTGGTGCCACTGTTGGATTCAGTGTCTACAAGATTGTTCATAGCAGCAATGCTTTTGTTGTTTGCAGTGGTACCTTATCCTAGGGACGCCACATATGTCCTTTTAGACATTCGACGTCTGTTCCTACGTGCCACGTGTGATAGTCGCTTAGCGAGCCTGCAATTGCAAAAAAACCTAATTTCTTCTCTCTTTTTACCTAAAATAAAATAATTAAACATCTATCAAAAAATAATTCTTAAACATGTCACCATAATTAAAATAATTCTTAAACATGTCACTGCAATTTAACATGAAAAATGGGATGTTTACATCAAATTTTAGATAACTTGGACATTCATAGCTATGCAATTTTAGTTGACATTTACTTATATTTTAAGAAACAAATTATTCATTTAATTCAAATTATTTTTTTGGCCCTTAGTACAAATGTCGAGGTGGGGGATAGGTAGAGGGAAAGTGAAGTGTACGGAGTTCGAACTTGTGTGTTTTACCACTAGGTTATGCTCTCGAGACAAAGTTAAATTTAAATTGTTGGATGAAGTGTCAAATAGTTTTGAGAATTTCTGAAAAAAAATTAAGTTACACAATAAGAATATTTAGTTTGGCGATTGGATTGTTGAAATATCTACATTGATTACCAGCCGAAGTAACTATAAACTCACACACATAGATTGAAGACCTTCAAAGATAGATAACAATAGAAAATATTTAGTCTAACAACCGGTTGTGCTAGACCATATAGATATTTACGATCACATTAATTGCATATTTCTATATTTGTTTTTATTTATTATGAAGTATCATTTAGCCACTTATTACAACAAACTTCCATTAATAATATCATTTTCTTAAACGAGGAGTAATTATATCTATATCTTTAAGCCACTTTATATAAGTGATGTTTATAGGAAACAACTAAAATTAACTTATTTCAATACTTTTTTTACTGTTATTTTTATGCACTTGTTGATTTTAAAAATTAGTATATCAAATGTTTCTTACACGAATGAGTTGACTTAGCAAAAAAGAGTAGATCTTTCAATGTTGGCCCAGTCCAACAGGTCGCCCTAATGGTCCAGTATTTTAGGCTAGATTCATTAAATAGGGCCCAAAAAGAATTGGAGTGCTTTGACGAAGCCCAATCAGCCCATGGACCAAACTGGGCCTACTTTTAAATATTGTTTTTGAGTTTTTATTTGTTGAAAATTGGGCTGGGCTGGCTCGCTGGTACAACATTTTGGGTTAGGCTATAAAAACACAACACAATAGACAATTGAGTTTACCCATCCCGTTTTTACGTTTTGGCCCAATGGATTGGACCGGGCTGGGCGACACAATTTTATAGCTCTAATAAAGAATACTCTATTATGTCTCAATTATAAGCAAAAACAACAAAGTAGGCATATATAGAGAATAATGGCTAACTTCATTTTAATTTTCTTTATCTAGCCAAATCATAATTCTGTTTTGCAAAATTACCATTTTTTTATTTAACATTTGAACAAAAAATTATTTTATTGAAAGGAATTTTGAGAATGATCTACCACTAAATATACTCAAATTTGTTAGATTTTACATTTGTCTTTATTTTTGCTATATTTGATTACCATAATAGTATGTCATATATCAAAGTTTGGATTACACTAATTTTAAAATGTCATTGAAACCACAAAGGATACTTAGTGAAATGCGATAGGTATCTAACAAGTTGCAAATTTAAATTCCCAATTATCATTTTTTTTTGTCTATTTAGATGAAACGACAAATAAACACTACGCACACACTCAACTGCTCACACTCAAGTTCGAACTCAGGAGCCGAGGTCTCATATCACCGAAATTGTTAAGGCAATCAACATTGATGGACAATTCTCAACTATGGAGGTAAATATAATTCATTTAGTAAATGCTGAAAGAGTCTAACAATTTTTGCTATCTTAAACTAGCGTCTTTCCTCACCCTAATTTTTTTAAGAAAAGGTAACTGCAACAAATGAAGGGTACGGGCAACCCAGATATCTATCTGTCTGTATATATTGGTTGGAAAATGAATCGACCTTTTGATGCCACGTATATGCTGCCATTGCAAATCTCAATTGTTTCGGTATCTGATGATACCCCCCAAATAAAAGTCTCAAAATTTTGAACTTTTTCATGCAGCTCAGCTAAACTGGCTCACACAATATTTCTAACATTTCCATCATCACGACCGTTCATCCTTTTAGGCTCCCAAATGGGACCCCATCAAGTACAATGGTCCATCCTATTTCTCTGTGGGCCAATCTTTTGTTGGCCACTCTTACCGCACGCAGTGATAGGATTTGACGCGTGTCGCTCACTCGCTACGCTTCATTAGTCATAAACAAGGAGAAAAACAAAATAAAAACCGTAGAAATAAAAATAGAAAGAAAAAGAAAATGTTACGATTAGTGCCTGGTATTCATTTATTATCCTAAACAGTAAACAGCTTTATCCAAAATTTTCAACAACAGCAAAACACATTATGACGAAAATACCCTCCCCTCCCTCTCTTAACCCGCTTCTTTGAATGAGAATAAGTGGCAAACTAGAATGGTGTTTCAATTGAAGTTGAACCTGACTACAGTCCACACAGAGGGTTTTCACTGTGAGCTTGTCTCGACGCGATTATTTTATTTTCCTTTTAAAAAATAAAATTCCTTTTTGTACAACCAAGAAGAGTAGTGACGTGTTTGTAGCCGCAGGGTTCCTTTTCAACAATGGTGCACGCAGCCGATTCGTTAAGTAAATAATGAAATAACCTAAGGATAGTATCGTCTTTTACTTTCGAAAACACATGAATGAAGAGCCGAGAAAGCAAAAACCCTGATTTTTATTATTATCGATGTGTGTGTATAAGAAACAACAGATACTGAGTGAGATCTGCAAAAAAAAAAAAACTCAACTCGAAGGTCCTTACTCACTCACTAACTCACTTCACAACAGAGTATAAAACCCATTTTCATTCACGAAATCTTTATTTGTATTTATTTTCTTGTTTCCCTTATGAGGATCCGCAAAAACGCGAAACTTTCCCCTCTTCTTTTTTCGTCTTCTTCTTCACAAGGTGGTGGTGGTGGTAATGGTTCGGTTCCGGTGGAAGCTTTTCAAACGCACGTTTGCCAACTCAACCAATCTCCATGGGATGTGATCCCCTTTGACTTTGACTCAATCAAGGTTCGTTTCTCTTTCAATATTTTCCCTCTCGTATCTCAGATCTACACTTCAACTATAAAACCCTTTCCTCTATCTTCTATTAGGGTTTTTACCTTCATTAGGGTTCATTTCCTCTTCCACACTCTCTAAATTCTCTTCGTGGAATCTTCTTCTTTACTCCTATCTCCTAATTAGGTTAATAACTATCCCTCATTTTCTCATTTCTCTCACTATTTCATATTTTTTTCTTTTCTTCACATAGTTCGAAGTCGACGATAGGTTCAACAATGGTAGCGCTGGAGATTCATTTGGAACAGTTGAAAATGAAAGGTTAGTAACATATATCTCAATTCCAATTCCTCTTGCTTAATTATTTCACTTGCTATAGATATTAGGGTTTTCATTTTTTCGATAAAAAATTTGTTGAAACCCAAACGCATGTTGTGTGTTTTGTACTGGAATGAATATGAATATTCGTTGGCTTGTAAACGATAAACAGCGTTGCATCGATGATGGATACTATAGATGACGTGGCGATGATGGTTCTTGACGATAATCACGATAATTTACATGGCAAAAAAGTCGCTGTTGATAATAATGGTTATAAAGGTTTGGGGAAAAAGAAAAACTCGTGTTGTAATGCTAGTGATGCAAAGAGTCTGCTATGTAAGAATGGAGTTAAACAAGGTCACCATTTATCTCTGCTTAGGTCACATTCACACAACAATAGCAGCAATAACGGCACCGTTAAGAAGACTCAGCTGGCAGTGGTAGCTGGTTC
The DNA here is from genome assembly GCA_039519185.1 of Astragalus membranaceus. Taxonomy (NCBI): domain Eukaryota; kingdom Viridiplantae; phylum Streptophyta; class Magnoliopsida; order Fabales; family Fabaceae; genus Astragalus; species Astragalus membranaceus. The sequence continues at coordinate 27,786,270 of CM076846.1, forward strand.
ACGACGGGGGAGACCTCGTGCGACGACAAAGAAGGGTTCGGGTTCGAGTTCGTCTTCTAACCCGAATGAATTCTACTATTATTCTGGGTTTGGGCCATTGTGGGGAAAAAGAAGAGGCGATAAAAATGGAGAAACGAGTAAGAATATTGGCATTGGAGGAGGAGGAGGGGATTCGACATTGTTGGAATCAAGCAATGTTAATGTATTAGGTGGTGTTGATAATGTTGCTGTTGTATCTAATTATGATGTTCCGTCTTCGGAGATAAATAATCTTGGGGTGTTTGATTTTGTGGATGATGATGACGAAGAAGAAGATTGTGATAATGATGATGATAATGGGAAGAAACGAATGAGGAAACCAGTGAAAGAAAGATCGTTAAAATCGCTCATGTGAATGTGAAGTGAACTTTTGTGTTGTGTGTAATAGCGGGTTAGGGGGCGGGGATATAGTAAGATCGAGGGTTGTGTTGTGTTGCGACTATTTTTATTATTATCGTAACTTGTTGTTGTACTTTTTTTTTGGGTGGACTCTCTAGTTTTACTTATACCACCCCTTTGATTTTTAGGGTTATGAAAAATAATACTACTACTAATCTTTGTTTCATATGATAGTGTGTAACCTCGTGGGTGAGGTTAGCGGGTATTTTCGTGTGTGAAGGAGGTGGACCGTAGTAGCTGTCTGAATCTATTAGTGTTTGAGATTAAAGGGTGTATTGGTAAATTAACCTTTTTCTTCACAGAGTAATTTTTTTAATGTTTTTTTATCACATGAGCCATTATTATTATTTTACTTTCTCTATCTTATCTTTCTTTTTCCCTTTTTATGTCTCTTTTCTATATACTTTCTATCTCTCTCTTCTTTATATCTCTAACTCCCTATTTAGGAAGTGTTTTTTTGTTTTTATTTTGGGGTTCATTCGCCTCAATGCTTCCATATATTCCAATGCTGTTTCCAGAAACGGAGGATTGGACTTTTTAAATTAGCAGTTCTATCCATGCATAAATATACTGTGGGCCACCATGGTAGCATATTTTGAAATTGTTTCTTTTTTGGGCATTGTTTTCTCTTATTTTTATTTTGGTATCTTAGAATGGCACCACGCCATCACCCATTGATATCCGGTATCCACCCTTTTATTTCATAAGAAAAATGATAATCATAGAAATTTGAATCTGACCTTTTCCTATGGCCAGCGTTTTATTTATTTCGTTAGCCACAAGATTAGCATTGGCAAAAGAGATAAAGATTTTCGGTCAAAAAAAACAGAGATAAAGATTGAAGTGTGAATTTGGAAATTAAAATAATAAATGATAAATACAAAAAATGCTAGCAATACTCTCTTTAACAATTTCCTACTAACACATAGGGATGACAATCGGTACCCTATAGGTAGGGTACTATAGTGGCCGTACCCGAGCTCGCACATGTATGTGCAGGGTATTATAATGCCCGTCCCCGTACCCTCTGGGCACCAAGTGCCCATGGGCATACCCATTACCCGCACTTTAACAGCAAAAAATAATAAATAATATTAAAAATATTATAATTTAATTTAAAAAGTCATTATTTTTTTGTATATACTAATTAAAATATTACACATGATAGCATTTAGTGAATTAAAAACATCTAAAATATTAGTAGCTTGGATTTATTTTTTTAAAGTTGGATATACTTAAAATTGTAATAATAGTAACTATATATATATATATGCGGGTGCGGGCCTGGAGCGAGCTGGGTACCTTAGTGCCCGTCCCCAAGCCCGCGCCCATGTGTGCGGGTAATTACCCGCCCGTTTGCAGGCAATTTTTGCGGGTACCCTATGGACATGGGCTCAATTGCCATCCCTACTAACACACTCTATGATTCATTGAAATTTATGTGGGTCTCACAACTTAGGAAATGGGATCCATTAACTTAGTGGAACCCACATGGATTTCGCTCAATCATAGAGTTGGTAGGAGAGTGCTAAAGAGAGTGTTGTTAGAGCTCGTCTAAATACAATATTGTCGTACATCGTTTCATGAAGTTGCTTGAATGATCTCTTTCACTTTGTATGGTCACTTTCGCACCATCTAATCTCTAGTAAAACTCTTGAGTCTTTACTATTATAATATTCTTTATAAATGAAAATTTTGGGGTGAGCGGATGACGACTTAGTCCAGGAATCAAAGAAACTGGGAGGAAGTATTCTCTCCAACTTACAGATAATGAATGAAATATTCTACTCCATCTTAATAAGATCATCCTTTCCCAATGTTGAAGAGCACAATATTTTATAAAATTTGACTCACTTCATTCCCAAAAAAAAATTGACCCACTTCAAATGGTTCCAAAACACACTTTGGTAATGAACTAAAAGCAATTGTAAGCAAACACTCCATGAATACATGATAATCATGACTTTTCATCACATACATCTTCCCAGTGTTCACATCCGCACATCTTGCAAGGTTAGAAGAATAACCATCTAGCATCCTCAATCTTTTTAACCATTAGCAAACATCTTTTGCTTCATTGGGTGTTAGACAGTATTTGACTTTGGGATTTAACATCTTGCTAGTAACCATTGGCACCAAATTCAAATTGTATCGACTTTTGCTACAGTAAAGAGCAAAATCCTATCTAGCCTTATTACTGTCTTTGGTTCTATCTTTCACATTCATCACAGTGTAAAATATGTTGTCAAAGAAATTCTTCTTAAGGTGCATAACATCGAGATTGTGTCTCAATAGATTATCTTTCCAACATGGGAGATTCCAAAATATGATTTTTTTGTCCAGTTATGCGCCCGTCCATAACCATCCAATCAGGGGAGCACACCTACCTCTGTGGCATGTGACAAATCCATAACTCTGCTGCAGATTTCACCTGATGTCAACAATGGCGGTGGTCCATCTGTTTCAACTACCCTCTCTTGAAGGCCTTCTTGTTCGTTCTTAATTCTTGACCTAGTTGTAAAAATCTACGATGTGAGTCAAACCAATAACTCTTTCCCCCATATTTTAGCGTAAACGCCTTTAATTAGTGGGAACATTTTGTGGGTCTGAGGCAAAATCTAAATGCACTCGATCAAAGTGTTTCCATGCTTCACCGTCAGATGGGTGGCGTAAAATGTCTGAGATACGCCTCATAATGCCACGTCATTTTCTTCGTAATTTCGGTCGATGCAAACATTCTCTGCAACTTTGGAACGATTGGCAAATAGAACATCGACTTTACAGGGACGGATTTATAATTACGTTTTCCCGCTTCCAACATCGGTTTTACCAATTTCGTTGTCGTAAAACAACATGTGCCCATCCACACAACAATCACTCTTCTTACATTCCAATCCCAGCTTTGAAACTAACATTTTAGCTTCATAATAACTTTTTGGCAAATTATCCTTATTAGGTATCGCTTCTAACATCATTATAATCACATAATCTATATCCAACTCAGAAATATTACTCACGAACTTGAGAGCTAAATGCTTCACACACATAGATAATTTTGACTATGGCGAGCCTTCAAACGATTTATTTGACTCTCTTAACAAATTATAAAATCTATGTGCTTCTTCATTTGGAAGTTCATCATGATCGTCATACTGAGGCTCATCAAATGACACATTCACCTCGAGAGAATCACAAATCATGCTTTCCATCGACTCAAATTGTTCATTAGATGGAATACCAACACCAGAATTGCTTGAAGCCCCTACATCAAAATTTGGAACTCGTTCTCCATGGTCCACCCAAATCCAGGAATTAGGCCTAAACCCGAAACGATATCTGATTTCATCATCGGTCATAATAGGTACATCGTCGCAATTAATGCATAGAAATTTAATCCCCTTCCTATTAAGCCAATTCATGTTGCCACGCTACCATAATAAACTCTTCAACCCTAACTACAAAAGATTGCTTCAAACTCGCTCTTCCCGGATATAACCGATCATACATCCAACCACAGTTAAATTGATTCCAATTCATCTACACGCATTTAAAAATGCGTTAGATTCTCATAACATTCCCAATAACCTATCAAGTTAGTGGCATCGATATGATCTCAGTGGAGATGACTTCGAGCTAAATTTGGGGGTGACAGCACAAAAATGTTTTCCATCCAAGTAGTGAAATAAGTTATTTCTAACTCCCAACCCTACCGTTGTTAGTATCGTCTCGCAATTATCTCAATGGAGATGATTTCGAGCAAAATATGGGGGTGAGGGACATCACTCACCCTTTTCCATCAACAACACACAATAACAACATCCAATATAGTCGTCTAACCTAAGGTTCATCGAACATCAAAACAACAATTTAACACAATTTCAATTAACAACCCTAACAACAATCCCAAGTAGGTAGCTCTGTTGGCGAGCTAAGGGATATACCGAAGAATTGCACCAAAGGAGTGCAAGAAGGAGGTCACGGGTTCAAACCCGGAAAACCAACATTTCCCCTCTCCCCCACTAACATTGCCTATAAAAAAACATCCCTAACAACAACTTAACACAATTTCAATTAACAACAACATTAATCATACACAATTTCAAATTCACAATCCTATTCTACATTTCAAAATTCTATCACTTCAAAATCTGGCAACAACCTTTCTAATTAACAACAATTTTTATCTACAATTCTATACACAATCAAAACACATACAACAACCTTTCAAATTTCACAATCCTAAACACTAAAAACAACTTTTCTAACAACAACAGTTTTATTCTACGATATACACATTTCAAACTCACATTTCTCAATTTCAATTAACAACAACATCAGTCATACACAATTTCAAATTCACAATCCCAAACACTAACAACAATATTTCTATTTCACATTTTAAATTCACAATCCTAAACACTAACAACATTTCTAACAACAATCTTTCTATGAAAACTACATTTATTCTACAATAATCACATTTCAAATTTCAATCATAAACCATGTAACAATAAACCTAAAAAAGCACCTAAAAACAAAAAAGATTCAAAAACTAACCTCTAGGAAGAGAGAGAGAGGAGTGAGAGTAGAACTACTTTCGTGGTGGTGGAAGTGAAATATGGGAAGAGGGTTTGTGGAGAGAGAGAGAGAGAGAGAGAGGGACGACTAGACAGAGAGACGGTTAGAGAGAGTAGAATGGGGATGAGAGGAACTATGTCATGGTGGTGGTGGTGGTGAAGGAACTATGTCGTGGTGGTGGTGGTGAAGAGTGAGAGAGGAGAGGTTTAGTTAGAGAAAGAGAGAGAGGGGGGGAGAAAGAGAAAAGAGTTAAAGAGAAAGAAAATAAGAGAAATGGGAGTGTGGGATTCGAAATCCCATTTTAAAAAATACTAGTGGTGGACTAGTTTAAAAACCAGATCCGTTTTAGGTTCCAACATATTAGCGATGAAAATAATACCTTTAGCGACAGACAGAGTTCAAAAAACAGGGACACTTTTTTAGTGACAGCCCTGTCCCTCGTTAATTCCCTCGAAAAGTGTTTCAGATTTTTCTCCTTAATTAAGTCGCTTTTTTCCGTCGTTAAAAAGCTCATTAGCGACAGTTTTAGGTCTCCGTCGCTTATGTGTGTTTTTTTTGTAGTGACTCTAGCATTGAAAAATGACACTCACTCACACTTTCTCAACTCTCTCAATTAACAAGTTTGCTAGAATTGTGTATAAACTACCAATTAGAGAAAGAAGCCTAAACTCTTTGGACTCCATAAGGCCGTCTCCGTCTTTCTTTGGGCGTGCGCTATGAAGGAAGATGTGAGGCCCTTGGGAAGCTTATCATTGGCATCAAATTCATGTACACCCCCCCCCCCCCCCCCCCCCAACCACCACCATATGATTTTTCACCTTGTTACGATAGTCGTTCTTAAAGAAATTAAAGTTAAAACCGTTAAGCCCAGGGCTTTTGTACCCAACAATTGTTGCATTGGAATGATTAGGCCTCATTTAGCACTTAGAATTACCAGTCAAAGAGGATAATATTATGAAATGTCTTTATTGCCAACTCATTGTGTTGTGACCTTCCACTTATCCAACAAATTTTCAGATAATAGAAACCAATCAATTCTACTCAGATGAGCCATCAGAAATGTTTCCTACTGGAATACTAAATATTTATTTATGTAAACCACATCTAATGTTTCTTTGTTAGAATTAAAAAGCAAAATATACATAATTAATAGGTATAAACGATATAAAGGCTATAGCTTGTAGATAAATAGATGGTAGATAAGTTGAAAGTGTTAGTGAGGAGGGACAATAAATTCAAAATGAGAGGAAAGTGAATAACATGGGAGAGAGAAACAATTTAAAATGTGAGAGAAAAGTAGAAAAATTCAAATGATATGTTACACCCTAAAAATTAATAAGTGTACCAACATGATGTGGCACAAGTGGCAGATACTTGGGTACCCTAACCATTTGGTCCTGGGTTCGATCCCTGACCAGTACGTATGAAAAAACATTTGTCGGGAGAAGTCAACCCCTTAAATGGATCTCCGATATCTCGAAAGATTAGTCTCCATTGTCGCCGTGGAAAATACCTTGATTTACCAAAAAAATTAATAAGTGTCTACAATATAAGATGTCTAAAAAAGTAATTTTGGTAGTAGATTGTATAAATAGATAGTAGAAAAATAGATAGTAGATGAGTTTAAAGTGTGAAAGGGGTGAGAAAATAAATTCAAAATGAGAAGAGAGGGAATTAAAGTGGGAAAGATAAAAATACAAGAAATTAAAATGATACTTTTGAACCTAAAATTTAATATGTTTCAACAATATTATATATATGTCTAAGAAAGTATTTTTGGTAACCTATTTCTTGTATAAATATAGGTGAACTATTACTTGTATAAGGAGATAAATAGATAGTAGATAATTTTAAATTGTGTAACATGATGGAGAATAAATTCTAAATGAACGGAGAGAGAATTAAAGTGGGAAAGAGAAAAATAGAGGAAATTCAAATGAAGTTTTTGACCTAAAATTTAATAGGTGTCAACAATATAAGATTTCAAAAAAGGTTTCAAATTAGCCTATTGTTTTTATAAAAAAAAAATAATTAAATTATTTCTTTAAATAATATAGTAGATAAATAGATAATAGATAAGTGGGTTTAATATGTTTTTAGTCCCTATAAAATTTGATAATTTTATTTTTAGTCCCTACAAAAAATCTCACTCACGTTTAGTCATTAAATTTTCCTTCGTCAATGTTTTTAGTCTCTCATGACTTTTAATAACACATTTTGGGCCTTTAATAGCGCTTCTAAACGCTATTAAAAGTCGTGAGAGACTAAAAATATTGACAGATGAAAATGTAAGGACTAAAGTGAGTGAAATTTGTTACAAGGACTAAAAACAAAATTCACAAATTTTATAGGGATTAAAAACATATGTATACCCTAGATAAGTTTAATAATAAATAAATAAATTATTTGTATAAAAGAGGAGTCCTTAAAAGACAGAAGGAAGAATAAAGGTTATTTCTAGGTTGCCTCTTCAATAATTGTGGGTAATTTACCGCGCCAATAAAAATTAGACATGTGTATTCCACTAACTATGTCAAGTATATAACTCCATTTTACAACTTTTACATATCATTTTTGTTATTTGCATTTTTGCCTCATATTCAATTAATGAGTTTTATGCTCCCAATCAAAAAAATTAATGACCTTTTGGGATTTTCAAGGACAACTCTTTGTTCTTCTTCCCCAAGTGATTTTTGCTCCATTCTTGACTCTAGGAAGGCTCAGCTAGCCACTATCGCCAGCCAATTGCTATGTCCAATATTGTCCATTATTAACAAAACAATCTTATATATCTTATAATAAAAATGTATAATTTTAATATATATTTATTTAATCTGTATAAAATTTGTTTTATGTTAAGTTAACTTATGTGTGGATTAAATTAACTTTGGAATTTTTTTTTCTAGACATATATAGAACAAGTTATTAGTCAACTTTAGTCCTTGAATTTTTTTTAAAAAAAAATCAATTTAGTCCTTGATTTTTGCAAAAATGTTTCAATTTAGCCTATCTATTATATCAATTTAGTCCCTATATTTTATGAAAAATGACTAAATAGATATATTATAAATGTAAGAGATTAAATTGAATTTTTGTTATATTTCAGGGGCTAAATTGACTAATAACTCTATTAGAACATTCTAGACACTTCTCTCAAAAAAATCATAACTTTTTAACAAAGTGAACTCAATATAAATTTTTCAAGCATCAAAAGCTCAAGAAATCAAAATAAAGAAAAACTCAGACATAAAAACCAATTTTTGTGATCATTTTTAGCAGAGATGTCTATCATAATACATATATAGGAAATGAAGTTCGATCAAACGGTTGATTCTTTGATCTAAGTTGTCTATATCACTCATACGACTAGTCAAGTACGACCCAATTAACAGTCGATTATCCAATCTAAGTTGTTTGCAACATTCATAGTACGACTAATTCAATATGATGAGAAGAGATGTAGTTGTGGAGTACGTGGTACTACCCTAGAGATGGTACAACCTTCAGATTTTGTATGATGACCGCACTCATATTGGCTGGGAGGTTGATGCAGATCTGGGAATGGCGATCTACCGAGGAAAGCTACTTATGGGTATGGTTTACTAATGAAAGAACAATCTTCGCCCGTGCTTAGGATCAAAAAGTATTTTTGTTATTTTTAATATTTTGAGAATAAAATTGTTTTTTATTATTTATTTTTTATATTTTTTATTATTTAATTTTTTATTATATTTTTAAGGACCAATTTTTATAGGTTTAAATTAATTTAAGGACCTTTTTACAAATTTTTAATCAGTTCAAAGACTTATTTACAAATTGTGAATGTCACATAATCATTGACTAACCGTTGACTAACTTTAATATAACAGAATGACCTAACTGAAAAATTTATAATAGTTCAGGGTTTAGGGTGATAGACGGAGTAATCCATGATTTATGAATTGGACGCTAAGGGAAAATAGTGACACAAATGCAATAAAAATTATTAAATCATATTTTTAAAATAACAAACAAAAAAACCGCATATATATACATATATTACTAATATTACAACTTTACCTATATACAATTTTAAAAAATGAAATGATTTGTTCTCATTAAACACTAATCTAACTATTAGTTAAGATTTTGGATGTTCATTTATATATATATATATATATATATATATATATATAGAGAGAGAGAGAGAGAGAGAGAGAGAGAGAGAGAGAGAGAGAGAGAGAGAGAGAGAGAGAGAGAGAGAGAGAGAGAGAGAGAGAGAGAGAGAGAGGTATACTATTATTACATATTTAAGTATATCCAAGTATAAAAAATAAATCCAAACTACTAATATTTTGGATGTTTTTAATTCACTAAATACTATCATGTGTAATGTTTTAATTAGTAGATACGAAAAAATAACTTCTTTTTAAAATTGAATTATAATGTTTTTTTATTATATTTTTTACTGTTAAAGTGCAGGTAATGGGCATGCCCATGGGCACTTAGTGCCCAAAAGGTACGGGGACAGACACTATTGTACCACGCCCAAACATGTGCGGGCTCGAGTACGGGCCCATAGGTATATTTATTTTCCCTTCTTCAATCCTCTCTCGCCTAGTTCTTCCTATCTCAGTCATCATCCTTCATCTCTCGATCTTCTTTCACCATCAACGGAACAACCACAACAGTTTGTGATCGAGTAATTAATTTACTCCAGATTCGAACATGCAAGCTCTCAATCACAAGCTACCTCACTCTCCAACTCCAAATTCGTGACTCTTGCATGATACTTCGGACTTCTAATGATATTTTTTGTGATGGGTAGCTAAAACTTTCTCCAAACCCTAAAGTACCCAAGAATACAACGCTTAGTGTCGCAGTTTACATATTTTATCACAATTAAATTTTTTTTCACCTAATCGGTTATTGAGGTACGAACATCGCATATTTGAATTGTTAAAATTTTACCTGAGCCCTAAGTACCCCAAAACAAACTGTTTAGCATTGCACTTTACATTTTTTGTCAGGAATTTTTTTCCACCAAACCGGTTATTGAGGAACGAACTTCGCGTATTTGAGTTGTTGAAAAGTTTTTTGAACCCTAAAGTACCCCAAAACACAATGCTTAATATCACATTTTACATATTTTGTCACAAAATTATTATTTTTTCACCAAATTGGTTATTGAGGAACCAAATACGTGTATTTGAATTGTTAATTTTTTTCGAACTGTACTCCAAAACACATTGCTCATCGTTGTACTTTTCATATTTTGTAATGAAATTAATTTTTTGGAGAATAATAATATTAACAAGATACCCCTAAAAAGTATGATGGATCATGCTAACAATGATCGAATTTTTTATTACAAAACAAGTAAAAGTTAGTTGATAAATAAAAAAAATCAAAGTTGGCACTAAACTCACAGGCCATTTTACAATATCTAGCCTTTAGATTTAACTATTATTAATAGAAATATATTAGTAATTAAAAATAAACTTTACCATATTTTTTAATTATTTGATAGAAATATGTTAATCGGTAACTATATAATAAAAGAGAAAAAACACGTTTCATATTTTTTAATCAGCATTGAGACTCGAGAAGAGGAACACTTTTCGAAATGTAACATCCTCAAAATAATTAATCGAATTATTTGGACGTTAACCCAAATGAATTATTTTTAGTACTTGATTAGTGTATTTATCGAGTGCTAAAGTTAATTATTTGGTTGTCTCAGGAACGTTAACCGGATAATACGGAATAAGGGTGGTTTGAGAAAGAAATAAGGGATTAAGGGCAATATGGTCTTTGACCATATTACCACTTAACCATATTATATGTATGCATATAATAAAGAGAAAGAAAGAAAAGAAAGAAGGGAAGCGAAGGAAAGAACAGAGAAGAGAAGAAAAGAGAAAAGAAGAGAAAAGGAAAAAAAAAAGGCAGAAGAGAAGAGAAGGAAGAATCAACCAACCCCCCCCCCCCCCCAAGTTTTGATCATCATCATCTCCATTCCATTTTGTTTCCTCAAGCTAGGTAAGCTCACACCCTTATTTTTCCCTTTCTCTTGATTTCGAATTTGAGAGAGATGATGAATAGTGATTTGGAGTTTGGGTTGATTTTATGGTTTAAATATGATTAGAAGCAAACCCGAGGTCGGTTGAGCGCAGATTGAGGTTCGATTTGAAGTTGGAAGCGAATCGGTGATTCTAGGGTACGATTGGGGATTTTGAAGTGTTGGTGATTTCGGCTCGGTATCGGCTCTCGCGTCAAGGGTGAGTTTTACTCACGTTTAGGATTGTTCCGTTTTGAAATGAATTTTTCGTGATTTGGTTTCGAAAGATTTTGACTTAAAAACCGTTATTTGGAAATATGTCGTATTTTGAAAAAATTCGTTTAGATTGAGTTTTTGATTGGTTTGATTGATTGTGTGATATTGATTGAATCTATTTTTCTGGTTGTTTGGACTGTTTTCAATCGGAACAAGAATCGGAATTGAGCGGAATAGCGGATTTCGCAAGAAACCGCAAAAATCTGCCTTTCCCAGCACCCATCGCGTCGCGACCAGTCTTAATTTTGTGACGCGAATGTTTCTGACTCTTTTCGCGTCGCGACGGTAGCAGTTCGCGTCGCGGCGCTTTGCAGTTTTTCAGCAACAGTACACTGATTTTGTTTTCGCGATAACTTTTGATCCGGGAACCCGATTGAGGTGTTCTAAGATGCGTTTGAAAGCTTATTCAGAGGCCTAACTGAATATGCAATTTGAAAGGTAGAATGATCTGTTTTTTAAGCCATAAATTGTTTTAAAAGCAGAGAATTAGTATGCGAGAGCAAACATAGATTGTGTTTATGATACGAACTAAATGTTCAACGATATGTCTAATGTAAATGAACTAAATGTTCATGTGAAAGTAGATATATATGTTATATCGAGTTTGGGTGACGACCCATGGGACTAACATACTAGGCGGGGTAGTCATGCACCTTTACCCTAGGCCCGTATACCATTGGGGAAAGTACTATTGGTAAGGAGGTTCACCGGGTTTCAGCGTTCGCGCAAGCGGTGTTATGTTAAAAGTTTGTTGTGCGATACACCGGGGTTAGCGTTCACGCAGTCGGTGTCGCACTGGATTATAACACGTTCACCGGGGTTTAGCGTTCGCGCAGGCGGTGTCGTGTAAATTGTTAATGCACGTGGTTATGAATTGAACCACGAATGAAAGAAAGTTCTATGATACGGTTCACCGGGGTTAGCGTTCGCGCAGTCGGTGTCGTGTTAAGTTAAACATGATTCATAATTGGACCGAGAGTGTTAGTAGGGGTCTCGGTAGAACTCACTGAGATTGTATCTCATTGTTTATATGTTGTTTTACAGAGAAACAGGGACAGCGGAAATTCAAGAGGCACGAGTAGGTTGAGCTCGGGCGACTGCTGATGACTTAGCTTTTATGCTTAAGTTTATATTTCCTTTTGTTGTCTATGTACTACAACTCTATGTATTAGTGTTATGACTTTATTCCGCTTTCTTGTATGATATTGAGCACTATAGTTTACTGAAGGTTATGGTCAGGGAACTAGTTCGGTCTTATTTGTATTTAAGACTGTTTTGTTGTTATTCAGCGAGAACTATATTGCAGTGTTCAGTATCTATGCAGGAATTTTATATCTCTGATGATTTAGGGATGGTGCACTTGGGTATTTTTACTCGATAAAAAAATACCGGGGTGTTACAGTTGGTATCAGAGCAGTTCGACCTAGTCGGACTTCGATGTTAGAGTCTTTTACTTCTTTTAGTTATGATTCCTCTTAGTATGCTATTAGACATTGAGCTTGATCAACTTAATACTTTGTGCATATTTCGCAGAATAATGGCCAGAAGAGGTAGAGGAGTTCCTGCTCCTGCTGATCCACATTTCGAATGGATGCAAAATGTGATTGAGAATCAGCAGAAGATGATGCAGGATATGTTGCAAATGTAGCATGATCAAATGGGTCTGCAGCAGCCCAATGTTCAACCTCATCAAGAAGATCCTAACCGGACATATTTCCGATTTCAAAAGATGAAGCCCCCGGCTTACAAGGGCGGACCAGATCCAATGAGTGCCTATTATTGGATTGATGCAATGGAGAAGATTTTTCAAACCTCGCAATGCGGGGAAGAAGAAAAGGTAATATGTGCGGCAAGTATGCTCAATGAAGATTCCCACACCTGGTGGAGCAATGCACGACAAATGATGGAACTTCAAGGAACTCCCCTCAATTGGGACAACTTTAAGGAATTATTTTTGAAACAATTGATCTTCGACCAGACCTGTCCTTCCAACCTCATCCAAAGTACATAATGGAACGTGGCGAGAGGACTCTGCGGACGAAGACAATTCCCATTGTCAAGGTGGTTTGGGATGGTTTTACCGCCGAGGAAGCCACTTGGGAGTCGGAGGATGATATGCGGACTCGCTATCCGTATTTGTTTTCATGAGGTACGTTGTGTTAAATTTTGAGGACAAAATTCTTTTAAGTTGGGGAGAATGTAACATCCTCAAAATAATTAATCGAATTATTTGGACGTTAACCCAAATGAATTATTTTTAGTACTTGATTAGTGTATTTATCGAGTGCTAAAGTTAATTATTTGGTTGTCTCAGGAACGTTAACCGGATAATACGGAATAAGGGCGGTTTGAGAAAGAAATAAGGGATTAAGGGCAATATGGTCTTTGACCATATTACCACTTAACCATATTATATGTATGTATATAATAAAGAGAAAGAAAGAAAAGAAAGAAGGGAAGCGAAGGAAAGAACAGAGAAGAGAAGAAAGGAGAAAAGAAGAGAAAAGGAAAAAAAAAAAAGGAAGAAGAGAAGAGAAGGAAGAATCAACCAAACTCCCCCTCCCCCCCCCCCCCCCCCCCCAAGTTTTGATCATCATCATCTCCATTCCATTTTGTTTCCTCAAGCTAGGTAAGCTCACACCCTTATTTTTCCCTTTCTCTTGATTTCGAATTTGAGAGAGATGATGAATTGTGATTTCGAGTTTGAGTTGATTTTGATAGTTTAAATATGATTAGAAGCAAACCCGAGGTCGGTTGAGCGCGGATTGAAGTTCGATTTGAAGTTGGAAGCGAATCGGTGATTCTAGGGTACGATTTGGGATTTTGAAGTCTTGGTGATTTCGGCTCGGTATCGGCTCTCGCGTCAAGGGTGAGTTTTACTCACGTTTAGGATTGTTCCGTTTTGAAATGAATTTTTCGTGATTTGGTTTCGAAAGATTTTGACTTAAAAACCGTTATTTGGAAACATGTCGAATTTTGATAAAATTCGTTTAGATTGAGTTTTTGATTGGTTTGATTGATTGTGTGATATTGATTGAATCTGTTTTTCTGGTTGTTTGGACTGTTTTCAATCGGAACAAGAATCGGAATTGAGCGGAATAGCTGATTTCGCAAGAAACCGCAAAAATCTGCCTTTCCCAGCACCCATCGCGTCGCGACCAGGCTTAATTTTGTGGCGCAAATGTTTCTGACTCTTTTCGTGTCGGTAGCAGTTCGCGTCGCGACGCTTTTGCAGTTTTTCAGCAACAGTACACTGATTTTGTTTTTGCAATAACTTTTGATCCGGGAACCCGATTGAGGTGTTCTAAGATGCGTTTGAAAGCTTATAACTTTATTCCGCTTTCTTGTATGATATTGAGCACTATAGTTTGCTGAAGGTTATGGTCAGGGAACCAGTTCGGTCTTATTTGTAATTAAGACTGTTTTGTTGTTATTCCGCGGGAACTATATTGCAGTGTTCAGTATCTATGCAGGAATTTTATATCTCTGATGATTTAGGGATGGTGCACTTGGGTATTTTTACTCGATAATAAAATACTAGGGTGTTACACTAAACTAGTTGCATATTTCTGACTTAATAAAGGAATTAATTGAAAAGACTTAGGGAAGATAAAAGTCTAAATGCATTTATTAAAATTGGGGTGAATGTGTAAATAATATAAATACATAGTAAGAACTGTAAAACATTTATTTAAGTGATAAATGTTAGTGGAATCCATGTGTCAATTTTTAAGTGGTTAAGGTAAATTGCCCACATTTCTCCAACGGCAACCTAGGCCTCACCATAAATAAATTCAAAATAAGAGGAGAAGAATTAAAGTGTGAGAGAAAAGTAGAAAAAAATTCAAATGACAGTTTAACACTCGTGGTATGTAACCGTTGATAGTAAAATGAGACTTTTCAACTCAAATATCATAGGATGTCTAAAAAAGTAACTTTGATAGACTATAAGTAGAATTGTATATATAGATAAGTAGAATTGTATATATAGATATATAGATAGAAGATAAAATATGATATAACCGTTTTTTTTATAAGCAATGTTAGTGGGGGTGGGGGAATGTTAGTTTCCGGGGTTTGAACCCGGGACCTCCTTATTGCACTCTTTTTGTTGCACTCCTTCAATATCACTTAGCTCGCCAACTGAGCTACCTACTTGGGATAAATCCAAATACTTTTTGATAAATCCAAATACTTTTTTTTTGACAAATGCAAATACTTTTTTTTGACAAAGATAAATATACTTGGTGAATTCAACTCATGTTTTTTTCCGATAAAAAGACATGAAATATTTATAGTATACATCATACTTTAAATGATATCTTAATGATCTCATACTATGGCAAGATGATTAAGGAAATCCATCAAGAGGTGTGGACAAATTAGTAGAGTACATCACATAGCCCAACCTAGATAAGAATGAAAATGATTGATCTAGCATTAATTAGAAAGGTTTGTTCAATTCTTGTTGTAATAATTTTCCCAAAAATCATTTGATTTTCATGGATATAATAAGTAATTAAATTGAGGTGTGATTAGCAAGATGCACCAATACTCTAGACTAGGCCATGGGTTTCTAGAATGGGACCTACATGGACTTTTCTTTCACCAAGCCCATTCAATATTGCTTATATAATCATGAAGTTGCTGAACTTGAGAGGATTTGAAGCATTTGTTCTCCTCTAGGTTCTTCTTTTGAACTATCAAAAATCTCATCAAATTTGACCCAAAATAAAATCTCATCAAACTTTTTTTTTGTGGCAATTTATTTGGTCTTATAAATTTCTCATGGAAATTGTGCTGATCCCCATTCATTCCTCACCTAAAGTCCTTTTTCCATATTTTTGATTTCTTCAACAATTTAAGATACACCATATGAAAATATTAATTATCGCATGATACAAATATGTGGTGTCACTAATCAATTATTTATGTTTATGATTTTAAGTAGAAGGTTACATATCCAACTTAAAATCATAAACATAATTAATTAATTTGAATATCAATATATTTAAAAAATTATATGTATTCCTAGAATACTTCAAAACATGAGCAACAGATTTTAAATTAAAATATTAAATATTTAACCAAAGAGTTTAAATTAATTTCTCCAAAAAACATTTGAAATACTGAAAATTACAACAATCCAATATCATGAGCCTTCTTCCACAATTTCTGAGTCAAAATTTTCATGATCCACAAGTGTTCTTGATTTGGCGTCAATTTTTGTTTCAATTTTTTTTGGCGAAGCTCTAATTTCATTCATGTGTTTCTTGATGATCTAGTGCTTGAAGTGATAGACAGGTGATCAATTCATCATTTTGAATGCTAGATCTACATTTTTGAATTTTGACGCCAAAATCCTTAATCAATTTTATTTTAACTTTTTCTGAAAATTTCCTTGATTTTCGGTTTTGATCTTTATAGTTCTGTTAGTTATTTGTTTTGTGTTGATCCTTGTTGAATTTGCTATGTTGGATCAACAAATTGCAAAATTCTTGTTACCAATTTGAATTCAAGTTGGCATCAATTTTCTCTCTAGTTTTTTGTGTTTTTGGTGTGTTTTAGTGTTGGTTAGTGTATTATTGCATTTGTCTTTGGATTGAGTACCATTGTTCTAGTCTAGTATGTAGTGGCAGGCCCAAGACTATGGGTTAAGGGGTGCAAAAAAACTAGTATCAAAAGTGTTTATTCGTAGGACGTTTAGATTTTTTTTTTCAAATATCCTTATTGATTCACTAAAATTAAGAAACTAAATTATTTAATTCAGAAATTACTATCATCAATTTAATATTTAAGTTTACATCCATTCTTCTATTTAGTTCCTAAAGTATTTGAAAATAATAAGCGGTCCTTAAGGTTTGTGATGTTTATCAAATTGCTTTCTAAAGTTTAATAAGTAGTCCCTTATGAAAACTAATGAGACAAATTTCTTAAAGTTTTAGAGACTAACGAGACATATGTCTTAAAATTTTAGAGACTAATTTGATAGATTTCACAAATTTGGCCCATATTAGTTCTTCTCCATATATATATAAGTACACATTTAAGTCCCTAACATTTCCAAATTTGGCCCATATTAGTTCCCGGGTGCCCATATTAGTCCCTCGTCACAGACCTAATGTCTAAAATTGGGAACCGAATTTTTTGTCAAGAACTAAATTAGGTATTCACCCTAAAATTTTTTAGAAAAATATTAAAGAAAATCTAAAAATTTGAGAGGTGCAAGTACACCCCGAAGGATACCTAGGTACGCCCTTACTTGTATGGGGTGTTGTTGTTTTCCTCTCTTATTGGTTTAATCACGTGTATCTCAGTAGCTCAGTTGGCGAGTTAAGAGACATGAAAGAGTTGCAAGAATGAGGTCTAGGATTCAAATTTCGGAAACTTACATTTCTCCCGCCCCTAACTAATTACTAACTGCTAACACTTGCCTATAAAAAAAATTCTCATTATTTCTTGTTTCTAGTTTAGGAGCGTTCTTTTATATTATAATAAATTTATGGAGAAAACTTAAGTGTTATTTCAATGGTGTTGTTGGTGTTGTTTCCGCCCTGAACTAGGAATGGGCAGAAACTAACAAAACTAACAACACCATTTAGAGAATCCCTAACCCTATGTTTTTCTATCATAATCTTTCTTTATAAATGTCCACATGACATTATGTGAATGGATAACAAAACTAACAACACCATTTGGAGAATCCCTAACCCTGTGTTTTTCTATCAAATTATTTCTTTGATAAATTTACTACTGAAAATGTGAGGAGTGCTAACAATATACGTGTTAAACTTTGGAAGTGAGACTCATTTACTTGTATTTTGAAAAGTATAATATACGTGAATTGGACTTATTTGATCAAAGATCAAACATTTTTAAAAATTTGTGAAAATTTGCATATTTGATCTACCCAATTAGAACTACTAATTTGACGGTTTGATCGATAAAATTTAATATCTACAAAGAGATATTATGTGGAGTAACTCTTACAATGATACATGTGAGGGTATAAATTTGTCCTCAAAATGGTGAGGTGGCAAAAATTTAGATGTCTAGTTTTGTAATTTAAGTAGCTATCTTTTTTCTTATATGGATAGATAAGTATGAAATATAATAATGCATGAAAAGTAAAAGAGAAAAAATTAAGAGATCTGAAGGTAAAGTATAAGAGATAAAGTAAGAGGATGATACATGTGAATGTATATATTTGTCCTAAAAATGGATAGATATAGAGATAGATAGATAGATATAGAGAAAAGTAGCTATTTAATAATAAACTATTTATAAATTTGATATATTATTCAAATGAGAGAAAAAAGGATATGGAAAAAGTAAAGTTGGAGAGAGAAATGGAAAAAGTAGAAGTGGTAGGAGAAAAGGAAAAGCAAGAGAAATAGATGTGGAGAGAGAAATGTAAAAAGTAAAGTTGTTATAAAATTTATAGTAATGCCCTAAAAATGAGGTGTAAAATGTCCATATTTGTAATTTTAACAGCCCTTTATTTTCTTATATTGTAGTTTTTTTTACCGATAAGCAATGATTTCATTGATAGGAACACTAGGAGTGCTTAAACCCAATACAAAGGAACATCTCAACGGTTGTTAATACAAAGCAAAGCGTTATTCTACCAAGTGGAAGGCGGATAACTAGTGTGTCTACGCGCTCTAAATATAAACTAGCTCCAAGATAAATATTTGATATGAGCCATGGAAGAACCCACATTGATTGCTTCCCCTCTAAACGGAAGATTATTACAAGCTAACCAAATACACCAACACGTTGTCAGTCACAAAATATACTTCACCTTACACGCCTTTTTCCCTTTACACAACTCGTCGAAACCATAAAGATGTTGAACCAAATCAGTCGAACTAGGAAGCTGGGAGTTCAACCACAAACTGATATCGCGCCAAACCTCGCGAGCTATCCTGCAATGCAAAAATAAATGCTGCAAGTCCTCACCCTCCTCATTGCACATCGGACAAACAACAGCCTTGGAAGAACAAATCACATGGCGGCGAAGTAACACCACACGCACAGGGAGGGAATTATTGAACATCCTCCAACAAAAAAATGATGACTTTAGAAGGGATTGAAGTGCTCCACAAATCGCTAAACACCCCGCTACGGTCATCGCCATCAACTGAATTAAGGGCAGCCAAAACGATGTAAGAACTTACAGAAAAATTCTTTGTAGCATTCAGTACCCAAATCCAAAAGTCTTCTTTACCATATTCAATGTTCAGTTAAAAAAAAATAGAAGACAAAGTGCGGTCCTCCTCCACAATGGTTTGTTCGACCAGATCACTCCAAGGGAGAATCCAGTGCCACACATTATTGACCCAACCTCCCATGTCAATCACGACTAAAGATGATTATGGCAAGCTGTAAACAGATTTGGAAAAGCCAATCTAAGAGGTTGGTGACCTATCCAATGGTGGTTCCAGAAATCTACTCGACCACTGTCCCCCAAACCTCTATGAACACAAGCCTCAAACCACCCCTCATTAAGCTGCCATTTACCCAAACAAATAATATCTCTCCACCATAAGGAGTCTATCCCTCTTCCCGACCGAGAGGCATGATTGAACAAAATAAAGGGAAGGTCTCCATACATGTGTGTTAAAATTCCTCTCCAGCTAGCTTCCTCATCCGTCAAAACACGTCATTTCTTCTTAGACAAAAGGGCTATATTGAATAATTCAAGATTTTTAATGCCTAGCCCGCCTTCCTTCTTTGACTTGCAAACCTTCTCCCAAGCCACCCAATGCATTCCCCTGCCATCTTCTTTAATACCCCAAAGGAAATCCCTTTGAATCTTGATCATAGAACTAATCACCACCTTCGGCGCCTTATAAAAGGAGAAAATATAAAGGAATACTATTTAAAACATAATTGATAAGTGTTAACCGTCCACCAACGGATAAGTTGCGCCCCTTCCATGTAGCCAATCTCTTACGAAGTGAGTCCAACATCGGTTATCAAATAGCTCCCTCCTTGGATTTGCTCCCATGGGTGTAACACCCCTTTTCTACCCATTAATTTAATTGTAAAAAAAAATCAGAGTTTTCAAATTTTAAATACACCACAAGGGATGTCACACTTACTTCGTTAAACATCACGCGCTAAATTACTCGCTTTTCGAAAACAGCCTTATAATACTTACAAAATGTCATTGTAAATTAAAATACAACCTCACAGCGGAAAATCCAACAGGTTTAATCATAATAGGCATTGCAACCAGGCAAGGCTTACAATACTAAAATCCAACAACAACAATTATAAGTAACTTAAACAACGTCATTTTCCCCCCTAGTGTTACATAATCAGAGCAGACGACCCGACTCAGCTAGTAAAGATACCTAAGCCTTCACTCGAGATCACCTACACGTTACCGCATAGGGGTAACATTCAAACAGAAGGGGTGAGTTCATCTAACAATATAATAAAGCGTATGATAAGCACTATGCTAGAGTTATGACACCATATCAACCACATCACGACACATCAAGTCAGTCATCAATATTAATCACCACAACAAATCATCGCAATGCCAACTATATAAACCACATCACAACCATCAATTCAATCACTACAAAAGCTCATCACAATATCATGTAAGTATATGAAGTGCAACCCACTCGCGGGCATATGCATGAGGTACCTTTCACAAACGTCGCTTAGCCTTTTGGGCCTCATCGTCACTTAGCCTTTTGGGCCTCAAACGTCACTGGGTTTATGCACATGGGATGCATGAGACACTATGACATGCACCACGCACAAACACACACAATCACGGTCAACTATGTGACCCGTCACTTACCAGTTTGCCTACTAAGAGGCACAGCACCTGTCAATTCATGATTACACATAACAACGTCACTTAGCCCTTTGGGCCTTATCGTCACTTATTTTAATTCATAATTACACATAACAACGTCGCTTAGCCTTTTGGGCCTTATCGTCACTTAGCCTTTTGGGCCTTATCGTCGCTTAGTTACAACCATCATCAATCAACATTGGCCACTAGGGGCACCATCGTCATTTACACATCAATATCATTAATATTGGCCACTAAGGGCAAAAACGTCATTTAACTAGCCACTAAGGGCATCATCGTCATTTACACATCATTATTGACACCAAAAGGTTTTAAACACCGAAAACAGTTTTTACAACGCAACCACCACGACCACCGGGGCAGCCACTTGAGGCGCCCAGAACCCATCAGAAAAATAACTCATTTTTTGCCTAAAATTAGAATATCCAGGTAGGCACCTGAATAAGCTTCGAAACGCATTTTGAACCGTCAGATTTGCATAACCGAGTCAAAAGTTATGATTGAAACAAAATCGGGAAAATACTTAGACATTCTGAAACTGGCGCCCAGGCGCTGGGCGCCCAGGAGCAACACTGGACTGGCGCAACTGGCGCAGGGGAACACGGCGCCCATGCACTAGGCGCCTAAGGCCAACACGGAAAACAGCTCATTTGACTCCAAAATTAATTTTGCACGAGGCATTTACTCAGAGTATGGGAACCCAGCAAAAATTTTGGCAAAATATGACACGCAACATTGGCGCCCATGGACTAGGCGCCTAAGGCCAACACAGGGAACAACTCATTTGACTTCAAAATTTATTTTACACGAGCCATTTATTCAGTGTATGGGAACCCAGCAACAATTTTGACAAAATATGACACGCAACATTGGCGCCCTTGGCGCCCATGGCCAAGGCGCCTAGCACCAAGACAGGCACACTGAGACAGGCGCCCAGTAGGGCACCTAAAACAGCAACACGCCCAGACACAAAACGCAACATCTTTGGCTACGGCGCCCATGCACAGGGCCCCAAATCCAGCAACACCCAAATTCATCAAAAATCACATATATGATCACATCAACATATTAAACACCAAATTCCATCATCAAGGCTCAATTCAACAATACGAACATCAAATTATCATAATCATCCCCAATCATCATAAATCACAATATCATCAACAATTACTCAAACACTTGGCACGCACAACATGATTTTTCAACAACAAGTCTTCATATGCCTAGGGTTCATCAATAATTACTAAGAATACATAAAAAGGCATACACAGAGCCTAGCCCCTACATAATCCCCATCATAAAACCCTATTATAGAGAAGATGAGACCCACCCTTACCTTAGGTTATGACGAACACGATATCTCCTTATACGTAAGCTCCAAGGAACCCGCAACACGACCCCTCTCCTTTTCTCCTTGGGGTTTTTGCGCGCCTCTCCTCCTCCTCCTCTTCTCATTGGCGCCGCGCCCTCCTTCCTCTCCCTCTCTCTCCATTTCGCAAATTCCTTTCTTTTTCCCAAATGAGCCAAAAACCTAATTTTTCACCTTAAATATGCGCCTAGGCTAGTGGGCTTGGATTGCGGGCTTTCCCCGCAGCTTAAGCCCAATTTAATTAAAACACCACCTCCAATTACAATACCACTCCTCATTTTATTTAAAACACCTTATAACTACTTCAACAAATAATAATTAATAATTATATTATTACTCTACCACCAAAAATCTCTTTTAATTAATTAAAATAATTTATTCTATTATTTTTGGGGTGTTACAACTCTCCCCCACTTAAAGGAATTTCGTCCTCGAAATTTTTACCCGCCAAGGCTAACACTCTCCCACAACGACTAAGCTATCTAGGCAACTAGTTCTATCTACCATGCTGATCACCATTTCTCTGATTACCGGCGGTAAGTGATTGGGCGGCCGTCCCTCCTACTTACTCAGCCAGGTAGCTTTGAGAAATAACAACCAGACACATCCTCTCCCTAAGGATCTCCGATAGGGATTTGAGCGTAATCACGTTGGTACCACGTGATCACCCCCCAAGCTCTATTAAAGTTCCTTCCCAATACGATATGCTAAGACTCCACTGCGCTACTCTGATAAACTAGCTCGCATTCTACCCCACTCATCTACCCTTAAGGATAACAAAATGCATCAATCATCACGGGAAATAGACTATGTGCGACAAAGGAGAAAAGAAAAAGCTGAGCGCATAAAATCTTCTGCCACATTAACGCCAATAAGCTTACTCTTATGAAAGTTGATCTTAAACCCGAGACAATTTCAAAACTTCTAAGAATGGATTTGATGCTCCAAATATTCTCCGATGATGCTTTACCCAAAAGAATAGTGTCGTCCGCAAATTGAAGAATTGAAAAGAGGAGATTATCATCAACCTTATGGCCCTCAAAAGAACCAACTTCAATGGCTTTAGCCACCATACCTTACAAACGTTCTGCCACAATAAGAAATAGGAAAGGGGATAGGGGACCCCCTTGCCGAAGACCTCTTCTCACCTGAAAGTCTTTAGTGGGACTACCATTCACAAGCACAGAAAGCGAACTATAGAAAATGCAGGCCTTCATCCACTTAATCCAATTGGAATTGAAACTCATCATCTCCATCATATACACCAAGAAATTGAATCGTAAGCCTTCTCGAAATTAACCTTGAACAACATGCATTAATATATATTTAGTAGAAAAGAAAAAAAAATATATTTAGTAAAAATAAACATATGTGGAAATCACCTAAAAAGTTATTACACATACTCTTTGCCAATGGTGTATTAATTGAACGGCTAAATTGCACGTTTGGTCATTTATCTTTGACTTTGTTTTCACTTTAGTCCTTTATCTTTTTTTTTCTCATTTTGGGCCCTCATCTTCCATTTCCGTGTCATTTTGGTCCTTTTTTGGTATTTTCCGTCCATTAACTTAACAGGCGCCACGCTGGTAGTTAACTGCTGATGTGGCGTCTTAAGTGTTAGGGATGACTTGGAATTCATTAAGTGATGTGGCAAATGAGGGACCAAATTGAAACTAAAAAAACATAAAGGACCAAATTGACTTAAACACAAGAACTTCCATCTTCATCTTCTTCCTCCAAATACCATCTCCATCTTCATCTTCTCCGACGAGCCACCACCACCTCCAGCGAGCCACCACACCTCCAGCGAGCAACCACCACCACCATAAATCAATCACTCTTCAACTCTTAATCCCTAACCTCTCTCCCTTAAACCCAAAACCCCCAATTTCTCAAACTTAATCTCTAACCTCTTATCCACCACCACCACCCTTAACCTTTCATCCACCACCACCACCTCCATGGGGTTAATTGTTCTCAAAATTTGTTGAGGGTTTCTTTTACAGTATAGGTTGCGAAAATCATACTCAAATGTCAGGAGATTTCATACTCAAAATTTGTTGACAACACATTTTTATAACAAAACCAGAAAATGAATACAAATACTTTATTCAAGAAAAGAAGCAAAAGGCAAAAAAAAATCATCTCCCTACATCCTGTTGGAAACGAACTAGTTCCTTCAAATGAAGGCAATAAAATGGAGCGTACATGAGATGGTGCTACTGTTGTGTTGATATCCTCAATAACAATCGAAAAGCCATTCGACATAGCTTGGGTAAGTGACCAAATATTTGAGTTAAGCTGAAACAAACCCCTAACTCTACCGATAGTGACTACATGGGACTTATTAAACAAAGTAGATAGAGTTCCAAATTGGTGGTGGATGAGAAATTGGGGGTTTTGAGTTTGGGGGAGATAGGCTAGGGATTAAGAGTTGAAGAGTTATTGATTTTTGGTGGTGGTGGTGGTGGCTCGCCAGAGAAGATGAAGATGGGGATGGTGTTTGGAGGAAGAAGATGAAGATGGAAGTTCTTGTGTTTATGTCAATTTGGTCGTTTTATGTTTTTTTTAGTTTCAATTTGGTCCCTCATTTGCCACAACTTAATGAATTCCAAGTCAGCCCTAACACTTAAGACGCCACGTCAGCAGTTAACTGCCAATGTGGCGCCTGTTAAGTTAATGGACAGAAAATACCAAAAAATGACCAAAAGGACAGAGAAATGGAAGATGAGGGACCAAAACGAGAAAAAAAAAGATAAAGTACTGTTCTGGACTGGACCCAGAGGTCCATTAGCAAAACCAGGGGGTGCGTTTAGCAATTGATATGGATCAGCCCAACCAAATCAGCCCATATCCACAACACATGAGCCCAACATGCTTGGACGGTCTAGATCGACTCTACCAATCCGACGATCCACGAGCGGGCACGATTTCCTATAAATACCGGCTCGCATAGCCATTTATACGGTACGCACTATTCCCTTGCAAATTCACTAGCTTATTCTCATACTGACTTGAGCATCGGAGTGGCTTTGCAGGTACCCCCCCAGGCGCTCACTGACCTACTGCCAGGACAGCAAGAGACCTACCAACAGCAGCCTACCAAATTACTGTTAGGTACAGAACATTGGCGACCACAGTGGGAGGTTTTTATCTCTCAAATCACTATTCATTCAACCTTTCTCTTGCTACCCTCTGGCTCCCAAGCTCAGGCCCCATGTCCGAAGCGTGTCCATACCCACGCCCCGGCCAACCAGAGGGACCTCTTGTGCAATCGCTCCGACAATGCTGCAGCAAAAAGCTCACCCTAGACAGATTGAAGAGAGATTCGCTTCTTTGCCTGTACAGCCTCCACCCGGCTGGGGAACCCCTCCTCAGGCGATGGTGGCTACAAGACGTGTACATCACTTCCCCCTAGGCAGAATAGGCAGGGCGCCACAAGCGGGCACCCAGGAAGACAGCCATGAGCCGGCACCCACGAGGGCGCCGCCAAGGATCACCATCGAGGAGATCCCCCGACCTAGGAGGGTACCAAGGTTTGGGATCGCCATCGAGGAGATCCCCCGACTTAGGAGGGTACCAAGGCGCCAACCACAGAGAGGACCCGGTGCCATACCCGGCACCCAAGAAGGTTCTCTAGTATGCAGGCCATAACTTCATCCATACTTATCCAATGGAGGCGTGTGAGCATGCGTTGGAAACCTAAGAAGAAGAGATACAATTCTCATGTTGAGCTCAAAGTCCAATTCGGACGTCTCCGCACCCGGGAAGGGCGCCCATGAAGGCGTCGACAACATACATATCCGATGGAGGCGTGTGAGCATGCATTGGAAAGCTAAGAGGAATAGCTACAATTCTCATGTTGAGCTCAAAGTCCAATTCGGACGTCTCCGCAGCCGAGAAGGGCGCCCATGAGGGCGCCGACAGCATACTTATTCGATGGAGGCGTGTGAGCATGCGTTAGAAAGCTAAGAGAACAATTCTCATGTTGAGCTCAAAGTTCAATTCGAACGTCTCCGCACCCGGGAAGGGCGCCCATGAGGGCGCCAACAACATCAGAAAGCAGCGTCTTGGCGCGAGGCGCCCATGAGGGCGCCAAAATCAGGATACTTGGCGCAGGGCGCTCATGAGGGCGCCAGCAGCAGAAAGCAGCGTCTTGGCGCGAGGCGCCCATGAGGGCGCCAAAATCAGGATACTTGGCGCGGGGCGCCCATGAGGGCGCCAGCAGCAGAAAGCAGCGTCTTGGCGCGAGGCGCCCATGAGGGAGCCAAAATCAGGATACTTGGCGCAGGGCGCCCATGAGGGCGCCAGCAGCAGAAAGCAGCGTCTTGGCGCAAGGCGCCCATGAGGGCGCCAAAATCAGGATACTTGGCGCAGGGCGCCCATGAGGGCGCCAGCAGCAGAAAGCAGCGTCTTGGCGCAAGGCGCCCATGAGGGCGCCAAAATCAGGATACTTGGCGCAGGGGGCCAATGAGGGCGCCAGCAGCAGAAAGCAGCGTCTTGGCGCAAGGCGCCCATGAGGGCGCCAAAATCAGGATACTTGGCGCAGGGCACCCATGAGGGCGCCAAAATCAGGATGTTGCACTTTGGCTCAAGGTGCCCAGGAGGAGGGCGCCAACTTCAGGATGTTGCACCATGACACCCGGCGCGCAGGAATGGGTTCCAGTCTGTAGTTCATAACTTCGTTCATACTGATCCGATGGAGGCGTGTGAGCATGCGTTGGAAAGCTAAGAAGCTTAGCTACAATTCTCATGTTAAGCTCGAAATCCAATTCATACGTCTCCACACCCATGAAGGGCGCCCATGAGGGTGCCAACATCAGAACACAACACCATGGCGCAAGGCGCCCAGGAGGGCGCCAACATCAGGATACGACACACTAGCTTGGTGCATGGCACGAGGATTACACTAAGGGAGGTGTGATTCACGGTCGCGGTGAAAAGATGTTATACGGCCCGACAAGACAGATGAAGTAACGCTTCGGGCGAATCAACGAAAGTGCTTCAAGCCAAGACTATACTCCGAAATAATCTCGGCTTGGGGGGCAACTATTCTGGACTATTCCATCTCCTCCGAAGGTTACTTACTAGCTTCACGACTCCCACTCCATGACCTCCTCACACACATCCCCCCCGCATGGGGATCGCCATCGAGGAGATCCATTGACCGGCGTGGGTATCGAAATGTGGACTATGAAGACACATTCCCCCACAACTCAAGAAGGTTCTCAGATGACTACGCTGCCTCCCGTTTGAAACCCAAGTCTTAAGAAGTGCTGAGGGCAGTCGGACAGCGTGACAATGAGACACTACGAGAATACATGGAGCGCCTCAATAAGGAGGCCTCGTGTGTGCGAAACTTGGAGGACCAAGCAACCAAACCCCCCGGAGACCAATAAGCAAAGATTCTGAGAGGAGCTGGACTTCGTCGAGGAAGCCAAAAACCAAGCAGCGTTAAAAGACATGGTGATCAAGCAAAGATTACGTAGGATGAAACTCGTGACCCCGAATAGGGAGCAGGGCATCAAGACCTCAGACTAGGGCTAGGCCCAATTATGAATATTGTTGTTCAAACACGAAGGCAAAATGTAAAAGCTCGATATGAATGATTAACAAAAGTTCAGTTTTTGCTCTACCTCACTAGCATTAACACTTGTCAACCCCGAAAAATACTTAAGATAAAGAAAGAAAAAGGGTTCAACTCCATAGTTAGGTGCAAAGCCATGCCTGCCCAACAAGGATCCAGGGTCGAGGCACCCATAGGGCACCACTGTCATGAGATATGGTAGCCAGACACAAAGGACCCGACACCATAGAAGGTGCCTGGCACCCAAACCATGCTACGAAAGGAGGCAAAAGGCGGGCATCGCAAGGTGCATCCCCACACTTTCACTAAGCATACTAGAGAAGTGCACTGTTGGAGTTTAGCAGGAAAACTCCTCGGTTTCTACCTCACTAAGGGAGGCATCGAGGCCAGCCACGACAAATACAAAGCTGTGACCAAAATGGCTCCACCAACCACAAAGTGGTAGTTCGAACCAACCACCCACCAGATGGCAGTCGAGCTCTCAGAGTTGAGATCAAGTTCGAGACAAGACCAACCATGAAGGTTCAGGCATTGGCAGACTTTGTACCCAAAATGACAACGACACCGCAAAGCAACAGAGCGGAGATGGCTTGGACTCTCCACGTGGAGGGGTCCTCAAACAGCAAAGGAAGTGGAGCCGGTCTGTTACTTGGAAACTCAGAGGGATTACTAGTCGAGGTATCCCTGACTTTTTCGTTCTCCACCTCCAACAATCAAGCGGAGTATGAGGCTTGCATAGCCGACCTACAATTTACCAAAGACTTCGGCGCTACACAACTTAAGCTCCGTACAGACTCACTGTTGATCATCTTCCAGATCAACGCGGCATTTGGTGCTTGCGACCAAGCAAGCCAAAATTGGATAACCCCAACCCGTCAATGTATTCTCGAGGGGCAAGAGCCCACTGATACAATAGAAGCAGCTTCCATAAGGAGGCGCACAACATCATACTTGGTCATTGAAGCGACGCCTGCCCGACAAGGATCCAGGGGCGAGACATCCACAGGGCGCCAATGTCATGAGACATGGTGGCCAGTCATTGAAGGACGACTTTTCCATAGAGATTTTTCTACGCATCTATTAAAATGTGTAGAATGACAAGAAGCAGACTACGCGCTTGCAGAAATCCACGAGGGGATCTGCGAGCAGCGCCTAGGAGGACGATCCCTGGCAAGCAAAATCACTCAGGGCAAAAGCACCCTCACAGATTCAGCACTAGCTTGGTCCCATGAGCCGAAACCAAACTCGGTCTCATCCTGGGGGCAACTAGCTACCATGTTCACAACCCAGTTCACTACCTCCCGCTCAGCGAATCGAGCAAGTCAATAGAAAAGAGGAGGAAAGAAGTCTTGAGCGTTGCATCAACCTCAACCCCTAAAAAGGGATCAAGCAGGCCACCCTTATCCTTCGACGATCAGGATTGGTTTGATAGAACACCAAGTAAGCACGTCCCCCACCAACCTGACTCCATATTGAAGAGGGGGACATCGTTTTAAACTATCGACATTATTTGTGAGGACAATGAAAAGTGTTTGAAACATCTCCCCCTCCAACTATATGAGCATCAAAAACACAAAGAAAACAGGGCTCGGCACCATAGAAGGCGCCCAGCGCCATAGAAGGCGCCCAGCACCCAAGCGCCTATGAGGGCGCCATCATCATCAAGGCACCCCGGAGGGCACTATCATCAGAAGATGGAAAACCATGGCCACTGGCCCCTCAACCTCTGATGGGTGAGTTAGGTTCAGCCGAGTTCTGATAAACTTCCCCCAGAGTCACCACGAGGTGTTAACTTGGCCACGAGGCACGAAGTGACTTTAAACGTGTCACAACCTCTGATGGGCGAGTTATAATCAGCCGAGTCTGATAAACTCCCCCCAGAGCCCCACGAGGTGCGAAGTGACTTTAAACGTGTCACAACCTCTGATGGGCGAGTTATAATCAGCCGAGTCTGATAAACTGCCCCCAGAGTCCCACGAGGTGCGAAGTGACTTTAAATATGTCACAACCTCTGATGGGCGAGTTATAATCAGCCGAGTCTGATAAACTGCCCCCAGAGTCCCACGAGGTGCGAAGTGACTTTAAACGTGTCACAACCTCTGATGGGCGAGTTATAATCAGCCGAGTCTGATAAACTGCCCCCAGAGTCCCACGGGGTGCGAAGTGACTTTAAACGTGTCACAACCTCTGATGGGCGAGTTATAATCAGCCGAGTCTGATAAACTGCCCCCTAGAGTCCCGTGAAGTGGGCGCCAAGTGACAGGCCAGCGCCCATGAGGGCGCCTGGCAGGGCGCCAAGTGATAGGCCAGCTCCCACGAGGGCGCCTGGCAAGGCGCCAAGTGACAGGCCAGCGCCCATGAGGGCGCCTGGTAGGGCGCCATGCGAAGAACAGGCCAGCACCCATGAGGGCGCCTGGCAGGGCGCCAAGTGACAGGCCAGCGCCCATGAGGGCGCCTGGCAGGGCGCCATGTGAAGAACAAGCCAGCGCCTATGAGGGCGCCTCGCAGGGCGCCAAGTGACAGGCTAGCTTCCTTGAGGGCGCCTGGGAGGGCGCCGTGTGAAAAACAGGCCAGCGCCCATGAGGGCACCTGACAGAGCGCCAAGTAACAGGCCAGCGCCTGGCAGGGCGCCATGCGAAGAACAGGCCAGCGCCCATGAGGGAGCCTGGCAGGGCGCCAAGTGACAGACCAGCGCCCATGAGGGCGCCTGTCAGGGCGCTAGGGGAAGAGCAGGCCAGCGCCCATGAGGGCGCCTGGCAGGGCGCCATGCGAAGAACTGGCCAGCGCCCATGAGGGCGCCTGGCAGGGCGCCAAGTGATAGGCCAGCTCCCATAAGGGCGCCTGGCAGGGCGCCAAGTAAAGAGCAGGCCAGCGCCCATGAGGGCGGCTGACAGGGCACCAAGTCAAAAAGCAGTCAGCGCCCGGCAGGGCGCCAAGACAACAGCCAGCGCCCAAGAGGGCGCCAATGAAAAAGCAGACAGTGCCCATGAGGGCCCCAAACCCTGTACCCTGTCTCGCAAAATTAAAAGATGCAGGAGCATGTGACTGCATGAGCATGAAAGAAAATAAACGAGTGCATGAGCACGTAAGACGCCAACATCAGGAGGCATGGCCCAAGGCGCCCACGAAGGCGCCAACTTCAAAACACAGCCCATTGCCACGAGGCGATATGAGATCATACATTCAGATGCACCAAGCAAGGACTGGCGTCCGAGCCCACCTCGCGCATGCTAGTCATAGGAATGAGAACCAAGCCTGACAAAGACCTCATGATCAAATCAAAGGAGGATCGACTCTAGAACGGCTTCCGGATATAAACAACAAACGTGGCCAATCACTTTGTCGTAGGCAGCATAGAAGAATCTCCACCACCTCATGCTAAAAAGCAGATCATCATCAGAAGAGGTAACGACGAAGCCAGGGAAGCCGGCCTCCTCCAAAGGCACGGTATCACTCACCATCTCTCAACCTGCAGGACAGGGGGCAGAACAAGTGGTTACAAGACAGACAGGAAAACTTGCAGACAACCCCCTCCCCTGAGGTTGGGGACGTCAACAAAACAAGACATGCCCGAACACCCCCTCCTCTGAGGTGGGGGACGTCAACAAAACAAGATGTGCTCAAACACAAAAAAGCAAGAAAAGCAGGCTAAGAGACAAGATGAGCAGCAAAAAATAAAGCAAAGTGCCAAGCATACGTCTACACAAGTCATCGCCCATGAGGGCGCCTGGCAGAAGCAACCAGCGCCCATGGGGGGCCTGGCAGGAGCAAGCAGCGCCCAGCAGAGGGGCGCCTGGCAGGGGGTAGTCTGAAAGCAAGTCCTTCGCAAGGGGGCAGACAGCACTATGTAACTAGGCGCACAAGGCACTCGTGAGGGCACCAAACCTTGTCTCGCAAAATCTGCTCCACCAGGAGACACCCGACGTATAGGCACCCATGAGGGCACCAAAACCTTGCCTCGCAAAACCTGCTCCACGAGGAGACATCTTGGAAGGCACCAAGGCGCCCTAGAGGGCCCCAAAACATGTTTCACAGGATGGCACCAAGCACATCCAGGAAGGCACCAAGGCGCCCTAAAGGGCCCCAAAACATGTTTCGCAGGATGACGCCAAGCACATCCAGGCTGACACCAAGGCGCCCTAGACGGCGCCAAAACATGTTTCGCAGGATGGCACCAAGCACATCCAGGAAAGCACCAAGGCGCCCAAGAGGGCCCCAAAACATGTTTCGCAGGATGGCGCCAAGCACATCCAGGCTGGCACCAAGGCGCCCTAGAGGGCACCAAAACATGTTTCGCAGGATGGCACCAAGCACATCCAGGAAGGCACCAAGGCGCCCTAGAGGGCGCCAAAACATGTTTCGTAGGAGGGAACCAACATTAAAGACATAGAGGCAGGGCGCCCATGGCGCCCATGAGGGCGCCAGATCCTGCTCCAGCCAGACCAAACGCAACAAGGCGCCCATGAGGGCGCCATATCCTGCTCCAAACGAAACACGGCGCCCATGGCGCCCATGAGGGCGCCAGATCCTGTTCAAGACGCAACAAGGCGCCCACGGCGCCCATGAGGGCGCCAGATCCTGCTCCAGACACAACAAGGCGCCCATGGCGCCCATGAGGGCGCCAGATCCTGCTCCAAGAGGCAGCAGCCAAGACAACATGACAAGGCTCCCATGGAGCCCATGAGGGCGCCAGATCCTGCTCCAAGAGGAAGCAGCCAAGACAACTTGACAAGGCGCCCATGAGGGTGCCACATCCTGCTCCAAGAGGCGGCAGCCAAGACAACATGACAAGGCCCCCATGGCGCCCATGAGGGAGCCAGATCCTGTTCCAAGAGGCGGAAGCCAAGACAACATGACAAGGCGCCCACGAGGGCACCATCCGCAACACGCACGCGGGGAACAACACCAAAGGCACCCGGGAGGGCGCCTACCCTCAGGAACGAATGAGCGGCCAGCAAAGGCACCCACAAGGGCGCCAACATCAGGATGTCTCAACATAATGACGCAAGGCGCCCAGGAGGGAACGTCAGGACATCCCAACACCATGACACATGGCGCCCAGCACAAGGATTACACCAAAGGCGGTGTGAGTCGCGGTCGCAACGAAGTGATCTTGTACGACCCGACAAGACAGACGGAGTAACGCATTACGGCAAAGAAAAAAAAATTCTCTTTTTTACTCTAGAGAGTGAGAATGATAAAACACGGTCATGACAAAGGCAGTGTCCCACACAACTTCACACCTCTGGTAGACCAGCGAAAATCATTCAAGCCAAGACCATCCTCCGGAATAATCTCGGTTTGGGGGGAAACTGTTCTGGACTGGACCCAGAGGTCCATTAGCAAAACCAGGGGGTGCGTTTAGCAATTGATATGGATCAGCCCAACTAAATCAGCCCATATCCACAACACACGAGCCCAACATGGATGGACGGTCTAGATCGACTCTACCAATCCGACGATCCACGAGCGGGCACGATTTCCTATAAATACCGGCTCGCATAGCCATTTATACGGTACGCACTATTCCCTTGCAAATTCACTAGCTTATTCTCATACTGACTTGAGCGTCGGAGTGGCTTTGCAGGTACCCCCCCGGGCGCTCACTGACCTACTGCCAGGACTGTAACGCCCAAATAATTTAATTATTTATTTAATTAAATTATTTAGGTATTTTATTAGTATAGTTATATTAAAATAATAATATGATGTTTTATATAAATTAGGGAGTGGTGTTTAGTAATTAAGCTGAGTAGTAGACGGGGGCCCGTGATCCAAGAGCACAATGGCATAAGCGCATAGGTGAAGGCATTGGCTAGGGTTTGGTCATTTTGCGAATTTTTGGGAAAAAGAAAGAGAGATTGCGAAGGGAGAAAAGAAGGGAAGGGGACGGCGCACCAAGGAGAAAGAGGAGAGTTGCTGTCTTGGTTGCTGGAAGTGGCGCCCTAGGCGCCCAATGTGTTTCTGTGTTGCAGAAAGTGGCGCCCTAGGCGCCCAGTGGTGATTGGTGCGGTTCTATGTTGCTGTGAAGGGCGCCCTAGGCGCCCAGTATTTCCTTGTGTTGCTGGGAGAGACGCCCTAGGCGCCCAGTAGCGTTTCTGTATTGTTTGGGAAGGCGCCCTAGGCGCCCAGTGATGTCCACATGTCCTGCTGTTGCTGTTTTCCTGCCTGTGTGGCTGTTGTGCTAGGCGCCCTGCTCTTGGGCGCCAAGTCTGTTGTTACCACTGTTGTGCTAGGCGCCATGCTCTTGGGCGCCAAGTCTGTTGTTGCCACTGTTGTGCTAGGCGCCCTGCTCCTGGGCGCCAAGTGTGTTGTTGCCACTGTTGTGCTAGGCGCCCTGCTCCTGGGCGCCAAGTCTGTTTCTGTTGCTGTTGTGCTAGGCGCCCTGCTCCTGGGCGCCATGTCTGTTTGTACTGCTGTTGCACTAGGCACCCTGTTGCTGGGCGCCAGTTCCTGTTGTGTTGCTGTGGCATTAGGCGCCCTGTTGCTGGGCGCCAGTTCCTGTTGGTTGTTGTTGCCTATTGGCGCCCTGTTGCTGGGCGCCAGTTTCTGGTTGTTGCTGTTGCCTCTTGGCGCCCTGTTGCTCGGCGCCAGTTTCTGTCTGCTGCTGTTGCCTGTTGGCGCCCTGTTGCTGGGCGCCAGTTCCTGCCATGTCTAAAAATGGTGTTGCTGTCACTGTAAAACAAATGTTGCTGTTTTCTAAAAATGGTGTTGCTGTCACTGTAAAACAAATGTTGCTGTTTTCTAAAAATGGTGTTGCTGTCAGTGTAAAACAAATGTTGCTGTTTTCTAAAAATGCTGTTGCTGTCACTGTAAAACAAATGTTGCTGTCTTCTAAAAAAGGTGTTGTTGTCACTGTAAAACAAATTTTGCTGTTTTCTAAAGATGATGTTGCTGTTGCTGTAAAATAAATGTTGCTGTTGCTGTAAAATAAACGTTGCTGTTGATGTAAAAATTAATGTTGCTTTTGCTGTAAACTATTGTTGCTGTTGCTGTAAATTGGTGTCTTTAGTGTCGGTGGTTGTTGATTAAGTTGTTAGGCTGTCCTATAGGTGTTGGTGTTATTGGTGATGATATGACAGGTGATGTGCCGATTTTATTGGCTAAGGTGATAGGTGATGGGTCTATGACCAATTTGTTGATATTGGTGTTGTTGTGTCAATTAAATGACTATTGTTGTTAATTGTCTCTAGTGCATTGTCCATGGTGTCGCATACAATTCATATGCATTATTTTGGTGATGAAGGCTTCGGCCTTGGAGCTATAGGTGATGATGGTGATGCTCATACAGGTGATGATGCCCTTATTGGCTATTTTATTGGTGATGATTGGTACCACATGCATATACCCGTTGGTGTGGGTTGCATCTCATATACTTACTCATGATGTTGGTGATGATTCTTGGTGATTTGTAATTTGATGTTGTTGTGAAGCGGTAGATATAGTTGTCGTAATCCTTGCATATTGCCTATCATATATGCTATTATAATGTTAGATATCTCACCCCTTCTGTTTGAATGTTACCCATATGTTGGTAACGTGCAGGTGATTGCGAGTGAAGGCATGTCTACCTTCGCTAGTCGAGTCGGTGTCGTCGCTCTGATACGTATCACTCGGGGGGGATGAACGCTAGTTTTTATTAGATGTCTCTATTATTCAAATTTCTGAAGTTTTATGGAGATGTTATAATTATTGGTTGAAACCTTTATTTTATTCCGCTGCATGGTGATGGAGTTACTGTTATGTATCGTACTACTTTTAAATGGTGAATTTTATTATTGGCGTGATGTTTTAATGGTGTAAATGTGGCATCCCTTGTGGGTGTAGTGAAAAATGTTTTTGAAACTCTGATTTTTGTCAAAATTTACCGGGTAGAAAAAGGGGTGTTACATTAGTGGTATCAGAGCAGTTTCGGTATGTCCGGCCAAGTTGTCGAGTTATTGTGTCATTGACGATCAAGTATTGTCAATTGGTTCTAACTGTTGCTTATGATTGTAGTGATTAGTTGAGATGGCTGGAAGGAACGATGCTGCTATTGCTGCTGCGTTGGCTGCTATGGCTCAGGCCGTGGAGGGTCAGCAGAATGCTGGTGAGAATGCTAGGTCTCGGAGTTTGGCGACCTTTCAAAGAGAGAATCCGCCTACCTTCAAGGGCAGGAATGATCCCGATGGGGCTTTAGCTTGGTTGAAAGAGATGGAGAGGATCTTTCGTGTGATGGACTGCACTCCGGCACAGAAGGTTCGTTATGGTACGCATATGCTGGCAGAGGAGGCCGATGACTGGTGGTTAGAGGCTAGGCAGAGATTGGAGACTGCAAACGAAGAGATCACTTGGGCTGTGTTCCGCAGGGAGTTTATGAGAAAATACTATTCGGAGGATGTCCGAGGTAAGAAAGAGATTGAGTTCCTGGAGCTGAAACAAGGGAATATATCCGTGACTGAGTATGCTGCTAAGTTCGTGGAATTAGCAAAGTTTTATCCGCATTACAGTGAGGCTACTGCTGAGTTTTCAAAGTGCATTAAGTTTGAGAATGGGCTGCGTCCTGAGATTAAGAAGGCGATTGGTTACCAGAAGATCCGTGTTTTCTCCGACTTGAGTGATAGCTGCAGAATTTATGAGGAAGACAACAATGCTCACTACAAGATTATGAATGAGAAGAGGAGTAAATTTCAAAGTCGTGGTAAGCCGTATGATGTTCCTGCTGGTAAGGGTAAACAGAAAGCTGCTGTTGGCAAGAAGACTAGTGGGGGAGATGCTCCTGCTAGCATTGTATGTTACAAATGTGGAAAAGTTGGTCACAAGAGTAACGTGTGCAAAGCTGAAGTGAAGAAGTGTTACCGTTGTGGTAAGAAGGGTCATGTGGTGGCTGAGTGTGAGCGTAAGGAGGTGGTCTGCTACAACTGTGGTGAAGGAGGGCACATTAGTACTCAGTGTCCGAAGCCGAAGAAAGAAAGGTCCAGTGGAAAAGTGTTCGCTTTGGCAGGTGAAGAGCCTACTGAAGATGATGGACTTATTAGAGGTACGTGCTTCATTAATGGTACTCCTTTAAAATCTATTGTTGATACTGGTGCTACTCATTGCTTTATTGCTGCTGATTGTTGTAAGAGATTGGGTCTTGTATTGTCTGCTATGAATGGAGAGATGGTTGTCGACACTCCAGCTAAGGGGTCGGTAACTACTTCTCTGGTGTGTTCTCAGTGTCCCTTGTCGATCTTCGACAGAGACTTTGTTGTGGATTTTGTTTGTTTGTCGTTGAGCGGATTGGATGTAATCTTGGGTATGAACTGGTTAGAGCATAACTGTAACGCCCGGAAATAATTTAATTAAATTAATTAGTTGAATTATTAATTTCATGGGAAACGTGGTCAAATTAATTAAAATGATGGGCGTTGTTCAGGAAGTGGAACGAGGAGTGGGGGTGATGTTGGCAACTCAGGGGTGGTGAAGAATGGCCCGGGAAGCCCAAGCCCAACAGCTTAGGCGCTCCTGAGGCTCTTGAAGCTAAGGGGTTAGGGTTTTGCGCCTCACTCCTTGCATCAGAGAAAGAAAACGAAAATTGAGAGAGTGAGAAGAGAGGAAGCATCGTACGGCGCTAAAGGAGAAGAAGGAAGGGAATTCTCTCGAGGTTTCGTTAGGTAAGAGTTCTCAATCCTTCCTTGTCGTTTTTCTTCCTTTCCTAGTGTTGTGACTTTCAAGCCCTAATCTCCGTGTGTTGATTTCCCCTTTGATCAAGAAGTAGGCGTGGCTACGGTTTCGAAGGAGGAAGGAGAAGCTTCGTTCGTTGTGTTGCTGGGTTTTGTTCATGACTCTTCGTCATTGTCTTCCGGAACACGCAAAATTCGAGGTAAGGGTGAGCGTTTTAATTCAACAAAATCGAGTATGTGATTGGGGTTTTGTGGGATTTTGGGTGTAGTAGTGTAATTGAAACGTTGAGGTCTTGTTTGATGAGTTGTTGACGATTTCCCTTCGGGGAATTTCGATGTTTGTTTTGATGAACATTTTGAGGGATTAATTGATGAGTTCTTGATGATTGTTCTTTGGTGAATTTGACGATGTCTTGGTGAAATTGTGTTGATTGGGGTGATGAACAATGTGTGATGAAATTGTGTTTTGATGAATTTGATGATGTATGGATGAAAATTTTAAAATCTGAACAATTCTGCAAGTAAAGCTGTTTCTGCCCAGCTGCGCCTCACTCGCGCTCAGGTTGCGCCCCAGGCGCAAGGCGCGCTGCGCTGTGGCACGCTGTTGCTGCCCATTCGCGCGTCGCTCGCGCTGCAGTCGCGCCCTAGGCGCAAGCGCGCTGCGCTGTGGCACTTGTTGCTGCCCAATCGCGCCTCGGTTGCGCCCAGCTCGCGCTTCAAGCGCGAGTCACTGTTTTTCCCACTGTTTTCTTGCTGTTTTCACACTGTTTTCTCAGTTTTTAAAGGTGATGTTTTCTCCATAAAAATATGATGTTTCCCCCATAAAAATGTGATGTTTCCACTAATAAAAATATGACGTTTCTCAATTCAAATGTAGTGTTTTCCCAAGCTTGAAAATGTGGTGTTTTTCCGAATTTAAAATGTGATGTCCTTCAAATTAAGATGTGATGTTTTATAAATTAAAACGGGATGTTTTTCTCAACTCTAAACGTGTTGTTACCCAAATTTCAAAGGTGATATGTATGATGATGATGTAACATGAATTATGGTGATTTGTGACGAATATACTCTATGGGTATGATTATAATGATGCTGTAATGTGAATGTGATGAATTTCGACGAATACACTCTATGAGTGTTTTATGACGATGATGATGAGTACTTCAGGTGAGTGTCTTTCCTTTTGGTGAAATTGCACATGTGTCCATAGAGTCTCATAGCATGTGCACTTTGTGACGAATAGGCTTCGGCCTCTTAATGATGACGGTGTGCCCCTAGTGGCTTATTATGACGAGTATGGTACCATCATGCATATACCCAGGTGTGGGTTGCATTATCATGCATATTCATGACTGTGACTTGTTGGCAAATTGTGGTTGAGTTGGTGTTTGGCGATGATGATGTGGTGTCGATAATGATGGTGTGTGACTGTTTGTCTTCATTACTCTATCATATGCTTGATTATGTTTTGTTAAAATTCTCACCCCTTTTGCTTGGAATGTTGCTCTATTGTGGCAACGCTGCAGGTAATCGCGAGTGAAGGATCTGCTGCCTTCCTTTTAGCTCTTGGGATGTAATTCGTGTCGCTCTCTGATACTGTAACACCTAGGGGGCGTGGGTGAATTTTGACAAACGATTTCATTAGTTGTTTTAATGATTTTATTGATATATTGGAGACGCGTTTGAGAGTTATTGGTGAGTTGTTGTTTTATTCCGCTGTGAGGTTAATTTTGAGGATTTGACTTTCCATGAAGGATGTTTTGTTGCCCAAATTTGAAGAGTGCAATTGATGAGTTTGTTTTTGATGAAGTTGTAGCATTTCTTTTCTATCAATGAAAATAATATTTTTGAAAAGGATTACTCTGATAAATGACGCGTAATATAAGGGTAGAAAAGGGGTGTTACATTAGTGGTATCAGAGCAGTTCGGTCTGTCCGGCCGGTGGTTGAGTCGTCAAGTTGAGTAACATTTGAGTTTTGTTACTCGTTTCTGATTTCTGTTTTCCGTTGCAGAACTAGAATGGCGGGACGGAACGATGCTGCACTTGCTGCTGCCTTGCAGGCCATTGCTGGGGTTGTGGGTAACATACCCAATGCTATTGGTGATGGGACGCGTAGCTTGGCTACATTCCAGCGTGAGAACCCTCCTGCTTTTGAAGGCGGGTATAATCCTGATGGTGCCCTTGAGTGGCTAAGTGAGATGGAGCGGATCTTCCGCGTTATGGATTGCACCGATGCTCAGAAGGTTCGCTATGGCACACATATGTTGAAGAAAGAGGCTTATGGCTAGTGGAGGACGACTAGTCAGGGGTTGACGGCTGCCAATGAGGAGGTTACTTGGGCTGTGTTTGAGAGGGAATTCAAGAGAAAGTACTATCCGGAGGATGTCTGCGGGAAGAAGGAGGTTGAGTTTCTGAGACTTGAACAAGGTAGCATGACTGTAACTGAGTATGCTGCAAAGTTTACTGAGCTGTCTAAGTTTTATCCTCATTATGATGGAGAGGGTGCTGAGTTCTCCAAATGCATCAAGTTTGAAAACGGATTGCGTGCTGATATCAAGAGAGCCATAGGGTATCAACAGATCCGTGTATTTCCCTTGTTAGTGAATAGCGCCAGGATTTTTGAGGAGGACAATAATGCCTTCTCCAGAGTCATGAGGGAGAAGCAAAAGAATTTTTCGGGTCGCGGTAAACCATATGAGGCGCCTGCTGGTAAGGGCAAAGGTAAGTTTGTTGGTGGGTCTAAGCGAAGTGGGGGAGATGCTGCAACCGGTGTTACTTGTTACACGTGTGGGAAAGTAGGCCATAAAAGTCCAGATTGCCCAAGTGGGGATAAGAAGAGATGTTAACGGTGTGGAAAAGAGGGGCATATATCGTCCGGCTGTGATAAGAAAGAAGTGGTATGCTTTAATTGTGGGGAGAGTGGTCATATCAGTACACAGTGCACGAAACCCAAGAAGGAGAAGTCTTTTGGGAAGGTGTTCGCTCTGGTTGAGTATGTGCAAGTATACACAATCGCAACAAGTAATATATTGATAAGTAAAGTTCGTTCCCACAGGGATTGGAATTAATCTAAGAAGTTTAAGTGATTAGAATCTTAGTGAAAAGAATTAAGTAACAAGTGAAAGTGAAGAGTTGTAAACATTATAAGTTGTGATAAAACAGGATTAAATTTGCAGTAATTAAAAGTGAGTTGGATAGCTCAATAGCATGTAAGTCCCCAAGAGTAATGTTAGATAATATTAGACGCTGTAGCGTCAAGCGCTGTAGCGCTTCAGAATCCTTAGACGCTGTAGCGCCTTGGTGGCGTGCCTTTCAGTCACTTTCGTCAGGGCTATGTTACAAGACTCCTATGTCTAGGCTCTAAATAAGTTTTACCCCTGTATATTAAGCTCTTACAACATTTGCCTTATGAACTACTACTCCCCTATGTCTAGAGTTAAGTAGTGCTTCCTTTAAATGTCTTTAAAGGGTTTTCATTCATATCATTCCT
Source organism: Astragalus membranaceus (assembly GCA_039519185.1). NCBI lineage: Eukaryota > Viridiplantae > Streptophyta > Magnoliopsida > Fabales > Fabaceae > Astragalus > Astragalus membranaceus. Next base: position 27,827,534 of record CM076846.1, read on the forward strand.
TGAGTTCTCTTTGTGAACCATGTCTGTACCCACAAAGTTACCTTGTTTTAGTTGATCATTCCCAAACCAAGATTGAAAGTATTATGACACAAGGAATAAAACACAAACATCATAATATTATACAAAAGTTACTCAAGGTTCATTACATACCAAGAACAATCCAACTACAACAAAGTTAGCTCATCACAAGTTCCATCAACATAATACAACTTGCGAGTATGTATTACCGTATGAAGACAAGAGAAGAATGGTTGCAAAAGATGCACTCCAACGATCCCAAGTAGCATACAAGAGATGAAGTTGAGGCGTGAGCAAAACCTTGAATGAAGACTTGAAAACTATATTAAAAATAAAAGCTTAAGAGTGTGTTAATGGAGAGATCCTACTACGTATGTATGTAGTCCTTTTTCCAAGTTACCACCCTTGTCTCTACGAGTTACCTCTTGGTGAAGTAATCTTAATTAATCTAAATAATATCTAAGTCTTAATAGTATATTAATATTACATGATGATTATTAGACTTAGATATTATCCTTAAAGCACTTTACAAAAAGTGGTAATGATGGAATACAACAACTATCACATGGGTTCCATTTAGGAGGCGCCAAGTGTAATTTAGCATCCACTTGAAAGTCAACAATTCCAGCTGAAAGGAAGAGATAAGGGTGGTGACTCATCATGTCCTCAAGTGGCCACACAAATATCTCAATGGTCAGCCGTCATATAATGCTATAGCGTTTCCTTGATAGCACACGCTGCAGCGCTAAAGCAAAACATCAAAAATATTCACAAAGACATTAACTATGCCCAAGTTTTAAGGAATTGACTTATAACCTATATTTATCCTAGTAATCATATATTCACATATTTAAGTACTAATATTACTTGAGAAATAAGCATAACTTAAGTATTAGGAGCATAAATAACCTATATAAAATAAGGTTATCAGTGAATAGCGCCAGAATTTTTGAGGAGGACAATAATGCCTTCTCCAGAGTTATGAGGGAGAAGCAAAAGAATTTTTCGGGTCGCGGTAAACCATATGAGGCGCCTGCTGGTAAGGGCAAAGGTAAGTTTGTTGGTGGGTCTAAGCGAAGTGGGGGAGATGCTGCAACCGGTGTTACTTGTTACACGTGTGGGAAAGTAGGCCATAAAAGTCCAGATTGCCCAAGTGGGGATAAGAAGAGATGTTATCGGTGTGGAAAAGAGGGGCATATATCGTCCGGCTGTGATAAGAAAGAAGTGGTATGCTTTAATTGTGGGGAGAGTGGTCATATCAGTACACAGTGCACGAAACCCAAGAAGGAGAAGTCTTTTGGGAAGGTGTTCGCTCTGGTTGAGTCTGACGTGGTGAATGAGATTCGAGGTACGTGCTATATCAATAATTTTCCTCTTATTGCTATTGTTGATACTGGTGCTACCCATAGTTTTATTGCTGCCGCATGTGTTGAGAAACTGAGTCTTGTTTTATCTGATATGTTGAGGGAGATGGTTATCGATACTCCAGCTAAGGGTTCGGTAACTACCTCCGTTGTTTGTGCGAAATGTCCTGTATCTATTTATGGTAGAGAATTTTTAGTTGATTTGATCTGTTTGCCGCTGAGTGGGATGGATGTCATTCTGGGTATGGACTGGTTAGTTGATAACCATGTTCATATCAACTGTCGCGAAAGGTCCGTGAGTTTTGCTTCACCGGAAGAGAAGTCTGGTTTGCTATCTGCGGGTCAGCTGCATAGAGTGATGAGAGAAGAGGTTCAGCTGTTTTCTCTGTTGGCGTCGTTGTCTGCCGAGAGCCAAGCGAAGATTGATGTGTTGCCAGTAGTGCGTGAGTTTTCTGAGGTGTTCCCTGATGAGATTCCGGATGTACCACCAGAGAGAGAGGTGGAGTTTACTATTGATCTGGTTCCTGGCACTAAGCCTGTGTCTATGGCACCATATAGGATGTCTGCATCTGAGTTGGCAGAATTGAAAAAGCAACTTGAAGATTTATTAGAAAAGAAGTTTGTGAGACCGAGTGTGTCACCTTGGGGAGCTCCAGTGTTGTTAGTGAAAAAGAAAGATGGTAGTATGAGGTTGTGTGTGGACTATCGTCAACTGAATAAAGTTACAATCAAGAACAAGTATCCGTTGCCAAGAATTGATGACTTGATGGATCAGTTGGTGGGTGCTAAAGTATTTAGCAAGATTGACTTAAGGTCTGGTTATCATCAGATCAAGGTCAAGGATGAAGACGTCCAGAAGACGGCATTTAGGACAAGATATGGGCACTATGAGTATTCTGTTATGCCTTTCGGTGTGACTAATGCGCCGGGAGTATTTATGGGATACATGAACCAAATCTTCCGTGAGTACTTGGACAAGTTTGTGGTGGTTTTCATTGATGACATTCTGATTTACTCTAAATCGGAAGAGGAGCATGAGGGACATCTGAGGTTGGTGCTAGAAATTCTGAAGAGTCAAAAGTTATATGCCAAGTTGTCCAAGTGTGAGTTTTGGTTGAACAAGGTCAGTTTTCTCGGTCATGTAATTTCAGGTGAGGGGATTGCGGTGGATCCTTCTAAAATTGACGCAGTGTTGCAGTGGGAGTCCCCGAAGTCAGTTACCGAGATAAGGAGTTTTCTGGGGTTAGCTGGCTACTATAGAAGATTCATCGAGGGGTTTTCGAAGTTGGCTCTGCCATTGACCCAATTGACTTGCAAGGGCAAGGCTTTTGTTTGGGATGACCGATGTGAGGAAAGTTTCAATGAGCTGAAGAGAAGATTGACTACGTCTCCAGTGTTGACCCTACCTAATCCGAATGAGCCGTTTGTGGTTTATTGTGATGCCTCCAAGATGGGCCTGGGTGGTGTACTTATGCAGAATGGGAAGGTGGTCGCTTATGCGTCGAGACAATTGAGAACTCATGAGAAGAATTACCCTACTGATGACTTAGAACTTGCTGCTGTGGTATTCGCATTAAAAATTTGGAGACATTACTTGTATGGATCGAGATTTGAGGTGTTCAGTGATCACAAGAGCCTTCGGTATCTGTTTGATCAGAAAGAGTTGAATATGAGGCAGCGTCGATGGTTAGAATTATTGAAGGATTACGATTTTGAATTGAGTTATCACCCGGGCAAAGCTAATGTAGTTGCAGATGCTTTGAGTCGGAAGACTTTGCATATGTCGGCATTGATGGCCAGAGAGCTTGAGTTGATTGAGCAATTCAGGGACATGAGCTTAGTTTGTGAAGTTACACCTCAGAGTGTCAGATTGGGTATGTTGAAAATTGGCAATGATTTTATGGCTAGTATCCGGGAAGCGCAGAAGTTAGATGTGAAATTGGTTGATCTGATGAGTGAGATTGGCCAGTCTGAAAATGAGGACTTCGAGTTAGATGCTCAGAATGTATTGAGGTATCGTGGAAGAATTTGTGTTCCCGAAGATGAGGAAATGAGAAAGGCAATTCTTGAGGAAGGGCATAGGAGTAAGTTGAGTATCCATCCTGGAGCGACGAAGATGTACCAAGATCTGAAAAAGATGTTCTGGTGGCCTGGGTTGAAGCGCGATGTGGCGCAGTTTGTGTATTCGTGTTTGACCTGTCAAAAATCGAAGGTCGATCATCAGAAGCCTGGGTTGAAGCGCGATGTGGCGCAGTTTGTGTATTCGTGTTTGACCTGTCAAAAATCGAAGGTCGAGCATCAGAAGCCTGCGGGAATGATGCAACCGTTGAATGTTCCAGAGTGGAAGTGGGATAGTATCTCCATGGATTTTGTGACTGGGTTGCCCAATACGGTGAGAGGGCATGATTCAATTTGGGTGGTTGTGGATAGATTGACGAAGTCGGCTCATTTTATTCCTATCGGCATTAAGTACCCAGTGTCGAGGTTGGCTGAAATCTACATTCAGGTGATTGTGAAGCTGCATGGGGTTCCTTTGTGCATTGTGTCTGATAGAGACCCAAGGTTTACTTCGGAATTTTGGAGTAGTTTACAGAAGGAGTTGGGTTCGAAATTGAGGTTGAGTTCAGCTTATCATCCTCAGACTGATGGGCAGACAGAAAGGACAATCCAATCATTGGAAGACCTGCTGAGATCATGTGTGCTAGAGCAGGGAGGTGCGTGGGACACTCATCTTCCGTTAATTGAGTTCACCTACAACAATAGTTATCATTCCAGTATTGGGATGGCACCGTTTGAAGCGTTATATGGTCGGAGGTGTAGGACTCCGGTATGTTGGTATGAGACTGGGGAAAGTTTAGTACTTGGACCTGAGCTGGTTAGAGAAACTACTGAGAAAGTAAAGGTGATCCGGGAGAAAATGAAGGCGTCGCAGAGTAGACAGAAGAGCTACCATGATAAGAGAAGGAAAGATTTAGAGTTTGAAGCGGGTGACCACGTGTTCTTGAGGGTCACACCTATGACTGGTGTCGGGCGTGCGCTGAAATCAAAGAAGTTGACTCCTTGTTTCATTGGGCCGTATCAGATTACGGAAAGAGTTGGAAGTGTTGCATATCGGGTGGCCCTGCCACCTAATCTTTCGAACTTGCACGACGTGTTTCACGTGTCGCAGCTTCGGAAGTATATTGCAGATCCGTCTCATGTGATCCAACCAGATGATGTAGAGGTGCGGGATAATCTCACTGTGGAGACCGTGCCTGTACGAATTGAGGATTGGGAAGTGAAGACCCTTCGAGGTAAGAAGATCAACCTGGTGAAGGTGGTATGGTTTGGGGCAACTGGTGAAAGCCTGACGTGGGAGCTGGAGGATAAGATGCGGGAGTCGTATCCAGAGTTATTTGAATCAGGTATGTTTTCGAGGACGAAAAAAAAAATCCTAAGTGGGGGAGAGTTGTAACGCCCGGAAATAATTTAATTAAATTAATTAATTGAATTATTAATTTCATGGGAAACGTGGTCAAATTAATTAAAATGATGGGCGTTGTTCAGGAAGTGGAACGAGGATTGGGGGTGATGTTGGCAACTCAGGGGTGGTGAAGAATGGCCCGAGAAGCCCAAGCCCAACAGCTTAGGCGCTCCTGAGGCTCTTGAAGCTAATGGGTTAGGGTTTTGCGCCTCACTCCTTGCATCAGAGAAAGAAAACGAAAATTGAGAGAGTGAGAAGAGAGGAAGCATCGTACGGTGCTAAAGGAGAAGAAGGAAGGGAATTCTCTCGAGGTTTCGTTAGGTAAGAGTTCTCAATCCTTCCTTGTCGTTTTTCTTCCTTTCCTAGTGTTGTGACTTTCAAGCCCTAATCTCCGTGTGTTGATTTCCCCTTTGATCAAGAAGTAGGCGTGGCTACGGTTTCGAAGGAGGAAGGAGAAGCTTCGTTCGTTGTGTTGCTGGGTTTTGTTCGTGACTCTTCATATTGTCTTCCGGAACACGCAAAATTCGAGGTAAGGGTGAGCGTTTTAATTCAACAAAATCGAGTATGTGATTGGGGTTTTGTGGGATTTTGGGTGTAGTAGTGTAATTGAAACGTTGAGGTCTTGTTTGATGAGTTGTTGACGATTTCCCTTCGAGGAATTTCGATGTTTGTTTTGATGAACATTTTGAGGGATTAATTGATGAGTTCTTGATGATTGTTCTTTGGTGAATTTGACGATGTCTTGGTGAAATTGTGTTGATTGGGGTGATGAACAATGTGTGATGAAATTGTGTTTTGATGAATTTGATGATGTATGGATGAAAATTTTGAAATCTGAACAATTCTGCAAGTAAAGCTGTTTCTGCCCAGCTGCGCCTCACTCGCGCTCAGGTTGCGCCCCAGGCGCAAGGCGCGCTGCGCTGTGGCACGCTGTTGCTGCCCATTCGCGCGTCGCTCGCGCTGCAGTCGCGCCCCAGGCGCAAGCGCGCTGCGCTGTGGCACTTGTTGCTGCCCAATCGCGCCTCGGTTGCGCCCAGCTCGCGCTTCAAGCGCGAGTCACTGTTTTTCCCACTGTTTTCTTGCTGTTTTCACACTGTTTTCTCAGTTTTTAAAGGTGATGTTTTCTCCATAAAAATATGATGTTTCCCCCATAAAAATGTGATGTTTCCACTAATAAAAATATGACGTTTCTCAATTCAAATGTAGTGTTTTCCCAAGCTTGAAAATGTGGTGTTTTTCCGAATTTAAAATGTGATGTCCTTCAAATTAAGATGTGATGTTTTATAAATTAAAACGGGATGTTTTTCTCAACTCTAAACGTGTTGTTACCCAAATTTCAAAGGTGATATGTATGATGATGATGTAACATGAATTATGGTGATTTGTGACGAATATACTCTATGGGTATGATTATAATGATGCTGTAATGTGAATGTGATGAATTTCGACGAATACACTCTATGAGTGTTTTATGACGATGATGATGAGTACTTCAGGTGAGTGTCTTTCCTTTTGGTGAAATTGCACATGTGTCCATAGAGTCTCATAGCATGTGCACTTTGTGACGAATAGGCTTCGGCCTCTTAATGATGACGGTGTGCCCCTAGTGGCTTATTATGACGAGTATGGTACCATCATGCATATACCCAGGTGTGGGTTGCATTATCATGCATATTCATGACTGTGACTTGTTGGCAAATTGTGGTTGAGTTGGTGTTTGGCGATGATGATGTGGTGTCGATAATGATGGTGTGTGACTGTTTGTCTTCATTACTCTATCATATGCTTGATTATGTTTTGTTAAAATTCTCACCCCTTCTGCTTGGAATGTTGCTCTATTGTGGCAACGCTGCAGGTAATCGCGAGTGAAAGATCTGCTGCCTTCCTTTTAGCTCTTGGGATGTAATTCGTGTCGCTCTCTGATACTGTAACACCTAGGGGGCGTGGGTGAATTTTGATAAACGATTTAATTAGTTGTTTTAATGATTTTATTGATATATTGCAGACGCGTTTGAGAGTTATTGGTGAGTTGTTGTTTTATTCCGCTGTGAGGTTAATTTTGAGGATTTGACTTTCCATGAAGGATGTTTTGTTGCCCAAATTTGAAGAGTGCAATTGATGAGTTTGTTTTTGATGAAGTTGTAGCATTTCTTTTCTATCAATGAAAATAATATTTTTGAAAAGGATTACTCTGATAAATGACGCGTAATATAAGGGTAGAAAAGGGGTGTTACAATAACCATGTTCATATTAATTGTCGTAGCAAGGCAGTGAGTTTTGGAGGAGAGGAGTCTGGTCTGTTATCCGCTAGTCAGTTGCGGAAGTTGATGAAGGAAGGAGTTCAGTTATTCTCGCTGATGGCATCGTTGTCTGTTGAGAATCAAGCCATCATTGAAGATTTGCAGGTGGTGCGCGAGTTTCCTGATGTTTTCCCTGATGAGATTCCAAGTGTACCGCCAGAGAGGGAAGTTGAATTCTCTATTGATCTTGTACCTGGTACCAGACCTATTTCTATGGCACCGTACAGGATGTCCGCATCCTAATTGTCTGAGTTGAAGAAGCAACTTGAGGATCTGCTCGAGAAGAAGTTTGTAAGGCCGAGTGTATCGCCGTGGGGAGCTCCTGTGTTGTTAGTGAAGAAGAAGGATGGTAGTATGAGACTCTGTGTGGATTATCGGCAGTTGAATAAGGTGACAATTAAGAACAAGTATCCACTTCCGAGGATAGACGATTTGATGGATCAGTTGGTGGGTGCTCAAGTATTCAGTAAGATTGATTTGAGATCGGGTTATCATCAGATCAAGGTGAAGGACGAAGCTATTCAGAAGACGGCTTTCAGAACCCGTTATGGTCATTATGAGTATTCGGTGATGCCGTTCGGTGTTACCAATGCACCTGGAGTATTTATGGAATATATGAATCGTATATTTCATGCTTACTTAGATCGGTTTGTAGTGGTGTTCATTGACGACATTTTGATTTACTCTAAATCGGAAGAAGAACGTGCAGAGCATCTGAGGTTAGTATTGGAGGTACTGAAGGAAAAGAAGCTGTATGCGAAGTTGTGAAAGTGTGAGTTTTGGTTGAAGGAAGTGAGTTTTCTCGGTCATATCATTTCTGGTAGTGGTATTGCGGTGGATCCGTCGAAAGTAGATGCAGTGTTGAATTGAGAAGCCCCGAAGTCGGCTACTGAGATTAGAAGCTTTTTGGGGTTGGCTGGCTATTATAGGAGGTTCATCGAAGGTTTTTCCAAGTTGGCCCTTCCGTTGACTCAGTTGACTTGTAAGGGTAAAGCTTTTGTATGGGATGCTTGTTGTGAGGAGAGTTTTGTGGAGTTGAAGAAGAGATTGACGACGTCTCCTATCTTGACGTTACCCAATCCGGGAGAACCTTTTGTGGTGTATTGTGATGCTTCTAAGATGGGTCTAGGTGGCGTGCTTATGCAAAACGGAAAGGTAATTGCTTATGCGTCAAGGCAGTTAAGAGTTCATGAGAAGAATTATCCCACGCTTGACTTAGAACTAGCTGCAGTGGTTTTTGTGCTGAAGGTTTGGAGGCACTATCTCTATGGTTCTAGATTTGAGGTGTTTAGTGACCATAAGAGCTTGAGATATTTGTTTGACCAGAAGGAGTTGAATATGAGACAGCGGCGATGGTTGGAGTTGTTGAAGGACTATGATTTCGGTTTGAACTATCACCCAGGCAAAGCTAATGTCGTGGCTGATGCTTTGAGCCGGAAGACTTTCAATATGTCGGCCAGTGTTATCAGACCCGGACCGGCCATCGACCCGGTCAAGGCACCGGGTCACTAGACCCGGGGTCGGACCGCGGGTCTCTAGTCGGACCGGCATGACCCGGTCTATATTAAATAAATTCAAAAAATTATAATATATACTAAGAAAGTATACATTTATTAATATAGAAATTTTATTATAATTTTATTTATAATTATACATTTACTAACATGTTTATGAGTGTTGAACTTGAATCAATTTGTCAAAAAAATGTGTGTTTAATCAAAACTATTAATGAAAGAATGTGGAAAAAAAATTAACATATCCGGAATTGATTATATTTAATAAATGCGGGACAGTATCAACAAATAATAGATAGCTTAGTGGTTAAAAAGTTGAAATGTTGAATACTAGGGAGGGGGTTCGAACCCCACCCAAGCCTTTTTTGTGAAAACATGCAAAATTTATAATTGGTTCATCTTAAAAAAAAAAAAAAAAAAGAGGACCAACCGGTCCGACCCGGTTTTTCACCGGTCCGACCCGGTTTTTTCACCGGTTCGATGACGTCATCACCGGCCCAACTGCAGATCCGGTCCTGCACGCTGCCCGGCCCGGGAAGACCACCGGGTCCCGGTCCGACCGGCCGGTCCGGACCGGTTCTGATAACACTGATGTCGGCTATGATGGTTAAGGAGTTAGAACTGATAGAGGAATTCAGAGATATGAGTCTGGTGTGTGAAGTGACACCTCAGAGTGTTAAGTTAGGGATGTTGAAGATTGGTAATGATTTTCCGGACAACATCAGAGAGGCCCAGAAATTAGATGTTAAACTGGTAGACTTGAAGGTCGGGATTGATCGATCTGAGAATAAGGATTTCAGGTTGGATTCCCAAGGTGTGTTGAGGTTCCGTGGTAGGATTTGCATTCCTGATGATGCAGACATGAAGAGAGCCATTCTTGAAGAGAGTCACAGAAGTAAGTTAAGTATTCATCCGGGAGCTACAAATATGTATCAAGACCTGAAGAAGTTGTTTTGGTGGCCTGGTATGAAGCGAGATGTGGCGCAGTTCGTTTATGCATGTTTGACTTGCCAGAAGTCAAAGGTTAAGCATCAGAAGCCTGCTGGGTTGATGCATCCGTTAAAATTCCAGAGTGGAAATGGGATAGCATTTCGATGGACTTTGTGATGGGATTGCCTAATACTGCGAAAGGGTATGATGCAATTTGGGTGATTGTTGACAGGTTAAAAAAATCGTCTCATTTTGTTCCTATCAGCATCACGTATCCGGTGTCGAAGTTGGCGGAGATTTATATCCGGGAGGTTGTGAAGCTTCATGGAGTCCCTACGAGTATTGTTTCGGATAGAGATCCGAGGTTCACTTCAGATTTCTGGAAGAGTTTGCAAGAGAAGTTGGGGTCTAAGTTGAGGTTGAGTTCGGCATATCATCCTCAGACAGATGGTCAGTCAGAGAGGACAATTCAGTCATTAGAATATTTGTTGAGGGCTTGTGTTTTGGAACAAGGAGGTTCGTGGGATTCCTACCTTCCACTGATAGAGTTCACGTATAACAACAGTTACCATTCTAGTATTGGGATGGCACCTTTTGAAGCGTTATATGGTCGGAAGTGTAGAACCCCGCTGTGTTGGTATGAGTCAGGAGAGAGTGTGGTACTTGGACCGGAGATTGTTCGAGAGACAACTGAAAAAGTGAAGTTGATTCGTGAGAAGATTAAGGCTTCACAGAGTCGACAGAAGAGTTATCACGACAAGCGGAGGAAAGATTTAGAGTTTCAAGCGGGTGAGCATGTATTTTTGAGAGTCACTCCAGTGACCGGTGTTGGACGTGCTTTGAAGTCGAAGAAGCTCACTCCTCGTTTTATTGGTCCTTATCAGATTTCAGAGAGAGTCGGGAATGTTGCATATAGAGTGGCTTTACCGCCTAACCTTTCGAATTTGCATGACGTGTTTCATGTGTCGCAACTTCGGAAGTATATTTCGAATCCATCTCATGTAATCTGCATAGATGATGTGGAGGTACGGGATAATCTCACAGTGGAGACGATGCCTGTACGAATCGAAGATCATGAGGTGAAAATTCTAAGAGGCAAGGAGATTGCGTTGGTGAAAGTAGTCTGGCCAGGAGCTGCTGGAGAGAGCATGACGTGGGAGCTGGAGAGCAAGATGCGGGAATCCTATCCCGAGCTGTTTGAATCAGGTAAATTTCGAGGACGAAATATTCTAAGTGGGGGAGAGTTGTAACGCCCAAATAATTTAATTATTTATTTAATTAAATTATTTAGGTATTTTATTAGTATAGTTATATTAAAATAATAATATGATGTTTTATTTAAATTAGGGAGTGGTGTTTAGTAATTAAGCTGAGTAGTAGACGGGGGCCCGTGATCCAAGAGCCCAATGGCATAGGCGCATAGGTGAAGGCATTGGCTAGGGTTTGGTCATTTTGCGAATTTTTGAGAAAAAGAAAGAGAGATTGCGAAGGGAGAAGAGAAGGGAAGGGGACGGCGCACCAAGGAGAAAGAGGAGAGGAGCTCTTGTTGCTGTGGTTCTTTGGAGTCTTCGTGCAAGGGGATCGTGCATTCGACAAATCTAAGGTAAGGGTGGGTTCTACTTTATAATAGGGTGTATGATGGGGGTTATGTGGGAGATAGGCTCTATGTTGCCTCTTCGATTTCGTTTGATGTTTGTTGGTGATGTTTGAATGTATGCATGATAATTGAATTTGGTGTTTGATGATTAGTCATGGTGGAAATCGAAAATTGGTCCCTAAGCGCCATGGGCGCCATTGATGTTGTCGTATGTTGCTGGAAGTGGCGCCCTAGGCGACCAGTGTTATTTTGGTGTTGCTGAGAAAGGCGCCTTAGGCGCGCAGTGTTGTTGTCTTGGTTGCTGGAAGTGGCGCCCTAGGCGCCCAATGTGTTTCTGTGTTGCAGAAAGTGGCGCCCTAGGCGCCCAGTGGTGATTGGTGCGGTTCTGTGTTGCTGTGAAGGGCGCCCTAGGCGCCCAGTATTTCCTTGTGTTGCTGGGAGAGGCGCCCTAGGCGCCCAATAGCGTTTCTGTGTTGTTTGGGAAGGCGCCCTAGGCGCCCAGTGATGTCCCCATGTCCTGCTGTTGCTGTTTTCCTGCCTGTGTGGCTGTTGTGCTAGGCGCCCTGCTCTTGGGCGCCAAGTCTGTTGTTGCCACTGTTGTGCTAGGCGCCCTGCTCTTGGGCGCCAAGTCAGTTGTTCACTGTTGTGCTAGGCGCCCTGCTCCTGGGCGCCAAGTCTGTTGTTGCCACTGTTGTGCTAGGCGCCCTGCTCCTGGGCGCCATGTCTGTTTGTACTGCTGTTGCACTAGGCGCCCTGTTGCTGGGTGCCAGTTCCTGTTGTGTTGCTGTGGCACTAGGCGCCCTGTTGCTGGGCGCCAGTTCCTGTTGGTTGTTGTTGCCTCTTGGCGCCCTGTTGCTGGGCGCCAGTTTCTGGTTGTTACTGTTGCCTCTTGGCGCCCTGTTGCTGGGCGCCAATTTCTGTCTGCTGCTGTTGCCTGTTGGCGCCCTGTTGCTGGGCGCCAGTTCCTGCCATGTCTAAAAATGGTGTTGTTGTCACTGTAAAACAAATGTTGCTGTTTTCTAAAAATGGTGTTGCTGTCACTGTAAAACAAATGTTGCTGTTTTCTAAAAATGGTGTTGCTGTCACTGTAAAACAAATGTTACTGTTTTCTAAAAATGATGTTGCTGTCACTGTAAAACAAATGTTGCTGTCTTCTAAAAATGGTGTTGCTGTCACTGTAAAACAAATGTTGCTGTTTTCTAAAGATGATGTTGCTGTTGCTGTAAAATAAACGTTGCTGTTGCTGTAAAAATTAATGTTGCTTTTGCTGTAAACTATTGTTACTGTTGCTGTAAATTGGTGTCTTTAGTGTCGGTGGTTGTTGATTAAGTTGTTAGGCTGTCCTATAGGTGTTGGTGTTATTGGTGATGATATGACAGGTGATGTGCCGATTTTATTGGCTAAGGTGATAGGTGATGGGTCTATGACCATTTGTTGATATTGGTGTTGTTGTGTCAATTAAATGACTATTGTTGTTAATTGTCTCTGGTGCATTGTCCATGGTGTCGCATACAATTCATATGCATTATTTTGGTGATGAAGGCTTCGGCCTTGGAGCTATAGGTGATGATGGTGATGCTCATACAGGTGATGATGCCCTTATTGGCTATTTTATTGGTGATGATTGGTACCACATGCATATACCCGTTGGTGTGGGTTGCATCTCATATACTTACTCATGATGTTGGTGATGATTCTTGGTGATTTGTAATTTGATGTTGTTGTGAAGCGGTAGATATAGTTGTCGTAACTCTAGCTTATTGCCTATCATATATGTTATTATAATGTTAGATATCTCACCCATTTTGTTTGAATGTTACCCCTATGTTTGTAACGTGCAGGTGATTGCGAGTGAAGGCATGTCTACCTTCGCTAGTGGAGTCAGTGTCGTCGCTCTGATACGTAGCACTCGGGGGGATGAACGCTAGTTTTTATTAGATGTCTCTATTATTCAAATTTCTGAAGTTTTATGGTGATGTTATAATTATTCTTTGAAACCTTTATTTTATTCCGCTGCATGGTGATGGAGTTACTGTTATGTATCGTACTACTTTTAAATGGTGAATTTTATTATTGGCGTGATGTTTTAATGGTGTAAATGTGGCATCCCTTGTGGGTGTAGTGAAAAATGTTTTTGAAACTCTGATTTTTGTCAAAATTTACCGGGTAGAAAAAGGGGTGTTACAAGGACGGCAAGAGACCTACCAACAACAGCCTACCAAATTACTGCTAGGTACAGAACAAGTACCAAAGTGAAACCAAAGTCAAAGATAAATGACTAAAAGTGCAATTTAGCCTAATTGAACATGTTCGTTTTATCTTTTTTATTATTGAACACTAAATTTGGTCAACACACTAAATTTGACCATAAAAAATATCATTGAACTCTAAAATTAATTGTTCTATAAATAAATAAATTTCTAAAATTATACTGATATTTTTAAAATCAAATTAATAATTTGAAATGTAACACCCCCAAAGTAATTATTTTAATTACTTTGATTATTAAGTCATTTCCATTATTTTATTTGCTAAGTGAATTGATGTGTTGATTTGAATTGATGATTTCATGATTTAATTGACTAAATGGGGTGAAATGTAACATCCCCCAAAGTGTTTGTTCTAATTGTTTTGATTAGTGAATAATTTTAAATAATTGTTGCTAAGTGAATAAATAAACCTTTGCTTTGATTGATAAATTACATGAGCAAATGAAATACTTACATGCATTGTGTGCTAGCTTATTAAATTAAATGTGGTAGTGTATGAGAAGTGTGATGGGGTGTGCCTAGCATAAGGGTAGAGTGAGGTTTTTACTCTTCCGACATTCACTCACTAACAAACCAACCAGCTGAAATATAACCCACACACATTCATTCCACTTAGGGCTGGACAATCGGGCGGGTTGTTCGGTTACGGTTTCAATAAGTTCAGTCCGGCAAAACCGTAGTTGCGATTATGAGGCCCATTTTCGACCATATCTTCCTTCGGTTTGAACTATTTCGGTTCCAACGGGTTAGCGGTTCCCACGGGTGGGTTATGTCGGTTTGGATTTTGGAAGCTGAAAAAACATGATAAGAGTCAGAGGAGAGGAAGATGAAGTTGGGATTCATCTAAGTCTCGAGGTGTTGCTAAAAGAAACATTGAGTGAGAGAGATGATGCTGAGGAAGGCAACTTTTCCTGGCTTGGAAAGATAACAGTAACAAGTTGCATCTTCTTGCTAGCACATTGAAGAGAAAAGGAAGATGTTGTGTTTTGCTCTGGTGTCATAAAAAGAAGATGCAGTGTGGAAGTTCAAGTTGCATCTTCTTGGTCGTTTGCTGCTGCCGTGTGTGTGACTTGAGGCTTCCCCTCCATCTTCTTTCTCTATTTGTTATTTTTTATTTGATGTTATCTAGATCCGCTTGCTTGCACCGCTAGTAAATAACATTTAAAAACAAATATTTTATGCTTATAAGACTATCTACAATGGTTCCTAAATTCAACACCCTACTTTTCACTTTTTAACACTTCACATCATCTTCTCTCTCTTCCCCCTAATAATTCAACACTCATTCAACTTTTACTCACCACAATGGTTTTGTTTAATAAAATTCAACACCCTACCCCACCACTTTTATTTCATATTCTTATTTTCTTTTATGTTTTTGTTTTTGTGATTACATATTAATAAAAATTATCGATTGAAATTAAATTAAAATAATTAACAGTTAAATAAGTAATTTTAATTTTTTTTAACTTAATAATTTATTTTTCTAATTTAATATTCTTAATTAATATTTTTTTTGCAAGCAATAAAGACGAGATATAGGGATAGTCATTATTAAAACAAATAAAATTACAAAAAACTTAAAATGCAATACAATACACTAAGCACACAACACACATAACTTAATTAGTACAATAGAATCGACTTAGAAACAATCTATTTAATCACGAAACATTCCGGACTTTGCCCATATGTGTTTAACTAGATCTGCTTGCAATTCGTGATGTACATTTGAATCACGCATCACAGATCTAGCACGCACATGATTCGTAAATGCAGGTAGCACCTCGGTTGAGAATGGCTCCGGTGTACTAGACCCACTTGCCTCAGATTATCATAATCTGTCCAATGTTGAGCATATGTATCTCGTTCATAATTTGGTATATTTTGGGGACCTTGTTGGTTGGAAGATCCCATTTGAAGTTGATAATTGTTGGGATTTGGGTAGTTGAAAGGGTAATTAGAAGGATATTGGGTGCTCAAAGGGTTCTTGTTGGGATCCATTTTGCTAAAAGGTTACTTAGAGCTACTAAAACAAGAGTTTAGTGGAGGCTAATAGAAAATTTAGAGGGAAAAAACTCGTTTTTTTTGTGTCCAAATGAAATGAAACAAAAGCTCTATTTATAGAGAAAAAAATTATGAATTTTGGTGAAAAAAAAAATTAAAAAAAAATATTTTACTATCAAATAATTGAGCACAAGTAATTTAGATGAGATAGAAAATCTGAAAATCCAAACAACCAATCAGATGAAGACACTTACAGCGCGCGGGTCCCATTTCTGCAGGTTTCAACTAGTTGAATTTTTTCAACACTTGTGAATCCACGTATGATTCAACAAGTGGTTTAAATGACCATTGCAACAATTCAACTGTTGAATTTTTTTTTTCAACACCCCACTGTACGTGGTCTAAGTGGAATCTATATATTATTTAGTTACTTATGAGTGAAATCATTATTATATTAAGTTAGTAGTACTAGTAGCATGGGCGGTCTTTATTAGCTATGTCAAGTCTAGTAGACGTGTGGCAGTGATAAACAAGTTGAGTTTGACAAATGAGCCGACTAGTTTACAGTTTTGTAAACATTGAAAAAGTTAACACAATGGAGAAGCTACAACTTTTCGGTCGGTTTCGGTAATTCACGGTTTGGTGATCTCCAAACAAATTTCGTCCATGACTAACTATATGAACTTGTTTTCTCTCACCAAAAAACCGAAACCCGTTGGAGTTCACCCGGTGGACCACATTTGTTTGCGGTTACATCGGGTTTCGGTCGGATAAAAATATTTGTCCACCCCTGATTCCACTTATCATTTTGTCAAAAACAAAACACACCCCTCAAAGTGAGAGAGAGAGAGAGAGAGTTTGAGTGGAGAGAAAAGAGAGAAAGAGGAGAAACTTCAAAACCTTCACCTCATTCACCAAGTCTGAAATTTCTCACCATCTCTTCATCCCAATTGTGATTTCATCATCCTTGAAGAGAGTACAGAACACAAGAACTCAGCTGGTCCGTTTTCTTCTCCTTGCTTTTTCCATCATTTTTGAGTTTGCATGTGAGCTCCAGAGCTTCATTGGTGGAGCTGACTTGTTGCATGTTAGATTGGAGGTTTGCTTAGGACAATCCAGTAGCTACATTGTGGTTTAAAGCTATCAAGATGAGGGTTTAGGAGCTGGAGTCGAATTGGAGCATTTTGGGACTTTGTTGGTGCCTTAGGATTCGATTTTTGGGAGTTTTTGAGTCAAATTTTTGCACATTGGTTGACATCACTTGAGACAAATTGACAGGATAAGACGAAACAAAGAGAGAAGAGTTAGTAGCTGCTGAACTGGGTTACTAAAGTTTGAAGGATCCTTAGGGATCAAAGTTGTATTTGCTTAGTCTACCCTAGGTTTATGTTTATGTATTATGGTGAGATGTTAGCTTATGATTATTGTAATCTAAGTTTTAGTTTATGTAAACCTTAGGTTTATGTACTAAGTCTAAATCGTTCTTTTGGATTTGAACTATGGTTAAGGAATGACTTATGTATTCAGTTATGTCATTTAGTTGTCCTTTTGGTATTTATGCCATTCGGATGTTATGTTTCATTAAAATCCTTAAGCGGGTTAGAACTCTGATTTGGTTAAAATGGTTAACATTCCGGCTTTATGCCGTTTAGAGTTCAATGTGTTACACGAAATATCTTATTAATATAATATAAAAATCTTTTACAAACAATTTATTTTTTTCTGATATTTCTTCTTAAAAATAATCCTTTTATTTCTAAATTTGTTAATAATTTGTTAAATTTTGACTAGAATCATGTTTTTGTTGACAATTAACTAATATATTATCATATTAATTTTTTAGTCTTTTATGATGCCAAATAAAAGTTGATTTAGTCTTTTATAAGAATTGCTGACTAATAAAAATTTTATTTTCATAATTACTTTAATATTTACAAAACAAATGTAACGTGTAGTAATTAACATTTTTTGAAAAAGTACAAATACATAAATTTTGAGAAAAACAATGAATAAACCCGTACTTTTATAATGCTCAACATGGAAATTAGTTGGAGGTGGATCGCCAGTAAATGGAACTTTTTTTCCCGTTAAATCATGTTATACTTTTTTTGTTGTCTGGTTTGCAAGAAAGTAATGTTGGATAGGAGATTCAAGATGGTCTGAAAGGTCTATGGAAATCACATGTACCATCAAAAGTGTGTATCTTTGGGCGGCGTTTGTTGATTGGGAAGCTTCCTACACGAGATAATTTAATTGTCAGAGGGGGTTACTCTACAAGAGCCACGTTGCCCGACGTGTAATGAAAATAGTGAAACATTAGCACATCTATTCTTTGAATGTCCGTTTGCACATACAGTTTCGCAGAATGTTAACAGGTGGACTGATAGACAACCAGAGGCAGAGTTATCTAGGCTGGAGAATTTTATGTGGTAGGGTGACCTTGTAACAGGAAAACATTGCAGGCAATTCAAATTCTTGATTTGGCTAGCAACAGTTTGGGCACTGCGGTTGGAAAAGAACCGTCGAATATTCCAAGAGAAAGTTTCTAATCATGAGGCAGTTATTAGCAATATCAAACATACCTCTTGGAGTTGATTTGCGGGTAGATTAGGAAGGAGATGTAATATGACGGTAGCCCAATGGTGGAATAATCTATTGGTGTGTATAAACAATATTCATTATCTTTTGCATTGGGTTGGAGTACCCCTAGTACTCCTGTTTAATACAATTTCTCTTATCGAAAAAAAACAAGGAAATTAGTTTTTTTGGCTTAATTAATTTTTTGTCTTCTTATTTTTATAAATTTCGTGATTTTAGTTACCTTTTTCCATAATTTTGGTCTACTAATTTACCAAATTCACAATTTTAGACCCTCAATTTTTTTACACAGTTTTAGTCTCTTAATTTTATCAAATTTACAATTTTAGTCCTTTTGTTAAATTGCCAAATAACATTATATTAAGGTGGTGAATGTAACATCCCAAAAATAATTAATAGGATTATTTGGGTGTTAACCCAATTGAATTATTTTAGTGCTTGACTGGTAAATTTATTGAGTGCAAAAATTAATTATTGGTTGTCATGGGATCGTTAACCAGTTAATTCGGGGCAATGACGATTTGGAAACAAAATTAGAGATTAAGGGCAATATGGTCTATTGACCATATTACCACTTAAATATAATAATATAAGTATGTATGAATAAAAGAAAGAAAATAAATGAAAGAAGGGAATTAAGAAAGGAAAAGAAACGAAGGAAAGAAACAGAGAGGAGAAAAGAAGGAAAAGAAAAGAAAAAGGAAGAGAAAAGAAAGAAAGTGGCGAAGAGGGAGAAGGGAAGAGAGAGTGGGAAATCCTCACCAAATGTTTCTTCTTCTTTCTTCCATTAGCACCATCTCACCACTCTCTTCATTTTGATCCAAGAATCATCACCAACAAACCATCCTCTCACTCTCCACCAACTATTGGTTTGATGTAAATCATCTTGTACCTGTCAGTTTTCCATCGGTCGTTGGGAGCATATCCAGCCAAACCGAAGAATTGATACAACTCTTCAAACTTAGCCGTGTATTGGCCCACGGTCAAACCTCATTGTGTGAGAGCCAAAAACTCATTCTCTTTATCAAACCTCATAGCAGTGGGAAAGAATTGTTCCAGAAAGGTTCTCCTGAAGTTCTCCCAAGTCTGGGGAGTTCCCATGGTCTCCATCATGGCTCTAGCATTCATCCACCAGTTATTGGGCTCTCCCTTCAGCATATGGGATGCCAATCTCAGCTTATCTTCATATGTCACTTGCATTGTTAGAAAAATCTTTTCAATGTCATCCAGCCAATGTTGTGCTTTCAAGACATCGGGCCCACCTCTGAACTCGGAGGGTTTCATCTTCAAGAATTCTGTGAAGCCCGTTCTTGGATTCACTTGTGGCTCATGAGCTTGTTGCTGCTGAGCATTTTGCTGCTGTGTCAGTTGTTGCTGATGCATAAGCATCATATCCTGCATCATCTTCTGTTGGTACTCAATCACATTTTGCATCCAGTCAAAATGTGGATCAGCAGGGGGAGGAACTCCTCTACCTCTTCTGGCCATGATTCTGGAAATATGCACAAAGTATTAAGTTAATCAAGCTCAATGTCTAATAGCATACTAAGAAAATCACGACTGAAAGAAGTAAAAGACTCTAATAGCTAAGTCTGACTAGGTCGAACCGCTCTGATACCAACTGTAACACCCCGGTATTTTTATTTATTAAAAATACCCAAGTGCACATTAATAACACATCAGAGATATTATTTCCTGCTCAGACACTGAATATCACTATAAATTTCAAGCTGAATTACAACAAAGCAATCTTATTTAATAATAAGACCATACGGTTCCCTGACCATAAACCATCAGCAAACTATAGTATTCAGTGTCATACAAGAAAGCGGAAGAAAAAAAAGCATAACACTTAAAGACATATGTATGGGTTACACTAAGCTGTGGCGAACGCTAAGCTGTGGCGAACTCCCTTACCAATAGTACATTCTCCTATTGGCACGGAGCCTATGGTAGGGGATCATGACTGCCCCGCCTAGTATGTTAGTCCAATGGGTCGTCACCCAAACTTGATATAATATTTATATCTACCATCATATGAACTCTTAGTTCATTTACATCAAACCAATAGTTGAACATTTAGTTTCATATAACAAAAGTATTACGTGTTTGCTCACACACTCTATTACTCGGTTTTTCAAACGATACTTAGCTTTGCAAATCGTTATTAAAAACCTTTTGAAATGTGTTCAAATTCATGGCATTATAAGCCTAATATCATTGGAGAAGGGTTAGGAAAGGCTTAGAAGAGGATTGGAATCGAAACGGAATCATTTCGGGAACTTTGTAAAATTTTGACAGAACCATGTGCACGGATCGTGCCCCCCAGGCGCACCGATCGTGCGCCCTGTTGAGCACTTTGAAAATCAAAAACCCAACCAGGCGCACGGATCGTGCCCCTGGGACGCACTGGTCGTGCGCATTTGACAACATTGCAAAAATGGCCTTTTTTCATGAAAATTCGCTTTCCGATCAATCCGAAACTAGCTCCGATCGATTCCTAACTCGAAAACAGTCAATACCAGGCAATATTCCGGTCAAATCAACATCAAACAATCAAGCAATTCAATCAAAAACTCAACAAATACGAATTTCGTCAAAATGCGATATATTTCAAAATAACGTTTTCGACTCAAAATCTTTTTAAACCAAATCACATAAAATTCGTTTCAAAACGGAATAAACCTAAACGTGAGTAAAACTTACCCTTGAAGCGAGAGTCAACACCGAGCTGAAATCACCAAGACTTCAAAATCTCCTAACGGAACCCTATATCACCAATCCGCTTCAAACTTGGATTCGAGCTTCAAAACGCGATCAATCTTCCTCGGCTTTGATCCTAAACATGTTTCAATCACCAATTTCATCACACAATTCTTGATTTCAACAATTTCCCCATTAAAACCCTCAATTTTCGTAGGTCAAGATGATGGGGAAAAATGGAGGAAAGCTTACCAAGTTCTTGGGCTTTGATGATGGAGAGGAGATGATGATGATGATGAAATTTGGAGGGATGGGTTGGTGATCTTCTTCTTCTTCTCCTCTTTCTCTCCTTCCTTTCTTCTTCTCTTTTCTCCTCTTCGTTTCCTTTCTTTCTTCTTTTTCTTTCTTTTATTCTTTTCTTTCTTTTATTTCAATTAAGTGGTAATATGGTCAAATGACCATATTGCCCTTAATCTCTTATTTCTTTCCCAAATCACCCTTATTCCACTTTAACGGATTAGCGTTCCTGGGTGGGGGGGTGGGGGGGTGTGCCTACGTGGCAGTCCACGTGGGCTGCCACGTAGGATAAGTCAGTCAAAATTGAACAGAGGGACTATGATTTTTCAAATTGGGAAAATAGAGAGACCAAAATCGTCAAATTAAAACTTTAGGGACCAAAATCGTGAGTTGGTCATAATAGGGGGACCAAACCTGTATTTAACCCTTTCTATTTCCAAGAAATTGAGTGTCTAAATTGCTTTATATTGTGTCATTTTCATCGATTTAACCTCTAACCTCTAACACGTCTATAAAAGAGAAAACGATAGAAGAAAATGTGGAGGGAATCCAAATTCAAAATATCAAACACTTAAGTGGAACAAGTTTAGATCCTATATAACAGCGACATCAATAGAGTACAACAACTACATGGTGGTTTGATCTTAGACCTTGCTTGGATCAGCGACTTAGTTCTAGAAATTGAATTTGACTTTCAAGAAACATAGAACTGTTTGGGATATCAATTATTGTGGTATGTACACTACATTTTTTGATTTTTGAATTATGAAATATATAGATCATCAAGGTTCCAAGTACCTCATCCTAAAAGATAGAGGTGGAGGTTAAAGCAATATGTCTGTCTCGGAGAAATTTCGACTCGAGAGTTGAGAAAAAAATAGAATGGTCAACTTCTCAATTGCCTTGGAGTGCAGCTACAGCCTACATGAGATTATGATTTTGGATATTAGATAGTTTTTTTGGGTCTCTTTAGGCATGGCTTTTTTTCGCCCGTAACCTTTTGTCTTGGGATCTAATTATCTATGGGAATCCACAATTGGTGTCCGATTAGGCTTTAGGTGTTCATATTGGGTTTCTAATTTTCATTTTTATATTTTATCTCAATCGTCTTAGGAGCTTCTTTCATCTTTAGGTGTATTGCCAATGGGCCAATGCAAATTGTTTGATCTAGTCTTTTACCTAGATCATATTAATAATTTTTTACTTATAAAAAATGGTGGTTTACCTTTCTGGTTGCATGGGTAGCAAGTTTCACAGGATGATCTGGGATTCTATTGTTTTCTTATATATTGTATTTGTTACTTTGTCTTTGTTTCTTTTTCCTTTGTGTGGGGGGTTTTTGCATTAGGTTTCAAGGCTGGCACAAATAAGTAGACCAAGCCGGCCCGTCTTTTAGGTTTCTAAACTTTGATAGAATAAAGAGCTTTTCAAGCAAAAAATAAAACTTATATAACTACAAAATGAGTTACACTATTATTAAATAGAGAAATGTTATTTGGACCAAAAAATGGTACCAAAAGTGTACCAAAATACGAATATGTATGGGATACGGAGGGAATACACGTATGAACCGGGCTAATTAAATAGATCCACATACCACGCCACGTGGACTCGGCTTGAAGACATGCTAATTGGAAAAGGCCGACAGAGCAGATAAGATGAGATATCATAACCAATATCATAACCACCAAAAAATAGGTCACGAAAGCGGACAAGCGCCGTTCAAAGCATAACCAATATCATAACAGAATTCATGTCAGTCCTCTATCAATTTCAATTTGAATTAAATAAATTAAGCATCCAAATAACTCAAAATAATCAAAAGTTACGAAACGAGATTGTATACAAGCAAGCTCGTACACAAACAAATCGCGTTTTGCAAAAACAGAATTCAAATGATTCAAGCGAAATAAGAAGAACTGAAATTGCAACCATTAAGAGCGAAAACGAAATTGATAGAAACAAATTAGAAACTAAGACGAAATATCATAAACAATAAAGAACCGAACCTCAAAATCCGTACAGCGGCACCCGTTCACCAATGAATTGACTCCAGGTTTTTAGGTTCCTTGGAGGTTAGGACACAAAACGTAAACTCAAAGTAGGAATGCGTAAGATAGGTAAAACGGCTACTAACCAGCCAAATCTATAAGACTAAAACGAAATACCTAATCCCTAAATGGTCTATTGGATAAAAACCCGTTAACAAACTAATATTCGGCCCAAAACCCGTTTTACACAGTACTGCTTCGGTAATTCGCAGTTCTCACCTTCAAGACTTCAGAATTGAATTTCAAGCTCAACAGAAGAATTGTAGCTCTGTTCCTTATCTTTCCAACGCATGCTCGCACGCCTCAATAGGATAACCACATCCAAAGTTATGACCTACAGAGTAGATAGGGGTCAATATGCAATAAAAACAAGAATTAATCAAGAAATTACTATATTACTCAAATAAGACCCAAAATCTAGAAACGCGCTAAGACTTATGTATTAGACACAACACAATCAAAAATACCAAGTGCAAAGCTATAAAGAGTGCATTAAAATGCACTGATCAACCTACTCAATGCCTTCTCACACTCCTTATCTTTTGTGTAAGAATAACAAGCCTTCACATTCCAAATATCCCATCTTCCTTACACAACCTTGGTACTAAGAAGATGTTCAATTATCTATATGTATCCTCATCATCTTCTTAGCAACTTGACCTACATTACCAATCTTCACCAATATGCATTCTACTGAAAGATAAACTCAAAAGATACAGATCATCTTCTGACCATGCTCATTAGTTGCTCTTAAGTGTACAAGAATTATCATCTTACTTAAGAGGGTTGGTTGATCAGTTTTAAAAGGGTCACAATTCAACCCCCCATTTCTTGTGACTCCAGTTGACATTAATTCACTTCAACACTGCCTAACAAAACCAAAGTAGTCATGACTAGCACATGCTCAGTCACATAATGTGTTATACATACCAACCTTTAGTGTAAATCTAGTCTCTATTAGCTAGTTAATGGATGAATCGTACATGTCACTAACATTCTTTGCCAAATGCTTTCTGCTTCAGGGAATAAACCTACTCATATTACACCACACCTATTACTTCATATTATAATTCTATTCAAAATAATTCCTAGGTATGTTATTCTGTATTACCTGTTTGTAATTTTGTTCCCCCTTTAAATTCACATCACGTACAATTGATGAGAATCTAGTTGATTCCATGTAAATTAAATGAAGGATCTAACCAATTGATTTCTTGAATAAAAAATAGCAAATAAGACTAAAAGATAAAAGAGAAAAGAAGATGGAGAAATCGCCATATCGAAGAGGATGATATGATCAAGCAGGATCACCACAAGAGGTAGAAACGCTTGATAAGATTCAAGCTTGGTACTAGAAAGAACTCTAGAGAAGCATTTTCTAAACTCACAATTCTATTTCATCAAAAACCCTCCTAAAACGAGAATACAGAAGTTGCTTAAATACTTAAAGTTGTTCCTAAGCTACACACCTTGCACACCAGGGTGCCTAGGCCAAATGTGCATACACACAAACACCAAAATACTATAATCACTATACAAAAAGCTAGGAACGGCGGCGCTCATCTCGCGGCGGTTACCCCCAACCGCCGTCGCTTGACTTGGAGCCCGCGGCGGTTCTTCTTAACCGCCTACAATAAGGATCATTGGCGGCGGTTCTTCATGGATAGCTATTATTTTTCAGCCGGATAATTTGGAAACACATGGTTTGAGACGCTCTTCTGAATCAAGTAACATAGGACAACATGAAGCAGCACCATCACGGAGGATATCTAGATAGATGCTCATTGGTTGTATTTTGACTTTATTAACTAAGTTGGTTGTATTTTGACTTCATTAACTAAGTTGGTTGTATTTTGACTTCATTAACCAGTTCTAGTTTGATGTTATGAACTTAGTTTGATTTATAAACTTTAGAACATTTGTATGTGTTTTTAGCATAAATTTAGTTTCTTTTAATATTTGTATTACCAAATAATTAATAAGTACATTTATAAAATTCGTAAAAGAAAGATATATATACTGAAACACAAAAAATCCTTATATTTAAAAAAAAAACTGATCGGTTGGCGGCGGTTCCAAACCGCCTCCATATTTAAATAAAAATTTAATTTTAATTTCGTTGCGGCGGTTCCAAACCGCCGCTAACCGTAAAGTAGAAAATCAGTTACCCAATTGGCGGCGGTTTCAAACCGCCGCTAACCATAACGTGGAAAATCAGTTGGCACATTGGCGGCAGTTTCTAACCGCCGCAATATCCACGGCGGTTTGTGTGACGGTTGCGGGAACCGCCGCCAACAAGACCTCCCGACGCTGAAAACCACGGCGCTTTTGGAACCGCCGCCAGCCTTCATTAACGGCGGTTTAAACCGCCGCCGCTGGCCTTTTTAACCGCCGCCGTTAACAATGTTTTGCGTAGTGAATGTCAACATAAAGCAAAACATAATCCTAAAAATGGATGGATATTAAAATTTAATATAAAACTAGGTTCATTATAATTTTAATAAAAAATGTACTTTCTTGATTCTCTTGCGATCCACATCAATAATGCTACACTTTGACACTCTAGGTTAGGTGGTGTAGTTTATTATATGCAAGTATACATAGTCACACAAGTAATAAAGTGATAAGAAAGGTCGAACCCACAGGGATTATGTATTGTAAATTTTTGTAGTTCAAAGTGTACACTTAGTGTGTCTACACTATTCAGTATTTTTGGTTTGGAGTTTTCAAAGTAAGTAAAATAATAATAAGCAATAAAATGTGTGAGAAATCAGTTGGAAAAAGTAGTTGAGATGTTTTCACCAAGTACTTTACTTCTAAGTGTTTTAATGGAGTATGTAGTGTGGGAACACTGGATGTAGGTGCATCAGTTTGTGCCTTTCAGCACTTCTCTTCAGAGTTTCATTACAAGCTCTTATGATCTTTGTTTTTTACAGTAAAGAAAGGTTTGTCAATTCCTCCCTTGCCTCCTAACAATGACCCAAGTTGCTAAATAGGTTCACTCTTGTAATTTTATTATCCTAAGGACTATGCTATCCTATGTCTAGGTTTTAGCATGTGTTTAACAAAGTTTCCTTTATTAAATACTTGTCCCTATTAACTCTTGAGTTCATAAATGTAGCCCATGTCTGCTGCTACAAGTTTTACCTATTCTAAAGTGATCAATTCCAGAATAAGTTGAAAGAAGTGTTATGCAAGAGTTTAAAGTGTTTACACTACATAAACCATAATAACATATTTAGAAGTTCATTACAAGGTTAGAACATCTCAACTTAAGGGAATTTAGCTCATGTTACTCATGTTATAAAGCAAAGAATGTGCAAAGAACATAAGTAAATGAATCATAAAGCAAAAGAACTTAAAAGAGTAGAGATTACTTGAATAGAAGATCTTTTGCATTAAGTTCCCAAGTTGAAGTACAATAAAGATTTCTTACACGAATTTCTTCAAAGTAGAAGTGAAGGGAATGGTTGTCAAGCACTTCCTCACCTTCCTCTCCTTAGAAACTTGAAATGAAAATAAACTAAACCTAAACTAAGCGAAAGATAAAGAATTTAAAGATGTGAAAGATGATAGAAGATAGGATTCTTTTCTTGTGAAGATATGATATCTATTTATAGGCTTGAAAGCTTTCCTCTTGCAAGGGGTTTCCTTTGGTGTGAAAGATCAGCTGAGGAGACCGAACATGGTTAATTTGTTGACAACCAATCAAGCAAGCTGCACAGGTTTGGTCGCTTGCATGCATAACAAAAGATGAGGTCCATTGGAGAAGTGCCACATGTCTTTTAGATAAGTTTGAGTCTTGCAACTTGATTTTTATGTGTATCGCCGACTTCAGCAAGTGGCTCAGCTCCAGGTGACTAGGCATGACGTCACTAATCAAGTGTGGAAGCATTGAAATGGTCTTTGGATGTTTTGGTATAAACTGTAGAATTTTAGCAGGTGTTGGCAGTGTTTCCACTCCTAGTGTTTCCACTCCTGATGTTGGCAGTGTTCCCACTCCTGCAGTAGCTGCACTGAACAAAAACACCAAACCTAACAAGATGTGTGCATTTTGCCTAGATCATTGCCCTTTATCCATTTGAATATTTAGAATGCTGTTCCTTGATAAATAAGCTATAAATATATATAAATGTTCTTGAAAATAAGCAATAACTCAAGCTTGATTGTATGAATAACTCTATATAAAATAGAGTTATCATTAGGATACCTATCAGACATTGTATTGAAAACTTTTAGTAGTCAGATTCCTTTTATCGTACCATGTAATTTGACTGTCAATCAATGTACATTTTGTCCCTTAGGTAAATTCAAATGAAGGCCTTTTTAATCTCACCATAATATGTACAAGAAAACCTTTTGATCTGATTTACTTTGATGTTTGGGGACCTTATAGCCAATCTAGTTCTGATGGCAAGGTCTATTTTTTGACCATTGTGGATGATAGCAACAGATTCGCATGGATATATCTACTAACCACTAAAGCTGAAGCTTATGAAAATTAAGTAATTCTTTTAAATGCATGAGGGTTAACAATGTCAAAGAGCTAGCCTTGGTTGATTTTTTTGCATAAACAAGGCACTCTACACCAATTTTCACATCGTTACCCGTATGAACTAAATTCTGTTGTAGAGAGGAAACATTAACACTTGCTAAGCACGAACCCTTATGTTTAAATCAAGTTTTCCTCTCAAATTTTGAGGAGACAGAGTTTCCACAGCTGCACACCTTACTAATAGGACACCCTCCCCCAACCTTAACAACAATTCTCCATATGAATTGTTGTATGATGCACCACCATCCTACATACATTTGAAAGTCTTTGGGTGCTTAGCATATGCTGCCACCATTCCATAAATGTGCACTAAATTTACGCCTATAGCCTTTTTGTGTCCTCCTAGGATATCCAATGGGATACAAACTATATAATCTCACCACTAGAAAATTCCTCATTTTTCGAGATGTTATATTTCATGAAGAAATATTTCCCTTCAAATAAATACAAACTATATTACCTTGTCTTACCCTCAATCACTTGTCATGCCCCAATCACACTTGAAACTGCCCCTACTGTAAACCGTATCTGCAGCAGATACCCCACCTACTGACATACAACTTGACCATCCACCACCCGAGCCCCCCTCACAGGTCCCCAAGAGCACACACAGCTCCTTCCTGCTTATAGGACTAGCTATCTGTGCAATGCCTCCTCTTCTTATGCCATCACATATAACAAACTATCCCTCACCTACCAAGCCTACATTTTCCAAATTTCTACTATCGCTGAACAACTATACTATCATTAGCCATTAAAATCGGTGGAGTGGTGTAAAGTTATCAGAAGGAAATCAACGCACTTGAGGCAAATAACACTTAGAATGTCCAAGCTCTACTTGAAGGTAAAAAGACAATAGGTTGCAAGTGGCTCTTTAAGGTGATGTACAAAGCCGATAGAAGCTTAGATAGGTATAAAGCTAGGCTTGTAGCTCAAGGTTTCCCTCAGCAGCTAGGCCTAGATTTTGTTGATACCTTCTCACCTGTTGCATCTCTCACAACTATATGGATACCTTCGTCAATGGTGACTTACTTGAAGAAGTATACATGAATCTTCCTTTGGGTTATCCTAGCTACGGGTGAATATGGTGTGCAAATTTAATAAATCATTGTATGGCCTCAAACAAGCTTCAAGACAATGGTTCTAGAAGTTCTCATCAACAATTTTGCAACATGGTTTGTACAGTCCACTCTAGATCCGTCTCTATTCACCAAGGGCTTATTGAGATATGCCTTGTAATTCTATTGCTTGTAATAATAGTAGGTGTAGTTAGAAACCTAGTCGAAATGGGCCAGTCGAAATGGGCTAGTCGAAATTATGGGCATGGGCCTGTTTCATTGTATATATATACAGACGTCAGTAGCATGTAATTGGTACCCTACTTTTATGAAATTCAGTGCAGCTTTTACTATTCATATTATATTGCCCTAATCATTCCTCTTGTCCCTAGCGCCGCCACTTCCTTTTCTTCTCCCCTTCACGTGTTTATCCCCAACAAACTGGTATCAGAGCTTGTTAGATCCTTACAAAATCTATCAGGATTCATGGCAGCGCGAGACAACTCTGGTGGAGGTATTCCGGGGAACCTCCCAATCTTCGACGGAAAGGATTATTAACGCTGGTGTGCGCAGATGAAGGTGCTGTTTCGATATCAAGATGTCCTTGATGTCGTGAATGATGGTGTTCCACCCTTGGCAGCAAACGCCACTGAAGCGGTGAGAAACAACCACCATTCGCCGAGGAAGAAAGATGGAAAAGGGCTGTTTTTGATTCACCAATGCGTTGATTCCAACATCCTGAACCTGATCATCGACTGTGATTCAGCAAAGGCAGCTTGGGACATCCTAAAGAACTCGTATGGAGGAGAAGATAGGCTGAAGAAGATACGTCTACAGTCGCTCAGGAAGCAGTACGAGGGCTTGAAGATGACAGATGGAGAATCAATTGGAGATTTCATTACGAGGTTAGTAGCATTAACTAATCAAATGAAAGGTAATGGTGAAACTGTGACTGAAGTAAATAAAGTCGAAAAGGTGCTCAGATCCTTAACCCTGGAATTCGACTACGTTGTTACTGCTATCGAAGAATCCAAGGACCTAGATACATTGAAGTTAGATGAACTTCAGGGTTCCTTAGAGGCGCATGAATTGAGAATAAGGCAGAGAAGTTCAGAGAAAGAAACTGAACAAGCCTTGCTTTCATACTCCTCTAAGAGAAATTGGAAGGCAGGCAACAAGGAGAAGGGTAGAGAAAAGGGATCAAGCAGTAAGAAGAAAGAACAAGGATCTTTCGACAAGAAGAAGGGAGACCTGTCGAAAGTTCAGTGTTATAACTGTCAGCAATTTGGGCATTATAGGAACAAGTGTAAAAACAAGAAAGTTCCTAGGGATAAAGATGCAGAAGCCAAGTTTGCTAATGATGGTGACTCAGACTCTGACTCAGAGGAGTTAATGCTGATGGTTGTCGAAGATGAGATCCGACTCGATGAAGAAATTGCTGAAAGTAGCGAGAAAAATAGTGGGAACACTTGTATAAGTGGATTCACTTGCGATGCTCAAAATACTTGTGCAATGTGTGTGTGGCAGGGCAGTGGAAACACTGGTGATGCCTCCAACATTGCCAGCAATAATGATGAAGAATTGTCATTCATGAGAGCTACTGACCTAGAATTACTGTTGTTGAAGGCTGATACAAATTCGACTGAAGAGAAGTCTGTCGAATGGTATCTCGACACAGGATGTTCAAATCACATGTGTTGTCACAAGGAGTGGTTTGTCGAACTGGAGCAGATAAGCAAAAAGATAATGTTTGCAGATAACAGTAGAGTTACTGCTGAAGGAGTAGGTACCATAAAGTTTCTGTCGAAAGATGGTAAATGGTGCTACATCCAAGGGGTATTTTATGTACCAGATATGAGGAGCAATATGCTAAGTATTGGGAAGATGATTGAGAAAAACTTCACCGTCGAAATGGGGGATAACAGTCTCAGCTTGTTTGATTTGACCAAGATGTTGATTTTGAAGGTGTCGATGCAGAGTAACAACCTTCAAGATCAAGCTGCAAGTAGTCGAAGAACATTGCCTCCAGACCACTGTCGAAGAGGAGCACTGGAGATGGCACAGGAGATTTGGCCACCTCAACTTCAAGAGCTTGAGTCAACTACATGAAAAGAAGATGGTTCATGGGTTGCCTGCAGTAAAAGTACCTGTCGAAGTTTGCGAGAGTTGTTGCAAGTCGAAGCAACCAAGAAACTCGTTTAAATCAGAAGTACCTAGCAGAGCAGAGAAGAAGCTAGAGGTAATATTTTCTGATGTCTGTGGCCCTTTCGAAGTATGTTCCTTAGGAGGGAATAAGTACTTTGTCACCTTCATTGACGAATACACTAGAATGTCCTGGGTGTATTTGATCAAAAGGAAGAGTGAAGTACTAGAAATATTCAAGAAGATTAAGGTAATGATTGAAAAACAGAGTGAATGTGCAATCAAAACCCTTAGAAGCGATGGAGGTGGTGAGTACAATTCTCATGGATTTGTCGAATTCTGTGAGAAAGAAGGAATTGTGCATGAAGTCACTGCACCTTACACGCCTCAGCATAACGGTACTGCTGAGAGGAAAAACAGGACCATCCTCAACATGGTAAGAAGCATGTTGAAGGAGAAGAAACTACCTCATAGTTTATGGGGAGAACTTGTAGCCACAGCAGTATACATTCTGAACAAATGCCCCACAAAGAGATTGATTGGGAGGACACCTGAAGAAGCTTGTCTAGGAAGAAAGCCAAGTGTCAAGCATCTCAGAATAATTGGCTCATTATGCTATAGACATGTCCCTGAGCAACTAAGAAGCAAGCTGGATGATAGAGCACAACCAATGATTTTTGTTGGCTGTCATTCGATAGGAGCATACAAACTGTATGACCCTGTGCAGAAGAAAATAGTGAAAAGCAGAGATGTCGTAGTAGATGAGTCGAAACATTGGAACTGGGAAGAAGGCTGTGAGAAACCTACAATGGTGGACTTCGACAAAGTCTCTAATCGAGATGATCATAATGAAGAGGTCGAAACTGAAGAGCCAGAAGAACCCATTGCTGTCGAACCTTTAAGAATGTCGCAAAGGGAAAGGCAGAGATCAGTAAGACTAGAAGGATTCGACACTTACCCAGATTCTGCTATTACAGCAGAGGGAGACCTGACACACTTTGCACTAATGGCAGAAGCAGAACCAGTGAGCCTGGAGCAAGCCCTTAGTCACAAGCAGTGGAAGGAAGCAATGATTGACGAGTTGAAATCAATCGAGAAGAATGATACTTGGAAGCTAGTCGAACTTCCAAAAGAAAAGAAAGCCATAGGGGTGAAGTGGGTCTTCAAGACCAAAGTCAAGCCAAATGGAGAAGTGGCCAAGTACAAGGCCAGGTTAGTAGCCAAAGGGTTCCTGTAGAAACCTGGTTTGGATTTCAATGAAGTCTTTGCCCCAGTAGCCAGGATCGAAACCATAATATTGGTAGTAGCATTGGCAAGTCATAGAGGCTGGCCCCTGCATCAACTGGATGTAAAGTCAGCATTTCTTAATGGACCTCTGGAGGAGGAAGTCTATGTTTGTCAACCACCTGGTTTTGAGTCGAAAGGTCAAGAAGACATGGTTTTTAATTAAGCTTGAGAAAGCCCTATATAGACTCAAGCAAGCTCCAAGAGCGTGGAACAAGAGAATTGATGGATTTCTCTTGGCTCAGAAGTTCATTAGATGCACTAATGAACATGGAGTATATGTGAAGAATGGAACTTCGACTCAGTTGTTGTTGTGCCTGTACGTAGATGATCTACTTGTAACTGGCAGCAATGAAGTCGAAGTCGAAGCCTTCAAGAAAGTGATGATGTCAGAATTTGAAATGAGTGATCTGGGACATCTATCATATTTCTTGGGGATGGAGTTTACCAAGACAAGTAAGGGTATACTCCTGCACCAGTCGAAGTATGCAGCTGATATCCTGAAAAGATTCGACATGAGCAACTGCAAGGAAGTTTCGACACCATCAGACACTAGCAGCAAGCTGTCGAAAGACGACGAAGGGATTGAAGTAGATGCCACCTTGTTCAAACAGATCGTGGGCTCCCTAAGGTACCTGTGAAACACTCGACCTGACATTATGTTTAGTGTCGGAATGCTCAGCAGATTCATGGAGAAGCCGAAAAGCTCTCACATGGTAGCTGCAAAAAGAGTACTAAGGTATGTAAAGGGAACACAAAGTTATGGTATTTTGTTCCCTAGCAAGAGTGTGTCGAAGAATGGTAATGAAGTGTTTGGCTACACTAACTCCGACTGGAGTGGAGACAAGAGTGATCGAAAAAGCACAAGTGGGTATGTCTTCATGTATGGATCGACACCCATCTCTTGGTGCTCAAAGAAGCAAAGTATAGTTGTGTTGTCCTCCTGTGAAGCAGAGTATGTAGCTGCTTCCTTTGCAGCATGTCAAGCATCATGGCTGAGCATGCTATTGGTCGAAATTGGGGTTGTTGATCGACAACAAGTCTGCGATAGATCTCGCAAGGAACCCTGTCGCACATGGTAGGTCGAAGCACATAGAGACCAGATATCACTTCCTGCGTGATCAAGTAAACAATGAGAAGCTGAATCTGGAATATTGCTGTTCGGAACTTCAAGTAGCTGATGCAATGACCAAGCCATTGCAAAAGGGAAGATTCGAAGAACTGAGAACGATGCTTGGGATGATGTCACTCAGCAATGTGAATTAGGAGGGAATATTGAGATATGCCTTGTAATTCTATTGCTTGTAATAATAGTAGGTGTAGTTAGAAACCTAATCGAAATGGGCCAGTCGAATGGGCTAGTCGAAATTATGGGCCTGGGCCTGTTTCAT
Source organism: Astragalus membranaceus (assembly GCA_039519185.1). NCBI lineage: Eukaryota > Viridiplantae > Streptophyta > Magnoliopsida > Fabales > Fabaceae > Astragalus > Astragalus membranaceus. The sequence continues at coordinate 27,861,076 of CM076846.1, forward strand.
TGTATACATATACAGACATCAGTAGCATGTAATTGGTACCCTACTTTTATGAAATTCAGTGCAGCTTTTACTATTCATATTATATTGCCCTAATCATTCCTCTTGTCCCTAGCGCCGCCACTTCCTTTTCTTCTCCCCTTCACGTGTTTATCCCCAACAGGGTTGTGCTGCATCCCTAGTCATTCTACTTCTAAATGTAGATGACATTATACTTGCAAGTCCAAGTTATGTTGTCATTGCTCAAACACAGACAATGCTCCAAAGTCTATTCAAACATAAGCTATTGGGTCAGTTAAAGTATTTTTTGGAGGCTTGAAAAAGAGCCACTTCCTCCAAGGGCACACATCTCTTCCAGAGAATATATGCTATGCAACTCCTCAATCACACTAGTTTTCTCCACTACAAAGCACTGCTTACTCCCATGGATCTGAACCTTAATTTGATTGATAACACCAGTTACCTACTTCCAGATGCATCTCAGTATAGGAGGCTCATCGGCAGGCTCATGTACCTAATTATCTCACGGACAAACATAGATTTTGTAGTTAAGAAACTCAGTCAATTCACGACTGAGCCCAGAACCAACCACCAGCATGCATATCGTCATATCCTACTGTATATCAAGAGCTCTCTTGGTCAAGGCTTGCTTTTTTCCTTCAGTCTCTCTCTGGCCATCTCAGCATATGCAGATGCTAGCTGACTGGGTTATTTGTACAGCACAAGAAAATCCACTTCAGATGTTTGTGTGTTCATTGCTCATTCTTCACTTGGAAATTAAACAAATAACCCACAATGTCTAAGTCTTCAGCTGAAGCTGAATATAGTGCCCTTTCACTTCTCACTATTGAGTTACTGTGGTTATGACAACTGCTAAAGGAGTTCCAGATACAAGTCCCTTCCTGCAACGTTTTTGGTGAAAGCTAATCTACTATTTAACTAGCAACCAACTTGACCTTCAATGAAAGGTCCAAGCATATTGACATTGATTGTCATTTCATAAGGGAACACATCAGCCCCAAGTTCATCAACTTGTTCCATGTTGCCTCCAAGCATCAACTTGCAGACCCATTGACAAAGGCAATACCCAGGATTCAGTTCTCTAACTTAAATCCAAGTTGGAGATCTTCAATCTATACTTGTCAACTAGAGAGGGAGTATCAACACTCACTAGTCCCTCTATCTACTTTAGTTTATCCATGTATATAAGGCCACTATTGTATTTAACTTATAGTCAAACTTACTGCACTAAGTCAGTTAGGAATTAGTTAGTTTAACTCATGTTAGATAGCCTGATTCCCTTCTATATATAAAGGGGTTTGTACATTTCTGTAAATCTGTTTTTACAATAAATGAGAATGAAACAGATTCAGTTTCATAGCTTCTCTGTGCTTGGTTGTTAGATAATACATAATTTTCCAAACAAAAAGTCCTAAAATACCTAGACTTTTACGATTTACAAGGCTGAAGAGCAAATTTAGTACAAACTTATTGCCTCTTTTATTTTTCTCGCTTATGAACTTATACATTGTTCAGTACCGTATCTCTGGACCTGTATCCGATCTTAGACACGAGGTCCGATCGAGATAGTTGGTAGGGGTTGGTCTTGATCAACCGAGCTCCGCGTCCGATCCGGGGCAGGTGGTGCCTGCGAGGAAACTCTGACGCTCAAGCTAGCTAGGAAACTGATTAGAGGTAAAAAGTAGGAAAGAGTGTGTACCTTAGACATTTCATTGAATGCTTATTTATAGGTTTTGGGAATCAATGGGAACCATTGGATCTAGGTCTTTAATCTCCACCATTGGTTGATGGATCTGCATTAGGTGTTGGGCCTTAGTGATAAAGGCCCAATCCGTAACAGTTGCCCCCCAAGTCGGGTCGTCTTGAGGCGAGCTAGACTTGATGCCTTATCTGGATTTCGCGAGAGTTTTTGAATTTGAGGTCGGACCTTCGTGACGGCCTTCTTCAAGGCCGGGCTTATAGCTACAAAGGGGTCTGCCCCCAGCCTCGGAGAGCCCGACATACGAGTCTTGTCAAAGATCTTCGAGGCCGGGCTTACACCAGCGAGGGTGTCTACCACCAGCCTCAGAGCACCCGAGATACGGGTCTTGTCAAAGATCTTCGAGGCCGGGTTTATACCAGCGAGGGTGTCTACCACCAGCCTCGTAGCGCCCGAGATACGGGTCTTGCCAAAGATCTTCGAGGCCGGGTTTATACCAGCGAGGGTGTCTACCACCAGCCTCGGAGCGCCCGAGATACGGGTCCTGCCAAAGATCTTCGAGGCCGGGTTTATACCAGCGAGGGTGCCTACCACCAGCCTCGGAGCGCCCGAGATACGGGTCTTGCCAAAGATCTTCGAGGCCGGGTTTATACCAGCGAGGGTGTCTACCACCAGCCTCGGAGCGCCCGAGATATGGGTCTTGTCATGTCGAGCTTGGTGTCTCGGGTTCCGGTTTTAGCGTAGAACTTTAAGGCGATCGCTCGACCGATTCCAAATCCTTCCCTTCAACTGACTTTTATCAAGCACTCAGTGTGAGGAAAATCGCAGCCGGGATATATATTAAATGGTTGAATATTTACAAAGTCGGATTACATCACGCCCGTAGGCTCATTCCGAGACCTAGGTGAAAAGTGACCTTCCTGCGTTAATCCCTTCTTCATGATCGATATACTTCTGAGATCGCTGGAGGAACTCGGCAAGCGACTCAGTTTGGTTGACCCCGACGTCTCTCTGAAATAGACTTCCTTCACGAAGACCAGCCTCCATGAAGTAAAGACGGAAAGAGTCGTCGAGATTTCGGACTTGAGCAGCTTCTTTATTGAATCTCTCTATGTAGTCCCGGAGGAACTCATTTTCTCCTTACCGAATTGCCTGCAATACCTTTCGAGATTTAGGCTTCATCTTCGAGTGGGCGAAGTGTGCAGAAAAGAGCTTGGCTAACTGATCCCAAGAGGAGATCGTATTTGGCTTAAGAGCCCTGAACCAGACTAGAGCCGCCTTCTCTAGAGTGAGGGGAAAGGTTCGGCACTTTATCTCCTCTGGAACGTTACGGTATTGCATAACCGTGTCAAAGTAGTCGAGGTGGCGATCCAGATCTCCAGTCCCATCATGTATTTTTAAACCCTCAAGCGGCTTCTCGAGGTGTTTTGGCACCGGGAAGTAGTCGATCTTAGCTGTGAAAGGTCCTTTACGATTTGCCGACCTCATAAGGGGTAGAGACCGTCGGTATCCGTACTTGTCGGGGGATCCCCGCGAGCTAGGGCGCTGACGTTCCTGCCTCGGAGACCTTTTCCGACTTCTGGTACGTCACCTCGGAGAAGAGGAAAACAGAAACGAGCTAGGCCGAGGGGAACCCTCAAGACCATAGGAATCACCAAGGCTCCGACTTGGGGGAGTCTCCGATCCTCGCGCTCCTCTACAACGAGGTGGAGTGCGGTGATGGTATCTCCTCCAAGCCGGAGATCGGCGGCGGCCGCGGCCATGAGTCATTCCTCTTGAAGAGTTTCACCGAGAGGGATTCCGATCCGGGATGTTACGAGCCCGGATCTCAGCGATCTGAGCTTCTAACTGGGTGCAGCGTTGGCTTTTCTGCCGGTCGGCCTCGGCTTGCCGATTTAGGAACAGGACGAGCTGTTGAACAGCATCGACCGGTACCTGCACGGTCGGAGGGGGAGATGGAAGCGGGTTCCGGGCTGGGCTCCCAGGAACCATAGCCGTAGCCGAGCTGTGAGCATGCGTCGGGCTAAGGGGTAAGGTGACTGCCACTCCTTCCGGAGTCACCCGCTGCAGAACCGGTCCTTCAGCAACATTCGGGATAGTCCTACGACGTAAGGTCGGAGTCATTGTCAATCAAGGAGATGGGAGAGGAACTAAAGTACAAGATCCTCCCACTGTGGTCGCCAATGTTCAGTACCGTATCTCTGGACCTGTATCCGATCTTAGACACGAGGTCTTATCCAAGATAGTTGGTAGGGGTTGGTCTTGATCAACTGAGCTCCGCGTCCGATCCGGGGGCAGGTGGTACCTGCGAGGACACTCCGACGCTCAAGTCAGCTAGGGAACTGATTAGAGGTAAAAAGTAGGAAAGAGTGTGTACCTTAGACATTGCATTGAATGCTTATTTATAGGTTTTGGGAATCAATGGGAACCATTGGATCTAGGTCTTTAATCTCCACCATTGGTTGATGGATCTGCATTAGGTGTTGGGCCTTAGTGATAAAGGCCCAATCCGTAACATACATTTATTTAAAAAATTAACATACGAGCGCAATGCCATTTTTTATAGAGAAAAAAGACATTTGTTTAAGTTTAACACCAAAGGGTTGTTTGTAAAAGAAAGGCTAAAAATTGCATTTTTGTCCTTTATCTTTGACCAAAGTTTCAGGTTTGGTCATTTATCTATTTTTTTTTTCGCTTTGGTCATTTATGTTTCAATTCTGTGTCAAAGTGGTCATTTGTGTTTGATGTGTTTCAATTTGGTCTTCCAATTGGTATGCTATGTTTCAGTTTGGTCCTTCCGTGTTTTTGTTTTGGAGGACTAAACTGAAACATATCATGCCAATTAAAGGAACAAACTGAAACATATCAAACAAAAAAAGACCACTTTTACACAGATTTGAAATATAAAGGACTAAAGCGGAAAAAAAGGATAAATGACCAAGCTGAAACTTTTGTCAAAAATAAATGATCAAAAATACAATTTAGCCCAAAAAACACACAAAAGGGTTATCCGTGCCTACCGGTGGTGAGTAACTTAGTATGTTTAATATATACCATGTTTCAAATTATGTATATGTAGTAATGTAGAGAAGAGAACTGTTGTCAAATAGGGATGTAGTCTCAATCACAATTACTAACACAAAAACTTTGATATCCTGCCAAAATCGCACACAACACTGAAACTCCGTCAACACGAACGAACCGTAACACACGAACTCTCCGAATCCGCTCCAACGAACACGAAATCGATCCCGTGCGAATCCTCAAACTTGACCAGTTACTGAAGCATCCCTGAATGCATCTCAAATCAACCCGAACTACTTCGAACTGCTTTCCAACTTTGAACTCAGCTACCTGAAATGCTCCTGCTGTTTCCAGCAACCATAAGACATTTTGAAACGAACATAACTCAGTAAATTCTCAACTAAACTTAGCAAAACGAATGTCCATCGTGAAGGGAATTTCATCTAGTTCCTGAGGGCTTAGGTTTTGTGTTCATACGACAAGTACTCAAGGAGTTAGCAACGAAACATTGAGACTAGCTCGAAACTTACACTAATTCAAAACCAAAACTTGTAATTCATTTTCATCCCACGATACTTAGTCAAATCAAGTGGTTCTTGTGCCTAAACCGAATCATTTTCTGTCTAGTTTCTAAAGAAACAAAAATGGTCTCAAAAGGAGGTCTGTACAGGGAGATACGATGGAAATACGAAAGACTGTCAAAACGGGATTTCTGCAGAACTTGCTGTGAGTTGATTCCTTCAACTCCACCATCAAGGACCACGAACTCATGCCCCAAAAATGCGCCAATCACGACCCCAGCTCCTAATCTTTCACTTCCAGGTTCTGAAATAACAATGTGACCTCTCAATCTTGACAAACAGCACTTCAAACGGACATGCAATGCTTCATACTACTCCTAGGGCTCTATTGGAACCTCCTCCATGTTAGGAAACTCAAAAAGAATAATATAGTATTATAATATATGCGACGAGTTTGCGACGAATTGTTCGTCGCAACCGGTCAGGTACAATTCTCACTCAACATTTCCGACCAAAATATATTTCGTCGCAAATTTCCGACGGACACTTTCGTCGGAACCCACTAAAATTCCGTCGGAAACGATGAGACACAAATTAAAACAAAAGAGAACCCTCGAAGGCTCATTTCACTCTCTTCCTCACAAACAAACCCTCGAAGGCTCTCTCACTCTCTCCTCAAACCAGCAGCGCCTCTCCTCCACCACTCCTCCCACTCTCAGTGCCTCTCCTCCACCACTCCTCCCTCTCTCAGCGCCTCTCCTCCACCACTCCTCCCACTCTCCTCCTCTCCTCTCTCACTCGAGTGAGAGAGGAGAGGAGGAGAGTGGGAGGAGTGGTGGAGGAGAGGCGCTGAGAGAGGGAGGAGTGGTGGAGGAGAGGCGCTGAGAGTGGGAGGAGTGGTGGAGGAGAGGGGCTGCTGGTTTGAGGAGAGAGTGAGAGAGCCTTCGAGGGTTTGTTTGTGAGGAAGAGAGTGAAATGAGCCTTCGAGGGTTCTCTTTTGTTTTAATTTGTGTCTCATCGTTTCCGACGGAATTTTAGTGGGTTCCGACGAAAGTGTCCGTCGGAAATTTGCGACGAAATATATTTTGGTCGGAAATGTTGAGTGAGAATTGTACCTGACCGGTTGCGACGAACATTTCGTCGCAAACTCGTCGCATATATTATAATACTATATTATTCTTTTTGACAATATAATACTATATTTTTAAAAATTCATAGATTCAGAACATCATGATAAGATGAAAAGAAAGGGGTTTTGATGGTATAAGATGAAAAGATTTCTAATGTTACAATATATATATATATATATATATATATCACTACTAGAAAATGGCTTTTTAGCGTCTATATTTTAGCGTCGGCCACGACACCCACGCTAATAGCGTCGGATTTGCGTCGGTTAGACCCACGCTAACCCACGAAAAATTTTTCTCTTAAAAAAAAATTAGCGTCGGTCATAGCAGACGCTACACTGGATATAGCGGACGCTAATGTTTTATTTTTTAAATACTATAGTTAGCGTCGGACGGCCGACGCTAAGTTTCATTTACTTTACCAAAAACCCTAACTTTCACTAGGAACACGTTTCTGACCACTTCTCACTCTTCTTTTACAGTTCTCACTCTCTCACTTTCCTTTCACACTTCTCACTCTCTCACTCTCCGCTCTCACGCTCACTCTCCGCTCTCACTCTCACTCTCCTCCCTCACTGTCACTCTCTGCCCCAACCAACGTTGTTCTCCTTCTCTCGTTCGCCTCTCCTCATTTCTTCTTATTGGGTAAGTGGTTTTCTTCTACTCTACTTCCATTGACAGAAAGACATCAATTTTTTGTTGAATCAAAACCCTAACTCCTCTTCATGTTTTTTCCTATTCCCAATTCTGTGTCATTCTTCTTCCTATCAGCTCCTTTGGCATTCAGTGGTTGAACCAGTAGTTTGAAGCTTCCAGGTAATTTGTGCATCATTCAAGCATATTTTTTTTTGGGTTTTATTGTTCATTGGACTTGGAATCAGTAGATGTTAGGGTTTGATTTAGGTTTCATTAGTTGTTGTTGTGGAATCTGTGACAATACATTGAATTTAAGGGGTTTAATTTAGGTTTGATTTGGGGATTCTGGTGGGGGTATCAGTAGCTGTTGGGTTTCTAATTTGGAGGGTTAATTTGTTTATTTGGTTTTCAGTAAATTGATTAAGGTGATTGATTATTTGTGTTTTGTGTTTTCTCATGTTATAATTTACATGCAACACAGATTATTATTTATTGTGTTCCATTTTTGTGATGATTTTTGCTTTCTCTTAAGATTGTTTTGCTTATTATGCGATGATATTGTAAAAATGTGAAACATATTGCTCAAATTGTAGGGAAGCCAAAAGAAGCAGATATTCGCAAAAGAACAAAAAACCAGAAGGCGATGGAGTCTAATAGGGAGAAGATTGTGATGGAGCTCATGAATCATTTAGGCAGAAACAATTATCCAAGCACATGAGGGCCTATCACTAGTAAGCAGCGCTATTTTACTTTCTAGACCTGCAGGTATATATATTATTTTCTGCAACTTTTATCTTCTCATGAATAAATTATACAATATTGATTTTAAATCCTATATCTAACACTAGTTCTCTTTTCATTTTTTTAAGAATTTTATTAGCAAGAGCTTGTCAGAGCTTTAGCACACAACTTTGAGTCCAAAATTACTGTTCTTAGATATTACTGACTTCTCTTTGAAGGTGGTTGGTTATTACATCTTCTTACTTTCTTTGATTCTACTTGTGTTATTGTGTTATATTTAAGAATTTTATTAGCAAGAGCTTGTCAGAGCTTTAGCACACAACTTTGAGTCCAAAATTACTGTTCCTAGATATTACTGACTTCTCTTTGAAGGTGGTTGGTTATTACATCTTCTTACTTTCTTTGATTCTGCTTGTGTTATTGTGTTATATTTATGTATATAAATATTCATACTCGTGCTTTCCCCTGTGCAAATGCATCAGCATATCGAATGTGGATGTTCGAGAAAAGAATTAGTAACTAGTAAGTATTGTCAGTTCCACATTTTATTAATTTCTTCTTTGGATTAAGAACTGAAGAGTGAAGATACTATTCACTATTCACTCCATATTAATATATTTCACCATAACATTGATTGGAAATATAAACTACATTGTAATGGTGGTAAGTAGTTCAATAACAACTACAAAGGCCGATTCATTTGTTTATCTATCCTAAAAATCATAAAACCACATCTCCTTTGTAGTTTAGTTCCATTCATAGCAAGCTAACCTCACCATAATTGCTAAAACTCGAGTAAAGCTGTTCTTTTTAGCATTTGAAACGTCCTTATAGAAATAGCAGAAAAGAGAGGGAATATGGCTGTGTGTATGTTTATGTGTGTGTTGTGTACTCATATCATATGCTTGAGAAGGGAGGTTGAGGATACTTTAGTTCTATATTGCTTTGTGCAGTGGCTTATTATTTGTTTTACTGCAACGCAACTAACTGGGTGAATGTGAGCTTTGAGGCTCTTTTTTTTTAATAAAGTGACTGAATGGGAATTTTGTGGCAGGATTTGTTTGTATTAACACAAGACCAACCATTCTGGTTTGTATTAGAGCATTTTCTACACTTGAAGGTTTGCCTCTCTCTCTCTCTCTCTCTCTCTCTCTCTCTCTCTCTCTCTCTCTCTCTCTCTCTCTCTCTCTCTCTCTCTCTCTCTCTCTCTCTCTCTCTCTCTCTCTCTCTCTCTCCATCTACCTTCACATTTGTAATTACAGCATTTAACAGTGATGCTTCATTGAATTTTGAAGTGTTGTTGGCTATTATCTTGAAGAGTATAGTTATGGTCACTAGGATCACCTGATGTTAAATCTTTGACTATAGCTGATGCCACATTTTTGTCTAGATACAAGTCTAATGTCTTTAAATTTTGAATTATTTTCTGTGAAACTGGTTCAATATAAAAGTCTAGGCACAATGAAGTCAATTAGTTGGAATTTTGCTTCTCAAATTGTTACATATGTTAACCTCTTTGGTGCATAATGCATGGAAATGTGAATTTCTAATTGCCTCACTTGTTTCACTATGGTTGCATACTTGCATACAAATTGTATTCCTAAGCCATTTTATGTTGCTAACTGCTGTTCCTATATTTTGACAGTTACTACACTAGACTGTGGCATATTCTGTGACATATTTCTGAACTAAGTACACAACACATAGTTCTGAACTAAGTATCTGAAGTTGGTTTCATTTTGTCTCTCCATAAGGTTTGTACTATATTTCTGAACTAAGTATCTGCGAACCAGACTCAATCTTCTGCGAACCGTAATAGAAAATCTCTTCTTCTGCGAATGGCGAACTGCCTTCTTCTCTCCGTCGGTAAGTTTCTTCAATCTTCATTGTTTTTGGGTTTTTTATCGTTTTTTTTTTCTGGGTTTTACTTGATGTTAGATTCATTTGTTGCTTTCTTTAATCATTGTTCAAAGTTCATGATTTGAGTTTTCCAGAGTTAATTTGAGTTACTTTGGTATGGTTCTGTCACTTCTGTGTTAATTTGGTATTGTTCTGAGTCAATCATTGTTTAAATATTACGTGTTGTGATAATGTCTTGTTGATGCTTTAAATTAGGATTTAGTTGATGAAGGGATAAATTTGGTATAGTTTGCTTATAATGCAATGCCATGTCCTATTTGCAGACACTAAAAACTCCTAAGCTTGTTCCAGATGACACAAAACCTATTTGGTCTAGAACTGCACAACAGATTTCTTGTAATGCTTTCTGATACTGAATTATTGTAATGCTTTCTGATGATTTTGAGTCAAGTTAGTTGAATTTTGATGTTTTCGGTGTGAATGAAGGTTGAGAAGATGGAGGCAGAGGTAGTGGAGTCAGAGCTAAAGTTACCAAACCACCTCAGTTTAAAGAGAATTCAAAATGTATGACAAATACCCTAAAGGCCAATCCAGAGGCAGGCACTGGAAACATCTCAAGAAATTTTCCAAAATTACCCTCCTGATGAACCCAATTGTGAGCTTTATCTTTCTTGCATTCGCACCTGCATGAACCATCCTAAGGTTTAGGTCTTGCATCTTAGTTCTACCTTACTGCGTGTGAATTGAATTGTACAACTAATACTAGATTGAATTGAATTGTACAACTAATACTAGATTGTGATCATGTGAACAACCTGAATAACATCTGTTGTTTCTCTAATCTTATTGAATTGCACTGCTTTATCTTGATTTTTTGGTAGTTGTTAAACTCCGCATTTGGTTCGCATTTTGTAGTTTCAAGATTGTTCGGTTTTATGGTATTTGGTATTTTGGGATTAAGCATTTTGATATGGCGGCATTCTATTCCATGACTATGTTATAAATGCTTTAGGAGCAGTGGTAGAAAAGGCACGAAGTACACAGTGGCGGACCCAGGACCCCGGGGTCAGGGGTGTCAAATTTTTTAAGGTCGGTGTCAAATGGGTGCAAAACTTGGTCTACTAGTACAATTTAAAATTTTCAGGGGGTTCAAAATCAAAATTTCAGGAGATTTAGACTATTTATGTAGGGTAATAAGTGCAAAAAAAATTTCAGGGGGTTCAACTGAACCCCCTGGTAACAAGCCAGGCCCGCCACCGGAAGTATATTAGGAGAAGTGGGAGAAAGAAAAAGTAGGATAATTAATTATTCCAGAAAAAAAAACTTAGGTTAGTGTCGGCCAATCCGACGCTACCAAACTAGTTGACTAACCTGTCGTCGTTGACTTTAGCGTGGGCCTGGCCGACGCTAGTTAATTAGTTGACGTTTTTTATTGACTAAGTAGCATCGGTTAGCGTGGGCCTGGCCGACGCTAGTTTAAGAAGTTGACTAGCATAGCCGATGCTAGTTAATTAGTTGACTTTTTTTATTGACTAAAGCGTCATTTTTAGCGTCGGCCAGACCCACGCTAGCGTCGGCTAAAATTACGGGACGCTAATTCACTGTTAGCGTTTGCTTTTTTGCTGTTAGCGTGGGCTTTTGGCCGACGCTGAGTGTTGTTTTTCTAGTTGCCAAAGACTACTCCATTCCAAGAAGCCTATAAATACATCTCCTCCTCTTCATTGGAAATCATCTCAAATTTTTAGGAAGTAGTCTTGGATATAATATTTTGGTTCGAAGAGAGGAAGAAATTGACAACTTTTCTCTCTACTTTTTACCATCTTGTATTGCTGTTTCATTGCTCCAGCATTGCTAGGCAGAATATTCAAAGGAACTCCAATTGTGTAATTTCTATCTTATTTTCCTTCCTTTGTATTTTCAATCATATGAATATGACTTGTTATATTTATCTGAGCTTATTTATGTCAAGTATGAACTGAATACATTAGTTGGGATGCCTTAACTTCGTAATGAATCTTTAAATAGTATTATGTTATATTGATGCTTGCAATTTAGTTCTTGTACTATAATTCTTTCAAACTTATTTTAAGGTTGATCACTTAGAATAAGTAGGGTCACGAATACAAACATGGTTTGTGATTTGAACTCAAGAACTAATATGGGTAAGTGTTTTAATAGAAGGAAATTTTGTTAAAACCATACTAAAACCTAGACATGGGATAGCATAGCCCATAGGGTGATACTGTGGAAACTTCATATACAGGGGTGAACTTGTTTTGAGCTTAGACATAAGACTTTTAAAGAAACCCTGACGTTAGTTGCTGAAAAGCACGCATCACTTGCTACAGCACCCATTGCAGGAGCAATTCATTGCCGGAGCAATCTGTTAGCAATAATTGCCCCAACAATCAATTACCCCCAGCATCACCTATATCATAATTGCTATTAAAAGTAAATTACTTAGTAAAGGGCATTTCAATTATTTCTCTTAACTGATTTAAAATCAATCTCTATCTTGCTTACTTTAAATTCTGTTTTCACACACACCAATCATATTTTATTTTATTTTATTTTTTCTACTTCTCACTAGTATTATTACCATTTTAAACTTTCAAAAATTAATCCAATCCCTGTGGGTACGATCTCTACTTTCATTATATTACTTGTTAAAGACTGTGTATACTTGCACACTTTTTTCACAACAAGTTTTTGGCGCCGTTGCCGGGGATTGCCATTAATTTTTATTGTTTAACTTAGTAGTAAATTAGTGATAATTTTACTTTGGTGTTTGTTCCTTGTGTTTCAGTAAGTATTGCCCCAGTAATCATTGCCCTAGCAATAGTTGCTACAGCATATGCCCAGGTCCAACACACCAGAATTTCAGTTTGATCCTAAGATAGAGAGGAGATTTAGAAGGTTGCGCAGACTTCAAAGACAAAGAAGCAGAACTAGACAAACAATGTCTGCACCAGGAGTAGGAGTAGGAGTAGGTTCTAATCATGGCACAGGTAGAGGCATTGGAAGAGGCAGAGGTTCTGCTCATGGCTCACACCCTGATGCTGAAGAAGAACACAGGCAGCAGTTCCTCAACATGGATCCCATAGGTATGATAAATGATAGAGATAGACCAATGAGAGACAGTGCTATGTTTGATCATCAAAACATGCAAACCAGCATAGTCAGACCTCACATTAATGCAACCCATTTTGAGTTCAAACCCATGATGTTTCAAATGCTTCAAACAGTGGGTCAATTTAGTGGTTCTCCTCATGAGGACCCTCATTTGCATCTAAGACAATTTTTAGAAATATGCAGCAATTTTATCATTCTTGGTGTTTCAGAAAATGCTTTCAGATTAAAACTTTTTCCATATTCCCTCAAAGATAAAGCCAAGGCTTGGTTAAATTCCCTTGAGACTAACTCTATCACTGAGTGGAATGAACTAGCTGAAAAATTTCTAGCAAAATATTTTCCACCAATAAAAAATGCCAGGATGAGAAATGATATAACTTCTTTTAGACAAAAAGAAGAAGAATCACTGTTTGAAGCATGGGAAAGATGGAAGGAACTTTTAAGAAAATGTCCTCATCATGGTATACCTGTCATAATACGAATGGAAATATTCTATAATGGTTTGGAGCCCCAAACCAGACTCATGTTGGATGCCTCATCATACAATGAAGCATGTGAGTTGATAGACAAAATTGCAACCAACAGCTACAGTTGGCCCGCAGAAAGGATCAGTGCTCAAAAGAAAACAGTTGGGGTTCATGAACTAGTGAAGTATCAGCTCTCTCAGCTCAAGTGGCATCTCTCACCAACATGATCAAAAATCTAAATTCTACCAATGCCCCAGCATCCATTGCTGGAGCAATGACATAACCCACTGCTGCTGCAATAGAACAAGCCCATACAGGAACAACTGGTTGTGTATACTGTGGAGGTGGACACTTTTATGAAGAATGTCCAAGCAACCCTATTTCTGTTAACTATGTGGGATACAACAAAAACAATAATCCTTACTCAAATACCTACAATCCTGAGTGGAGAAACCATTCAATTTTCAATTGGAGAAACAATGAAGCTACAACATTCAATGCTGCGGCACCCTCCACTCCACCAGGATTTCACTCTCAAAATTACCAAAGACCTCCTGCACCAGCAAATGATAACTCCTTGAAAGCCATGTTCAAAGCCTGTGTGGGCAAAACAGATGCCTTCATAAGTGAAGCAAGAACTGAAAGGCGAGATCATGATGCTTCTATCAAAAATTTGGAGAATCAAATGGGGAAATTAGCTACAGCTTTATACCAAAGGCCACATGGATCACTTCCGTCCACCACAGAAGCTTCAACCTCACGAAAGCATGGTAAGGAGCAGGTAAAAGCTATCTCTTTGAGAAGTGGAAAAGATTTGTCAGAACCACATACAGAAGGTGGAGGTAAGGAAGAAAAAGAAAAAAATGAAAAAAAATAGAAAAAGGAAAGAATACAACTGATGCTGCAGCAACAGATGCAGCAGCAACAGATATAGGAGCATCCAAAGCTGTAGCATCCAAAACAGCTTCTATGCCACCACCAAGGTTAGTTCCAGAGTACCCTCTTCCTCCTTTTCCACAAAGGTTGAGGAAGGCTCATGAAGAAAAACAATTTAGCAAATTTCTTGAGGTATTGAAGCAGTTACACATCAATGTTCCCTTAGTTGAAGCACTTCAACAAATGCCAAATTATGTCAAATTTATGAAAGATGTTTTTACAAAAAGAAGGAGATTGGGGGAGTTTGAAACAGTAGCCATGTCCAAAGAATGCAACATGATTATGTAAAACAAAATCCCTAGGAAACTAAAAGATCCTGGCAGTTTTACAATTCCATTCTCAATTGGAAAAATTTATACTGGTCGTGCACTATGTGATTTAGGTGCAAGTATCAACTTGATGCCTAAATCCATATTCACAACTTGGAATTGGAACTGCCAGGCCAACCACTGTGACCCTTCAATTAGCAGATAGGTCAATAGCCTATCCTGAAGGGATCATAGAGGATGTTTTAATTAAAATTGACAAATTTGTGTTTCCTGCAGATTTTGTTATCCTTGATTTTGATGCAGATAAGGAGGTACCAATCATACTTGGAAGACCATTCCTAGCTACTGAAAAGACACTCATTGATGTACAGAAAGATGAATTGACCATGCGGGTCAATGATCAAGAGGTAAAATTCAATATTATGAATGCTCTCAAGTATCCTAATGAGGATACTGAGGAGTGTTCACTTTTATTTGGATCAAGTAGTACAGAAACAATTCCACAAGCAGCATGACCACTTGGTCAATGCTCTAGCATTGACAGAAAAAGAAAAGCTTGTGGAAGAAGATGTGTTACAAGGTGAGGCTGCTAACAAAGAAATTTGGACAAGAAAACATGAGTCAATGGAGCAGGAAGACCCAAGCCTCAAAGGAAATATCCCAACAACTGAAAGTTTTAAGGAGAGTGAAGGAGGAAGAAATGGATTAGAAGAAGAAGGGAGTGCTAAAGAGATTGAGCCTAAGCTAGGCCCTAAAATATCCCTCAACCAACAACAAACCCCATCACCTCAATCCCTACCTCACAAAAACTCATCTCCACAATCACCACCCAAACAACCCATACCCCATCCAGAACCACAAGTTGAAGTGAAACATGCTGTAGCATCTGTTGCTGCAGCATCTGCTGAACAAATGAATGCTGCAGCAACCGCTGTAGTAACCAAGAAAGTCGAAAGACAAGAGCTAAATAAATCTACTAATTCCATATTCTAAGTCAATGGCAAAAAAGGGTGAAGCAGTACTATGGTGAACATGTGGTGAGAGACAAAGTCACCACTCATTTCCAAAATCTCTAAATCAAGGAGATAGTCAGGCTGAAAGACTCTTAATTCAAGTGCTTTCTGGGAGGCAACCCATGAATTTTTGATTTACTAATTAACTTGTTTATTTTAGTGTGTTTTGATATTTTTGCAGATACAAAGTGGAGGCATTCAAAATTGCTAGAGCATTCATTGCTCCAGCAATGAAGGAAATCTATTGCCCCAGCAATTGTTGCAGAAGCATCCAACCCTGAGGAGACTAACAGGAAGAGACAATAAAGGATCAAGCTTGATTCCAACAAAGGCAAGCAACAGGCTGAGGAGTGGAACCCTAAAACAGTAAAACTTTCATTTCAAAGTTGATATATATCTTTTGTATGACTGTCTTATATATATATATATATATATATATATATATATATATATATATATATATATATATATATATATATATATTGTGATCATTGCATATGCAGGTGTTTTTTGTTGGTTCTCCCCTATTATATATATAAGCAGTGAGGACACTGCTAATGCTTAAGTTGGGGGGGAGAACTAAATATTTTTTGAACTTTGAATATTTTGTGAAACATAATATATGCTATGTTATAATATGGTGTATGTATGTTAGTTCGTGATAATGTTAAGTAGCTGTAGTTGTTTGTGTTAATGGTTTACAAATTTTAGAAGCATGATCAGCTGAACAAATTTTTGCAAAGAAAAAAAAAGTGCCTTTTTGAACTTAATTTTTTGGAAAACCAAAACTTTGTTTTCAAAGTAGCCTAAGTTCTAAACAAATGATCAAGGTTATTACTGCTTTTACACTTAACAACTGAGCTTAGAAAGGAACTTAGCTAACTAGAAAATTAACTGAATGCAAATGATAGCAATAGTGACCCAAGATCAATTGCTAAATTTTTACTAAAAATATAGAATAGCATAAAGAATTAAGTTTGGGGGTGCATCGGTGATACTAAGGCTAAGTATGATAAGGAGAGGAAAGACAGTGCAATTAGGCTTATGAACTACTACAAAAGCAAAATCATGAAAAGCTATTTTTCCTAAATCAAAAGTTGTACCCGTTCCAAAAATGCATGATAAAAAGATAAAAAAAAAAGAAAAAGAAAAATGCAAAAACGGGGTCAGAAAGGAGGACAATATAGCTGAAATCTCTTCAAAATAGTTCTCAATGCAGAAGCATCAATTGACCCAGCAATCATTGCTCCAGCAATCAAAAGGCCACAAAAAGATTTGCACTGATCCTGAATTTGAAATACTTAATCCAAGACCCTTTGTTGTGCTTTGAAGCCCCCCATTACTTTGAGAAAATTGTTAGCCTATTCTATCTTTTGAAAAATCTCTTAGCTTGATAAAACGCAAACTTTTTCTATCCAAAGTAAAGTGAAATTTTGAAACTAGTTAGGAACCAATCTAAGCTCAGTACACACTCACATAAATGGGTAGCAATAACCTTGAATGTTGAAAAGAACATATGACTATGAATTTCTATGAAAATCCAACTTGAAGTTCTAGAAGTGCACTTGTTGAAAACATATTTTTGAAAAGTCTAGTTGATCTGTTCTTCTGAAAAATCAAAACCTTTTGTTTTTAAATTTTGTCATGTTCAAGTGTCATTACTTGAGGACAAGCAATGGTTTAAGTTTGGGGGTGTGATAACTCTATTTTATATAGAGTTATTTACGCTTTCAAATCAAAATAATTGTGAGAATCTCAGTAATAATGTTTTGTTAAATAAAGAAATAAAAAAGAAATACAACTTTTAAAGTTAAGAAAGGTTTAGGCACACATCATGACTATTTTATATGATTTGTGGTATTTTATGTGTTTGTTCAATTGCTACAGCAATCACTGCCCCAACAATAGATGCACCAGCAATAGAAGTAGAGGCATTGCCCCAGCATTGCTGCCAGCATCAATTGCCCCAGCAATCTTCACAACACAGAATGCCCCAGCAATCTTCTACGTGACACTTGTCCTCTCATCAATGGACCTCTTCTTTTACATGATGGGTGATCACATGGAAGCTTTGGAGATAAAATTAAAAAAGGAAACCATTACTTCATCCTTAAGTAACCTTGTTGCCCAAGACTACTCCACTCCAAGAAGCCTATAAATACATCTCCTCCTCTTCATTGAACTTCTCTCTCTACTTTTTACCATCTTGTATTGTTGTTTCATTGCTCCGGCATTGCTAGGCAGAATATCCAAAGGAACTCCAATTGTGTAATTTCTATCTTATTTTCCTTTCTTTGTATTTTCAATCATATGAATATGACTTGTTATATTTATCTGAGCTTATTTATGTCAAGTATGAACTGAATACATTAGTTGGGATGCCTTAACTTTGTAATGAATCTTTAAATAGTATTATGTTATTTTGATGCTTGCAATTTAGTTCTTGTACTATAATTCTTTCAAACTTATTTTAAGGCTGATCACTTAGAATAAGTAAGGTCACGAATACAGACATGGTTTGTGATTTGAACTCAAGAACTAATATGAGTAAGTGTTTTAATAGAATGAAACTTTGTTAAAACCATACTAAAATCTAGACATAGGATAGAATAGTCCATAGGGTGATGATACTGTGAGAACTAATTCATATACAGGGGCGAACTTATTTAGAGCTTAGACATAAGACTTATAATGAAACCCTGACGTTAGTTGCTGAAAAGCACGCATCACTTGCTACAGCACCCATTGCAGGAGCAATGCATTGTAGGAGCAATGCATTGCAAGAGCAATTCATTGACGGAGCAATCCGTTTGCAATAATTGCCCCAGCAATCAATTGCCCCAGCATCACCTATATCATAATTGCTATTTAAAGTAAATTACTTAGTAAAGGGCATTTCAGCTATTTCTCTTAACTAATTTAAAATCAATCTCTATTTTGCTTACATTAAATCAATCTCTATCTTGCTTACTTTAAAGGTTAGAGAGTAACTGTTAGGGTTTTCTGTGGGCTGGCCCAAACGTTTTAATATTTTTTTTTATCCTTTCTTTAGTTTGTATTTTGTAACCTCTTTGTTTCCTTTTTTAACACTAACGTTCTTCTCTCCCACTTTTTCTTGGTTTCATCTCTTCGTCCTTTTTCTAAATTACGGAGCCGAGGCATGGGTTATTTTTAATATAACAATATATAACGATTATATATACATAAAATATAATAAATCTATATAATTTTAGAACAATATAATAAACTAAATTAAAGCAAGACTACAATATAAAGTATTATTATAATATAAGAAAAAATATATTTAGTAAAACCAAGCATATCTTGAAACATGGTGTAATGTATGAGGTTTTTTGACTCTTTTGCATTTGCTTCCATATGCTTTCTGCATCAAAATCCTTTGAAATTAAAGAAGGTATTGTTAATGTTGATTTGATAGTACTGGGTGAATTTTATGCACCTTCCCAATTTTGTTCTTTGTTACAACATGTCTTTTCTTTCTTTTATTTCATACATATATGTATATATATCTTTTATTCTTAGTCTTTTATTTCAGGTTTGATTTTTGCTCGGCTTAGCTTATGGCAACACTGAATCTTTTCCTTTTTTGAGTATGTTTTGTCATTTAGATCTTTTACTAAGATTTGAATTTCAACATTCACTCATGGTATTGTGTCATATTTCTATTTTGTTTGTCTTTTAGTAGTACACATGTAATGTGTTTAATTTGTGAAACCAATAGTTCATTAATTCTTACATTTAAAGAAACTCCATGTCAATTTATTTCATGCCTTAGAGACAAAACATACTTTTCTTGGAGACTTCAACAATACAAGTGGGTTGAAATGAAGTAAAATGAAGCAAATGTGAGAAGCTTCATTTTACTTCATTTCAACCCACTTGTATTGTTGAAGTCTCCAAGAAAAGTATGTTTTGCATTGTTCACTGGTGAATGAATGAATTCTTACATTTGCTTCCATTCATTCACCAGTGAACAATGCAAAACATACTTTTCTTGGAGACTTCAACAATACAAGTGGGTTGAAATGAAGTAAAATGAAGTTTCTCACACAACAAATGGATCTCCAGGTTTCATTGCCTTATATTTATATAAAAATTTTTTTGTTGTGTTGATATTTTGGTTGAGCATAATAAGAGAAAAAAATTCTTTTATATTTCAACTTAGAACCACTGGCATCAATTAAGATTTTGCTGAAAAAGAGCAACTATAGTTTAACTTTTTATGCAGCAACAGTGTTTAATTGTTTCAATGGTTTTGCTTCAATATTTAGTTATCAGAACACTACACGGGCTACATTGATATGGACTTAGCTCACAAATGGAACTACTACATTCAAAACCAACCGTCACTACAAAAAAACTAGTCATTAGCGAGGGACAGTTCCCTCGCAAAATGACCTGATTCCCTCACTAATGGTCATTTGCGAGGGACTTAGCGAGGGACTGGTTCCCTCGCTAATGCCCTCCTCGCAAATGGGATTAGCGAGGGAAGTTGGATCCCTCGCTAATTAGCGAGGGACTATGCCGTCGCTAGTTCCCTCGCTAATGACTGCAGCTTTTCAGGTGATGGGACTCAGTTGCAGGGGTTGGTAAATGCGCAGGAATTAGCGACGGCTTTTTCCCTCGCTAATTCCCTCGCTAATGACTGCAGTTTTCAAAAAAAAAAATGACACGTGTCCAGTGCTGAATGGCTTGTTTTTTTATATATATTAATTAATGAATATTATATTATATTATATTATTAATTTTGTGGTGATGTGTGGTGGTGGTGGTGGTGGCGTGGTGGTGGTGTGGTGGTGGTGGTGGCGTGGTGGTGGTGATGGGTGGTTTAGAGTAGAGAGAAGGAGAAGAGTAAGGGAGAAAGAGAGAGAGAGAGGAGTGAGAGTGGTGGTGGTGGCGTGGTGGTGGTGTGGTGGTGGCGTGGTGGTGGTGGGTGGTTTAGAGTAGAGAGAGAAGGAGAAGAGTAAGGGAGAAAGAGAGAGAGAGAGAGAGAGAGAGAGAGAGAGAGTGGTGGTGGTGGGGTGGTGGGTTGGTGGTGGTGAAGAGTAAGAGAGAGTGAGTTAGAGTGGTAGGAGGTATGTGGTGGTGGTGGTGGAAGAGTGAAGAGAGAAGAAGAGTGTGAGAGGAGGTGGTGATGATGGTGGTGGTGGTGGTGGTGGTGTTGGAAGAGTGAAGAGAGAAGAAGGGTGTGAGAGGAAGTGGAAGGGGGAAGAGGAAGGGAAGAGGAATGGTGAAGAGTGAGTGAGTGAGAAAGAAGAGTGAGGGTGTAAACGGATATAAAGGAAAAAAGAAAAAAATTTGCGAGGGAATTAGCGAGGGAACTGTCTCATCATCTGAAAAGTTAACGTTAGCGAGGGAATTAGCGAGGGAACTGTCCCTCGCTAATTTCTGCACCTTTACCAACCCCTGCGCTGAGTCCCATCATCTGAAAAAGCAAAATTTAGCGAGGGAATTAGCGAGGGCAGTCATTAGCGAGGGACAGTTCCCTCGCTAATGACAAAAAAATTGACAGCTCTATGCCCTCGCTAATTCCCTCGCTAATGACTGTTTTTACGAGGGACAACAAGTCCCTCGCTAATGTCCGTCGCTAATTAGTGTTTTTTTTGTAGTGCGTGTATACCATACTCCACCACAATGTGAAATATTAAAACACTAAAGGGAAGTATGAACCTGACATACACAGTGTAAAAAAGAAGATATCAAAACACATTCTAGCAATGATCTAACACCCATAGTTGCATTCACACCAACACAGTAAACAAAATAGCTATCCATATTTGTGTCAACAACTGGCTTTTTTCATACTTCATTTTTTTTCAAAGCATTGTACAACTGGCTTCATTTTTTATGAACTTCTCATTTAATTTTAAAACTATGGAGTTCACTGAGGCTTTAGCCTCACTACTTTTTTTTTTCCAGTTTTGATTTGTTAGATTTCATGGAGGTAGTAAATTGATTGAGGTGGAGACAATGGGTTTCAACTTTTGATTCTTAATCAGTTTCTTTTAATTTGTTTGACACTAATTATTCTTCTATTTGTTTTGTTCTGTGCTTTAGATTTAATTTCTCCAACAGATAAAGAGGTGTTCTTTGTCTTCAGTGGTGAAATCAAGAAATGGTAAGGTAAATAGCTTCAAGTGGCACATGGTATTTGTTTTCCTTAATTTTTTATTTCTTATTTTAAGCTCTTAGAATGCAGTTGACTCATACTATACATATGAGGTTTGAAGTGCAGTTCTGATAATTAGAGCAATGAAGTTATCAAAATGTTATGACTAAAATGGAAATATCTAATATGATGCATAGACTTCTATAGTGTTATTTGCAAACTGCTATAGTTTGTTTTGTAGCAATATCTTGGTGTTTTGTTTCGTTATAAATGCTATGTACGTTCATTAGAAACATGTGACTAGCATCTATTCTTACTCCTAATGTTTGGTAATTGTTTTTTGTGTTGAATTGTAGATTGAAGGATTATGCTTGCAGGTATATGGTTTTCCTTACCTATATCTATAACTGCTAAATTATGAATTATGATACTGGACAAATATGAAAAGTTTCCTCCCACCTTTCTTACTGTTGCTTCTTTTAGAAAATGCTATACTACGTGCTTGATACATAGCTGCACATGTATAAGATAACAATAACAATTTCGATTCATAATTCACTATTTGTTCTTTTATATCCAAGTCTTTTCAATGACACCAAACATAAGTTTTACCATTTTGGGGTTTTCTTGGGTGGCCATCAATATGCAATGTTTGCTTACTAATCTTTCATATTGATTTTACTGATTTTTTGGGTTTCAAAACAGCAAAAGAGATGGAGCTTATTCTTAAACTTATAATGAGTTGTTGTAAGGCTAAGTGAGGAAAGGACATTGTCTTATCCATCAAGCATTTACATGTTTTTGAGGTATAGTGTCTCAACCATCAAGCATTTACATTGTCTCGGCCATCAAGCATTTACATGTATTTGGTTCAAAAATAATTATGATGATGTAATAATTAGTTTTAATTATAGAGAAAACAATAGATGTAATAGTTATCCTGATGTAATTTTGACTTTATTAGTTTTAAAATTAGTTTTAGTTATTCATCCTCATCCTTATTGCGGTTTCTTTCCATTCTCTAATTTAAAAAAGAGAGGCCTATCCATATGAATGATTATCATTTCCAAATGAGCTCTCTTCTGCAAGAGCAACAAGACTTGCATAGCAACAAGAATGTATAAACACTAATCATTTAATGCATTTTTTAAAGACTCTCTTAGTAACACATGTGCAAAAGCTGTTTGTTTTGTAACTTTGCTATTGTTTCAGTGATTAGTATCAAAACATTGAATGCATATTTTATTTTGTCAACATTTATTTTTAGTTAGATAAATAACCAATCATTGAATTAATTATGGAACTAATGCGCCCCGAAACTGCATCCTCCACCATCTTATTTAGTTATTATAAATATACTAAAACAATCACCCACTATTATAGCCGGAAATCTCAACTACCATCCTCATTTTTGTCGGAGTTCCTAATGTCATATACAATAGTATTTTCAACACTGTCCAACCACTAATATTTAAATTTAAATGGTACTTGAAAGAGTATAAAATCATCATGAGAAGGTTTAAATAGTTTTTACCCCCTGCAAATATACCCATTATCCATTTACTCTCTGCAAAAAAAAATGTTTAAAAAACACCTTGTAAAATGTAACGTTATCCAGTTACCCCCCCTGCTGTTAACTTTTCTGTTAAAAAAATGTAAAATGTAATTTTATCCAGTTACCCCCTGACGTCAGTGCCACGTGTCACCATATTATTGGGCCTCTGTGACACGTGGCACTGCCACGTCAACATCTATGTCAACAGTGCCACGTCAGCAACCAATGGATGGCTGCCACGTGGCACTACTTATATCACTCAAAAATAAATAATTTTGTCCCCAATGAGTGTTGAACCAGTGACCAGCCACTCACAGACACACCCCCTAACCATTGAGCTACATTAGTATTTGTGTTTAATAGCTCACCTACGTATATATATTACAACATTAAAACGAAAATTCAAAAAAAAAACCCAGCTTCAGCTTCATCATCATCATCAAACCATTGAGCTTCTTCTGGACAAAATCATCATCATCATCATCTGGACAAGCTTCTTCACAAACACAAAATCGAACACAAAATCGAACGAAAATCAAACACAAAATCGAACGAAAATCAAACACAAAATCAACAACAACGCAAACGCAAAATCAAACAACAACGCAAACCCAGAAATCAAGGCTAAATGTCCCCCAGAATGCATCCAACGAAAATCAAACGCAAAATCGAACGAAAATCAAACACAAAATCAACAACAACGCAAACGCAACGCAAACCCAGAAATCAAGGCAACAACACAAAATCAACGCAACAACGCAACAACACAAAATCAATATCTCTTGATTTTGTTTTCAGATTTATTTTCGTTTGAGTTCCGATTTGGTTCCAAAAATGAAGCCGTGATGATGATGATGATGAAGGGTTGTTTATTGTGGGGTTGAAGGTTTGATGATGATGAAACTGGGTTTTCGCTGAAGCTCAATGGTGAACACGCTGAAGCTGGGTTTTCGCTGAAGCTCAATGGTTTGATGATGATGATGAAGCTGAAGCTGGGTTTTTTTTTTTTAACTTTCGTTTTAATGTTGTAATATATATACGTAGGTGAGCTATTAAACACAAATACTAATGTAGCTCAGTGGTTAGGGGGTGTGTGAGTGGTTGGTCACAGGTTCAACACTCATTGGGGACAAAATTATTTATTTTTGAGTGATATAAGTAGTGCCACGTGGCAGCCATCCATTGGTTGCTGACGTGGCACTGTTGACATAGATGCTGACGTGGCACGTCAGTGCCACGTGTCACAGAGGCCCAATAATATGGTGACACGTGGCACTGACGTCAGGGGGTAACTGGATAAAATTACATTTTACATTTTTTTAACAGAAAAGTTAACAGCAGGGGGGTAACTGGATAACGTTACATTTTACAAGGTGTTTTTTAAACATTTTTTTTTGCAGGGGGGTAAATGGATAATGGGTATATTTGCAGGGGGGTAAAAACTATTTAAACCTCATGAGAATAACCCTGTTTGACTATTGGGGCACATACCATCCCATCGAAGTGGACATGAAGTCCACAACCAGGGTCGGTCATGGGCCTGTGCAAGTTGTGCTACTGCCCAGGGCCCCGGCCTAATGTTAATTTTTTAGGGCCCAGAAAAAATAATAGATAAGTTATACAAATGTTTTAGATTAATATATTAAAATATCACCACAGCCCAGTGGTAACTGTAAGCGAAGTAGCGCTTAGCACTGATATGGGGGACACGAGTTTGATCCCCAGAGGTTTCGCATTCTTTTCCTATATTTTTTTAACAGCTGCATTTTGAATTTCATTTTACCCTTATTTTAGCACTGATATGGGGGACACGAGTTCGATCCCTTAACCCTTTTTAAATTTGAATTTCATTTTACCCTCTTTTCCTACTTTCCCGTTTTTACTCACTCAATTCGCCTCTCTGATAGTCAAACTCACGTCTCTCTTCCTTCTCTCATGATCTTTCTTTCTCAGCTTTCAAAAAAATTCAAAAACCATCCTTCATTTTCATCTCATCTCTCTCGATCTCTCTTCTTTCTCTCATCCCTCAACCCCTCATTTTCTCAGCAATGGAACCCAACCCCTCATCTATCTCTTTTGCTCTACTCTCAGTCTCTTCTCTCTGCTCTGTTCATACCCCCACTCAATTTTTTCTCACATTCGCTCTCTTCTCTCTGCTCTCACAATCTCTCAGTCTCACCTCTCAGTCTCGATCTCCCTTATTTCTCTTCTCTCTTCTACCCTCTTCTTCTTCTACATTTTTTAGCAAAATGGGGTAAGGAGAGAGATGACAGAGAGGGCTTGGTGAAGAGAGAGAGATGGTGTGGTGGGGAGAGAGAGGATGCGGATTTGAGAAACTAAGGGCGAAGATGAGGGAGGGGTGTTGCACGCGGGGTGGGGGAGACGATGCAGCGGGGCTAGTGGCGGTGCGGTGTCCATAAAGGCAACTCCTTTCTATTTGCTTCTAATTTCTCCTTCACATTTTCTCAATTTTTTTCTCCCTCAACCTCTCTGACCTCACTCACGTCCCGCACTCTCTCTTCTCCACTAGCCCGATCTTCCTACTTTCTCCTTCTTCTACACTTACTTCATCTTTCTCCCTCACCCAAGACAAGTTTAGGGTTTTTAAATATTCATCTTCTCACCCACTCAAATCTATGCAAAAAAAAAAGCAGAAAATGGGTTGAATCTTCACCTTCATCTTCATTTTTAGTATATGGAATTTTTCGTTTTATCATCTTCGGGTTGAAGAAAGTTCTTTTATGGTCTTTATGTGGCTTCTGTTTTTTTACATTTTGCTATTTTGACAAGAAGAGCTCCCAAAATATGCAATGGGATTATCAATGGCTTCAAACCCATTCCTTCAACAAACAAACACTCCAAAGTTACAAGTTTTGGAAAAGGTATTCGTAATCCTTATTCTCCTCTTTGTTTCTGTTTTTTGTTTGAGCCCTACTCATTATTTTATTTCTGAATCAAAGTTTAATTTTTTGGACAGAGGGATTTTGGTGTTGGGATATTAGTGTTGGGATGAAATATTGGATGGAGAGGAAGAGATGTAAGGCGAGGGAAATATTTTGGTGGAGAGGAAGAAATTTAATAAGGCTCTTTCATTTTAGTTGTTGGGTACAAAGATGAAATTTCTATTTGTATATCACCAAAATGGTCTCTTGCAGAAACATGATCAGGTAGTACATTACTAACTTTTATTCATCGGGTCAAAGGTTATAGTTCACCATAGTCATAATGTTCTCTTTTAGTTCATGTTTTTGTCAACAATGTTGAGTTCAATATAGAGTAGCCATGCATGTCTTCCCTATTTTCGGAATTGACCCCCAAAACCATTTTGGTGAGCTTCTCTTTGGCATCTATTTTCTTCATTATTCTTTTGCAACTCCCACTTTATATTCAGTTCTTAGTTGTACTCCCTAATTCCATGTTGCTACAGTTTTGATGTATTTGTAAGCTCTTATTCCTTTCCAATCATCGGTTTTGCATTGTGCTTCGTGGTGGATTTCTATAGAAACTTGATATTTTCCTTTTGTTTGCTCCTTATGCAGGTCTTTGTTTGGAGCATTCTGTAAGGTGAATAATAAGTGAAGCATTCAGACCATGTTTGGTATTTTATTCTAATTTTGGCTTGCTAGATTTTGATTTTAAACTTAAAAATGTACAAGTTTAGGTTGTATGGAGATTCATCTTAGCTTTCCCTCTAGCATGTGGAGATGTAGATTTGTCCAGAAATTGTTATTTCATTGTAATAGTCACTATAGACGGTAACTTTCTAACTATAGCTTCTATATGATTAAAATGAAAAATTGTGCCCTTTTTATTGTCACTATAGACATAATATTTCTTTTTTCAAATTTATACCTTTAAATATTTAATGAGAACGTTGCTGCAGTTTCGTTCAATATATATCCCTGCAAAATTACCAACATATTTCTCCAACTAATTTGAACTAATGAACATCTATAACTTGCAGGAACTTGCTATTGCTGAACTAGATGACATTTATATGATCAAAGCTTAAGGCTTAAGGTATATGGCCTTCATATATTTCAAGCTTCAACTGGGAATGAGAGAACTTTCTAAATTGATGGCAAAAGATATATCTTGCTTGGCCATTTATTAGTTGGAGGAAGTTAATTAGTAATATTAGTACTATTGAAATTGCTGGGAAACACTTTTTGGTCTATGTGTTTTACAATTTGTGTGACACAATCTTTGTGCCAAGCTCTCCTATTTATTTCCAATGTGAATGCAAGTCCACTCCCTTGACTTTCCACATTAATATGTCAAACTTACTCTATGTGACCACTTCAATAAGCTACTTCGAAACTTGCCTGCAGCATATGTTTTTCTTGCCTTATGTTTACATAGTAGTTTACCCAGTTGGGCTTTTTCTCAAATTTGCAAGTTGGGATTTTTTCTTCTCATTTTACATGTTGTGATTTTGCCCTTTTTCAAATTTTTAATGTTACTTTTATGGTGGGCAAAGATCCTAATAGCTTGGCTAAAAATGGCTTTATGCATGTTATATGTTTCTTCTATTTTTTGGTTTTGTTCTTACCCAAAATAGAAAATATATTTACTATGATGTGGTTTCATTACTCAAATATTCCCACTAGCATGGAGAGTTCAAAATTGGATGATGATGTTTCTAATTATGAAGATGATTTTCCATTTAATGTTTCAGTATTATCAGATTTCTCATCTTTCCCTTCTCCAGCTATTTTTCATCCTGTTTTCGTAACAAGGTATAAACCCTCATCTTCATTTAGTTTTTGCTTTATTAACCATAGTTGATGCTTACTTGAGGAGACACAATATTAATTTCTGTTTTTCTGGTATATTTATTCCTAACATTCTCTTTGGTTGGTTGTTGCAGCAACAGAAAGACCATGTATGTGGTGCATGTTTATTAACTGTTTTTGTACATGTTGATTCTCTAAGTTAGTCGGATAATCAGGTAACTTTTTATCATTTTTCTTCCCTTCTCTCAACTTCATTCTTAATTTCTCTTCCCTAAATCTAATCCCTCTTTCCATTCCTTTTACATTGATGAGCACTCATCGTTTAGGAGGCTATGAAGGGAATTAATATGGCAAGTATTTATTATGTTCTGAAGCTCTGTCAAGTCATTTTCTTTATAAAATTTGGTTGGTTCTTACTTCTTAACACTTTATTTCTTATGTGGCTTTTGTTGTTGCTGGTATTATATTTAAAAAGTTTAAAGCCGTTTGTGAAAATTATTTTGGATCATCTATATTTGGGTAGATTTTTTGGATCATCTATATTTAAAAAGTTTAATGCTTATATTCATGTGCAGGTGCTTTTCTTAAGTGGATTTTCCTGTGATTAAGAGAGTATAGTTGTCTGAAAGTGAAGCAGTTGATTGAGTAGAGTGAAGAACATAGATTAAAGGAAGTTGGAGCTAGAGAAATAAGAACAACAATCTCATTTTATCAGATGTTCAAATTCTTTTATACATATTGGTTTATGACACATCTGTAAAATCCAACATGAGAACTAGTATAATATCCCACATGGAATATTGACATATTTGTACTCTACATGCTTAATTTACCTCTCTGATCCATAAAAAACGTTGGCCTTAGATCTATTCGAATAATTTTTTTTTTGATAAGCAATAATTTTATTGAAAGGGAGCACAAGGGGTGCCCAATCCTTACAGTGGGGAAAAAGAAAAGGGGAGGGCCTCCTCAAAACCTCCCTGAGCCAAAACCCATTGGGAAAAAAACTAATAGAGGAAAAAGAGTACCTCGAAAACAATCTGCACTACAGTGAGGACAACCAACCTAACCCACTGGTATTTACCTATTGATTTGTGTGATATAATTTTGGGAAATTAATCTCACAAAATGTGCGATTCAATTCAATT
Organism: Astragalus membranaceus; assembly: GCA_039519185.1. Classification (NCBI taxonomy): domain Eukaryota; kingdom Viridiplantae; phylum Streptophyta; class Magnoliopsida; order Fabales; family Fabaceae; genus Astragalus; species Astragalus membranaceus. The sequence goes on from CM076846.1 coordinate 27,890,094, forward strand.
AAATTTTAATTTATGAATATTATAATAATATTTCAAATTTCAAAATATGATAATATTTTAAATCAGGAATAATCACAAAATTATAGTGACTTGATCCTGTAATTGATTGTTTGTGATATGCATCGTTTTATTCCAATTAGAAATGTTTGTGAATAAATCCCACAAATTGTGTGATTCAATTTAAAACTCTGGGCTATTGTGATATAATTTAAAACGCAACCATTAGCGAGAGTTCGTGCGGTGGATACCCGGGTTTACCCAAAAAAACAACTTCAAATTTTGAAAATAAAAAAACTGAAAATAAATGATAGTTATGGTTGTGTTTGTTGGGTAATTGATTAGTATTAAATGAATTTAACGCATTGCCTTTTTTGTATTTTTCGGATTCTTAATGTACAACTATTTATCTACAAATCGATGATGTGGCATTAGATGGAATTACATGGACGATTACGTGGCTTTTTGAAAGAATTACATTGTAACGTCCCTAATTTTTAAAGACTCATATTATGAAGCCGGAGGTCGATTAATTATTTGTGGGAATAATTGGTCGTGTCTCGGGGATTTATAGTCGAGGGATTTGTCAAGAAATTCCGATTCTCCATTAAATTGTGGCCTAATCATAGTTTTAATGAAGAAATAAGCTGAAGGGGCAAATCTGTCTTTTACCCCCTTTAATACTTCAGCCTAGACCTGAACCTCCCTCACTCTCACACTCAATTCTCATCATTTTCAGAAAGAAAGAAAGAAAGAAAGAAAGAAAGAAAGAAAGAAAGGAAAACAGAAGGAAAAGAGGGAGAAGAGGGCGTGAAGTAGAGGAGGAAGAAGGAGGTGGATCCTTCATCAAACCCAACTGCATGTAAGTCTTCTAACCTTCCCTCTACTCCATTTTCGATTTCCAATCCTTTGATACCACTTTCGAAGTCTGATTCTCACCCATTCTCTCTATCCTATTTTCTGTCTTGTGGTTGAAATGGTAAAGATGGTCAAGTTTGGAGCTGCCATCCTCTTGCATGTTCAAGTGTAGCGGTCTAGAAGAAGATTTGTGCCTTGCATTTCGAATTGGAGAAAAGTCTGGTGAAGTCAGTTGTTGTAGTTCGGTAGTTGCTGTGGGTGACTTTGTTGGTGCCTTTCGGTTCTCGTTCTCGCGTTTTACTATTCGGTCATTCCGTGTCTCGGTGGAAGCCCCTAGCGAAATCGACATCACGGTGAGTTCTACTCACAGATAGGGATGTTTTTGTGTGTCCTGAAAATGTGTCTGTTTTGAGTCATAAGGCAGTTATCTTGTTTTCAAAAGATTTCGGAACCGAAAACCGTTTTTGAGTAATATCGCGTTTTTACGGTTTTTATTGAAATATTGAGCAATTTACGAAATTGTGATTTAAACGCTTTCACTGGAATATAGTTTGGAATGTGGTTTATTAAATCTGTTTTCTGGTTGGATTACGATCGGAATTCGATTTGGGCGAGAAACGGAAAAGCGGAATGAGAAACGGATTGGAAATAGAGAAACAGAACCGGACGCACGGATCGTGCGCCCCTGGGCACGGACCGTGCGCCCTCTTCGGGTTGGTTGTGTGATTTTGGTAAATCACGCACGGGTCGTGCGCCCCTGGGCACGGACCGTGCGTGAGCTTCTGTTACTGATCCCCGATTTCTCATTTCGCCGCTCCTTTCTATCCCAAACCACTTCTAATCTTCTTCCCAACCAATTTTAAGGATATTGCCTTACTGAAAACCTTATTTTAAACTTGTTCAACTCATGATTTTGAAAAAGAACTTTGAAAGCCTATTTGATTGAAAAACCGAAACCCTAGTATACGTGTGGGTACACCGACTGATGGATTGACTAAATATATATAACTATATATGTCATTGTGTATGATTATAACGCCGGATGTCTAACCATTGAATTCATCTAAACGGGTTATAGATCGATATAGATATAAATTATCGAATAGGCTTATGTAATTGATCATTTGGTGATCAAAATCAAGAAGATATAAATTATCTAACTCTCGAGAATTGATACGTATTGTCATATGTATCGCGTTGGGTGACGATCCGACAAGTAGCATACTAGGGAGGGTAGTCATGACCCCTTACCTAGGCTCTGAATGTGTTTTGGCGTGGTCAACTCACGGGTTACCGGAATTAGCACTGGATTGCAGTCGGTTTATGCTAAGTTGAACACATGATTACCGGGATTAGCACTAGATTGCAGTCGGTTCGTGTTAAATAAATGGCTAAAGTGCTCCCGGGGTCCCGTATCTTTATTTAAAGTAACGAATTAGTCCTTTATGTTTTTTTTCCCAAAAAAGTCCTTTATCTTTCAAATTTTTGACACATAAATCCTTTTCCGTTAACAGTGCTGATTTATGTGTCAAAAAAAGGATTTATGTGTTAAAAATTTGAAACATAAAGGACTGATTTGGGACAAAAAGGATTTATGTGTCAAAAAAATATAAAGGACCAAATCGTTACTTTAAATAAAGATAAGGGACCCCGGGAGCACTTTAGCCTAAATAAATTCACGATTTGCTTGGCATTTCGATTATAGCTAATGATAGCTAATCATCTATATTTGATAACGGTTTAATAAATTGAACCGAGTGTCGATGAGGGGGCACAGTAGGACTCACTGAGATAATGTTATCTCACCCAATCCATATTTGTTGTTTTTCAGAGAAGCAGGGAAAAGGGAAGACTATTGTGCACGAGTAGTTGGCATACTCTCGGAGGTGCTGAAGACTTAGTCATATTTACCCTTTGTTCTTTTGTTGTTCTATTTGGTTGTATAAACTTGTATTGGTTATGAGTTTTACGAACCGCTTTATGTTTCTGTTTGGTATTTGGACTCGGATATTGTATTCCGTTCGGTATGGAACCGATGAACTTCTATTTTATGAAGTAATGTTATTTCCGACTATGTGTTTATTTTGGAAAAAGTTTGTATGTCCAAAACTTAAACAGGAACTGTGTCCTCTGAACTTCCGCATCTGTGCATCTTTGGTGTCTCTACACGTTAGAAATACCGGGGTGTTACATTTGGTATCAGAGCGGTTCGACCAAGTCGGACTTAGATGTTTAGAATCTCGTATGTCTTCTAAGTCTGACTCTTCTTAGTATGCTATTAGACATTGAGCCTGATCAACTTAATACTTTGTGCATATTTCGCGGAATCATGGCTGGAAGAGGTAGGAGAAATCCACCTGTTGATCCTCATCAAGAATGGATGCAGAATGTCATCGAGACTCAGCAGAAGATGATGAATAACATGATGCTAATGCAACAGCAACAGATGGCTCAAATGCAGCAGATGCATCAAGTGCCTCAACCACAACCAACTGAACCAGTCAATGTGTCAACACCTGAGGATCCCAACAGGGTGTATTTACGGTTTCTGAAGATGAAACCCCCAACCTTCAAAGGAGGATCCGATGCAATGAAGGCCCATTTCTGGGTAGATGCCATGGAACGGATCTTTGTTACTTTGCAATGCAATGAAGAAGAGAAAGTAATTTGTGCTGCTAACGCTCTGGACGAGGATGCTCACACCTGGTGGGTTAATGCTCGTAGAATGCTACAAACTCAAGGAACTCCTCTTGAGTGGAATACTTTCAAGGAATTATTTTTGGGTCATTATTTCCCCGACACTCAAAGACTTGTCAAACAGATGGAATTTCTGAATCTGAAACAGGGAGAGATGACAGTTGGGGAATATGCTGCAAAATTTGAGAGGTTGTCACAATTCTATGAATTGGGGACCACCGCTCCTGATGATAAGTGGAAAATGGTGATGTTCAGACAAGGTCTTCGAGGCGATGTGAATCAAGGCCCCAGTTCTTATTCCATGACTACTTATCCTACTTTAGTTCAACAAGCTCACACAGCTGAAAGTGATCTTAAAAGAATGTATGCAGAAAGGAAAGATTGCTGGATGGATAAGAAGAAGGTTAATGAGTCAACTTCTTCAAACCCTAGGTATAAGGGGAATTCAGACAAGGGAAAGCAAGTTCAGTCGAACAACACTCTTGGGTATCGCAATTGTAGAGTGTGTAAGAAGACTCATCGTGGGAGATGTCAATCAGAGTCAAAGCCAAACCAGTGTTATCATTGCAATGAAGTGGGACACTATGCCAACAACTGCCCATCAAGGAGAGCTTTCTTGGAGTCTCCTGATGCTCCGAGGCAGGCTCGAGTCAACACTTTGGATGCCAAGACCATCAAACCAGCTGATAATCTCATAAGGGGTACAGGTTCTCTCTTTAATCAAACTGTTAATATATTGTATGATTCTGGTGCTACTCATTGTTTTATCTCAGAAGCATGTGCTGAACGGTTAGGATTAACAGTATCTCCTATATCCGAGCCAATAACTATCCTTACTGCTGCAAAGGGTCGTGTGCGAACCCAGGCATTGTGTCGTAACTGTCTGCTTACCATAGGAGGCAGGGAATTTGTGGTTGATTTTATCTGTTTGCCTATGAGGGGGATGAAGATCGTTTTGGGAATGAATTGGATGACTTCGAATCACGTCACTATTGACTGCTTCAATCGTGCAATTGAGTTTCCTTCTGAAGTAGCGGAACATGCACCGCCTGCAACTAATGGTGTTATTTCGTTCGCTTCAGCCAGCCAGTCTCTATTCCAAGGTGCGGAAGCTTTTGTTGTTATTTTATCTGCATCAACTGAAGCTGATTTGGATTTATCGTCTGTACAAGTTGTTAATGAATTCTTAGATGTTTTTCCCAAGGAAGTTTCCTTTTTGCCTCCGGAACGAGAGGTAGAATTCTCTATAGATTTGGCGCCTGGAGTAGGGCCAATATCCATAGCACCTTATAGGATGTCTCCTCTTGAAATGAAGGAATTGAAGTCCGAGTTTGAAGAATTAATTTCTAGGCAGTTCATAAGGCCGAGTGCCTCTCCGTGGGGTGCTCCCGTGTTATTGGTTAAGAAGACAGATGGAAGTACGAGGTTCTGCATCGACTATCGTGAGCTCAAAAAGATAACTATCAAGAACAAGTATCTGTTGCCAAGGATAGATGATCTACTTGACCAACTTCGAGGTGCTAAAGTTTTCTCCAAACTTGATCTAAGGTCAGGATACCATCAAATCAGGGTAAGAGCCTTAGACATTTCGAAGACCGCTTTTCGTACGAGGTACGGACACTACGAGTTTGTGGTGATGCCCTTCGGATTGACTAACGCTCCGGCCGTATTCATGGATTACATGAATAGAGTATTTCATTCCTACCTAGATCAGTTTGTGGTCGTCTTTATTGATGATATCTTGGTTTACTCAAAGTCAGTTGAGGAGCATGCCCAACATCTCCGCTTTGTCCTAGGAGTACTCCGAGAGAAGAAACTTTATGCCAAACCGTCAAAGTGTGATTTTTGAATGTCCGAAGTGAAGTTCTTGGGTCATGTGATTTCCCAGGAGGGGGTTGCAGTTGATCCTAGCAAGGTGGAAGCAGTGTTGAATTGGGAACGACCGAAGTCAGTGACTGAGATCAGAAGCTTTCTGGGTTTAGCTGGTTACTATAGAAAATTCATTGAAGGTTTTTCACAATTGGTACTTCCGCTTACTCGATTGACTCGCAAGGGTCAACCGTTTGCTTGGGATGCCGATTGTGAAGAGTGTTTTCTTGGATTGAAAGAAAAGTTAACTTCTGCTCCGATCCTAATTCTTCTGGATCCGTCATTGGGATTTCATATTTACAGTGATGCCTCCGGGAAGGGTTTAGGATGTGTTCTTATGCAAGATCAGCATGTTGTGGCCTATGCATCTAGGCAATTGAAGACTCATGAGCGGAATTACCCAACTCATGATTTGGAATTAGCAGCCATTGTGTTTGCGCTAAAGATTTGGAGACACTATCTTTATGGTTCTCGTTTCGAAGTTTTTAGTGATCACAAGAGCTTGAAGTATCTGTTTGACCAAAAAGAGTTGAATAATAGGCAAAGGAGATGGACTGAATTTTTGAAGGACTACGACTTCGAATTGAAATATCACCCTGGGAAAGCCAATGTGGTAGCAGATGCTCTGAGCAGGAAGTCTATCCACACGGAAAGGTTAATGATTCACGAGATGGCTTTGTTAGAGTCGTTCAGAGACTTGAAGCTCAAGGTAGCAAGAAAGAGGGACCGTATAGTGTTGCGGCATATTCGGATAGCCAGCGTGTTAAGGGAACAAATCTGTGTATCTCAAGAAGCTGATGTGAAGTTACAGTCTCAGAGGGGATCGCCAGATTTTACCGAGGATCGAGATGGCACGATTTGTTTTAATGGGAGAATTTTTGTTCCCGACGATGATTATGTCAAAAGGCATGTATTGGAAGAAGCTCATAGGAGTCAGTACTCTGTACATCCGGGATCCACCAAGATGTACCGAGACTTGAAGTTAATGTATTGGTGGCCTGGGATGAAGGCCGAGGCTGCAGAATTTGTTTCTCGGTGCTTAACTTGTCAGAAGGTTAAGGAGGAACACCGAAGACCGGGCGGCCAGTTGCAACCGCTGGATGTGCCAGTTTGGAAATGGGAAGATATTTCCATGGACTTCGTCATGGGTTTGCCGAGGTCACAAGCCGACAATGATTCTATTTGGGTAGTAGTGAACCGATTGACTAAATCCGCTCACTTTATTCCTGTTCGCTCGACTTATAAAGTTTCCAAGTTAGCAAATGAATATGTGAAGAACATTATCAGACTGCATGAGGTTCCAACGAGTATCGTGTCAGACCGAGATCCCAAGTTCACCTCTAGATTTTGGAAAGCATTGAATGAAGCTTTGGGGACGAGAGTGCTCGTTAGCACTGCATATCATCCTCAGACCGATTGTCAGACTGAGAGGACAATACAGACCCTTGAAGACATGTTGCGGGCATGCGTACTAGATAACGGGTCGAAATGGGAACACCATCTTCCATTGGTGGAATTCGCCTACAACAACAGTTACCACTCCAGTATTGGAATGGCGCCATTTGAAGCACTTTATGGTAGGAAGTGTAGAACTCCGTTGTGTTGGTGGGAGATTGGTGAAGATAGGTTTTTGGGACCCGATATGGTTCGCGAGACTACTGAGAAGATCAAATTAATTCGAGAAAGGATGAAGGTTGCTCAAAGTCGGCAAAAGAGCTACGCTGACAACCGAAGGAGGCCGTTGGAATTTGATGTTGGTGATCATGTGTTCTTGAAAGTTTCTCCAACCATAGGCACCGGGAGAGCTTTGCGAGCGAAGAAGCTCAGTCCTCGATACGTTGGACCTTTCCAAATCATCGAGCGGATTGGGCCAGCTGCCTATCGCCTCGCATTGTCTCCGGCCCTATCAAATCTCCATGATGTGTTCCACGTGTCTCAGTTGAGGAAGTATGTTCCCGATTTGCATCAACCGTTGAGTGTTGATACGATTGACCTTCGACCGGATTTGTCATTTCAACCTTATCCTAGTCATATCTTGGAGCGTGGTATGAAGACTCTGCGTTCAAGGACTATTCCGATTGTCAAAGTAGTTTGGGATGGCTTTTCAGCCGAAGAGGCTACCTGGGAATTGGAAGAGGACATGCGGACCCGATATCCATATCTCTTCGCTTAAGGTATGTCTTGTCAATTTTAAGGACAAAATTTTTAAAAGTTGGGGTGATTGTAACGTCCCTAATTTTTAAAGACTCGTATTATGATGCCGGAGGCCGATTAATTATTTGTGGGACTAATTGGTCGTGTCTCGGGGATTTATAGTCGAGGGATTTGTCAACAAATTTCGATTCTCCATAAAATTGTGGTCTAATCATAGTTTTAATGAAGAAATAAGCTGAAGGGGCAAATCTGTCTTTTACCCCCTTTAATACTTCAGCCTAGACCTGAACCTCCCTCACTCTCACACTCAATTCCCATCATTTTCAGAAAGAAAGAAAGAAAGGAAAAGAGGGAGAAGAGGGCGTGAAGTAGAGGAGGAAGAAGGAGGTGCATCCTTCATCAAACCCAGCTGCATGTAAGTCTTCTAACCTTCCCTCTACCCCATTTTCGATTTCCAATCCTTTGATACCACTTTCGAAGTCTGATTCTCACCCATTCTCTCTATCCCATTTTCTGTCTTGTGGTTGAAATGGTAAAGATGGTCAAGTTTGGAGCTGCCATCCTCTTGCATGTTCAAGTGTAGCGGTCTAGAAGAAGATTTGTGCCTTGCATTTCGAATTGGAGAAAAGTCTGGTGAAGTCAGTTGCTGTAGTTCGGTAGTTGCTGTGGGTGACTTTGTTGGTGCCTTTCGGTTCTCGTTCGCGCGTTTTACTATTTGGTCATTCCGTGTCTCAGTGGAAGCCCCTAGCGTAATCGACATCACGGTGAGTTCAACTCACGGATAGGGGTGTTTTTGTGTGTCCTGAAAATGTGTCTGTTTTGAGTCATAAGGCAGTTATCTTGTTTTCGAAAGATTTTGGAACCGAAAACCGTTTTTGAGCAATATCGCGTTTTTACGGTTTTTATTGAAATGTTGAGCAATTTACGAAATTGTGATTTAAACTCTTTCACTGGAATATAGTCTGGAATGTGGTTTATTAAATCTGTTTTCTGGTTGGATTACGATCGGAATTCGATATGGGCGAGAAAGGGGAAAACCGGAATGAGAAACGGATTGGAAATAGAGAAACAGAACCGGACGCACGGATCGTGCGCCCCTGGGCACGGACCGTGCGCCCTCTTCGGGTTGGTTGTGTGATTTTGGTAAATCACGCACGGGTCGTGCGCCCCTGGGCACGGACCGTGCGTGAGCTTCTGTTACCGATCCCCGATTTCTCATTTCGTCGCTCCTTTCGATCCCAAACCACTTCTAATCTTCTTCCCAACCAATTTTAAGGATATTGCCTTACTGAAAACCTTATTTTGAACTTGTTCAACTCATGATTTTGAAAAAGAGCTTTGAAAGCCTATTTGATTGAAAAACCGAAACCCTAGTATACGTGTGGGTACACCGACTGATGGATTGACTAAATATATATAACTATATATGTCATTGTGTATGATTATAACGCCGGATGTCTAACCATTGAATTCATCTAAACGGGTTATAGATCGATATAGATATAAATTATCTAATAAGCTTATGTGATTGATCCTTTGGTGATCAAAATCAAGAAGATATAAACTATCTAACTCTCGAGAATTGATACGTATTGTCATATGTATCGCGTTGGGTGACGATCCGACAAGTAGCATACTAGGGAGGGTAGTCATGACCCCTTACCTAGGCCCAGAATGTGTTTTGGCATGGTCAACTCACGGGTTACCGGGATTAGCACTGGATTGCAGTCGGTTTATGCTAAGTTGAACACACGATTACCAGGATTAGCTCTGGATTGCAGTCGGTTCGTGTTAAATAAAATCACGATTTGCTTGGCATTTCGATTATAGCTTATGATAGCTAATCATCTATATTTGATGACGGTTTAATAAATTGAACCGAGTGTCGGTGAGGGGGCACGGTAGGACTCACTGAGATAATGTTATCTCACCCAATCCATATTTGTTGTTTTTCAGAGAAGCAGGGAAAAAGGAAGACTATTGTGCACGAGTAGTTGGCATACTCTCGAAGGTGCTGAAGACTTAGTCATATTTACCCTTTGTTCTTTTGTTGTTCTATTTGGTTGTATAAACTTGTATTGGTTATGAGTTTTACGAACCGCTTTATGTTTCTGTTTGGTATTTGGACTCGGATATTGTATTCCGTTCGGTATGGAACCGATGAACTTCTATTTTATGAAGTAATGTTATTTCCGACTATGTGTTTATTCCGGAAAAAGTTTGTATGTCCAATACTTAAACAGGAACTGTGTCCTCTGAACTTTCGCATCTGTGCATCTTCGGTGTCTCTACACGTTAGAAATACCGGGGTGTTACATTTGGTATCAGAGCGGTTCGATCTAGTCGGACTTAGATGTTTAGAATCTCGTATGTCTTCTAAGTCTGATTCTTCTTAGTATGCTATTAGACATTGAGCCTGATCAACTTAATACTTTGTGCATATTTCGCGGAATCATGGCTGGAAGAGGTAGGAGAAACCCACCTGTTGATCCTCATCAAGAATGGATGCAGAATGTCATCGAGACTCAGCAGAAGATGATGAATGACATGATGCTAATGCAACAGCAACAGATGGCTCAAATGCAGCAGATGCATCAAGTGCCTCAACCACAACCAACTGAACCAGTCAATGTGCCAACACCTGAGGATCCCAACAGGGTGTATTTTCGGTTTCTGAAGATGAAACCCCCAACCTTCAAAGGAGGATCCGATGCAATGAAGGCCCATTTCTGGGTAGATGCCATGGAACGGATCTTTCTTACTTTGCAATGCAATGAAGAAGAGAAAGTAATTTGTTAACGCTCTGGACGAGGATGCTCACACCTGGTGGGTTAATGCTCGTAGAATGCTACAAACTCAAGGAACTCCTCTTGAGTGGAATACTTTCAAGGAATTCTTTTTGGGTCATTATTTCCCCGACACTCAAAGACTTGCCAAACAGATGGAATTTCTGAATCTGAAACAGGGAGAGATGACAGTTAGGGAATATGCTGCAAAATTTGAGAGGTTGCCATAATTCTATGAATTGGGGACCACCGCTCCTGATGATAAGTGGAAAATGGTGATGTTCAGACAAGGTCTTCGAGGCGATGTGAATCAAGGCCTCAGTTCTTATTCCATGACTACTTATCCTACTTTAGTTCAACAAGCTCACACAGCTGAAAGTGATCTTAAAAGAATGTATGCAGAAAGGAAAGATTGCTAGATGGATAAGAAGGTTAATGAGTCAACTTCTTCAAACCCTAGGTATAAGGGGAATTCAGACAAGGGAAAGCAGGTTCAGTCGAACAACACTCTTGGGTATCGCAATTGTAGAGTGTAAGAAGAGTCATCGTGGGAGATGTCAATCGGAGTCAAAGCCAAACCAGTGTTATCATTGCAATGAAGTGGGACACTATGGGATGTATATGGTGAGAGGAGAATTTATTGTGAGAGATGCACTAGTAAAAAAACTAGAAAAGAATTAGAGGTTTTAAGTCGGATGCCAAAATATCCGACTTAAAATGTGGACGCGGTGGCATTTTTGTAATAAACTTGAAAAAAAAATTCAGGCGCTCAGCTTCCAAGGAGGATAAAATTCACATCCGTCTTTAAATGCTTAATTTTTTTTTGCGTAAAAAATGAAACAAAAATTCGCTCCCATAAACAAGCTTCGCTCCCACAAAAAATTCTCGGTCTTCCTCTCTCGCAGAAGCGGCCTTTCTCTTCCTCTCTCTCTCTCGCCTGCCTTGCAACCGCGCGCGCAGCCATCGCCGTAACCTTCTCCTAGTGTGAGTCTTTTTGTTCGTATTGTCTTGCATCTTGTAGTGTAGATTTTAACTCCTTGTTTTGTGATTTTGATGTTTGGGACCTCAATGGAAGTTGATCTCTCCGATAGCAGTGACGGATCGTTAAACTGGAAGAAACCAAAGCGTATCAGGTCAATGTTTATAATTTCATCAAATGTTGTTTTTTGCGATCTGAATGAGACCTCTTTGGTTACTGAGATAATTCACTATCGTGCATTTCGATGTTCTTGATTTTAATTTCTAGTAAATTTACTGAGCAACATCAGTGTTTGCATTAGGTTTCGTGATAGGTTTCACACATTTGGTAACGAAGCGTTTTTTGAATTTTGAAACGAAAATTGGTACATAAATTTGGGATTTCCGTTATTGAGAGGGCTAATTCCAAAATGCTGTAAACTTTAGGAGGTGATTGTTTTGCTGTGTTTTAACAAATTTTGTACCGGTTGACTCAATTTATTTTAAGAAAATCTTAATAGTTTATAGTAAGAAATTGTTACCTTAGTGTATTACTTTAGATTAGCCTGGGAAGTTACTGGTGTCTTGGTGATGTGTGATTTGGCAGATGGAGATTGCAGAATTGAGGAAACAACAGGGGAACGATTCTTCAGCTTCTAATGATGGAGTTGAAAAGCTTAAAAAAGGATTATCTTCAGAAGCTGAACTTGCTTGAGGATCAGGTAACATTAGTTTACACTAATGGAGTGAAAACTGTTTTGGTAATGTGATTGTTATTTGTGTTTATGCGCGGTGCTGTTGCAGGTTGCAGAATTGAAGAAAAGACTGGGTTCTCAATCCCAATTTTCGACTCAAAGGAAAAGAGCTGATGAATCAACCAAGCAGTTGCAGTTAGAGATTCAGAGTTTATTTAAGTCGTGTTTGCCCTGTGACATTCATTTCCCCTGTCTTCTCTTTTTTGCTGATTCTCATGTAGGTGCCAGAAATCGAAATGGTCAAATAATTCAGGTAATTTATAATCAGTTGAATTGCTGATTGCATGTAGATTAAACATCAAATGATCTGATGTTATTTGAGTTCAACATGCAGGCACTCTCTTATATTTCCCGACACTTACTCGAGAGTCCTTTCTGTATGGGCATAAGTTGTGCTGAATAATGATACCTTATACTTATTTTCCTATTTCCTTTTTACTTTGGCTGAATATTGGTCATAGATCCTTTATTAGGATGCCTCTATTTGATTTTAGTGTTAGAATGCTATTTTTTATCCAATATACGATATGGTAAATATGTACTGTTTAAGCTCTCGTGTAGAATGCTATTTTTTATCCTTTAAAGACCTAATTAATCTAACGAAGGCTGTTTCCATGGGAAATGTATATTGAATGGGTTTGATTGCTGTTTTGTAACACTGACCTGATTTATATGTTGTCCTAACTTATTAAAACACATAAATAATGGCTGGTGCAGGATGCCGAGCGTGAACTTGAAGTCACAACTCAGTTACACAAGCTATGTCATCAATATGAGTCCAAAATCGGAAAGTAAGTTTGATTTCATTCCTAATTTCTCTACCTTTGTTCATACTTATGCCAGTCCTGATAGATCTTCAAAAGGTTCAATTGTTATTCAACTATTATTTTTTTAGGCTTATCTAAAAAAAACTATTATTTTTTAGGCTAAATTGCATTTTTGTCCTTTATCTTTTTGTTCGCTTTGGTCTTTTATGTTTGATATGTTTCAATTTGGTCCTTCAATTGGTACGATATGTTTCAGTTTGGTTCTCCAAAACAAAAACACAGAAGGACCAAACTGAAGCATATCATACATAAATGACCATTTAAATACAACGTTTTCACAAGGTCTCGGAAAAATAGTAGCTCTACAATTCTCACATCAGTATTGTTTGACCATAGACAAACCAAAAGACAATGAATTCCTATTCCTATAGTTGTATCGTAGTGAAGTCATCAAAATGTTATCCACCGCTCAAGATTGGTTGAACTATAGATCCCAAGGATAATCTACTTTGTTATATGTAAATCTAAAGTAGAAACAAAAAGGAATAGGGCGAGTGACAAAAACTCTGAGAACGTAATAAACAAAGTGGACAGGAAGGAGAAGTAAGAATCACATGAGTTTTCATCCAAAAACAACTTTTAAACTTAAAGTTGGTCCTTTGAAAACTCAACTATTCTAATGAAATATATTGCAAAATCAATTATTAGTTTATTACACATTTCTATTAACCTCTATAACGAATCCATAATCATCCACAAATGATTAATGCGTTTACAAACAGGAAATAAACTCATTATATCTCATATAAACCCCATTGCCTTTCCTTTCTTTTTTCAAAAAATAGCCCCAGTTGAATAAAACTAGGCATTTCAGATCAGTAGTTTGGAGTTGTCTGATTATATGATTTGCAAACAATCGTTTCATGTCTCATTTTTTGGAACATGCCAGCAATGTTTTTAGTTTCGGTAAAACTGCAACTGTTCAACTTTAAAGTCCATAATTTTTTTATCTTTAACAAAAACTGCTTGCTTTTAATCCTTCAGCAGGGACTAAAAACACAGTTTTTGTATTTTCTAGGGACAGAAAATATTTTTTGTTTCATAGGACTAAAGATAAGCAATCGTGCTTTTATAGTAATGATATATTTAACTAACATTTATATCTGAGAACATTCAACGTATAATTTGGTATATCACAAACTTATAAGAGTATCCTCATCGGGTTGATTTTGTAAAGTGCTTATTAATTTAAGGATCCCCTATTGTAACTGTGGTCAGGATGGCTGAAGAGATTACTCTGCTGAAAGAAGACACTACAAAAAAACTAGTCATTAGCGAGGGACAGTTCCCTTGCAAAATGACCTGATTCCCTCACTAATGGTCATTTGCGAGGGACTTAGCGAGGGACTGGTTCCCTCGCTAATTCCCACATCGCAAATGGGATTAGCGAGGGAAGTTGGATCCCTCGCTAATTAGCGAGGGACTATGCCGTCGCTAGTTCCCTCGCTAATGACTGCAGCTTTTCAGGTGATGAGACTCAGTTTCAGGGGTTGGTAAATGCGCAGGAATTAGCGACGGCTTTTGCCCTCGCTAATTCCCTCGCTAATGACTGCAGTTTTCAAAAAAATGACACGTGTCCAGTGCTGAATGGCTTGTTTTTTTATATATATTAATTAATGAATATTATATTATATTATTAATTTTGTGGTGATGTGTGGTGGTAGTGGTGGTGGTGGCGTGGTGGTGGTGGTGGCGTGGTGGTGGTGATGGGTGGTTTAGAGTAGAGAGAAGGAGAAGAGTAAGGGAGAAAGAGAGAGAGAGAGAGAGAGAGAGAGAGAGAGAGAGAGAGAGAGAGAGAGAGAGAGAGAGAGAAAGAGAGAAGAGTGAGAGTGGTGGTGGTGGGTGGTGGGTTAGTGGTGGTGAAGAGTAAGAGAGAGTGAGTGAGAGTGGTAGGAGGTATGTGGTGGTGGTGGTGTTGGAAGAGTGAAGAGAGAAGAAGAGTGTGAGAGGAGGTGGTGATGATGGTGGTGGTGGTGGTGTTGGAAGAGTGAAGAGAGAAGAAGGGTGTGAGAGGAAGTGGAAGGGGGAAGAGGAAGGGAAGAGGAATGGTGAAGAGTGAGTGAGTGAGAAAGAAGAGTGGGGGTGTAAACGGATATAAAGGAAAAAAGAAAAAAATTTGCGAGGAAATTAGCGAGGGAACTGTCTCATCATCTGAAAAGTTAACGTTAGCGAGGGAATTAGCGAGGGAACTGTCTCTCGCTAATTTCTGCACCTTTACCAACCCCTGCGCTGAGTCCCATCATCTGAAAAAGCAAAATTTAGCGAGGGAATTAGCGAGGGCAGTCATTAGCGAGGGACAGTTCCCTCGCTAATTCCCTCGCTAATGACTGTTTTTGCGAGGGACAACAAGTCCCTCGCTAATGTCTGTCGCTAATCAGTGTTTTTTTTGTAGTGAGAAACTGAGATGCACGGGCAGAAAAATATAAGGTGGAGATTTTTCCTCTTTTTCATTGTGCATTGTTTAGTGCTTGAATTCTACGAGATTGTGGTACCATTGTCCATTCTCTAATTTAATATTGTGTTTCAAATCTCTTCTTTGTTACCTCAAGGTCTCCGTCACATGAAGAAGACTTAGACAGCCCGGAGAAGGATTTAGATATTCAAGATTTGAAGGAACAAGTAAACAACCTTAGTAGTCTACTTAAAGAGTTACACTTGCAAAAGGAGAAGGTTAACTACAACGAAAAGAAGCAGGTTTGGGCCGTTGACATAAAATTAGAATTATATTTGTATTAGTAAATAGTAATGCGTATGGTTCAAAATGAAAACAAGTATTTTATTATGGAGATTTTTTTTTAAAAGGTTAAGTTGCTACTTTCTTAAACTGTTGCATTTTCTAATTAGCAGGTCCTTGTTCCGCCTCTTCTATCTGATGACAGTAATGACAAGATAAAAATGGATACCCCCGAAACAAAAATTTCGAGTGAAAGTAATGTAAAGAGGGGGAAAACAGCTGAGGGGCTTTGCTGTTCCTGCGGTAAGAGGTCTCTGTGCAAGACTACAAAGTGCAGATTTAAAATTGTATTGAATGAAAATTTAAAATTGTTGTAATTTCTGTTTTTGAGTTAAATAATGATGCAGTGACAAGTATGTGTAGGAATGATAGTATTTTAATTTTAGTATTTTAATTGCTTTAAAGTATGTGTAGGAATGATTGTATATGCAGGGTGAAGCAAAAAAAATATCAAAACAAAAAAAAATTACTTTTAAAGTCGGATATTCTTCCTATACCACGTTGTATCTGACTTAAAACACGGCTTTTAAAGTCGAATATTACTCTTAATCTGACTTTAAAAGTGTTACAGAGAGGCTAAAACACAATATAATCAAATTTTTAAAGTCGGATGTATACATTTATCCGACTTGAAAACTGGCTTTTAAAGTCGGACGTCTATTCGACTTTAAAATTTCAGACTTTCAAAGTCGCCTCGATCGAAGTCGGATTAGGATCCGACTTTAAAAGCCCAAAATATCCGACTTTAAAGCCCTTTTTCCACTAGTGATGAGAGGAGTAAATCTAGGCCGTATAATAATACATGGGTGGTTGTGATTGAAAGGAGGGTAGTAATTACGTTGACTTTTTGATTTTATCTCAACCGCTAATGACTAGATCTATAGTTATAATTGGTTCCTCTCACTCTCTCATTATAAAACTTCTCTCGTAATATACGTTCCCTAAATATATATATATATATATATATATATATATATATATATATATGCTTTTTTAAAATTAATGTGGATGTTTTTTTTAGTATTAGTATATAATTTTTATTTAATTTTATTGAAATAATTCATGTTTGTTCGAGCTCAATGGTCTTGTTGCAAAGACCTGCTGCAAATCATCTTCTTCCTCTAACTTATTCCAGAGCAAATCCTATATTGTTGTAGGTTTTCCTCTAATTTGCTGCAAAGAACACAAAAATATAGTGAGTAAAATGAAAGAAAAAAAATTGTAAGTGCATAAAATAATTGTAAACTAATCACTTCAAATGATTCCAGTTGCTTGAAAAGGGAGAGATTTGTTGCATTGTCAGGCCAACCAGAAAATAGAAGAAGCAAACCACCATGGTGAAAGTAAAAACTACATCACAATTTATAACTTGATTGCATGGTATAAACAATTCCCAAAAACTCCAAAATTTCATTATTCTACAAAAAAAAAATATGATGATTAGCAAAAATTGATAAGTAAAAACTTTAGACTTCCAAATCTTTCAAGCATCATAAAGAAGATAAATACTTACTCCTTTAAAATCTGGGTTCAATACGGCCGGCCTCTGCTTTTCCGTCATTTTTGTCTCTCCCTCTAAGTAAATATTTTCATGTCCAGCACTATTGTCACCTTCTAGACTAATCTTATATAGATATGCTGCATGTATATGATTGATAGAACCATGTATAGAAATTGATAACCAATTTAGTTCCTTCAAGGAGAAAAAAGAAAATAGCTCCCCAAAGTCATCCATGTTTAATCAAAGGAAGTTGTTCTACATTATTTTTTATGAAAGGAAGTAGTTCTACTGTAAGCATCATTGAGGGAAGTGGGTTAAAATAACTTCCTTTTTTTGGTCAAAAACAATAACTTCCTGAGTATAGGAATATGCGTGGGTTTCAACCTTTTTGTCCCACCATCCAATTTACATTTACATTTACATTTCCATAAATTTGGAGTAACATTTATATATACGTACTAACCTCGTTTGGAACTAATACCAAATGAAAAATGTCTGGTTTGAAAGGCTTAAGAAGTTGATGAATTCCTATCTTCGGGATACCACACTCATTTTGCACCTGTTTTGGCCCATGACAACAAGTAACACATTAGAAACTAAAATGATATACATTATAGGTGCTTGTTGAATATAAACACGTTTACATAAAATAGTTTTTTAATAGGGCTTATGAACATACTTTTCCTGAGTTGAAGCCATTTAGTAGCTGAAGTATAGTGATGGAAGGTGGGAGAAAGAGATGGAGGAGGGGGTTAAATAGAAATACATATTCTCCCATCCACATAGTGTAGTGTGATGATGATGCATGGTTTCATGTTTCTGTAGTGTAGGGCGTCAAATCAACCTCTTGAAGCTCTTATTTTTTGATGTTATAAAGAAAGAGAGCTTTACAAGATGGAGAGTTTATCAGATATGGTTGCGTGATATCTCAAGGTTGATGCACTGCAAAATTGTTGGGCCCAAGAATGGAAGGACTAGGGTTTTGTCAAGATGCATTTAGGGTCTGTTTGGGATTTTGGGAGGGGGAGTTGGGAGGGGAAGAGAGGGGAAGGGGAGGCTTGTGGGGAAGGAACCCCTTGTTTGGGAGTTTAAAAAAATTAGGGAAAGACTTGAAGGGTTTTTTACTAGCCCTCCTAACCCCTCCTAATGGTCCATTTTCGGATTCCCCCAAATTGGGGGGTTTTAGGGGGCTTTGGTTATGAAATGACAAAATTACCCTCAATAAAACTCTGAAATTCCAAAAATAAACATAACCCTAATTTCCTCTCTCATTCTCGGGCTCTGGAACGAAGCTCTCCATCGCCCTCGATCTCTCTCGTTGGCCCTCGCTGATCATCATCATCTCTCTCGTTGGCTCTCGTCGATCATCATCTCTCGATCGCTCTCAATCTCTTTCTCTCGATCGTTCTCTCCGATTGCAATTTCTCTCTTTCCTGGTTTGTGATTTCCTCTTCTCTACACTTCACAATCGCAACACACACAGAAGCTCTCCGATTTCTAGATTTGCCTGTTTTTTTGTTGATTTTTTGTTTTGATTTCTGAAATTGATTATTTCCTTTATTTGCGATTTTTGATTTCTGAAATTTAGGTGTGAATGGCTTGAATCAAGGTAGTTTGCATGTTAGTTACAGTTGACCTTTTGCTATGAATGGCTTGATTTTTGATTCTTTCCTTTATTTTCAAATTTTGATTTCTGAGATTTATGAGATTCAGGTGTGAACCTTTTGCTACGCAATCTACATGTTGATTATAATTCTAATTTGATTATGGTTTTGGTTTCTGAGATTGATTCTTTCCTTTCTGGTTAGTTTGATTAGTAGTAGGGTATTCTACTTGCACCCTTTTGTTTCATCAACCTCACTGGAAACTAGAAAAAAAGTAGGAAAATTTCATTGGCCAATGTTATGCTTCTTCATTGGAACAAAATAGTGTTACTTCAGCTCAACTGTCTTTAGTTCTTCATTGGAATAAAAGAGTTACATGTTGCTTCTTGATTACTAAATTTAGTTCTTGATTACATGAAATCATATATACTGATGTGATCAAAATGGCCATTATCAGTATATTAAGTAACTATCAAAGTGGCCATTATCAGCACTCTGACATAAGCATATATCAGTACATGAAAAAGATGTACATGGAAAAAGTGAATTCTAGCCTACCTCACTCTAACAAACCGCACTCCAAATATACCCTTTCACTAACTGATTATTCCTACAATTTCCATGCTTCATCAGTTTCTTCTCTCAATGTCTTGTCTTCACCAGATTTAGCTTACTTTAGACCTGTTTTGTAACTGTCGCAAGACATATTTGCATGTTCATTTTTGTCTTAAGTTGACAGCATGTCTGGTTTGATTTGGTTGCTTTGAAAAAATTTATGCACTTTTGATTCAGAAATAAAAAGGGTGTTTTTTTTTGCAGTAAGTATCTATCAGACTTGCTAGCAAAACATCAAAAGCTAGGGCCCTTTTTGCTAGTGCTTCCTAACTGCAGCTGCCTCTTAAATCAGGTCTCTTCTTGTTTGTGGATCGATTTGTTTAATTTTTTATTTCTCAACATATTGTCTATGGTGGGATGCTTGATGTTTGTGCACAGATCGTGTCTTTTATCTGAGTCAACAGCTTATACTGATGATCATGCCATCCATCATTATTGTGGTGGCATCATTCCCCTCTCACTTAATTTGAAACATGTGATTTTACGGTGGGGAAATGGTAATTAAATTAAAAATAATATTATCCCCATTTTGATAGTATTGTTATAGTTAGTGGATGATAGTTATTCATCCCAAATGGTATTGCACCTTCAATGCTTCATCAGTTTCTTAATTTTCATGAGTGAATTTGAATATTACATTTCTTTGAAATTCCTTTGTGTAATCTACATTCTAACACATTCTAACACATGAGTGAATTTGAATATTATATTTGCTTGTTTGCATTGTGGTTATCTTCTAGATTGAAACTATTCAATTACTAACACTTTCTCTGGTTTTTTGTTGATTATGGTTTGGATTTTCAATATACTATTTGATTTGATGGTTTATTTTCTAATTATACATGTTTTTTAGAATCAATCTTAGAACAAGCTAGAAAAAAGTGTATGGATCATGGATGTTAGTTGCATTCCTTACTTGCATAGGTTTTTGATTTTGGTGGCATATAAATCTTCAAATTTATTTATCAGTTTTTGTGCATAATACATATATACTTGAAGGTATTGTGAGGTTTGAGCACAATGTCAAACTACACACTGGAGTCGTTCACGGTGGAAAGCAACGACGGAGTGAAGGTCCGTACAAGATTGTTCAAGAAATATAACTCATTCTTTTGAGTGTGATTTGCTGCTAATATTGGAATTACTAGTGGTGTACATAATCTGGCTTATTAAAACTGCATATTAGACTGAAAAAAAAAACATATATACTCGAAGATTTGGTGGCATATAAAAATAAAGGGTATGGTCTGAGGATTGCCATACAATGTAACTTTCATGGTTGAGATAAAGGATTGATAGATATTTTCTTCATTGGATGTTCACTTTGAAGGCTGTTTTTTTTTATACAGTTTTGAAGACGGTTAGTTTGTCTTTATTAGTTTATCTTTGTTAGGATGAGGTTTCCTTTTCCTTGGCTTTGAATCTGTGCATTCGATTTCTAAAATGAACAGCTATGAGAATTTGATTTTGTCTTTTGATGTGATTTTGTTTTGAGCTTCAAGATTCATGTGTACAACAATGAGGATTTGATTTTGTGTGCATTGCCTTACCATGAGACGCATGCATTTGTTCAAATAGTACTGATACTTTTTTTTTATTACAATGAAAGGAAAAATAGTACTGATACTTGATACAATGTTTAGAAATATAGGATTGTTTGTTGTTTTGTTTGGTTGCGATGTGGGTTACTCTGGTTGGAGTGGTTTTTGATGTTGCTATTGATTTTTGTAAAGGAATGGTAAATGGGAGTTTCTTGAAGGTGTGAAAGTCTATGGTGCACTGCCACCTAGAAGGGTCATCATAGTGCAGCAATGCCTTTAAAAAGAGCAATGCAGTTCACAAAGAAGCTTTTAAAGAGTTACTTGCATAGGTTTTGACATTCTATTTGCTATGTTGACGTTCTGGTGTTTTCCGTTGGGTGCAGGTAATGAATGTTTATACCGGTTTCTTGAAGTCGACTCTCTCAAGAAAGGAAAGAATGTTTTGGTCTCTAACTAGAAGAATTGATAGCGCATTACAATTACCATTACCATTGTCTATTTTATTTCAAAAACAATGTCTGTGTAATTCCGAGTTGGCGAGCATTATCTCATTTTGAATTTTCTAATTTTCAAGTGAAATATTGAATTTAAAATTCAATTTGGTTGCGTATTTTCATTTTCAATGATATGTAAATTTATATAAATTTATGAAATTTATTTTATTTTAATAGATTAAGTTTGTTATTTATATAAATTCTGAAATTTAAAACAAAATCTATATACAAAAAGTAGTTTAAATTAAATGAATCAATTGGCTTATAATTCATTATAATTTTAAATAATATTTAACATTCTTTTGAAAAAAAATAATAGCAAAAACTATTATAACAAAATAAACGTTCAAGTTTGCCATTTAATTATAAACCAGCCTAAAAAAAATAGGGTATATGATGGTAAAAAAATTGTAATTGTAGAAAAAAAAGCAAAAAAAAAATGTATACAGCAAAGGCAGCAAAAAATGTAATTGTGAAAAAAAAAAACCAAAAAAAAAAGAATGCAAGCAACAAAGTAGCGTGGAATGGATCCAATTAAATAGCAACAAAGTAAATAAACAAATAAATGGTGCAAAAAAAATAATAATACTAATTGGATTGGATTATGATAAAAAAATTTCAATAAATAAACAAAAAAAATAAACATACAACAATTAGTAAAGGGAGGGTACAAATGTCTATTTACATATTAAGTCTTCACTCCCCTTCTCCTTTTATAATTTGTGACATCCAAACAAGGGTAAGGTTAACCCTCCCCTCCTCCTCCCTTCCCCTCCCCTCCCTTCCCCTCCAAAGCCCTCCCCTCCCCTCCCCTCCAAACTCCCAAACAGACCCTTAAGGAAAGAGTTGAGAGGGAAGAAGGTGGTAATGCAGAGGCTTTAGGGGATGTTTTTGCTAACTATGTTCAGTTAAAGTATGAAAGGATTTCAATATGTTTGAAGGGAAAACAATAAAACTCATTTCCGAATGGAACCTCATTATGGACAATGTGGACAGAGCATTTTAGTCAACAAATGCAGAAGGCTTCTTTATACCATGCAACAGTAGAGGAAAAACGAGTGTTTTTATAAGGTTGTTTGTTGATTACACTGAAATGTGGTGATCCAATCAAAGAATATAAATCCTGAGGGTGTCTCCAAGTCAGCACTTCAGCTGTGCACTCCCGCCAAAAACCCCCCATTTCCCTCCAATTTTTTGGCCACTTGATTGCCACCATGTGGTCCACCACGTGTCTTGCCCTTCTCCTTTCTTTTCTTGCATGCCCAACACGTCTTCCATACCTATCCACCAAACTCCTCTCTCTTCATCTCTCTGTCATTCTCACCGAAGCCCCCATACACCAGCAACCCAACCTTCATCGATCTATGCCCATTGCATCTCCTTCACCTCTCTATGCAGCCATCTTCATGAACAACCACCACCATCATAACCCTCAACCCGCTCTTCCGACAACGACGACGTTTCATCCTCCAATTCAATCCAATCCACCAACAAACGCCTTGACTGTATGCTCCAATTCCTCGACCGTAAACTCTCCGCCGTCGACCACAACGACCGTCCCCGCAACCCTCTCTCCGATCCGTCTTCTCTGCCCGAGTTCATCGCCAAATGAGGCGGCACCTGAATCTTCAAGGGAGAAAGAGGAAAGAGCGATGGACTAGCTCCATGGGTTGTCTTCACCGGTTGATTTTGTATGGGCTTGTCAGTGTAGAGATGCAGCAAAAAAACTCAGTATCATTTGGTCAGTCAGAGAAGATATCAAAGAGATTTCTTCTCCCCAGCGAAGATGGCAACGAAGATATTAGGGTTAGTTCCTCAACTTAGTTCTTGCTCTCTCTGTTTGTTTGCTTTATTTTTTCCCTCTAATTATTTCCTTCCTTTTCCTTTTAGTTACAACATTTGCTATTCTGTGGTTCCTTATGCTTGCAATCCAAGAGGTAATGGTATCCTTCTATTTTTTCCTTTGTTTGTTATCTACTTATCTTCTTGCTTTTTCCTTTAGGTAGTTGTCTGCAGAAATTTGGCTTGCCTTTTCTTTTGATGTTTTAGTGATAGTTTTGCCATTAGCAATGTCCAGTAGCGGTTCAGCAATGGTTAGTCAATATTGTGATGGATTCTTAATTGTTGAAAATGTTGGTATTTCCTTTTGTCATGTGTCTAATCTAGGATTCATTGGTATCTTGATGGTTTTTAGACCTTATTTTTGAACAAATCATGGTTCTTATGGTTGGCCCAGAACATGATCTGGAGATTGCATTTTGTGCCTCTGTCCTAAAACTTCATTATTTTTTGTGTTGCTCTGTTAGGTACATTATCATTAATTATTCATGATCCATACCATCATTTCATGACTGTGATATTGTTGCAGTTAAGATTGATCCTTTGCCATTGTGGACAAAGATGAAAGGACAAAATGTGGCTGACAACAATGCTGCATTACTGGAAGGTTGTAACCTTGTGAAAGATGATGAAGTGAGTAACAACAATTGTAATGGTAAAGGAAAAATGGATGCTGATAATGAGTCTGCCAATTGCAGAAGCTTCACTGGTGAAAACAAGGCGGATTCTGGTAAGGGTTTATCTGAGTACATTTGGAGTCAAGTAAGTCATACGGTTTTGTATCTCTGTAGGAGGAAAAAAATTGCATTCTCTCTTTTGGGTTGTTTGGAGTAGCTATAATTTGTTCATGTCTTATATTGGTTGGCTTGCCAAAGATCAAAGGATTAGCACTTTATGATAACATCTATTTACTTATTTCCATAAGTTTCTTAAAAACTCTTTAATGGTAGAATAAATATTGTATCACGGATGCTAAATATGAAAAAACCTGTATAAATAATGTGTAGTTTGTTCCATGCATCTCCTTCATTGCTATTTTAACTATATTTACAATGTGTTTTACTAATAGGATTTTATTTTTAAATAACTCTAGAAAGTTGACTTCCTTGCACAGGTAAATGCATCTCTTTGTTTTCTCAATCTTTTTAACTGAATGGTGAGTATATGTATATGGTGAAGATGATGGTTAAAAATAGTTCTACGGGTTTTGGAAACTAGAGTCCAGATTAGCTTATCAATTTTTGTTAAATTGGAGCTTTAATTAATTGAAACTGCAGGTCAGCTTGCAAGCAGTTTTAGGTACAAGAGAATCTACCACGGAACCAACTTGCGCTGCTTGTGCCATGGAACTCTCTATCCATCTCATGGTGAAACACAGAAATATGAGGATTCTGCACGTGTTATATTTGATGAAATGTCTTAATGATATTAGACTAACACATTTTAGTTAGAGATTTGTGTAGTTTAAATGCTTGCAAACAGCTTTTGATTTTTCTCTTTTGATTTTAAATGCTTGCAAACAGCTTTTGATTTTTCTCTTTCTCATGTTTATAAATCTTTTCAATGAAACTAAAAGACTAACACATTTTAGTTAGAGATTTGTGTAGTTTAAGTTTGTGTTATCTAGAATTGTTGTTGTTCTTTTGATTTATTGATTTGCAACTGTATGTAAATTGATTTGAAACCAAATCATATAATTTTATACTATTTTTTTGTAGATTCAAAACCAAATCATATAATTTTATACTATTTTTTTGTAGATTCAAACCCCTTTGTCTTTTCATTTTGTAGATAGGGCAAGAAGGAAGAAGGGAAAGCAGAGGAGGCAGCTAAGAATTGGTCTCTCCTATGTTTTTGTTTGCTGGGTTTGTCTCTTAGAATTGGATTTTCTTTTTTTTTTCCTTCTATACTTCTTTTGCAATCTGAAAGGAAAAATGTTCTATACTTTTTATAATTCTTGATGGAGCACAACACAAATCTAATGGTAAAGAATTTACAGTGAGGTGTTGATCCTTTTGTTGTTTCGTTGTTGTAAAACAGATAATGTTAGTGGCTATCTAATACTTGGTAGCTAACAATTTTATAGTCAATTTTTACTCTGTTGAGCATTTAGTTATCACTATTTCAATGAAAATTTTTCTTTTGATATTGAATTGATAATTATTATCATGGATCAGTGATTGTTTGCAAGGTACAACCAAACCTTTCATATTCCTTATACCTACACTTCATGTGTTCTTTATAAAGCATCACAATTTTCTTCAACTTTTTGGTATTTTGCATATTGGTTGGTTTGTGGACTCTATTCCATAGAGCTTGCTGTGTGGGCTCCTTGCTTTCACTCTTGGTGTGAAGAAAATGATCTGTCATTACAAGGTATTTCAATTTTTTAGTCACTCAACCTCCTTTGAAAGCACATTTGATTGTTTTTCAATTGATTTATTGAATAACTCATTTTTTCCTGTCTTTATGAATGCAGAGCTCTATAAGACTATTTTAAATTTAGAGATGAACTTGGCTGTTGCAAGATTTGCTTACGTAGTTACTGTTCATATGTGTTTGTGAAGGTAGTCTCGTGCTTGAGTTATTTCATTAAGTATAGTAAACTATGATGTATTGAATGTAAATCATAAAAGTCTATACTCTCTTTTTTATGCAACTAACATGTTATCAGTAACACATTTTAGTTAGAGATTTGTGTAGTTTAAATGCTTGCAAACAGCTTTTGATTTTTCTCTTTTGATTTTAAATGCTTGCAAACAGCTTTTGATTTTTCTCTTTTGATTTTAAATGCTTGCAAACAGCTTTTGATTTTTCTCTTTCTCATGTTTATAAATCTTTTCAATGAAACTAAAAGACTAACACATTTTAGTTAGAGATTTGTGTAGTTTAAGTTTGTGTTATCTAGAATTGTTGTTGTTCTTTTGATTTATTGATTTGCAACTGTATGTAAATTGATTTTGAAACCAAATCATATAATTTTATACTATTTTTTTGTAGATTCAAACCCCTTTGTCTTTTCATTTTGTAGATAGGGCAAGAAGGAAGAAGGGAAAGCAGAGGAGGCAGCTAAGAATTGGTCTCTCCTATGTTTTTGTTTGCTGGGTTTGTCTCTTAGAATTGGATTTTCTTTTCTTTTCCTTCTATACTTCTTTTGCAATCTGAAAGGAAAAATGTTCTATACTTTTTATAATTCTTGATGGAGCACAACACAAATCTAATGGTAAAGAATTTACAGTGAGGTGTTGATCCTTTTGTTGTTTCATTGTTATAAAACAGATAATGTTAGTGGCTATCTAATACTTGGTAGCTAACAATTTTATAGTCAATTTTTACTCTGTTGAGCATTTAGTTATCACTATTTCAATGAAAATTTTTCTTTTGATATTGAATTGATAATTATTATCATGGATCAGTGATTGTTTGCAAGGTACAACCAAACCTTTCATATTCCTTATACCTACACTTCATGTGTTCCTTATAAAGCATCACAATTTTCTTCAACTTTTTGGTATTTTGCATATTGGTTGGTTTGTGGTCTCTATTTCATAGAGCTTGCTGTGTGGGTTCCTTGCTTTCACTCTTGGTGTGAAGAAAATGATCTGTCATTACAAGGTATTTCAATTTTTTAGTCACTCAACCTCCTTTGAAAGCACATTTGATTGTTTTTCAATTGATTTATTGAATAACTCATTTTTTCTGTCTTTATGAATGCAGACAGGAAACTGTACCCAGAAGACAGAGAAGCAACTCATTGTTTCTTAGAATTCCAAGGAATTTGTGTCTAGGAAACCTCAAATGTTCACATACATAAAGTTTTGATGTTAATTTATACTTGCTTTTCTCATGAATCTAAACAACCATTTATCGATAATGTGTACTGTTTTTTAACCTTATTTTTGAAAATGCTTATTTTCTTTTGTTATTAGAAGGGAGGGTGTTAACTTATAATTTTTTAACCTGTTAATATTAATTCATGGTTATTTGCTTTTCTCCTAAACCTAAACTAGGATTCATTGGTAATGTACAATGTTTTTTTGTTATTAGAAGAGAGCCTCTTAACTTATATCTCTCTTTAGGAAACTCATGGTTTTTTAGGTTGGAGTAGAAATTGATTCAAATAATACAATGTGATCAATACATTTTTTATAATTTAGATGTCAAATAGTCTCATGAACTTGCTGATATTGGTATGTTATTCTTCCTTTTACCCCTTTGTTCATTGCATTTGTATTTCTTGCTTTGCTAAGATGCTTCCAGAATTTTTCTTCTTTTTTGATTTTCTATTTTCAGGTTGAATACCCTAACAATGAAGATATTCAACAAGCTATTCCCAATAACTCTTCTAATAGTGAGGTTGTCGAAGATGGGCTAACTCCTAATAACCCAATTATGTAATAATGAACGTTTTTAGAATTTTTTGTCCCTTTTCTTTTGTTTCTAGCCTTTTTAATCTACTAAACACATTTTAATTTCTAGACTTTCCCTTCAATTTTTACTAAGCTGATTGTAATATTACAATGATTATTTTTAGTCCCTAAAGCTTTGACCCCGTGCATCGCACGGGTCACGGCACTAGTTACGTAGAAATTGGCATGGTTTTTTGGATTGCCGCCTAAAGTGCTAAAAATCACACGTAAAACATTGACTGCATGGCAATATTGCCGCCCAATATAGGTTTCCCAACCTCTCTTGCCCAATACACTAGAGCTTCGGATGTAACAAATATTTGAAATATGAAAAGAAGTTATATTATGATAACAAATACTATTTGAAGTTAAATAAATATAACTTAAAATTAAAAACTTTTACGGTGGTCAAGCGTATGAGGTATCCGCACACGAGGGCACTGAGTGGTCACCGGTATCCAAATCAATCTTATTTAAATAAAACAGAGTCTCATTAAAAATGAAATTAAAAATTAGCAAAATCTTATAAAAAAATGCAAATTTAGGAAGTTAAACTTCAAAGAGCAAACTTTTTTGTCCAGTAAATTTAGGAAGTTAAACTTCAAAGAGTAAACCTTTTTACACTTGCGGAAATTTCACACTACAAAACAAAGCAGTATAGGCGACGGATTTCTCCGTCGTTAATGGCAAAAAATCCGTCGCTAACGTGCCTTAGCGAGGGAATTAGTGACGGAAAAATCCCTCGCTAAAAAGGGCCTCACTAATATTTAGCGACGGATTTTGTCACATTTAGCGACGGATATTAGCGAGGGATTTAGTGATGGAATTTTCGTCAATAATTAGCGAGGGAAGGGAAATTCCATCGCTAATTAGCGAGGGAATTTAGTGACGGAAAATTTGTTGCTAATTTAGATTTTTTTTTAAAAAAAATTGCTCTCTTTCTCTCAGACCTCACTTCTCTCTTTGTCTCTCTCAGACCTCACTTCTCTCTTTCTCTCAAACTGCCTCTTTTCCAACAATTATTCACAAGCATATTCAACCATATCTAACACCTGTAAGTGCCACACAATGAATATTAGCACACAATCAATCAGGGTTAATTAATTATTCACAACATTCAAAACAGAAAAACAACACTATGAGCATTCAAACAGAAAAACAACACTATGAACAGCCCTATGAAGCACCAAACAGAAAACAAAATCATGGATTTTAAGCATTCAAAAGAGAAAACGAAATCAATAGAGAAAACGAAAATAAAAAGAAAACAAAATGCTTAAAATAGAAAATGAAAACAGAAACGAAATGGGAGACATGATGGTTGGAATACCTGCTTTGATTATGAGATGGTTGTTGCCTCTTCTTTGTAAACCAAGTTGTTGGAGGTTGAAGGAGAGAAGAGAAAAGAAAAATGAGTGAGAGAAGAGAAAAGGAGGAGATAAGAGAGAAGTGAGGAGGTTTTCGGTTGTAAGTGAAAAAAATAGAACTTAGTGACGGATAAATTGCCACGGACTAAGACGTTAGCGACAGATATTTTAATGACACAATTTCCATGGTATTAGCGACAGATACGTTGCGAGGAAATTTTAAATTAGCGACGGATCTGTTCATTTTGCGTTTTCCAAGATCTGCACAACTGTCACGTCAGCGTTAGCGACGGACAGTAGCGACGGACAGTAGCGACGGAATTTTAAATTAGCGACGGATTGGGATGCTTACGCATTCCAATGTCTGTGCAACGGTCACGTCAGCATTAGCGACGGAACGTTAGCGACTGATATGAATTTTTTTTTTAAAAAGTGCGCCTACGTCATGTTTAGCGACGGATTTGATTTCCCTCGCTAATTTCCGTCGCTACGTAATTATTAGCGACGGATTTGAATTCCCTTTCTAATTTCCATCGCTTATCCTGCGTTTTTTTGTAGTGTCAAACTTAATTTGAAATTTTCAAAATGTTTTTTTACATTATCAGAAATTCAAATTCTGAAATTTCCAAAATGTATTTTTTCACACTATCGGGAACTTCGAATTTTGAAATTTCCGGCATGTATTTTTTTAAATTACTGGAAATTTCAAGTTCTAAAATTTTTGGAATGTATTTTTTTTACACTTTCAAACTTTGAAATTTCAGAAACACAATGAATTTTGGAAATCTTAAAGTTTGAAATGGGGGATCCATGGTGTTTTGAGAGAAAATTTTCATACATGTAAAAATGGAAGTTTAGTAAATTTGGTTATAGGGTCAAATATGGGGGTATATAAATTTAATTATACCAGGCTTATATAATATTTTAATGGATAAATGGACAAGGTGGGGGCCTAAGGCTTACCTACACTCTAATTATGAGGGTCAATTGCACACGCTAATAAAATAAAGGCTGAATTGTATTGTTTGTCCTTCATTTTTTTACCTTAGTTTCGGTTTGTTCCTTAATTTTTGGTCTCACTTTGATCCTTTATGTTTCAAATATGTGTCAAAGTAGTTATTAATTTATATTTGATATGTTTCAATTTTGTCCTTCAAGTGGTATGATATGTTTTAGTTTGGTTCTTTTGTGTTATTGTTTGAAGGACCAAACTGAAATATATCATATAAATTGAATGATCAAACTGAAACATATAAAGCATAAATGACCACTTTGACACATATTTGAAACATACCGGATCAAAGTGTGAAAAAAAGATAAATGACCAAACTGAAACTAAGGTCAAAGATGCAATTTAGCCAAAAATAAAATAAAATTTACCCTCTCTATAAAAAATTGCACACCCTAGAAAAACAAATTGCACCCAGGCCTCTAATATTGTACGCATTCCACACTCCACCACCCTCACTCAATCATTCACATCTGCCAGAGGATCCACATAGACGGTAATGGGGCAATTGCCCCCACCAGATTACTATTTTTGTCAAGTATGCTTGGTAAAGGTTTTAATTACCCCCATAAAGAAATAGGTTGTGCCCTGAGCTAATTATTTTTTAAACGAACTTACAAAATTATAAGAGATCACGAGAGAATAATTAATACTAATTTTATTCTTCTAATTTTTATTATTTTGGTCTCTTTCTAACATTAAATACACACATAAAAACTTCATAAAAACTTCAGTATTTTTATATTTTAAGATTAAAGGTCCAAAATAATCTTTTACAAAAAACAAAAAATTATTTGCTCTTTGAGAAATGAAAAGTATTAATTTGACAGTTAAAAAATTCAAATATTAGTTATACTAGTCTCTAAGGAGGACCAAAACATCCCAAAATTAATGTAAAAAATGTAAACAATATATGAGGACTACATTGATATTTTTTTAGTGACTAAATAAGTGTGTTTTTTTTCTCTAAGCACCCGGTTCAGTCTTTATTCTGTTCTACTGTGCGATTATGTATTTTGTAAATGTTTCTGACATTTTTTTAAGAAATATTAAATTAATTTTTGCCACTACTATAAAAATCTCTGGATCTGCAAGTGCTCACCTCAATTTTGTATCTCCCTCCCATGTGTATATAGAGAACAATTATGTGCTGTATAATTTTTTAAATGAATATATTAAAGTTTTATTTTGATCATATTTTCAGTGATGCATGATTTTTAATATTTTTTAACCCACCGACTCTAGATCCTAAGTCCGCCACTGAGTCTAACATCGTTGCCTTGCCCTATCAACCTTTGTAATTGGGAAATGAGTTAAAAATAAATGAAATGAGAGATTATAAAATATATATATAAAAAGTTGTTTTGAAACCAATTCACGAAACATAAGCTATTGAGATGATCTACTAAATTTTTTTTATAAGCAAGAATTATATGGAAGGGAGTACAATGGGCACTCCAACCCTAACAGTGCAACAGGTCTTATTAAAACATCCTGGAGCCAAAACTCAGTAGAAAAAAGACAAGGAGGAAAAACACAATATATCTACTTTAATATCATCTACATGTCTCCTTCTATTTTAATATTCAATTTTTCTCTATCAATAAGTTTTATTTATTTACTATATGGAAATATTACAATTTGTAAAATTTGAAACTTTCTACAATTTTGTTTTATAATCTCTACAGGAAATATTACTTATCACTCTCTCTCAAATATTTTTTCAAACGTTTTCAATCTTTCTCACACAATTTTTCACTCTCTCCTCCTCTTTTTTCCTCTAACTCTATCTCATATTTCTATTTTTCACAATATATCTACTTTAATTTCATCTACATGTCTCCTTCATTTTTAATATTCCATTTTTCTCTATTAATAAATTTTATTTAATCTCTACAGGAAATATTACAATTTGGAAATTTTGAAACTTTAATACAATTTTGTTTTCTAAACTCTACGGGAAATATTATATATTGCCGGTAAATGTTCACGGAGTAATGTTCGGACTAACTCAATTACAATTTGAAATTTTTTGTTTATCTACTTTAAATTAGTCTTGATTTTCACGGGATAATGTTCGGACTAATTAAATTATTTCTAAATCTATTAATAAAAATAACACGACAACACCCGTGCGTATGTATGAGTATACTGCTAGTAAGTATTATACTAATGAAATTAAATAAACATGTGTAATTACTTAAATAAAACATGTGACATTTCTATTGGATCAGCGACTTAGTTCTAGAAATTGAATTTGACTTTCAAGAAACATAGAACTGTTTGGGATATCAGTTATTGTGGTATGTACACTACATTTTTTGATTTTTGAATTATGAAATATATAGATCATCAAGGTTCCAAGTACCTCATCCTAAAAGATAGAGGTGGGGGTTAAAGCAATATGTCTGTCTCTGATAAATTTCGACTCGAGAGTTGAGAAAAAAATAGAATGGTCAACTTCTCAATTGCCTTGGAGTGCAGCTACATGAGATTATGATTTTGGATATTAGATAGTTTTTTTTTGGGTCTCTTTAGGCATGGCTTTTCGCCGGTAGCCTTTTGTCTTGGAATCTTGTTCTAAACCGTATCTCTGGATCTGTATCCGATCTTAGACACAAGGCCCGATCCGAGATAGTTGGAAGGGGTTGGTCTTGATCAACCGGGTTCTGCTTCCGATCCGGAGCAGGTGGTACCTGCGAGGACACTCCGACGCTCAAGTCAGCTGGAGAGCTAATCAGAGGTAAAGAGTAGGAAAGAGTGTGTACCTTAGACATTGTATTGAATGCTTATTTATAGGTTTTGGGATCCAATGGAAACCATTGGATCTAAGTCTTTAATCTCTGCCATTAGTTGATGGATCTGCATCTGGTGTTGGGCCTTGGTGATAAAGGCCCAATCCGTAACAATTGCCCTCCAAGTTGGGTCGTCTTGGGACGAGCTAGACTTGACAGTCTTGTCTGAGCTGCACAAAATCGGCTAGTGCTCCCGAGATAGAGATGACCGTTGAGGGACTCAAGGTTCCTCTGAACATCCGGGATTCAGTCTTTAGAATGCGACCTTCTACAAGGACGGGCTTATAGCTATGAAGATGCTTGCCCAAGCCTCGGAAGCCTCGGAGTGTCAGGAAATGATGTGACCACCGAGTGACTCGAGGTGTCAGTTTAGTGTCGCCTTTAGGACATTACTCCTTGAGGTCAGGCTTATACCAGCGAGGGCGTCTGCCACCAGCCTCGGAGCGCCCGAGATACGGGTCTTGTCAAAGGTCTTCGAGGCCGGGTTTAAACCAGCAAGGGTGGCTACCACCAGCCTCGGAGCGACCGGGATACGGGTCTTGTCAAAGATCTTCGAGGCTGGGTTTATACCAACGAGGGTGTCTACCACCAGCCTCGGCAATGTTAAAAACGTGACCACCTGAGGGACTCGAGGTGTCAATTTAAAGTCGCCTTCAGGGCAGTTTACCAGGACTCGGCCCAGATCGAACTCGCCCTTTAGGGTAATGGCAACCTCGGCCATTTAAAACGTGACCACCTGAGTGACTCGAGGTGTCAGTTTAAAGTCGCCTTCAGGGCAGTTTTCCGGGACTCGGCCCAGATCGAACTCGCCATTCAGGGTAATGGCAACCTCGGCCATTTAAAACGTGACCACCTGAGTGACTCGAGGTGTCAGTTTAAAGTCGGAGGATCTTTGTGAGCGAAGGCGCCGACGTTCCTGCCTCGGGGATTTTTCCCGGCTTCTAGAACGTCACCTCGGAGAAGAGGAAGCCAGAGACGAGCAGGGCCGAGGGGAACCCTCGGATCAGTAGGAATCATCAGGAGTTCCGATCCTCTAGCGATGTTGAACTCGGTTTCTCGGGTTCCGATTTTAGCGTGAAACTTTAAGGCGATCGTTCGATCGATCCCAAATCCTTCCCTCCAACCTCGGAACTCACTTTTACTAAGCAATCAGTGTGAGGAAAATCGTAGCCGATCCATATATTAGATGGTTGAACATTTACAAAGTCGGATTACATCACGCCCGAAGGCTCATTCCGAGACCTAGGTGAAAAGTGACCTTCCTGCGTTAATCCCTTCTTCGTGATCGATATACTTCTGAGATCGCTGGAGGAACTCGGCAAGCGACTCAACTTGGTTGACTCCGACGTCTATCTGAAATAGACTTCCTTCACGAAGGCCAGCCTCCATGAAGTAAAGACGGAAGGAGTCGTCGAGATTCCGGACTTGAGCAGCTTCTCTATTGAATCTCTTTATGTAGTCCCGGAGGAACTCATTTTCTCCTTGCCGAATTGCCTGCAATACCTTCCGAGATTTAGGCTTCATCTTCGAGTGGGCAAAGTGTGCAGAAAAGAGCTTGGCTAACTGATCCCAAGAGGAGATCGTATTTGGCTTAAGAGCCCTGAACCAATCTAGAGCCGCCTTCTCTAGAGTGAGGGGAAAGGTTCGGCACTTTATCTCCTCTGGAACGTTACGGTATTGCAGAACCGTGTCAAAGTAGTCGAGGTGGCGATCCGGATTGCCATTCCCATCATGCATTTTCAAATCCTCGGGAGGTTTCTCGAGGTGCTTTGGCACCGGGAAGTAGTCGATCTTAGCTGTGAAAGGTCATTTACGCTTTGCCGACCTCTCAAGGGGTGGAGACCGTCGGTAGCCATACTTGCCGGGGGATCCCCGCGAGCTAGAGTGCTGATGTTCCTGCCTCGGAGACCTTTTCCAACTTCTGGTACGTCGCCTCGGAGATGAGGAAAACAGAAACGAGCTAGGCCGAGGGGAACCCTCAGGACCACAGGAATCATCAGGGGTCTGACTTGGGGGAGTCTTCGGTCCTCGCCCTCCTCTACAATGAGGTGAGGTGCGATGATGGTATCTCCTCCAAGTCGGAGATGGGTGGCGCCCGCAGCCATGAGTCGTTCCACTTGAAGAGTTGCACAGAGGGGAACTCCGATCCGGGATGTTACGAGCCCGGATCTCAGCAATCTGAGCTTCTAACTCGGTGTAGCGTTGGCTTTCCTGCCGGTCGGCCTTGGCTTGCCGATTTAGGAACAGGACGAGCTGTTGAACAGCGTCGACCGGTACCTGGACGGTCGGAGGGAGAGGTGGAAGTCGGTTCCGGGCTGAGCTCCCAGGAACCATAGCCGTAGCCGAGCTTTGAGCAGGCACCGGGCTAAGGGGTAAGGTGACTGCCACTCCTTCCGGAGTCACCCGCTGCAGAACCGGTTCTGCAGCGACATTCGGGACAGTCCTCTGACGTAAGGTCGGAGCCATTGTCAATCAAGGAGATGGGAGAGGAACTAAAGTACAAGATCCTCCCACTGTGGTCGCCAATGTTCTGTACCGTATCTCTGGACCTATATCCGATCTTAGACACAAGGTCCGATCCGAGATAGTTGGTAGGGGTTGGTCTTGATCAACTGGGCTCTGCTTCCGATCCGGGTCAGGTGGTACCTGCGAGGACACTCCGACGCTCAAGTCAGCTAGAGAGCTAATTAGAGGTAAATAGTAGGAAAGAGTGTGTACCTTAGACATTGCATTGAATGCTTATTTATAGGTTTTGGGATCCAATGGGAACCAGTGGATCTAAGTCTTTAATCTCCACCATTAGTTGATGGATCTGCATCTGGTGTTGGGTCTTGGTGATAAAGGCCCCATCCGTAACGATCTAATTATCTATGGGAATCCACAATTGGTGTCCGATTAGGCTTTAGGTGTTCATATTGGGTTTCTAATTTTCATTTTTATATTTTATCTCAATCGTCTTAGGAGCTTCTTTCATCTTTAGGTGTATTGTCAATGGGCCAGTGTAAATTGTTTGATCTAGTCTTTTACCTAGATCATATTAATAATTTTTTACTTATAAAAAATGGTGGTTTACCTATATTTATTTTCTAACATGATAGAATCAAGATATAGACAAAAAGAATTATATGAGATCATTATCATTAAACCGAATCAACAAGGTTAATAGACCGATGCATACACATGAAGGATAAATTTAGAATCATAGTTTAAGCATTATATTGTACAAATTTCAAGTACACAAGCTTCAAAAATTATGTAAAAAAAAAAAAGCTTCAAAAATAAATAGCAAAAAAAAGGCTAAAGTGCTCCCGGGGTCCCTTATCTTTATTTAAAGTAACGATTTGGTCCTTTATCTTTTTTTTGTCCCAAATCAGTCCTTTATGTTTTAAATTTTTGACACATAGACCATTTTCTGTCTCAAATCAGTCCTTTATGTTTCAAATTTTTAACACATAAATCCTTTTTTTGACACATAAATCAGCACTGTTAACGGAAAAGGATTTATGTGTCAAAAATTTGAAAGATAAAGGACTTATTTGGGACAAAAAATACATAAAGGACTAATTCGTTACTTTAAATAAAGATAAGGGATCCCGGGAACACTTTAGCCCAAAAAAAATAAAGATGTATGAGGCTTTTCGCCCGTAGTCTTTTGTCTTGGGATCTAATTATCTATGAGGACCCATAATTGATGTCTGATTAGGTTGTGGTTGTTCATACCGGGTTTCTAATTTTCATTTATATATTTAGGTTGTGCATGTTCGTTTAAGCTTTAAGGTCTTTGATCGAACGATCTCTCTATCAATGCTTAGTATAAACTAAAAGTTATAAGCAAAGTAAAGTAACGAGAGAGGAAGAGAGAAGACCACACAACTATGTTTATCCTAGTTCACAACAACTGTTGCTACGTCTAGGCCACCCTTTTTCAGAGTGATTTTGCCTTAAACGCTTAAGGCCTTAATCCCCTATTAAAAAGTATTAATCATTGCCTCTTTAGACTCCAGATCTATTCTTACTTCAAGCCTCATCAGACTCTACGCATGTATTATTTCTTCAAGTCTCATCAGGCTCTACGCATGTATTATTTCTTCAAGCCTCATCAGGCTCCAGAGTATTCTAGCTTCTCCATGAAATTAAAACAACTAGGGAACTCCCTAGTATTCTCAACAATTTGGCCAACTTCCGTTGAGGAATCGTGTGCTCTTTCTTCGAGTCTCACCAAGCTCTAGAGTATTCTTTACAAGCCTCCTTAGGCTAACCACTAGACGACCTCTCTATTATTTTCAACAATATAGTCAACTGTATGTTCTTTCTTTGAGAGAGAGAGAGAGAGGGGAAAGAGAGTGAGAGAGAAAGAGGAAAGAAGGAAAAAAGAAGTTTTTTTTTCAATTTTTTTAATGTCTTATTGTCATTTTGGTCCTTGAATATGTCAAAATGGTCTTTGAATATGTCAGAATAGTCTCTCATGACGTGTCCCTCTTGACTGTCAATTTAGATGCGCTGCCATATCAGAAAACGTGCTAACTCAGCTAAACTGATGGAGTTAGCGAGGTGAGTTAACAAGGACTAACTACCCTAACAGATGAAAATATGGAGGACTAAATTTAGGTTTCTTTGACGTGAGGGGGAGAAATTGATATCGAGTAAAACTTTCAAGGATTGAAATGACTGTTTACCCTAATTTTAAAATTGTGAATTTGATTAAATTGGGAAACCAAAATTGCGGAAAAAATGGGGGACTAAAATTACAGATTTGATAAAATTGGGAGATCAAAATTGTCAAAAAATAGAAGGACTAAAATTGTGAATTTGATAAAATAGGGGGACCAAAAATGTAGTTATGTTTAGTTTTTTCAATAACTTTTATATTTTTGTCATTTTTTTTGACAAAACACCAATAGTCTTTACCTTTTAGCTTGACTAGAGAGATTAGTCTCTTTCAGCCTAATCTTGCGTTCGAATCTGTACTTAAGAATGCAACAACTTAAAGCTTTTGAGGGGGGGTTTTGCCGTCCAATTTGTTTCTTCTATCGGACTCTAGGAATTAGTCTTTATAATTACTCACAAAATACCCAATTTAAAAAAAAAAGTTTTTACGTTTTAGCCAATAGCTATTATCTCAACTGTTTGCTTTGCTCATTCCAGTGCTACTAACGTCGTAAGTTCATAGAAATAAAATTGTCTATTTCCAAAAAAATGTCCTTTTTAAGTCTAAATTATAATTTTTGTCCAAAAAATTCTAAATTATAATAAGGAAATATTAATTTTCTTAAAATTGTCTATTTTCAAAAAAAAATGTCCTTTTTAAGTCTAAATAATAATTTTAGTCCAAAAAAGTCCAATATAGTCCAATATATATTAATTAAATACTTTTTCCAAAAGGTGGCTTTGGAAAGGAGTATTAATATTAATTAAAATAAATAGATTTAAATACAATTCTTTGCATGAATTAATTACGATCTTGTTTCCGAAGTGAAGAGTAGGGGTGTTCAAAACCGAACCAAACCAATAGGAGAACCGCAAACAAAACCAAACCAAACCGAAAACCGCAAAAAACCGATTTCTAGCGGTTTAGTTCGGTTTTGTTTTTCACTGCACCGAGCGGTTCGGTTCGGTTCTCGATTCTCATTTCAGAAACCGAACCGAACCAAACCAAACCGCTAAAATCCTATTTATTATTTCATTTTTTTTAATTATACGCAGCCCAGCCCAATACGTACTCTATTGGACCAAAAAATAAAAACACGCAGCTTGTCCAGCCCATCAGATTCAGAATTCACGCAGCTTGTCTCTCATTCTCAACCCTATCTGACTTCTGAATTCACGATTTCATGCAGCTCTCACAACTCACTCTCCCAACTCACTCTCTCAGTCTCAACTCTCAACGCAGCCACCACCGCCTCAACTCAACGCAACGCAGCCACCTGCCCACCACAACCCACGATTCACTCACTCTCTCAACTCAACGCACTGAACGCAGCCACCGCCTCACAACTCACTCTCTCAACTCACTCTCTCAGTTCGCACTTCGCACGCTTCAGTTCAAGTTCGCAGCAGCAACACTTCTCCCCTTCCTTCAAGTTTCTGCGTTTTGTGTTGTTCAACAACAGGTTAGTAACTATTGATTTTGATTTATCATTAAAATGTACTTTTGTTCTATGAGTTTCACTGAACTGATCTTGTTATTAAAATCCAGAGTCACTGAACTGTTCTTGTTATTAAAATGTACTTCTGTGAGTCTGGTTTGAACTGTTCTTGTTATTAAAATGTGATTTTCAGAATCGTTTCCAAGTTGTGACTCTGTTGTTGTTATGACTTATGTGATTAAAATTAAGCTGTTGTGATTTAATTGTTTTGTTTTCTGATTTGTGACTCTGTTGTTGTTATGTGATTAAAGTTAAATTGTTTTGTGATTAAAATTAGTCTGCTGTTTCATACTTTCATTCCAAGTTGAGTTATGTGATTAAAATTGTTGTGTTTTGATTTTGGTAGTTATGTTAGGGAAAGAAGCTCAGTGAGAGAGAAAGTGATAGTGCTCAGTGATTGTATCAGAAAGAAGCAAAAATGAGAGGGAAAGAATAATAAAGAATGTTTAGTTGTTGTGCGGTGAATTATATTGAATTGTGCACTGATTTTATGTTGAATTGTTGAATTATATTGCCAGGTTAATTATTTTGTCTCGTCAAAAACCGAACAAAACCGAACCAATCCAAACCGCTTTGGTTTGGTTTGGTTTGGTTTGGTTTGGTTTGGTTTTTTTTTTGAAGCCAACCGAACCAAACCAAACCGCATCTATTTTTTACCTCGCGGTTTGGTGCACTTTTTTGCTCAAAACCGAACCAAACCGCACCGCGAACACCCCTAGTGAAGAGTATAGTTGTCGAACTAGTCGGCTCGGCCCAGATGGACCAAAGTGTAAAAATGAGTTGGGCTAAGTCAATCTAGTTATTTACTTGACTATGTTTT
Organism: Astragalus membranaceus; assembly: GCA_039519185.1. NCBI lineage: Eukaryota > Viridiplantae > Streptophyta > Magnoliopsida > Fabales > Fabaceae > Astragalus > Astragalus membranaceus. The sequence goes on from CM076846.1 coordinate 27,929,868, forward strand.
ATAGCCCAACTCAAAAACTCTTATCTAGTATGCTGGTGCTGTCGAGTTCAAATTTTAACAAAAAAAAACACAAAAATTATTTTAAAAATTATAAAAAAAATTGTCCAGCTTGACTAATGAGCCAACTATATTTGGCCAAAATGGCCTGATTCTTTTTGAGCTTTTATTTTTCGAGCACAGCTCAAAACACAGTGTCATTAGATTGAAAAGTTGAGTTGGGCCAAATTTGACAACTCATGGAGCACTCCATCTAGACTCCTCTATAAGAAAAAAATACCCATATTTTTTGAACACGTATATTTTTTAAAAAAATAAAGATATATCAGTAAAATTAGTTTTCTTATTTAACAACAAAATTAGTTCGAGCAATAACTGAATTTCGAATCAAACCGGAGGAGAACCTAACAAACTTAAAAAAAGGAGAATAAACCGGAGAACCTAACGAACTCAAAAGGGAGAGTAATATATTTTGTTTATAAATATAATTGTTTCGATTTTCGTTTTATTTTTTCAAACTCATCTTTTTTGTTATATAAAGAAAAAGTTAAACCCGAGATAGTCAGGTGATTTCAATTTTGATAGTCGGTTCTGTCAGTCGTCAGAGAAAGAACAATCTCGAAATTACAAAAAAAAAAAAAAGAAACATGTCTTTCAATTCGATTCAGTGTTGTCATCTCACTCTGATTCTTCTTCTCACTACTTTCTTACTCTTTAGTTCCTCACTTCATCTCTCTTCTGCAAACGATGAACCACTTAACAGTAACACCATCTTCACTGCTTCCAGCTTCAGCTACCCTCAAACTTACCTTAGACACTTTGATTTTCGTTATATCAGAGGTTAGTTTGATAATTGCCATCGACCCTTTTCTTTATACCTTTCAAATGTTATTTCTTTGTTGTTTTTCATGCATTTCATCATGTGGAGATTAATGGGTTGGAATTGAATTTTTCGTTTATTAGATTAGATGAATGAATTTATGTGATGGTATTTTTTTCTTCTTTCTCCCTGTCTTTCTTGGTGTTAATTAGTCTTGAATTGACTTTGTCATCATCATTCAATAACCCCTTTTTTCAAATTGGTATTTGTTTGAATTGAAAAGTCCTATGCAACTTTTCTTCTATTCTATTTCACAGGGTTATGGTTATTGAGAGTTTGCAGTAATTTAATTTTGTTGATTGTTTATGAGTGTTTATGTTTTCTGGTAATTATTTTGAAATAAAGTTACAGAGATAGGTAAATTGTTCTATTAAGAATACAATTTCTTTTATTTTGAACAAATAAATATATGATCAGTGTTAAGCTTATGGATGATCTTACTTTGTCTCTTGATGTTTTCTCATGAACCAGTTGATATACCGCCATGGTTTTCTGCAGTATCCTTAGCATTGAACTCAGATGTAGACCTTGTAAGTATATGAATATCTATAATTTGTATATTTATTCAAATTTGTTTTTTGCTCCCTTAGATTATTTTAATTTTTATTTATCTATTTAAACTGCTTCTTGTTGGTTGTTCTACTGATAGATGTCAAGGGGGAAACTGATTTCAGGATATGGTCCTTCTGATTAATCAGCTTTGACATGTTTGCCTCTCTTATTGATTCATTCATATATTGTTTTCAGGATATTGCAAAAATTGAAAGGATTCCTAAAAGTTCACTGCCAATAATATGCTTTAGAGATGGTAGTCCTCCTCTACCAGATGCTTTAAACACATCTCTGAAAGATTCAGCTGTCTCAGGTAGAAGCCCCTCCCAAATACATTCAATCCAAGTTATTAAAAGCTGAAAAACTTGAGCACATAAGTTGTATCTTATTTCATTCCAAAATATTTAAAGCTTTTTTCAACACTTCTGATTCATCAACATGATATATAACCATTGGAGCCATAATTAATTGTTTTAAATTAGCACCACAATTTTAGAACAGATTCCTCTTTTGATTCATGAATACTCCCCCCGGTTCTATTTATAAGAAAAATTTGCAGTTTTAATAGGACGAGAGTAGTATGTGCTTAGCTGTTTTTACCACTATACTACCTACTTTATTATGATGGTTTCTTTATGAAGGTGTAATGTTTTCTGTATTGCTTAGTGTTTGACTTCTTTTGAAGCACTATGACATTACTCATTCACTTGTTATCTATCTCCCTTGACCAGTAGAACTTTTTTTTTTTTTAACTTGCTGATGTACTGTCACTTTATAATTACTTTTTTGTTCGTCATTTTCTTTAGGATTAAATGGTCTTGATGTGGAGCAGTGCTTTCCTATGGAGAAAAATATCACTATGAAATTGACTAATGAGCAGGTACTGTTATAAGTCTACTTTCTTTTGAGGTCCAAAATGAAATAGATATATCTTCCGTTGTATCAAAATTCCTACATTAGCAATGCATCCAAGTGATTTTGCATATTGTCCTTTTCGTAATGTTATAATCAATAACATAAGAATTATTGTTCAGATATCTCCAGGTGCTTGGTACATTGGTCTTTTCAATGGAATTGGACCCACAAGAACACAATCGAAGATGGTATGGTTTATTATCCAAATATTACTTTATGATATCACAAAGAATATCTCACATATTCTTCTCTACCTCTGCAGATTATTCGAGGCCCAGCGTACTCCTTCAGCGCAAATATAAGTGTGGAAACTTGCACAAATTCAATGATGAGAGGGGAGTTCTGTAACAGTACAGTCCATCCACTTTCATGCTCCACACCTAATGTCTATGATTCTCAGAAGGTTACAGTGAAGAAGCTGATGATGGAAAACGCAATGACCTGCAAAAGTAACTTTGAAACATTTTGTGTTCAGGAAGGTGTACCAATCTTATACTCCCTGGATATAGCAAATGTGGTAGAAGAATTGACCATTACAGCAGCAAATATCAGACTCAATTTTACACCTTCAAGTAATGCTTCTGGTGAAAATGATATTAAGTTATTGTGTTTTGCTCGCCATGGTGCGATACCTTCAGGAAGTTTGTATGAATATTCCAGTGATTTAAATAAATCCCCTCTGGTTATTCGCTCTCCATTGATTGGTCGTTTATACATTAGTATAATACCAGTTAATCTTACAAAAAAGTCTGGAGGGACTCAGGATACTGATGTAAAAGTTTGCTATTCCCTGGAATCACAAGTGCTTCAGTGCCCACTTGGGAAAGCTGGACCAAATTGTACAATGGGTAGCTACACACTTCAGGTAGTATTTGCTAGACGTGTCTTTGCCTTTATATTCTTTTTGGTGCCGGTGCTTTTTACTAACATATGGGCCCCGTATGGATAAACAGCTTAATTAAGCGCTTATTATATAAGAGCTTTTTGCATCCGCTGTCTCTATATTTAAAAATAAAATAATGTTAAAACTATTTTTCTATAAGCTATAAGCTGTTTTCATAAGCTATCTTGAGGAGCTTATGAAAATTGGCTGAAAACAGCTTATGAACATGCCATAAGCTGCTTCCATAAGCTCTCCCAAATAGTCTCACAAGTACTTTTTCCAGTAGAAAAGGCCAAATAAGCCGATCCAAACAGGCCCCGTTACTTGTTCTAAAATATCAAGATCTAATGGGAATTGTGAAGCAACTCTAATGGATTTAAGTTTAAAAACACCCTGCAGTAGAATCTGTTCTATATCTTGATGCTTAAAGATATTTATTTACAGGATAAGTTATTGATAAGAATGGTTATCTGCAGACAGTCCTAAGGAAAGGTCCAACACCCTTTGAATCATATTATTTGCCTGTTGGTGAAGGAGCATCTTCTGCAAATTTTCCTCTCGAGCCACTTTTAAACAAATCGTCAACTGGGCGAGAAACTGGTGATATCTGGACTTACTTTACTTTTGACATTCCTCGTGGCGCAGCTGGACGAAATATCCACGTACGGCTATCCTCAGATGTGAAGATCAGTTATGAAATATATGCTAGATTTGGTGGATTTCCTTCTCTTGATAGCTGGGACTATTATTATGCTAACAAGACAAGGAAGAGTGATCAGTCCATGTTTTTCATGTTATATGATTCAAGAGACAATAATATTGATTTTTACATTATTTATGCAAGAGAAGGAACTTGGGGTTTTGGTCTTAGACATCTTAATACTAGCAGTGATTCTTCGAAACAACAAACCATCATGTCTATTTCACTTGAAGGATGCCCGAAACAGTGTTCCTCCCATGGAGACTGTAAATATTCTTTTGACGCCAGTGGATTGACGTCATACAGGTTTGTGTTAAGCCCTTTGCATGTTCTCAATATGAGTTCTGTTTTCATTTTTTTTGTTTTCTTCAAATTACTTGACAAGACCCAGAAAGTATTGACTGAAACATTTTGTAAAATAATCGGATAGCATGTTGCGCAGTTTGCTGATTGGATGATTTGTGTTTGTTTTGCAACATCATAAGGATATTTATCATTTTAATGTGCACTTTCTGGCCTCAGCTTCTGCTCTTGTGATCGAAACCATGGTGGCTTTGACTGTAGCATCGAAGTCGTATCACATAAAGGTGATTGTTAATTTTAGAAATTGATGAACTTGCTGTTATCTAATCCCCCTCCATTTCTTTGTCATGTTATTTTATTTTCATATATTTTTATTGTTTTTTAATCCAGCTATTGAAAAATTTTGTAGGGCATGTACTGCAATCCATTTTTCTCATTGGATCAAATGCTGCAGCCTTACTTCCTGCTTATTGGGCCCTTCGGCAGAAGGTAGTTCTTGTCGCTTTGTTATCTATTTTTCCTCCCAAATTATTTGGTCGAATCATGGTTCATCTACCTGCATATGAAAATTGATTGAGACTATTTTTTTACATTGTATATAAACTTATATGTTGTGGTAGATACTTCCAGATATTTAACATAGTGAACATAATTAACTGCTTCTATATATATGTGTGTGTGTATATATATATATATATATATATATATTATTGACAATGGAACCCACAATTCCTGATATGCAGGTGCTTGCAGAATGGATTTTATTCACAGCCAGTGGAATTTCAAGTGGACTATATCATGCATGTGATGTAGGCACCTGGTGTGCATTGAACTACAATGTTCTACAGGTTACATTTCTTTACAGCTCTACCTTTACCGGTCCTTCTTACTCTATTTATCTGTCTATCTGTCTGGTTAAAAATATTGCCGAGATGGGATTGACAAAGTTGTCCTCTGTAATCTGATTTACTAATCGGATTCGCGTTCGTAACAAAATGAATTATTCGGTTAATTCCCAAGCTTTGGGTATCAATCATAGGAGCATGTTCGGGACACTGACACTTCAATTACTTCTATTTTTCAAATTATTTTGGTGTCTACGTGTCTGTGTCCGTGTCAATGTCGTGTTCAGTAGTTGTGTCGATGCTTCATAGGTAAAAAATGATTGGGATCTATAATAAAATACAATACATGATGGCTGTATTTATTTCTCTAGGAATTTACAATGACTTTACTTATCATTAATATTTCAGTTTATGGACTTCTGGCTCTCTTTTATGGCTGTGATTAGCACTTTTGTATACCTAGCTACCATTGATGAAGTATATAAGAGGGCAATTCTCACAGCTGTTGCTATCCTTACTGCTCTCCTGGCTGCAACTAAGGCAACCAGGTAAATTGAAATAATCGACATCGACAAATAAATACATATGCGTATGTATATGCTGCTAAAGATGTCTAAGTTTTGTTCACATTTATCTATATTAAAATGTGCAGGTCTTCCAATATTGTTCTAGTGATTGTGATTGGGGCGCTTGGTCTTTTAATTGGATGGTTGATAGAAATCTCAACAAAGTATAGGTCTATTTCCTTTTCATTTGGATTCTCACCAAGCTTCCTTCAAAGGTGAATTTTCTTTACCAAGTAAATTTGTTTGAGCACCACATTATTTGACTTAGAGACAACCAATGAAGCACGAACACTTCTTCAAAATGTTGTGTTGTGTGTTCGTGTCGGATTTGGACACCGACACGACACGTGTCAGGCACCTCTCTACGGTGTCGCACTTAAAAAAATAGTTTTTTATTTTACTTGGATACTTCCTAGACACCGCTTGGACACTCTTATTTTTATTTTATTTTAAAAAAAATAGTAAATGGTGAATTTCCATGCAGTTTGCTAACTATGAAGCAATGGCTCTATAATCTTGTGATGACACTTTTGAGACGGTTCCGGTGGGGTTTTTTACTGGCCGGCTTCGCTGCATTGGCCATGGCAGGAGTAAGCTGGATGCTTGAAACAAGTGAAAGCTACTGGTTATGGCATAGGTATATTAAAATTACACTACTCTTTCTTCTTATTTATTTATTTATTTATTTATTTATTTATATTTCTTCCTTCTCAGACTCATATTTGTTCTTTTTAACTGATTATTACAGCTTTTGGCATGCTACAATATACACATCCTCTTTCTTCTTCCTTTGTTCAAAAGCAAATATTGTTGAAGCTGAGAATCAGCTACCTTCAAGTGAAATCTATGCACTAACTCGTCAAGATTCATTTTCAAGAGAATAATTAGTAGGTGTATATATGGAATTGGTGGGTGCAAAAAGGAATGGGAAATGTAATTAGAGGTACATTTTTTTTGGATTTTTATTTTTCTTTATGGTACTAAAAAATTATTGGGATAGTTGAAAAATAGGATTGCTTACCAGAATTAGAAATCAACCAAGAGTGAATTGTGAGGCCAAAAAAGTTACTGTAATATATATTCATTTTAGGATATATGTTGCAGTTTTTCATACATGTCATAATGTGGTAAGGTAGGACCGTAGGAGAATGAATCAAAATATAGGGTAAGGGTTAGCTTTGGATTTTTGTCATACAATTATAACTTTAATATTAAGAGCTTGGGAAATGTATTAAAGTGATTCTTGTTATTTTTATATATGTTCATTTGAAAAGATGGCCTCTTAAAATTTTATATATGATTGGTAGGTAGGTGGGGTGGTGCCAATATAGTTGGATTACCTGATTCAATTGTGATGTCTCTGCATCGCATTTTGATGAAAAAAATTTGCTTTACATTTATAACCCTCTCATTTTTTTTTTCAAAAGCAATAAGAATTCAACATCAACACATTCTATGTTATTTTATATAAGAAAAAACATTCAGATGAGTTGGATTTGAGGGGACCACAAAGGTCAACAAAAGCTTCAAAGGCTCAAAGAGCACTACAGGAACACTAACATATTATTCAACAACGTCACATCGACATAAAAGATTGAATTCAAATTATGAGATGATCAAATATTACGGATTGGGATCCTCTCCATTTAATGGAGGGTTCATTTCGAGAGAGAGTGACACAATGAATATTTTAATATTATTTTAAAATGACTTTTTTTCATTTTTTTTCCTTAATTTCTTTTTTCAATTCTTTTTCAAAAAAATTATTTTTTTGTCAGTTTTTTACTAAATTTTTTTTTCATTACAAAAAATTACTAAATAACTATTTTATAATTACTAAAAACTAGTAAAATTCCAAGGGGAGTGCCAACGCGAGTGGCAACGGGAGAACCTACTTTTTTTAAATTTTTTCCAACACAACTATTTAAAAAAAATTATTCATTTTTATAATTTATTCAAACTACTAAAATTACTAAAATCAATTAAAATGAGTAAAATCAATTAAAAGGAGACTGATTTGAGTTAAAGCCATCAACCACAAGAGCGCCAACGGGAAAGGAGTAAAATGCCAACGAGAGTGCAAACGGGAGTGCCAACGAGAGCGCCAACGGGAGTGGCAACGAGAGCGGGAGTGCCAACATGAGTGCCAATGGGTGTGGCAACGGGAGTGCCAATAGGAGGACTAACGAGGATGCAAACGGGAGGGCCAACCGGGATGCATATTTTACCTCTAATGTTCAAATACATTATTATGGATCAATGTAATTCTGATTGTCAACGGGGATGCATATTCCACTTTGAGTTTCAAATCATACATTTTGGACATTGTTCACAACTTATCAATATCTTCCAAATTACTATTATGACTTCATGGCAATACACCGACCATACGCACGGGTAAAAAACTAGTTGTGACAAAAGTCCTTTTTTAAAGATATTGTGATAAGTCCTATGAATTGTTTACTCGTAAGTAGAGGTGGGAATAGGCCGAGCCGAGTTGGGCTATGCAAGGTCTGGGTCTGACATGTGTTGAAAGTGTTAGGCTTGAGCCAAGTCTATGGCCTGCGTAGGCCCAACTTTTAGGTCTGGCCTGACCTTTTTGAAAGTCTGACAATGTCATATAAAGCCTATTTCACCATTTTTTACAAAAACCTATAACCTTTAAGTGATGTATGCTTTTGTAAATAGATTAAGAAGTTATAATAGGTCGGTGGGATTAAGTCTATTTTATATAACATTTAATTTAAATTCTATTTTATAATAATAACTTTAAATATCTCAAAAATTGATGTAAGTCAATATATTTAAATTAACAGAAAATATTAGTAAATTGATAATTTAACACGAAGTAATAATAATAATAATAAAAATAATAATAATAGTAATAAAATTATTATTTGTTTTACTTAAATAGACTGGCTTGGTAAGCCTAAAAAGCCTAAATAACTTACACAAATGTCTAATTATATCTTACTATATAGATATTTTGGAAAACAATATTTTAATGTGACAATATAGTGAGTGTTTTTTTAGTCAAATACCTCAATATTATTAGTATCGCAATGAAATAACAAAGGCAGATGCAATGCTCTCCTTAATCATGTTGGAGTATATTCTAGCCAAACCGAAATAGGACTCAGGCAAACTTAGCTAATGTATTTATGAGTACCCAATTTGTTGGAATTGGGCTTCTAATTCCATAAACTCCTTTAGTATGCGGTTCAGGTGAAAATTATTGAACATCTTCAATGAGTGAATTTGACTGATTTTTAGGGTTAACAAACATATTTCGCTTGTGAACTTATCTTTTTTTAATATAGCAATCACTAAGTCATCCGATCCAAGTCGTCGTAACCAAAATAACCTTTGTTACCGTGTTATTGGAGCACAATATCTATTGGCTTTGTCGAAGATTAATTTACATTGGGAAACCTGACTGGCTACGTGTAGCCGACTTTGCCGGTTCGTATAATTCACCCCTCCCAAATTATAGTTTTTGCCGCACTTAAGACTCGAACTTGAGACTTTGGGGTGAGATCCAAACCCAGTTACCCATCGGACCAACCTTTGTTGGTTCCTTTAATAACTCTGTCAGGGAAGAAATAATTATATGTTGTCGGTATAATTATATTTTATTTTTATAAATGTATTTATTTTTTATGAATACATCTTTAGTACCGACCGAAAACATTACACATTGTCGGTATAATTATAATTTATATTTGTCTATGTAAATGTTTTTATTCTTTATAAATAATTAATTTCTTTAAGTCCTGACGGATAAATACAATATGTTGTCGATGTAGTTGTTTTTTCTTTATAAATGTCTTTATTTTTAAGACTCAACGATAAAAGATTACATGTAATTGTGGGGATAATTATTTTTTATATTTTAGATTTATAAATATATTTGCTTTTAATAAATGAACATTACTCCCTCTAGACACTATTATAAGCAAAAAAGATATCTTAATTTTTGGTCACTATTATAAGAAAAAGTTAACTAATGTTTTCATAGTTAATGCTTTTTAACAATAAGCACTTTAGTGCATTTCATTCATAATCAAAGCGTCAATTTCCGTAAAAAAACCGTCAATACATGAGGGAACTTCAAAGTATTCATGAGGACTAGCTGACAACAAGGCCACCCTTGCAAGAGAATGAGCAACCTTGTTAGCATTCCTCCTGGCGAACTCAACATGAGAGTTACGATTAAAAAAAGAAAATAGGTTCTTACAAGCATAAATAATCGAACCAAATTCATTACAAGGAGACCGATTTGAGTTAAAGCCATCGACCACAAACTTGTTAGCAGATAGTGAAAAGGAAGCATCGAAATTGCACTTGACTGAGCCAAGAGGCGGCCTAGTCCACACATCTGTGGCTGCACCAGCTAGTGGCGGAGAAACAGTAGCAGCAACAGTGCCCACGTTTTGAGCTTCAAACCATTCAGTATACATGTGATTACCTGCCCAAACAATCGACGCCGCCTCCACACTTTTATTCTCCCATACACGCTTGTTCCGACTTTGCCACAAACTCCACAACGTCATGTACCAAGCAACACCATCCGTTGTGCTACGGGCGGCTAGAACCGAAAATAACACAGTGCAGAAATTGTCATTCTCAGCTGCACATGAACTCACAACATTAAAAATACCAAGAGCATTCCAACAAGCCATGACTTTAGAGCAAAAAACACATAAGTGCTTGAGGGTCTCAGAGATCCGGTACACCATGGGCAAGAGTCTTCTATATCCATATGTCTATACGCCAAATTAGACCGAGTGGGAAGAACATCATGGCAAAGTCTCTAAAGGAAATGTTTTACTCTTGGGGGGATCTTCAATTCACTACAAGAAAATCGACGATTTCCGACGGCAATTTTCGTCGCAAATGCAGCAATTTTCGTCGGAAATTGACGTTTCCGACGAACTTTCCGACGGACAAAAAGTCGTCGCAAAATTGCTCGTCGGAAATAGTTTCCGACGGACTTTTTCGTCGCAAATATCTCCGTCGCAAAGTCGTCGGAAACCCGTCGCAAATCTCCGTGGCAAAGTCGTCGCAAACGCTGACACATTTTCGTCGCAAATCCGTCGGAAATCCGTCGGAAATTTTAAAAAAAAATTAAAAAAAAATTAAATCCAACAGTCGTCCTTATACCCTCACTAAACCAAACTTCTATTGCAATTCTTTCTCTTATACACTAGTAATTATCATAACAATAGAATGATAACAAATATTTGGTACAATCTGGAACTTTAAATAACATTTCCTCTTAAACATACGAAAATAATCTGTTTAAAATATTTATGTACATAAGACATTAAAAAATCCCCATAAGTGCCGTTGTCTACATTTCTCAGCATACATTTACTACACCAACACCCTTACATAACCAAATATCTCTGACGCCATGCATCAGGGAAGTCAAGCCAATGTCAATGTATTCAATAAAAAATATTGTATGATTTGTTACATACTATATCAGCTTTACAATAAGAATTTGGAACTCTTTCTTCATCCGTTTTGGGTTGCCAAAATGTGAAGTTGGAAGAATATAGATACGCCAATCTACTGTTACTACTTTTCTCATAACACAGTACTCTTGTGGTCTAATTGATGAAATTAACTATTGTTCCTAGGACAAAATTTTCTTGTTGATGCATATTAATAATCAAAACAATGTTAATTATGTCTAGGAGGACTTGAGAAAGTAGATACTCCTAACAAACCCTTTCCCAACTTCACCTACTGCTTTTAACACTTTCTGAGGGTCAGTTCCTTCCTCAACTACTTCCTCTTGCTTCCACTTCTTTGAAAAAGAAAGGAAAAACAATGACCAGACTATCGATTTATTAAAACTCGTATAGTAAGGATTCATAATATACTTTGCGCTAAATCAACGATATAAACACAACTTTTATACCTTGGAAGAATGTGATTTCCCCCACGTTAGACCGATTACATCGCCTCCTAGAGAATCGTGCCATATCTGGAATGTGGTGGAGAGCTCTTTCTGCAAGAGATAAAGGAGGGTATCTAATAAGCAAAGAGGATACCGATATATTCGACAAAAGGAAACAACATCAATATGTTTAACACCATGTCATTTTCACTGTACTTACCTCTAAATCTCTGATAAAGCACCTTGATGGATCAAAGTCTACTAGCAACTTATTTTTAAGTTGCTCTGGCTTACCCTTCAAATCTTTAGGTAACAAAAAAGGTTGGAAGCACTTGCTAGCATGTCCTTTAGCAACTTGTGTTCCTGTCAACATTGCCAATGAGAATACCATTTGATTAGTTAAGTTTGTGAAAGTGGAGATATAGCGAAATATAGAAAGGTTAGACTGTAAATAATTGATGTTATTTAACTTATTAATTTCTACTAAAACTGGAACCAATGTGATCATGTCTTGTATATTCGGATATTTTATACAATGATATCATATTTGATCATGCACACAGAAAACCTCCTACTAAGGAAAATGTTGATTGCCTTCTTACAACTAATAATCTATATATGTCAACTAATTATATCAACCTCACCCTTAAATCATTTTAAGACTTTCAGACTATATAGCTATGAAAACAACCGGCTATTAAGAATTATACCGTGATCAACTTCTGATGAGAAGAGAAGCCTTTGGGGATACGGGAGTTTGTCCTTGTGGAGAATAATTATTGCATCATAATTGTTCAAAGGAGTTCGAAAAACGCACTGCAGCGTGGAGAACCCCTTTTTCATAAGGGAATGGCCACAGAATAGTCATTTCCTTTGCAGAGTGAGCAACAATAATTAGGAAAACCCATCGTAAGAACCCAGTGATCCGTGAGCAGGGAGCATCAAATGGCAACGGATTAAGAAAGAGATATGCAACCAAAAGCTCAACAGCCTCCTCTACCAAGCAAGCTGAAAATAGGTGTGAAGCAGCCCAACGTTTTGCTAGTCTAGAAAAAAAAAACTGTCAGTTACAGATTACAAATAGAATATAACTTGACATACAAACTTTCAAATGTTCACCTAACTACTGGTCCATAAATCGGGTAACGACTTTGTAATCCATTGATCATGCTAGCATGTTGACTATGGGTAAAAAGTTTCTTGTCAGCAGAAGACACCCGCGTTTTTTTATGATTCCCAACTGCATGTTAAAATGGTTTGATAAGTGAAATTGAGAAGTGGCATTCTCCAAAGTTCACCAAAGCTTATCATCAGATTGACTGAAAATACATTAGGAATTCAAATTTGAATAAAATCATGTTACTAACCAGGTAACTTTTGAGGATGAGTATAACAAATTCCATCTTCAACTTCAATAGTAGTAATAAACTCATGTTTGGACTAAGACCAGACACAATTGAACCGTAATCAGATTGTTCTGAGATTTATTAGCAATCCATTATAAAATGCCTGCATTTAGAGGAACATCAACCAGATAAAACAAAAATGTACCTTTCCTTCTCCTTCTCTGTAACAAACCAGGTTCTTTTGGGGCGGGAAAAGATCTCATCCTTATGTGCAATCATGTTTTCGGCCTGACAATATCATATAAGTGCGTGATTTTATTGACGGGAAAATGTTAAGGATGAGAAAACCGAAGTAACCAAAGTCACAGAATACAGTACAGTACTATGAAGACAATATTCTAAGTGATGCTACTATGAAAATGCTGTTTCCTAAGATAAGTTGTCAACAGATAAAATGCAAGCACAATAAAGGCACATTGTGATAAGGGCAGTAAAACCAAAAAATAACTGATCAATACCTTTGTGGCCTCCATTTCAGCTTTCCTTAGGGCTCTTTCTGCCCTGAAAAAGTTGAAAAACAAAAACAGTACAAAACTATAAAAGAAAAAGTAACAACAATGAAGTCTTAACAACTAGTAACGAAATATAATCAAAACCTCTCTTCTTGAAGTACTTCAGAAATTTGATCCTCCATTTGCTCAATTACTTGAGACCACTTGTGTATAGATTGCTCTGCAACAATGCGGCTTTTCAGTTTTGAACCAGCCCTCTTTGCCTAGTTAATTGAAAATCAATATTCACAAAAAAGATTATACAGTGGCTTGTTTATCACAAAATCAATATTCGCAATAAAGGATGCTATATTCACAATAAACCTTTAATATAGGAAAATCCAAATCATTATAAACATAACTTCAGAAAAGGATAAAAATCTTATGGTTTTTTCCTGGCATATAATATAAAGTTATTAGTATTAGTACAATCAATATTGAACAATTCACACAACTTATGCCATTCAACAAACCAAAGGATACATATCTGTTGGTCTCTTCTGCACCAACCAACCACCTTCCCTGCTGCATACAGAACCATTCATATTCTACATCAATTACAATTACAATCACATAAATCATCAAACAATAAACACCAACAAACACAACGAAACCATACCAGCAGGGTGAAAGTGGAATAACCTAAAAGATGATGAAAATTCTACAATTTTCAAGCATTCTAAAGTTGAAAACCCAAATGATCAACAAGGTTGTGCAAATCCTCAGCCCAATCATATGAAATCCCAAGCTTTAGTATTAGACAGCAAAGAGTGTAATCACTAAGCACCATATGAAGGAAAGAACTATTTCCAATATAGTAACTTGTAACCAATTACTTTTACATCCATGTCTTTTACACAAAGTAAGCACTTTCTAGTTTTCTCAGTATCAGAACGGTAATAAAATCCTATGATTTTCAACAAATAATAACAACAAAGGATAGAAAGAAAAAAGTTAAGAGTCTCTCGTCTATTACTACCTGTGGATTATACAAAAGAAAAAACTGAAGTAACCATACTCCAATTGCCCAGTAGTTGGAATTGAAGAAGTTACTATTCCCAGTATGACTTATTACATATACTTGTCTTTGGAAGACTCCTGAATATTATCAGCTGCTTTTTAAAAATTACTTGTTGCATATACTTATCAACAAAACATGACTTCTAAATATTATCAGCTAAAAATGCTATATCACATGCTTACAAACCGAAATGCCAGAACATTTATATCATTGATTTCTACCTGATATAGCAAGCTTCCAGTACTGACAGCCACAAGATTGTGTGCTACAGTGAACTCCAAGTCATAGCTGAACACAAACAAAACAACAAAATGACTTCAAGCCCGCACAGTGAGCGTTAAATACTGCTATTATTGTAAATGTGGGCATGCTGGTGAACATACACACGAAAACGGGAAGTGGTAAACATTTCATACCAGCATTGCTGTGAATTGTCATCTATACAAGGGAACCAACACCCTGCCCTCCTTATCTGATTATCAGTATGAAGAACATTTTCTCTGAAGTGGATTCCTGTCTCTGTCTTTTCTATCCAATAGTCGATTCGAACTAATCTCACATTCTGCACCCAACATCAACCTACATGAGAAAACACAAATAGTAAATCTCACCACAGCAACTTGTTTCTCACAGGTTGCCACCATGTTTTCTGGAAGGATTTCAATACAATAGCCATTTTCTTTCCAAAGAGTAGTGAATAGCATGTATATGCATGCCAAAAAGCAAAACATAGAGAAATTTCAATATTTCAATAGGACACAATACAACATCATTCATGGGAACCCATCATAAATATAATATAAATATTTACATGTAACACCTTCGTGAAACGTGTGGGAAACTGAAGCATAAGATGATGCATAAAAATGGAGTTAATATCACAATATTCATTCCCCAACAAGCCAATAGCAAAACAGAGAGAAGATGAAGGAAGCAGAAATACCTCCATACACAGCTCATCGCACCTAGTCTCTACCATCGTGTACCTCCATACACAGCTCATCGCACCTAGTCAGAAATTAGAAATTAGGGTTTTATACTCAAATTAAGGATTTCAATCACAAACAGGTATTGAAAGGAATGAGGGCTTACCAGGAATTAGAGAGAGACGTAGAAGGAGACAGAGCCGGCGGAGTCGGAGGCCGGCGTGCGTGGGTCGTCGTCATGCGTCGTGTTCTGTACTTCTGTGTTGTGCGTGAGGGAGAGGCGAGGTGTGGTCACAGAGTGAGGGTGAGGGAGGCGCGATGGTGGAGGGTGTGGGTGGAGGCGCGATGGTGGAGGGTGTGGGTGGAGGCGCGACGGTGGAGATGAAATTTGAGTTCTACGAAGATGAGATTCGAGAGGCTATGAGAAGGGAGATGAAATCGATGAGTTTGAGAGGTAGTGAGGATTGAATAGTGAGGAGGGAGGTGGGGTTGAGGGAGGGGCCGAGGGCGACTGAGAGAGAGGGAGGGCGATTGAGAGAGATGGTGGAGGGTGTGGGTGGAAAGCGTGAAATGAGAGGGTTCGAGGGATGAGTTTTCCTTTAATTTGGATCTGGTACTTTGCGACGGACTTTTAGAGGTTTCCGACGAAAATATCCGTCGGAAATTTGCGACGGAAAACAATTTCGTCGCAAACGTAAGCGGGAATTTCAGCGCCTCTTTTGCTGAACATTTGCGACGACTTTTTCGTCGGAAATCCGTCGGAAATTGCGACGGATAAGAGTTCGTCGGAAAGTTTTGTAGGAAACGAAGCTTATTCTTGTAGTGATTTCCAAAGTGATCGCCAATTACCTTCAACATGTAATTTGTTGGTATCAAGAACCCGATCCATAAGAAGCTTATAAGCTCTACGAACCGAATAAGCATCGGTAATCTCTGGCCACCATAGGCGTTGGTCCGAATTGTACTAAAAAGAGGGGTTCTCAAAATTTGACCTGCAATAAATGGAACAAACAAATAATTGATAATAAAGTAAAATAATAGATTATTTTCATTAAATATTTACAAAAAAGGTTAAATTAATAAACTTGATTAATTTTTACAGGAATTTAGACAATTAATTGCACTTAACTATTTTTCTTAATCAGCATGAAATTCGCTTTTTTGCTCATAATAGTACCAAAGGGAGTATGTTTTTGAATTCTGACGTGGAAATATTTGAACTTGTTAATTTTTATTGCTTTTGATATTATTATTTTTCTGAATGATTATCTCATCTTTCTATATTTTTAGAGAACTAAAACAACTAATGATGTTTGTCACAATGTAAAATTTTGATTTTATAAATAACGTGTATGTCAGAAATGCATAAAAAATGAGTGACTAGTGCGAATAGAGGGTATCTTGCTAGTGTTAGGAGAAAAAATTGATAAACGAGTTTGAACTTGGGTAACGAAATTGTTGTGCATAAGCCATTCAATTTCGTTAAAAAATAATCTATAAACAACTTTTGAGATAGTTATAACTAGGGATGTCAAAACGGGCGGCCCGGCCCGCATTGCCTTCAGCCCGCTAAAAATAGGGCGGGGCGGGCTGGCCCGCTAACGGAACGCGGGCTCAAAATTCTAGCCCTGCCCGCGAAGTGATGGGCGGACGGGCTGGCGGGCTGGCCCATCAATTTAAACTGGATTTAAAAAAAAAAGGGCTGGCGGGCAGCCCGCCCCGCCACAGTGTTTAGCCCGCGGGCTGTTCCTTTAAGTGCGCCGGGAAAAATGGGTCAGCGGGCACCAATACCTTATCCCTGCCCGCCTTTTTTTGGTGGGCCAAGCCCATTTTGACATCCCTAGTTATAACTTATAAGTTAGGCCATTACTTTTCCCACACCCCCTCCTACTCTTTCACACCCCCTAACTTCTAAAAACCCTAAAATACCCTCAACTTAAAAAAAAAACACACACACACACACACTCACACCCTCACACCCCTCACTCCTCTCACTTTCCCTTTCACTCTCCCTCTCATTCGAACCCTATCTTTCACTCTCCCTCTCACTCAACTTCTCACAACTCACTCAATCTCACCCAATCTCCCACTCAATCTTCTCCACAAACACCCTCAAGACCACCTGGGTTTTGTTCGCCTCCTCTCACTCTCTCTAATCGTTCCATTTTCATTCAGGTAACCCTCTCTCCCTTCTGTACATTTGGGTTTTTTTTCTGTGCATCTACTGTGTTCGCATGACCTCATGCGAACACGTGAAAACGAAGGTGTTCGAATGAGGTCATCCGAACACCGTTCGAATGAGGCCATGCGAACACCTGTTCGAATGGGGTTGTTCGAACAGGTGCGAATGATTCTGTTCGAACAGGTGCGAATGATGCTGTTCGAACAGGTGTGACAATATTGTTTCTGTTATTTTGCTGGTTATGTTGCTTAATTGGTTTAATGGTTGTTGTTTCAGATATGGTGAGGCATCGTGGCGGTAGTTCGCAACAGCCGGAGCGTAGGCCACCTCCAACGGCTTTCGAACGCAAACGGAGGCAAGATGGAGCTGAACCTTCCCGGAGGGGTAGGCGTAGGGACAGATTAGACGTCCATCCTCCCCCACCGGAGGTTGATGATATTGGCCGGGATATTGAGCGTGATGCTCAATTTCCGGCATATGAGCTGGCCGGCCCTTCTGGTCATGCACATGAGGAGGTTGGTGCTCAACATGAGGAGGATGTTGAGCCTCAGGAGCCTGCTGCTGCTCCTAGGGCTACATTCCCATTCCCTGGTGGACCTGTTGATGGTTCTGTCTTGCCCACATACGGGTCTCATATTTTGACTGAGTTCTATGCTGGCCGGGTAAGCTATTGTTATATAATAGCGTGTTGTCAATTTTGTTTCTTATTTTGTTGAACATATTGGCTTATTGTGCCTGTGTCATTTGTCAATGCAGGTTCGGCCGGACATAACTACGATTCCACATGGACCGGTTAACCTTGTGGTCCATGCTAGGATCAGGGAGACTCTTATCCTATCGGGGTTGTTCCCTCTCATAGGACTTGGTTTTCCCCTCACTCACAAGGGGCTGTTGAACGCATTCATAGAGCGTTGGCAGCCGGATACATCATCATTCCACCTTCCTGTGGGTGAGATGTCTATCACCCTTGATGATGTATCCCAGCTGCTATACATCCCCATCACGGGCCAGTTCTATGACATGCCTGACTGGACTTCGTGGCAGGGAGAGCAGCTGCTGATTGACTATTTGGGGGCCACCCCCCAAGATGCCGCTGATCAAACTTCTGCGCGAGGGTTGTCAGTTGGTCTTGTATGGCTGAGGGATCATGTCTACCACCCAGCCATAGCTGAGCATAGGTGGCATCATGCTGCTAGGGCCTATTTGCTCTATCTTTTGGGCTGCACATTGTTCGCAGACAAGCCAGGAAGCAAGGTTAAGCTTGGCTACCTAGGTATGCTTCTTGATTTGAACAATGTTGGAGACTACTGCTGGGGGGGAAATGGCCCTTGCCCATCTTTATGATCAGCTGAAGGATGCTTCAAGAAAGAAGACGAAGAAGATGGCTGGTCATATGGCTCTACTACAGGTATAAAACTTACTTTTTTTTTATAAGTTTGCTTTAGGTTTACTTTCAGATTTATAATCAACCAATGATATGTTCATTATAGGGTTGGATTTTTGAGCACTTCCAGAGTGCCAATTTTACATCTTGGGTGGTGCACCCAGAATATGTTGAGAGTATGCCACGGGCGAAGAAATGGCTGTGTAGGGATGGCCCCGGGGCCATCAAGTCACACACCATCAGACTGTGCCTTGACCGGCTACACCGTGAGGAGGTCACCTGGGACCCCTACACAGGCCATAGGCAGGAGAGACCCTTTGAGGAGCTGGCCAGGTTCAGAGGGTTCATCCGGAGTGCTGGCTGTATGGTGAGCCATTTGCCGGATAGAGTGCTCAGACAGTTTGGCCAGGTACAGCACATCCCGGAGGAGCCCAGACCTGCAAATCAGGTCGTCTGTACTGTCACGGAGTGTGATGAGAGGTGGACACAGTTCCAGGACCACTTGGTGGCGCGGGGGCCTCCCTGTGTGCCGTACTCCTCAAACACGGTGTCGGGCTACTTTCCATGGTTTTCTAGGGTCTCACATCCCTTTGCCTTCCCTGAAAATTATGTAGAGCTTGTGGATGAGCCGGATGTCAGTGTGGTACGTGTTTTTTATGCTAATTGCAGTAATAAGTTTCTTCTACTTATTTAAATAATGTTATGTTATTTGTTTGATGTCTTAGGGGGGATATTTGTTTGTAACTTTTGTATAATTTAACTACTTTTTATATTATTAAGTATTTTTCTGATGTCATCTACTTAATTTGGCGCAAATTTATTGCCTTTTTATTACAAACCATAACCATACATGAAATACGAAAGACATAAAACCAACATAAGCAACGTATACGCTCCACGTCTTTACGCCAAGCTCCCTCTGGACGAATCTTCCTCTCAGCCTTTTCCTTCAGTTGGGCGAAGGTGATGTCCTTACTCATCCTGCAGAATACATGGTTAGGACAACGAAACACAACACCATGTTCGTCGGTGGTGACAGTCCCATGGTGATGAAGGGCCGTTAGGAATTTGTCGTTTGAGTACTGGGTTGGGCACAATTGCCATTCCATTTCAGCTTGGTTGTAGCTGTCAAGAGGGAGAGTAGGTTTTGGTGAAGAAGCAGATTAGGGTTTGGTGAAGAAGGTCTGAGGATGTGAACCCCCTTTTATAATAGGCATGGTGAAATGTCAGCCGTTGATTTCATTTTTAGATCACAAATCTGAGCCGTTTAAATTCTTTCCGTTCAGACACATTTTCCAAAGGGATTGACATCCACTCCTTTATCTGACACACATTTGACTGATTGTAAGCCGTTGAACACCTGTTCGCATGACCCCATTCGAACAGGTGAAAAACACCCAAGAGGGTGTGTCCCCATATTTAACACACGCGAATGGCCTCGTGCGAACCTGTTCGAAGGCCCGTGTTCGAACAGGTGAAAGTTCGTGAAAAAAAAGAGGTTTGGCCTGGCCTTTTGGTCATTTCACACCCTTATGGGGTGTGTTTTGAGTAGGAGGGGGTGTGGGAAAAGCAAACGCCATAAGTTATTTCCATACACCATCCGGACACCCTTACAAATATTTTGCTACTTATAAGCTCAAATAAGATGAAATAAGTTAATCCAAACTTAGATGAAGTATTGTTTTAGATTTCGGCCTCAACTCATCTGGGAGTCGGGGGACCACATCAAACCCAGTAGAAGCTACAACACAATATGCATAGGCAAAGTACATCATTCACTACAAAGTAAGGTTCATAGGCAAAGTAAAACATCTCGAGAGCCTAGCCACGGCCTACTAACGAATCCTAAACGTCCAAACTAAACGACAAGATTACATAGTGCGTCTCAATTTCACATAGGGAACATAGGCGATGGATGACCTGAGGTTGTAATGATGAGGTTAGGTCAAACACAACGGGGAATGAACAGAAGCCCACCATATCCGGTGTCAGCTCTAACTAGAACACTCACCCCCAATATATATACCAGGAGAAATATATCACCGGGTATTTTTATTTAGTAAAAATATCTAAGTGTATCATCCCTAGAACATTAGAGATATATTTTCTGCTTAGACACTGAATATCACTATAATTTTTCGCTGAATATAAGCCAAACAGTCTTATACACAAACAAGATGATACGGTTCTCAGACCATGAACCATCAGCAACTATAGTATTCAGTATCATACAAGAAAGCGGAAGTAAGATATAACACTAAATACATAGTGTTTCAATACATAGACAACAAAGAAAACCATAAACTTAAGCATAAAGCTAAGTCATCAGCAACCATTCGAGCTCCACCTACTCGTGCCTCTGTGGTCCTCTCTTTCCCTGTTTCTCTGTAAAACAACAACATATAAACAATGAGATACAATCTCAGTGAGTTCTACCGAGACCCCTACTAACACTCTCGGTTCAATTATGAAACATTTTTAATTCAACACGACACCGACTGCAAATCCAGTGCTAAACCCGGTGAACGTGTCATAACTCAGTGCGACACTGACTGCAAATCCTGTGCTAAACCCGGTGTATCGCACAGTACGACACCGACTGCAAATCCTGTGCTAAACCCGGTGAACGTACAACAAAACTCTTAACTTAACACCGGCTGCAAATCCAGTGCTAAACCCGGTGAACCGTATTCTAGGACTTTCTTCTATTCGTGGTTTAATTATAACCACGTGCATTTTAATTCAACACGACACCGACTACAAATCCAGTGCTAACCCCGGTGAACGTGTTATGACTCAGTGCGACACCGACTGCAAATCCTGTGCTAAACCCGGTGTATCGCACAGTACGACACCGACTGCAAATCCTGTGCTAAACCCGATGAACCCCCTTACCAATAGCATTTTTCCCAATGGCACGGAGTCTAGGGTAAGGGATCATGACTGCCTCGCCTAGTATGTGTTAAGATTTCAGCAAATGTACTGAAACGTTGCAAGTAATAGTTATAACGGTAAGAACCGGTCATATCCACAGGGATTGTGATTTATTATCAATAGGCAAGTTATTAATTCTCAGTCGAGACACTTGAGATAAAAGTGATTTTATTGTAACATTGAAATAAAACGTTCATAAAATAAAGTAAGATAGAAGTGATTAAGGATTGACTCATCCCCCTCTGCTATTATATGACCTTCAACCAATATCAAAGTAATTATCCAGGTTATCCGATTCAATTCACTAAATTAGGTTAAGGACAATCCCTTGCCTCAAAACCCCTTTTACCTAACGAGATACCCTAATTCCTTAGGTGATTCATGCCAATAGGCAAAGCATTAAACACAAGAAATAAAGAATTCACAAACCCAATCCCACATTCCTATGGTGATTGCGATTTGTGACCTAAACCCCCAATTTCAAGCATACAAACCCATATTCTTATGGTGATCATAAACCTAGATCAATACAATTATCATGTGTAAGAGTAAAGCATTAAGCATAGAGATAAAGGCACTGGATAAATTGAATAATAACTGACTTGGTCATAACAAAGCATTCACATACTAGTTTAAGGAAGAGTCATCTCTCCCAAATCAAAACTATCTAATTACATAGCATCTTAGGGATAAGAATAAAGAGTAGAAGAAGATTACATAGAGATGGATCCATTAGAACCTTCAAACCCCTGTTCCCAAGGTGTAGGAAGACCCCCAAAAATGTAACACCCCTTTTCTAATAACCTTACTATTTAATAAAAAATCAGAGTTTCTTTTTTTTTTTTTTTGAAAACAATTTAAGCGAGTGCTACACTTACTCCATTAAATCAACCACTTCAATTTTCATAGTTCGGTTAAAACCACAAGATACACAGCACCATAAAAAACACGTTTAGTTCACATCATCTAAATTCAGTCACTACCAGCAGCGGAATGATAATAAGTTCGAAAAACAAGACCAATACATCACCAATAACAGTCCAACAGTATAAAGAAAATAACGCATAAACATAAGACACCCCCCTGGTGCTACGTATCAGAGCATGACACTTCCTACCAGACGAAGGCATAAGGGTAACCTTCACTCGTTATTACCTGCACGTTGCCGACATAAGAAGCAACATAAAAGCAGTAGGGTGAGTCTCTTTTTATAATTAATAACATACGAAAATAAGCACTGCATAGGAAAAGATAACTAGGCACATTGATTCACAACAATGGCAACAACCACATCAAAATTACATTAACAAACAGCACTACACAATATATGGTTATGCATGAAATGCAACCCAAACTCCACGGGCACATGCATGTCGAATCCGTCACCAAATACAAATAGGCCGTAGCCTCTGCTCACCAAATAAAATTAGGCTGAAGCCTCTGCTCACCAATAATGCACATGTTTCATGAGATGCTATGGAAATGCATCACAACACACCACACAATTCATCAATTCACCATTTAATTCAACTCACCATTTTATTCATATTCTCACCATTATATTAGTCAGCTCACCAATTTAAAATTAGGCCGAAGCCTCTGCTCACCAATCACACCATAATACACTCACCAACTCAACCCACCACTCACACCAACACCAATTTCAATTAGGCCAATTTAGGATTTGACACGACATAGGGAAAATGAATAAAAATTGAAATTAGACACCTAGAACAACTTCAGTCCAGAACCACCAGTAGATTAACTCATTTTTGCATAAAACTAGAATGTTTGGATAGACACCGAAATTAGCTTCGAAACGCATTTTGAACCGTTAAATTTGGATAACCGAGTCAAAAGTTACGTTAAAAACAAAACCGGAAAAATACTTAGACATTCTGGAAACTGGCGCCCAGGCGCTGGGCGCCCAGGAGCAACACAGGACTTGGCGCCCAGGAACAGCAACACGCGCATAGGCGCTGGCGCCCAGGAACTGGCGCAGGGGAACACGGCTCCCAGGCACTAGGCGCCTAAGGCCAACACGCAAGAAAACTCATTTTGCTTCGAAATTGATTTTGTACGAGCCAAATACTCAGAATATGAGAACCCAACAAAAATTTTGGCAAAAAGTGACACGCATCTTTGGCGCCCATGGACTAGGCGCCTAAGGCCAGGACGGAATACAACTCCTATGACTCCAAAAATTGTTTTACACGAGCCATTTATTTAATGTATGAGAACCCAAAAAGAATTTTGAGAAAATAATCAACACAACAGTGGCGCCCTTGGCGCCCATGGCCAAGGCGCCTAGCGCCAAAACTGGCAACACAGAGAGACAGGCACAGGGAACAACAGGCGCAGGGCGCCTAGCGCCCAGACACAGAACTGGCGCAGGAACACCCAAAACTGGCGCAGAGCACATGGCGCCCATGCACTAGGCGCCTAGTGAAAACACGGAACACAACTATTTTGGTGACCAAAATCATTTTGCACGAGCTATTTTACTTGAATATGAAAACCAGAAACCAAAATTGGCAAAACAATCACCAGAACATTGGGGCCCTTGGCGCCCATGACACAAGGCGCCTAGCGCCAAAACAGCAACACAGTGGCACAGAACTGGAAAACTGGCGCAGGGCACAATGGCTGGGCGCCTGGCGCCCATGACTGAGACACAGAAAACAGCAACAAGGCATATGGCGCCCAAGGCGCCTAGGACCTTCCAAAATCAAAATTCTTCAAATTCAAACACCAAATTAAATTCACCAAACACCCAATCATATATATATAATTCAATTATCACCATGATCCTCAATTCTCACCAAGCAAACACCAACAAGTCAAATATTCAAATACGTGACATACAATTCACATTAGCAATAATCAAAGCACCAATTATGCGATTTCAACATAGGAAATTCCTAATCATATATCACAACACTACAATTTAATCAACAACACAACAATTCATTCATAGAAATCATCCTAGAATCCTAACCCTAGGCATTACTAATTCGCATAAGGTATTAAAGATAAAAAGAGGACCCCCTAACCTCTTAGAAGTCGAAATTACTAGCAAAGCTCCAAGGGATTGCAAGACACCAACAAGCCTTCTCTTCCTCCTTGAGTGATTCGCCCCTTTTCTTCTTCTCCTCTTCACTTCGCGACTTCTCCTCTTCTCACTCTCTCTTTTTTTTAGGTTTCTTTTTCTTTCTTTTGCACACTTTAGTGAAATGCAACTAACTCCCAAGACCCCTAAGTGAGTCGACTCCTATGACTAACTAATGGGTCATGGGCTCACTTGTGGATCATGGGCCCCCAAGCACCACCTTAATTCGTGGCAACACCTCCTAAACAAATAAAATAAATTAAATTAAACCTTGAATTAGTTAATTAAATTAAATAAATATTGTAAGCCTTAAATAACTTAATTAAATAAATAATTAAATTATTTTGGGGCGTTACAACTCTCCCCCACTTAGAATATTTCGTCCTCGAAATTACCTGAATCAAACAACTCCGGATATGCTTCCCGCATCTTACTCTCCAGCTCCCAAGTCATACTTTCACCAGCAGCTCCTAACCAAACCACTTTCACCAAAGGAATCTCCTTCCCTCTCAGAATCTTCACTTCTCTATCTTCAATTCGCACAGGCATAGTCTCCACCGTGAGATTATCCCGTACCTCTACTTCATCCATCTGAATTACATGAGACGGGTCCGGAACATACTTTCGAAGTTGTGACACGTGAAACACGTCATGCAAGTTCGAAAGATTAGGCGGCAAAGCCACCCTATAGGCAACACTTCCCACCCTCTCCGTAATCTGATACGGACCAATGAAACGGGGAGTTAACTTCTTTGATTTCAAGGCACGCCCAACACCAGTCACCGGAGTGACTCTCAGGAATACATGATCACCGGCCTGAAACTCTAAATCCTTCCTTCTCTTATCATGATAGCTCTTTTGCCGACTCTGCGACGCTTTCATCTTCTCTCGGATTAGTTTTACCTTCTCAGTTGTTTCTCGCACAATCTCAGGCCCCAATACTGCACTCTCTCCAGATTCATACCAACATAACGGAGTCCTACATCTCCGACCATACAACGCCTCAAACGGTGCCATTCCAATACTAGAATGAAAACTGTTATTGTAGGTGAACTCTATCAACGGAAGATGAGAATCCCATGAACCTCCCTGCTCGAGAACACATGCCCTCAACAAGTCCTCTAACGACTGAATAGTCCTCTCCGTCTGACCATCTGTCTGCGGATGATAAGCGGAGCTCAACCTCAACTTAGAACCCAAAGCTTCTTGCAAACTTTTCCAAAATTCAGAAGTGAATCTTGGATCTCTATCAGATACAATACTAAGCGGAACGCCATGCAACTTCACAATTGTCTTGATGTAGATCTCTGCCAACTTTGGAACTGGATAAGTCATATTAATTGGTAAGAAATGAGCAGACTTTGACAACCTGTCCACAACCACCCATATAGCATCAAACCCTCTCACTGTATTGGGCAAACCAGTCACAAAATCCATGGAAATGCTATCCCATTTCCATTCCGGAACTTCTAATGGTTGCATCAACCCCGCAGGCTTCTGATGCTCAATCTTAGACTTCTGACAAGTCAGACAAGAATACACAAACTGTGCCACATCCTTCTTCATACCAGGCCACCAGAACAACTTCTTCAAATCTTGGTACATTTTCGTAGCCCCTGGATGAATACTCAACTTGCTCCTATGGCTCTCCTCAAGAATCATTCTCTTCATCTCAGCATCATCAGGAATACAAATCCTATCTCTGAATCTCAATACACCTTGGGAATCTAACTTGAAATCCCCATTCACAGCTTGATCATTCACAACTAACAAGTCTACCAACTTTACATCTGACTTTTGGGCTTCTCGAACACTAACCAAAAATTCATTGCCAATCTTCAACATTCCCAATCTGACACTCTGCGGTGTCACTTCACAAACCAGACTCATGTCCCGAAACTGCTCAATCAACTCTAATTCTTTCACCATCATAGCCGACATATGCAAGCTCTTCCGACTTAAAGCATCAGCCACGACATTAGCTTTGCCGGGGTGATAGTTCAAGCCGAAATCATAATCCTTCAGCAATTCTAACCAACGTCTCTGTCTCATATTCAGCTCCTTCTGATCGAACAAGTATTTCAAACTCTTATGGTCACTAAACACTTCAAATCTAGTACCATACAGATAGTGCCTCCAAATTTTCAGCACAAACACAATTGCAGCAAGCTCCAAATCATGAGTAGGGTAATTCTTCTCATGGGTCCTCAACTGCCTGGACGCATAAGCTACTACCTTACCTTCTTGCATCAACACACCTCCCAAACCCATCTTGGAAGCATCACAATATACTACAAACGGTTGATCCGGAACAGGCAAAGTCAACACGGGCGATGTGGTCAACCTCTTCTTCAACTCATTGAAGCTCTCCTCACAGCGAGCATTGTCATACCCTAATTTTGTCCGTTAGGTTAAAGCGATTTGTTTTTCTAAAATAATCATAATCTTGTAGACATTTGATTTTAATCGGTTTCTTGTTTCATTTTCAAAAAATCCCAAAAAATGTTCCATGGTGCACACGTATTATTTTTAGTCGCGTACGCGCGTTAGTCTTAACATTTTTGCGTTGTTGCGTGCACATGTTTTTTTAACCACATACGCGTGTCATTCCTAATCGCATGCGTGTCACTTGTCATCATGCGCGCGTGTTATTCCTAATCATGTACGCATTTTTATTCTAATCGCGGGCGCGTGTTTACTTCTCGTCGTGTACGAGTGCTCATTTTAGTGCTCGTTATTTCATGGTTATAGGTATTTGTTTAATAAGAAAATGTAATAAAAATCAGATTTGAATAATTGCTTTTCTATTATTATTACTATAATCAGTTTTTTTTTTACAAATAAAAAAGTCAACTTTATTAAATACAAAGTAGTACAAAAAAATTAATTAAAAAGCAACAACTAAATAAAAAGCAAGGCAGCACAAGCTGCTGTCCTTGCTGAAAATCTCTTTGAGCATTATGCCAAAGCCCATTTCTTCATCCTCTTTGATCCTTTCCATTTTTGCTCCAACAATTGCTCCAACAAAGCAGCTTTGGCAGGCACCACCCTGTTGCCGCTGCTGCCCCACTAACCTCTTCTGCTCCACTAACCTGCACAATTGACAAAACAACAAATATGCATCAACTCAAAAACAACAGCTCCCTCTATAAAATAAGAAGAACAAGAGCACTGAAGGGGGGGAGAAAAAAAAGAGAAAACACAATAAAAGGGGAGAAAAATACACGCATATAGACAGACCCACATATTCACACACGGAGAGATACTCACACACACAGATACATAAAAAACCATACTAAGGTTTCATACAAATTTTAGAGACAGAATGTAAGGGAGATTGAGACACAGTGAGGAAATAAACAAGAGAACAGAGAAGAGGCCGCATTACCTCCGACCACCGTGCGTGGTTGTCTCCGCCGTGGTCTCCGGTGACCACCACCAAGCACCGCCGCCAACCAGAATCCCTTTTCTCCTCCTCTTCCCCCGATTCTGTTTCTCCACCACGGCGCCGGTGCCCACCAAGCCCCCCCCCCCCCCCCGGCGTCGTCTTCCCCACCGCTACCGTCACTTTCTCCTCTTCCACCACAGCAACCCCAAATCGTCACCTCACGGCCAGCGCCTCCGGCCACCACCACGCCATCCACAGGCCAACCACCATCCCTCTTCTCCCGGTGCGAAACCAAACACCGCCGCCCTCCACGGCCTCGCCCTCACTTCACGAACGAAACCACCACCACTTAAACAACAGCCTCGCGAACCACCGCCATCAAACCCCCCACCATCGCCTCCACCGTCAAGCCAACCCACCGTCCGTCGCTCCCGTTCGCGTCGTCGTCTTCCTCCCTCCCCTCACCGTGCGTTTCTCTCTCGTTCACTGTTGATTTGCAGAATTTCATCTTGACTCTCATTGAAAACGTGGTGCGGCGCTGTGATAGTGGGAAAGAATTAGGGTTCCAAAAAAAATCTGTTTTCCCTTTATATATGCCTTCCTTTTTTTAAAATCTTTTTTTTAGTTCTGATTGCTTAATTACACCCCTCATTTTCCATTATACACCACCCTAAAAGCCCCAATTCGTGGGCCAGTTCTAGAAATGAGTAAATTGGGCTACTGCTATTTGCACCACCTGATTTATCTTACAACCCTCCCTTAGTAAATACACCTCTATTTTACTATTTCACCCTCTTTTCGTTTTTTTATTTATTTCTTCTCAAAATAATTTTCTTTTACAAAAAATCCTATAAAAATGGGTTTGGCCGAGATGTACATCTAGTCAATCCCGGTTTAAGAGACTTTAGCCGGTACGACTTTGATCTTAAACCTTTTCAAAATTAAAATTCAACAAAACAAACAAACTTTTTCTACCAAGAACTACGTGTGATTTGATTCTCTACCAGGAGATACGTAGGAGCAGAGGGC
This sequence comes from Astragalus membranaceus, assembly GCA_039519185.1. NCBI lineage: Eukaryota > Viridiplantae > Streptophyta > Magnoliopsida > Fabales > Fabaceae > Astragalus > Astragalus membranaceus. The sequence goes on from CM076846.1 coordinate 27,959,287, forward strand.
GGCCGACCTCTGTCAATTGCATTAATAAAAAACCTTTTTTTTTCCCTTTAAATTCATTTCTCTCATTTTTCTCAAAAAGTACAAAAAATAACTAACCGTTTAGCGAGTCTTTTGTTATTATTATTATAAGGGTAAAAACATCATTTTTGAATTAATAAACGCTTACACATTTAGTTAAAAGGTAACCTTCCTTAGGAAGGATGTCGTAGGGTGCTAATACCTTCCCTACGCATAAACGACTCCCGAGCCTAAATCTGGTCCGCAAGACCCTTTTATCCACTCAATAGGGATTTTCTGATGTTTGCCCTTAAACTAAACTTTGGTGGCGGCTTCATTCAAGAACTTCGAAGAATCCCTCCTCCGGATTTTTCGGTCGCTACAAGCATCCCACACAAAAACTTTTCCCTTACATGTCAATTGAGTCAACGGAAGGGCCAACTTCGAGAAACCTTCTATAAACCTCCTGTAATAACCAGCTAATCCCAAGAAAGCTTCTAATCTCTGTAACTGACTTCGGGCTCTCCCATTGCAACACAGCATCAATCTTGGCTGGATCTACAGCTATACCATTACCAGAGATAATATGACCAAGGAAACCTACTTCATTCAGCCAGAACTCACACTTAGACAATTTTGCATACAATTTCTTTTCTTTCAACACTTCTAGTACTAACCTCAAATGTTCTGCGTGTTCCTCTTCCGTCTTAGAATACACCAGAATGTCGTCAATAAACACAACTACAAATCGATCCAAGTAACTATGGAAGGTACGATTCATGTACTCCATAAACACTCCCGACGCGTTTGTAACACCAAACGGCATCACTGAATATTCATAGTGCCCATATCTCGTTCTGAAAGCGGTTTTCTGAATGTCTTCATCCTTTACCTTGATCTGGTGATAACCCGACCTCAAATCGATTTTGCTAAACACTTTAGCACCTACCAACTGGTCCATCAAATCATCAATTCTGGGAAGCGGATACCTGTTCTTTATTGTCACCTTGTTCAATTGCCTATAATCGACACAAAGTCTCATACTCCCATCCTTCTTTTTCACTAACAATACCGGAGCACCCCATGGTGACACACTTGGCCTTACAAATTTCTTCTCAAGTAGATCTTCTAATTGCTTTTTCAATTCAGACAACTCTGAGGCTGACATCCGGTACGGTGCCATAGACACAGGCCTAGTACCAGGTATAAGATCAATAGCAAACTCAACCTCCCTCTCTGGCGGAACACTTGGAATTTCATCCGGGAACACTTCAGGAAACTCACACACTACTTGAACCCCTTCAATGATCGCCTGATTCTCAGCGGACAATGACGCCATCAAAGCAAACAGATGAACTCCCTCTTTCATTACCTTATGCAATTGACCAGCAGGCAACAAAACGGATTCTTCTTCTTCGGGAGGAAGGAAACTCACAGATTTTCGAAAACAATTAATATGTACATGGTTAACTACTAACCAGTCCATACCAAGGATGACATCCAACCCTCCCAACGGCAAACAAATAAGATCAACAAGAAAATCTCTGCCGAAGATTGACAGAGGGCACTTAGCACACACAAGAGAGGTAGTTACTGAACCCTTAGCTGGAGTGTCAATAACCATCTCCCTCATCATAGAAGACAAAGCAAGGTCCAATTTCTCAGCACATAAAGCAGCAATAAATGAATGCGTAGCACCAGTATCAATAATAGCAATCAAAGGAATACCATTAATAAAACATGTACCTCTAATCTCATTAGTATCCTCTGATCCTGCGAGAGCAAACACTTTTCCATAGGACTTCTCTTTCTTCGGCTTAGTACACTTGGTACTAATATGACCTGCCTCCCCACAGTTGTAGCACACCACAACCCTTTTCTCACATTTCGCAGCCACATGACCTTCTTTACCGCACTTGAAGCATTTATTATCCGAGCAGTCAAAACTCTTATGGCCCGGCTTGCCACACCTGTAGCACACAACCTTCGCAGGGGCATCTCCCCCACTTGGTTTCTTATTATCAGCATACCTCTGCTTACCCTTACCAGCCGAAACCTCATATGGCTTACCCCGGTTCTGAAATTTACCCCTCTGATCTCTCATGACCTTGGAGTGAGCATTACTATCATCTTCGAATATCCTGCAACTGTCGATCAAATCAGCGAATACCCGAATCTTCTGGTACCCTATAGCTTTCTTTATATCAGCCCTCAGTCCATTCTCAAACTTTATACATTTTGAAAATTCAGAATCAGCATCAGCATAATGGGGGTAAAACTTAGCCAATTCAGTGAACTTGGCAGCATACTCTGTCACTGACATGCTTCCTTGCTTTAGCTCAAGGAATTCTATTTCTTTCTTTCCCCTCACATCTTCTGGAAAATACTTCCGTAGGAACTCTCTGCGGAAAACAGCCCAAGTTATCTCCTCATTAGCAGTCTCTAACCTCTGCCTAACCTCCATCCACCAATCATCAGCTTCTTCTGCCAGCGTATGGGTACCATACCTGACCTTCTGCGCATCGTCACAATCCATGACACGAAATATCCTTTCGATCTCTTTCAGCCATGCTAGCGCACCATCTGGATTGTACCTGCCCTTAAAAACAGGTGGATTCTCCCTCTGGAACGTGGCTAAACTGCGAGTCCCAGCATTTTCAGCACCATTTTTCTGGTTCCCAACAGCCTGAGCCATAGCCTGCAAAGCAGCAGCAAGAGCAGCGTCGTTTCTCCCAGCCATTTCAGATTATCACTGCAGCACAAACAGAAATTTAGAACTAATCTAACAATTCCTATTTGTCATAAGACACTATGACAGGACGACTTGGCCGGACAGACCGAACTGCTCTGATACCACTAATGTAACACCCCTTTTCTAATAACCTTACTATTTAATAAAAAATCAGAGTTTCTTTTTTTTTTTTTTGAAAACAATTTAAGCGAGTGCTACACTTACTCCATTAAATCAACCACTTCAATTTTCATAGTTCGGTTAAAACCACAAGATACATAGCACCATAAAAAAACATGTTTAGTTCACATCATCTAAATTCAGTCACTACCAGCAGCGGAATGATAATAAGTTCGAAAAACAAGACCAATACATCACCAATAACAGTCCAACAGTATAAAGAAAATAACGCATAAACATAAGACACCCCCCCCTCTGGTGCTACGTATCAGAGCATGACACTTCCTACTAGACGAAGGCATAAGGGTAACCTTCACTCGTTATTACCTGCATGTTGCCGATATAAGAAGCAACATAAAAGCAGTAGGGTGAGTCTCTTTTTATAATTAATAACATACGGAAATAAGCACTGCATAGGAAAAGGTAACTAGGCACATTGATTCACAACAATGGCAACAACCACATCAAAATTACATTTCCAAACAGCACTACACAATATATGGTTATGCATGAAATGCAACCCAAACTCCACGGGCACATGCATGTCGGATCCGTCACCAAATACAAATAGGCCGTAGCCTCTGCTCACCAAATAAAATTAGGCCGAAGCCTCTGCTCACCAATAATGCACATGTTTCATGAGATGCTATGGAAATGCATCACAACACACCACACAATTCATCAATTCACCATTTAATTCAACTCACCATTTTATTCATATTCTCACCATTATATTAGTCAGCTCACCAATTTAAAATTAGGCCGAAGCCTCTACTCACCAATCACACCATAATACACTCACCAACTCAACCCACCACTCACACCAACACCAATTTCAATTAGGCCAATTTAGGATTTGACACGACATAGGGAAAATGAATAAAAATTGAAATTAGACACCTAGAACAACTTCAGTCCAGAACCACCAGTAGATTAACTCATTTTTGCATAAAACCAGAATGTTTGGATAGACACCGAAATTAGCTTCGAAACGCATTTTGAACCGTTAAATTTGGATAACCGAGTCAAAAGTTACGTTAAAAACAAAACCGGAAAAATACTTAGACATTCTGGAAACTGGCGCCCAGGCGCTGGGCGCCCAGGAGCAACACAGGACTTGGCGCATGGGCGCTTGGCGCCCAGGAACAGCAACACGCGCATAGGCGCTGGCGCCCAGGAACTGGCACAGGGGAACACGGCGCCCAGGCACTAGGCGCCTAAGGCCAACACGCAAGAAAACTCATTTTGCTTCGAAATTGATTTTGTACGAGCCAAATACTCAGAATATGAGAACCCAACAAAAATTTTGGCAAAAAGTGACACGCATCTTTGGCGCCCATGGACTAGGCGCCTAAGGCCAGGACGGAATACAACTCCTATGACTCCAAAAATTGTTTTACACGAGCCATTTATTTAATGTATGAGAACCCAAAAAGAATTTTGAGAAAATAATCAACACAACAGTGGCGCCCTTGGCGCCCATGGCCAAGGCGCCTAGCGCCAAAACTGGCAACACAGAGAGACAGGCACAGGGAACAACAGGCGCAGGGCGCCTAGCGCCCAGACACAAGCTGGCGCAGGAACACCCAAAACTGGCGCAGAGGACATGGCGCCCATGCACTAGGCGCCTAGTGAAAACACGGAACACAACTATTTTGGTGACCAAAATCATTTTGCACGAGCTATTTTACTTGAATATGAAAACCAGAAACCAAAATTGGCAAAACAATCACCAGAACATTGGGGCCCTTGGCGCCCATGACACAAGGCGCCTAGCGCCAAAACAGCAACACAGTGGCACAGAACTGGAAAACTGGCGCAGGGCACAATGGCTGGGCGCCTGGCGCCCATGACTGAGACACAAAACAGCAACAAGGCATATGGCGCCCAAGGCGCCGAGGACCTTCCAAAATCAAAATTCTTCAAATTCAAACACCAAATTAAATTCACCAAACACCCAATCATATATATATAATTCAATTATCACCATGATCCTCAATTCTCACCAAGCAAACACCAACAAGTCAAATATTCAAATACGTGACATACAATTCACATTAGCAATAATCAAAGCACCAATTATGTGATTTCATCATAGGAAATTCCTAATCATATATCACAACACTACAATTTAATCAACAACACAACAATTCATTCATAGAAATCATCCTAGAACCCTAACCCTAGGCATTACTAATTCGCATAAGGTATTAAAGATAAAAAGAGGACCCCCTAACCTCTTAGAAGTCGAAATTACTAGCAAAGCTCCAAGGGATTGCAAGACACCAACAAGCCTTCTCTTCCTCCTTGAGTGATTCGCCCCTTTTCTTCTTCTCCTCTTCACTTCGCGACTTCTCCTCTTCTCACTCTCTCTTTTTTTTACGTTTCTTTTTCTTTCTTTTGCACACTTTAGTGAAATGCAACTAACTCCCAAGACCCCTAAGTGAGTCGACTCCTATGACTAACTAATGGGTCATGGGCTCACTTGTGGATCATGGGCCCCCAAGCACCACCTTAATTCGTGGCAACACCTCCTAAACAAATAAAATAAATTAAATTAAACCTTGAATTAGTTAATTAAATTAAATAAATATTGTAAGCCTTAAATAACTTAATTAAATAAATAATTAAATTATTTTGGGGCGTTACAAAAAACGCCTCCAGCTGCTCCTCCAAACCCTAGAACCGCTCCCAAGCCAAAGAGAGTTTCAAAAGCGCAAAACTGCATAATTTAACCAAACCTTCGGCCAACCATCGCCTCGCGATGCGAGCTGGTCGCGTCGCGACCTCCTGCTGAAAAGCTTGGTTGTGGCGCAACCGTTCTTGGCTGCTGGTGCAAAAGCTGTCCGATCTTTTTCCTTCCTTCTTTTCTCCGTTTCGTCACTAGACAAGTGTCTGGTTCGCTAGTAGAAGCCACATCAAATTGAAGGATTTCTCATGCATTTTGTTACAACTCCACACTTACTTCATAGAACTAAAATTATGCCAAAACCCTAACTATTGGCTGAATCAAAAATATACATGTGACAATGAGTCATCAGTATACATGTGACGATGAGTCATTTCGGTTGTAAACTGAAAAAAAATATACATATGACGATGAGTCATCAGTATGTTAATCTCATGGGTCGTCACCCAAACTCAATATAATATACACATATATCCATTATCATATGAACCCATAGTTCATTTACATTATACCTTTATCTGAACATTTAGTTCGTATCATAAACAAAATCTACGTTTGCTCTCGCATACTAATTCGCCGCTTTTAAGACCATTTATAACTTCAAAAACAGTTCATTTTACCTTTTAAATTGTATATTCAGTTAGGCCTCTGAATAAGATTTCTAACGCATCTTAGAACACCTCAATCGGGTTTCCGGATCAAAAGTTATCGCGAAAACAAAATCAGTGTACAGTTGCTGAAAAACTGCAAAGCGTCGCGATGCGAACTGCTACCGTCGCGACGCGATGGGAGTCAGAAACATTTTCATTGCAAAACTGAGCCTGGTCGCGACGCGATGGGCACGCTTCGCGACGCGATGTATGCTAAGAAAGGTAAATTTTTGCGGTTTCTCGCGAAATCCGCTAATCCGCTCAATTCTAATTCTTGTTCCGATTGAAAACAGTCCAAACAACCAGAAAAACAGATTCAATCAATATCACACAATCAATCAAATCAATCAAAAACTCAATCTAAACGAATTTTATCAAAATACCACATATTTCCAAATAACGGTTTTTGAATCAAAATCTTTCGAAACCAATCAACACAAAATTCATTTTCAAAACGAAACAATCCTAAACGTGAGTAAAACTCACCCTTGACGCGAGAGACGATACCGAGTCGAAATCACCGAGACTTTAAAATCCAAAAATGGAACCCTATAATCACCAATCCGCTTCCAACTTCGATTCTTGCGCCAAATCACGTTCAATCTTCCTTGGCTTCGTTCCTAATCAAGTTTCAATCATCAATTTCATCCCACTTCACATGATTTCAACCAATCACCCTCTAAAACCCTAAATTTTCGTATTCCACAAAACGGGGGGAAAAGGGGTGAGCTTACCTAGTTCTTGGGTTTTAAAGATGGAGGGGAGATGATGATGATGATGATGAAGTTTGGGGCTTTGGGTTCCACTTCTTCTTCTTCTTTCTTCTTTCTTCTTTCCTCTTCTTCTTTTCTCTTCTTCTTTTCCTATTCTTTTTCTCTTCTCTTCCTCTCTTTCACGCTTCCTTTCCTTTCTTTCTTAATTCTCTTTTCTTTCTTTTCTTTTATATTAAGCGGTAATGTGGTCAAATGACCACATTGCCCTTAATCTCTAATTTCGTTCTAAATTGTCCGTGATCCGTATTAACCGGTTAACGATCCTAAGACAACCAATAATTAACTTTAGCACTCAATAATTTTACTAATCAAGTACTAAAATAATTCAATTGGATTAACATCCAAATAACTCGACTAATTATTTTGAGGATGTTACATTCTCCCCAACTTGAAAGAATTTTGTCCTCAAAATTGAACAAACATTCCTCAAGAAAATAAATACGGATTTCATGTTCACGTATCGTCCTCCAACCCCCAAGTAGCTTCCTCGGTGGAAAAATCATTCCAAATCACTCTAACAATGGGAATTGTCTTTGTCCGTAGCGTTCTCTTGCCACGTTCCGTGATGTAACTAGGATGAGGTTGGAAAGACAGGTTTGATGAAAGGTCAATCGTCTCAAAATTCAACGGCTAACCCCGATCGGAAATGTTCTTACGCAATTTGAGACACATGGAATATCTAATGCAGATTGGACAATGGTGGAGGCAAAGCAATACGGTATGCTAGTGGCCCACTCGTTCGGTAATTTGGAAAGTTCCAACATACTGAGGACTGAGTTTCTTCGCCCGCAATGCTCTACCTGTACCAATCGTTGGTGACAATCTTATAAATACTTGATCACCAGGCTCAAACTCTAGCGACCTTCTCCTTTTATCGGCATAGCTCTTCTGCCTAATCAGCGCATCGGCTACAACATTGGTCCTTCCTGGATGATACTTCACTCAAATCATAAGCAATGCACAATTTCGTGCTACCATTCTCCTTTTGACTAGCAACACTGGAGCATTCCATGGAGAAGTACTCGACTAATTAACTTCTTTGTTATCGACTCTTTAAGTTGGGATTTCAATTCCTTTATTTCTAAAGGAGACATTCGATAAGGAACTATAGATATTGATCCTGTGCCAGAAACCAATTCTATAGAAAACTCTACTCGTCTATCTGGTGGTACAGAAGAGACTTCATCCGGAAAAACATCCAAAAAGTCGTTCACAACTTGAACAGATATCAAATCTAAACCTGTTTCAGTGGATGCAGATAGCATAATAACATAAGCTTCCGCACCTTGGAACAATGACTGGTTTGCTGAGGTGAAAGAGATAACTGCTTCGGAATTTTCCTTCGTCAATTCCACGGATTCAGAGGCGAAATTGATAGTTTGCTTGGCACAGTTGATTGTAACATGATTTGCAGTCATCCAATTCATACCCAGAACGATGGCCATACTTCTCATAGGCAAACAAATAAATTCAACTACAAAATTTCTGTCTTCTATAACAAGTAGACAATTTTGACACAATGTTTGGGTCCGGACACAACCCTTAGCGGCAGTTAAAATAGTTATCGGCTCGGATAGCAGAGATATAGCTAGTCCCAACCGATCTACACATGCTTATGCTATAAAACAATGGGTTGCACTCGAATCATATAATATACTGACAGAGTTATTGAAAAGAGATCTCATACCCCTGAGTAAATCGTCATTAAGTGTGATGGTCTGAGCATCCAGAGTGTTGACTCGCCCCTGCCTAGGAGCATCTGGTGTTCCCTTTTGATTCTTCTTTGCTGGGCACGCATTTGCATAGTGGCCCTCTTCATCACAATGATAGCACCGGTTTGGTCTTGGTGGACAATCACTCCGGTGATGCCTTCCACAATTTCTACAATTCCTGTACTGTGCAGAATCAGATGATTGCACCTACTTCCCCTTATAATCGCTTTCCTTGTCTGAGTCATGCCGGGGACCCATCTGAGAGCTAGATGGCCCAGTGTTCCTCTTATTCTGATGGAACGCCTTTCTGCTTGCATATAATCTTGCCAAATCACTTTCGGCAATATAGGCTTGTTGTACCATGGCTGCGTAGTTGCTCCTCGGAAAAGAACTTAGGCTTTGTGCAATATCCTCTCTCAGCCCATACTTGTACCTGTCAGTTTTCCATCGGTCGTTGGGAGCATATCCAGCTAAACCGAAGAATTGATACGACTCTTCAAATTTAGCCGTGTATTGGCCCACGGTCAAACCTCCTTGTGTGAGAGCCAAAAATTCATTCTCTTTATCAAACCTCATAGCAGTGGGAAAGAATTGTTCCAGAAAGGTCCTCCTGAAGTTCTCCCAAGTCTGGGGAGTTTCCATGGTCTCCATCATAGCTCTAGCATTAGTCCACCAGTTATTGGCCTCTCTCTTCAGCATATGGGATGCCAATCTCAGCTTATCTTCATCTGTCACTTGCATCGTGAGAAAAAAAATTTCAGTGTCATCCAGCCAATGTTGTGCTTTCATGACATCAGGCCACCTCTGAACTCGGAGGGTTTCATCTTCAAGAATTCTGTGAAGACCCTTCTTGGGCTCACTTGTGGCTCATGAGCTTGTTGCTGCTGAGCATTTTGATGCTGTGTCAGTTGTTGCTGATGCATAAGTATCATATCCTGCATCATTTTATGTTGGTTTTCAATCACATTTTGCATCCATTCGAAATGCGGATCAGCAGGAGGAGGATCTCTTCTACCTCTTCTGGCCATGATTCTGCGAAATATGCACAAAGTATTAAGTTGATCAAGCTTAATCTCTAATAGCAGACTAAGAAGAATCATAACTAAAGGAAGTAAAAGACTCTAATAGCTACGTCCGACTATGTCGAACCGCTCTGATACCAACTGTAACACCCCGGTATTTTTATTTAGTAAAAATACCCAAGTATACCATCCATAGAACATCAGAGATATATTTCCTGCTTAGACACTGAATATCACTATAATTTTTCGCTGAATATAAACCAAACAGTCTTATACACAAACAAGACGATGCGGTTCTCAGACCATGAACCGTCAGCAACTATAGTATTCGGTATCATACAAGAAAGCGGAAGTAAGATATAACACTAAAGACATAGTGTTTCAATACATAGACAACAAAGGGAAACATAAACTTAAGCATAAAGCTAAGTCATCAGCAACCATCCGAGCTCCACCTACTCGTGCATCTGTGGTCCTCTCTTTCCCTATTTCTCTGTAAAACAACAACATATAAACAATGAGATACAATTTCAGTGAGTTCTACCGAGACCCCTACTAACACTCTCGGTTCAATTATGAAACATTTTTAATTAAACACGACACCGACTGCAAATCCAGTGCTAAACCCGGTGAACGTGTCATAACTCAGTGCGACACCGACTGCAAATCCTGTGCTAAACCCGGTGTATCGCACAGTACGACACCGACTGCAAATCCTGTGCTAAACCCGGTGAACCGTATTCTAGGACTTTCTTCTATTCGTGGTTTAATTATAACCACGTGCATTTTAATTCAACACGACACCGACTGCAAATCCAGTGCTGAACCCGGTGAACGTGTTATGACTCAGTGCGACACCGACTGCAAATCCTGCGCTAAACCCGGTGTAACGCACAGTACGAAACCTACTGCAAATCCTGTGCTAAACCCGGTGAACGCACAACAAAACTCTTAACATAACACCGACTGCAAATCCTGTGCTAAACCCGATGAACCCCCTTACCAATAGCATTTTTCCCAATGGCACGAAGTCTAGGGTAAGGGATCATGACTGCCCCGCCTAATATGTTAATCCCATGGGTCGTCACCCAAACTCGATATAATATACACATATATCCATTATCATATGAACCCATAGTTCATTTACATTAGGCCATTATCTGAACATCTAGTTCGCATCATAAACAAAATCTATGTTTGCTCTCGCATACTAATTCGCCGTTTTTAAGACCATTTATAACTTCAAAAACAGTGCATTTTACCTTTTAAATTGTATATTTAGTTAGGCCTCTGAATAAGCTTTCAAACGCATCTTAGAACACCTCAATCGGGTTTCCGGATCAAAAGTTATCGCGAAAACAAAATCAGTGTACAGTTGCGGCAAAACTGCAAAGCGTCGCGACGCGAACTGCTACCGTCGCGACGCGAAGGGAGTCAGAAACATTTTCGTTGCAAAACTGAGCCTGGTCGCAACGCGATGGGCACGCTTCGCGACGCGATGGATGGATGCTGAGAAAGGCAGATTTTTGCGGTTTCTCGCGAAATCCGCTATTCTGCTTAATTCCGATTCTTGTTCCGATTGAAAACAGTCCAAACAACCAGAAAAACAGATTCAACCAATATCACACAATCAATCAAATCAATCAAAAACTCAATCTAAACGAATTTTATCAAAATACGACATATTTCCAAATAACGGTTTTTGAATCAAAATCTTTCGAAACCAATCAACACAAAATTTATGTTCAAAAACAATCCTAAACGTGAGTAAAACTCACGCTTGACGCGAGATTCGATACCGAGTCGAAATCACCGAGACTTTAGAATCCAAAAACGGAACCCTATAATCACCAATCCGCTTCCAACTTCGGTTCGAGCGCAAATCGTGTTCACTCTTCCTTGGCTTTGTTCCTAATCAAGTTTCAATCATCAATTTCATCCCACTTCACATGATTTCAACCAATCACCCTCTAAAACCCTAAATTTTCGTATTCCACAAAAAGGGGGAAAAAGGGGTGAGGAGCTTACCTAGTTCTTGGGTTTTGAAGATGGAGGGAAGATGATGATGATGATGATGATGATGATGAAGTTTGGGGCTTTGGGTTCCACTTCTTCTTCTTCTTTCTTCTTTCTTCTTTCCTCTTCTTCTTTTCCTCTTCTCTTCCTCTCTTTCACGCTTCCTTTCCTTTCTTTCTTAATTCTCTTTTCTTTCTTTTCTTTTATATTAAGCGGTAATGTGGTCAAATGACCACATTGCCCTTAATCTCTAATTTCGTTTCTAAACCGTCCGTGATCCGTATTAACCGGTTAACGATCCTAAGACAACCAATAATTAACTTTAGCACTCAATAATTTTACTAATCAAGTACTAAAATAATTCAATTGGATTAACATCCAAATAACTCGACTAATTATTTTGAGGATGTTACAAGACCAGTGCATTTTGGCGCCCACATTGGACCGGAACATTTATCTTCACCAAACGACCTCAATGGTACACATACGAGCAGACGAGTCTCTCCCAGAAAAACTCCTGAGGAGAATGTACAAAGACTCGAACTCCAGGGAAGATGGAAACAATCCTATGGCAAGACCAAACTCTCCCTAGTGGGAGAAACCCACCATCGCCAACAAATTTTCGACGCCGGGGGTTGGGAGATCTCTGCCAACAACTTTCAGAAGAACAACACCACCGAGTTTAAGCATTGCTCCACCACTACAAGAAAGCAAGCTTCTACCGTCGGTCCGTGTTTTCGACGCCCTAACCTCCGATGGACACGACCTTGTCAATAATCCATTGGAAACACTGAGTTACCGGCGACCTTTTGGCATTATTGATGGCTTTTGCCTGTCGGTATTCACTATTTTTTGTAGTGCACACCCTGGAAGCTCTCGCAGCCGCAAAACTCATTCATCGACAATCATGAGGCCATCGCAACCTCCACTCTTCACAGTTAACCCAATTGCTCTGGTCCCACCATCTCTACATTCACACATCTTAGATCTCACACCAGAAGAATACCATATTTGACACCTTGAGCGTCGAATCCAACTTATGGAACATCCAACAAGCATACACGATGCCCCAACTAAGAGCCATACCATTGTGCGATACAAGTCTGTTCCAACAAGACCTTTCCACCTTCACTCAACGAGCAAGTCACGAGAAGGAAATGGTCCATATCCCGTCTTCACCCGGCATCGCCATACCCTTGTCAGAGGCCAGCCATAATGGCCAATAGGCCACCCCTTTTTAGACAATATAAAATTATTTTATGTCCCCTATAGCTTTCTTCTGTTCATTTTTGTGTATCAATTTCCTATCATCTCATTGATCAAACAAAAATTTCTATCTTCTCATCCTCTTTTTGCACACCTTCCCTGTTAAAATCAACCCTTGTGATGTCAAGAATAGAAAATAAAAAATAATAATGCATGGAACAATAATAAAGCACACTAAATACTCCCTTTCTCAATATAAGTTTTACATTTAGTATTCTCATTCCTTTATTAACATAGATTTGGAACCCTCTCCAGCACTGCACACTGTGCATCCGCAGCAGAGGATCTGAGTCTCCTTAAACACATTTAACAGGACAACAAAAAATAATCAGACATAAACGGAACATCATATCCAAGGTTATAATACAACAATCAAATTTCCAATCAATAGAATACAAATTATCCTTCTGTCGAGTATCACAAGAAAAAAAATAGAAATACACATTATGTGGGAAGTATGCCCCCCGCTCCTATATACAAGCCAAAACTCTTATGAACAATTTCCACAAAATATGAATTCTACCTACCACTACTAGCAGATGCCACTCTGGTACAATATCGACCACCCTAATGGCTAAAGTTTCTTTGATGCAAGTGTTGTGTTGCCTGAGATGAACTCTAGCCTTCTCACTTTCTCGTTGAGGTGCTCCTTTGGGAATTAGTGGAAAATGAGCGAAAGTTTGAAGCTGCTACCTCTCTGTAATCCTTGCGGATGGTCCAAAGGATCTCGGCACATCTCTTCATGTTAGGTCTGCTTTGTCTACGAGGAGCCAAGCACTGTAAAGCTAGTTCAAGTATCTTTTCTATGGCCAAATTACTTGCATCAGATTGATCCAGTCTTGGGTCCAACACTGAGATTGCATTTCCGTCAATAAACTTCTTCATAGCCTGAACTTGTAGCAAATAAGTCATATTAAAGAATCAATCAATCTTTCATAACTAAAGGTTTGAAACAAGGTTTTAAAAAACGTCCGCAACTGCAAATGTGGCTGCAACTTCAAGAATTTTCATGTCTTTGCATCTGCATCGCAACTGCAATTGTGGCCGCATCAGCCATATTTGGCCACTATATTTTGCAATATTTAATATCGCGACACGAAAACAATCACAATTTAAAACCTTGGTTTGAACGTAATGGATTGGGAGGGTGCAATTAATCATGAAGAGAAGGTGCTAAACTTCTGAACAAAATGGAATATCATAAAGTTTTTTATAAAATAATGAAAAACAAGTGAATAGCTTAGAAGAGGAATAAAATGAAGGAAAACACTACTCACCCATCTTGCTGTTATTCTCTCCTTGAGGTCAAGTTTCGGCTCAATGGGACGTCTGCCTGTGATAAGTTCAACAAGCAAAACACCAAACGAGTAGACATCACTCTTTTCGGTTAGTTGATAAGTTTTCAAGTATTCAGGGTCTAAGTAGCCAGCTGTTCCCTTAACTTGGGTGGAGACATGGGTCATGCCCGAGTCACTGTCAGGTGCTTGTCTAGCAAAACCAAAGTCTGCTACCTTAGCTCGAAACTTCTCAGTAAGGAGAATATTGGAAGATTTTATGTCTCTATGAATGATAGGATGGTCTACAAAGAAAATACAGTACACAAAAACTGTCAAAAGAACTGTGAAATTTGCCATGACATGAATTACTTGATGACAAAAAGAGTTTTACCGATATACATATGAAGATAGGTGAGAGCATGGGCTACATCAATTGCAATGTCTAGACGAGCAGCGAGGTCCAGAATGTTTCCATGAATGCCTGTGATAATCCTTTGATTAAGTTGTACACACAAAAAGCCAATGCTTAAGCCTTAAGGCAAGGGCAAACCAAGAAAGTACAAAAATAGCTGCAAGGTCAGAGAAACTCACAATCTAAATGTTCTCTAAGGGTTCCATTAGGAACATACTCCACGACAACAAGTCTTTCATCCCCTTGCTCCAAATATCCATAGAACTTTACCAAGTTCAAATGTTCGACCCGTGATAGTGTTTGGACCTCGCTCTGGAACTCCGTACCTAAATGTTTCTCGTTTACGCTCTGCAAAGGAAAAAGGTAATTAACCAATAACTTTTGGGTGCTTAACATTCTCATTCAACAGAAATGCGACATAACTGACCATAGGAATATGCTAAAAACAATTTAAACAACCTTCTTAGCACGCTTCACTGCAACAACGGTTCCATCCGTGAGTTTAGTCTTGTAGACTGCCCCAAAACCACCTTGGCCAATCTTGAAAGAAGGGGAGAAATTTCTTGTGACTTGGATGATTTCCTCCATGGTGAACTTCACAATGCCGGGCTCTTTCCCATGATTTGAACTATATAAACCGGGGGCGACACCTCGGTTTGAGCCACGCGATCTCTGACTACCAGCTCTTGAAGCATTGGATACAACTAATAAACAAATAAAACAGGTTATTCTAGTTCATCCCATGCCAGTTGATAAGTATAAAATAAATCTACCTACAGCAGCACTTCAAATTCTTTAATTTTTCAGATACATATATATTGATGCTAATAGATTTCATAAAAAGAAAGAGAGAAGCTACAAACTAGTGACTGAAATGCAATGCATTGACTATGAACCTAGCAATTCATGGCCTTAGAAAGTGAATCTTAGTTCAAAATTTTAACCGCAGAACTTCATAATCTATGACTATAGTGTTTCTAATACACGTAGATACTATTTTTATCTTTTGTTGACAGATGCTACAAATTTTTATTAAAAATGTACAAACCATTGACCTAAGTGTAATGCATTAAGAAAAATTAAGCAATTCTGGCTCTAAGAAAGTGCAATAGTTTAAATCACAAAAGTTAACCTTCACAACAAACAAACAAACAAACAAACAAATGAGATTGTTTTGCCCAAAACATAAAGACAAGATTTTGAGAACTGGGACACCACAAAATTCTCAACCCATAAATTATAATCAAAATCAAAAGAAGGAACAAGCTTCAATTCAGAAGTCTAACAATTCTTAGCCACTAAATTTCATGATTCAGACCAAAATTCCAAATTCCAACTCGAATTTTCTTGATATTTCTATCATTTTCTCAGCAGCCAAACAGTACGCACAGCCCTAAAAAAGTAAAATTCTCGATGCACTTGCTCAAACTCAGAGATCCAAAAACAATAAAGAATCACAAACACATTCTCCAAAAATATATCTATTTTTCTCCGAATTAATCAAAATAAAAGGAAAAATCAAACTCTTACCGGATGAGGATGAAGAAGATTTGAGCTCCACGGAATCTTCGAAGCTTTTGGAGTTGTTGGTCTCCGGCGGGGTGAAGCAAGCGGCAAACAATCCAGCGACCGACTTGGCGGCGGCGACCACAGGATTTTGGCTGCCGGAGGAGGAGGAGGAGGCGGTTGAGTGATGAGACGTGCTGACCTCGGAAGAGGCGTAGCCGGGAGAACGTGGAATGCGGTCGGGCGTGCTCCGGTGGCCGGAGCTGGGGACACGGTGGCTGACATACGTAGTTGTCATTATTTTGGAGTGAGAAAATGGAGGGTAGATGTAAGAGAGAGAAAGGGAGTGCGTCAACTGAACTTAATCAAAAGACTTGGTGTTTTTATTTGTTTTGCTAAAAAAGTGGTTGACTCAGCTATAATGCGCCGTGGAAGCAAAGCTTTGCAAGTTGCATCAATTTCACTGAATTGACTAATCACCGTATACTTATTGCATTTTTTTTTCTTTTGAAAAATCCAAATTGAATTTGTTAGGAGAAAACTTAAGTGTAGGTACATATATTTTTCGTTATTGTATTATTGATGCGTACTATCTGTTGGTTTTACGATTGATTAGTCTAAACCGAGAATTTAGCTGGCTAGGTGTACCCAATTTTGTTTATTTGTGTGGTTTTTTTATTTTAACAGTTTTTTCCATCTCAAGACTCAAATTTGAGGCATTAGAGTGACATCGAACTCAATTACTGTCTAGATCTGTTATGCATATTTGTGATTCTCCACGGTCCATATAGTTCCATATATGCAGTAGGTGTGGTGCATTTAATAATCTCTGTTTCTTATTATACGTCATTTCATAATCTTTTAGTTATTTATAAAAACCTAGTTTATGTGTCTTGTTGTGATTCTAAAATAACATCAACCACATCCATGAAATCACACTTAAGTGTTTTTCTTTTCATTATCCAGAAATGCTACCAGGTGGGGTGGGAATTGGTGTAATACTAACCTGTTTTGATTTTTTTTTAAACTCGGGTATGATCCACGGGACTATGGAGACTAATCTCTCGAAGTACTGAGTTCATTTAAGGGCTGACATCTCCCAAGCAATGTCTCTCCATACACACCGGTCGGGGATCAAACCCCTGACCAAATGCTTATTGATAATCTACTATTAATATTTAAAACAAATTTTTTTTATTGATAATCTACTATCTAACTTTTACTTTCTACTATATTCTACTAATCAACTAAAATAATCAATTGAAACTACGAGATAACTACACTGATATATAAAAAAACACGGGATAACTGGAGTGATATATAAAAACAACACGGGATAACTGCAGTGATATATAAAAACACACAGAATTAATATTTGTCATTGATAATTATAATTTTTGAAGACTACTATAAATCTACTATCTAAAAAAATAAGAAGACTTAATGACTATTTAAACTGATTAATATTTAAAACACATGTGACAAATATTTGTCACTAATACCCAAAAAAGGACTAATAATTGTCACTGATATATAAAAAACACGGGATAAATATTTCTTATTTATAATCTACTATCTATCTTTTACTATCTACTATAATCTATTAATCAACTCAAATAATCAATTGAAACTATGAGATAACTGCACTGATACATAAAAAAACACGGGATAACTGCACTGATATATAAAAAAAATACGGGGATAACTGCAATGATATATAAAAACACGGGATAGTTGCACTGATATATAAAAAAACACGGGATAACAACACTGATATATAAAAAAACACTGCACTGATATATAAAAAAAAACACGATATAAATGCATAGATTGTTTTTAAATGATACTTTTACATTTTTAGATTTTAATATTTATCTATTTTTTATTTGAAACTTATTTTTTAATTACTTTAAATTTGTTTTTATTTTCACGGGGTAATAATATTCAGAATATTTAAATATTGTCTAAATTTATTCATAAAAAGAAAATGACAGCACCCGTGCTTAAGCACGAGTATGAACTTAATAAATTAATGGCTAAATAGCACTTTTGGTCCTTTATGTTTGCTCCAGATTTCACTTTGGTCATTTATCTTTTTTTTTGTCCATTTTGGTCCCTCATGTTTCGTTTTTGTTTCATTTTGGTCTCTCACGTTAGTTTTGACTAACGGACGCCACGCTGGCAGTTAATTGCTGACGTGGCGTCTCAAATTCATTAACTGACGTGGCAAAAATATATTATTTAATTTTAATGAAATTCCACATCACCAATATATTATTTAATTTTAATTGTTAAAATTAAATAACAGTGAAACACCACATCACCATTAAACTATTTTAATTGTTAAACTATTTTTGTTTTGTTCTTCTGAAATTACACTCTCACGTCTCAAATTCATTAACACCAACATCAAAACATCAAACCCAGAAACAGTGAAACGATTTGCAGAAGAACAAAACAAAAAATTCCAAAAGAACAAAATAGTGAAATGATTTCCAGAAGAACAAAACAAATCTTCTTCATTGAAGATCTTCCAGCTCTTCTTCAGAAACGATTCCAGATCTTCTTCTTTAGAAACGATTTCAATCCCAAATCACGATTTCAAATCCCAAATCACGAATCAGGAGCAAAATCGAAGTAGAGGAAAACGAAAATCGAAGCAGAGGAAAACGAATCTGGGTTTATTGAAACGATGGGAACTAGAGGAAAACGAATCTGGGTTTATTGAAACGATGGGAACCAAAAGAACAACGAGGAAAACGAAAACGAATCTGGGTTTGTGTTCTTACGTTTCAGATACCTCTTCGTTGTTCTTCAGATCTGCGTTTCCTATTGTGTTCTTCGTTTTGTTTCTGCGTTTTTCCTCCAGTAATTGCATTTTGATGTTGTTTTTGTTTTGTTCAATCTGGGGTTCTTTCCTTCGTTTGTTTTGTTTCTGCGTTTCCAAACGTGAGAGAGATGAAGCTGGTGGGAGACAAGAGAGAACGAAGAAGCAGTGATGAAGAAGCGGTGATGAAGGAGGAGATGAGAGGAAATGGATTTAATTTTAGTTTTAATGTTTTTAGCTATTTGTTAATTGTGTTTTTAAAATTTAAAAAAATATAAATGTTGATGTGTTTAATGAATTGCTACGTAATTTAATGAATAACGGACGCCACGTCAGCAGTTAACTGCCAGCGTGGCGTCCGTCAGTCAAAACTAACGTGAGGGACCAAAATGAAACAAAAACGAAACGTGAGGGACCAAAACAGACAAAAAAAAAGATAAATGACCAAAGTGAAATCTGGAGCAAACATAAAGGACCAAAAGTGCTATTTAGCCTAAATTAATTGTTTAGTGTTTATCAAAATGGGACTGTTTAGTCCCCATCCCTCCATTGACACGTTGCAATTTTCATTCCTTTTCATGCTTCGATTTCATTTGCTCTGATTTCTTGTCGTTTTCATTTCATTTGTCATTCCTTTTTCTTAGCAATTTCACTACAATTCATTGCTTCTGATTTTCATGCTTGTGTTTTAGACTCGTTGTGATTTTAAAATAACATCAACCACGTCCATGAAATCACACTTAAGTGTTTTTCTTTTTGTTTTTTTTAAAATCCGGATATCCTCCACAGCGATTGTAGAGATTAATCACTCGAGGTATTGGAGTTCATTTAAGGGCTGACATCTCCCAAGCGATGTCTCTCCATACATACCGGTCAGGGATCAAATCCCTGACTAAATACTTAAGGGGCCAAGCAACACTAACCTGTTTTGTTTAATACTGCTTTTTTAAAATACATTTATTTATAGGTTTAGTTAGTTTTACCTTTTTGAATATTCAACTTGTCGGTTTGCTCAAAAGTCTCGTGACGTACATCTTATAGGTTTAAGGAATAACCAGTAGGATACCTTTGATACGCACGGGTGGTTTCATGTTTTTTTTATGAATCAACTTAAATAGTATTTAAATAATCTGAACATTACTCTGTGAAAATAAAGATAAATTTAAAATAGATAAAAATGAGTTTCAAATAAAAAATAGATAAATATTAAAATCTTAAAATGTAAAATTATCATTTAAAAACAATCTGTGAATTTATTCTGTGCTTTTTATATATCAGTGCAGCTATCATATATATATATATATATATATATATATATATATATATATATATATATATATATATATATATATATATATATATATATATCATTGCGGTTATTTCGGTGTTTTTATATATATCAGTGCAGTCATCCCGTGTTTTTTTATAAATCAGTGACAATTATTTGCCCTTTTTTAGGTATTAGTGACAAATATTTGTCACGTGTGTTTTAAATATTAATCAGGTTAAATAGTCTTTAAGTCTTCTTGTTTTTTTAGATAGTAGGTTTATAGTAGTCTTAAAAATTATAATTATCAATGGCAAATATTAATCCCGTGTTTTTTTTATATATCACTACAGTTATCCCGTGTTTTTTTATATATCATTGCAGTTATCTCGTAGTTTCATTGATTATTTTAGTTGATTAGTAGATTATAGTAGATAGTAAAAAGTTAGATAATAGAGTATCAATGAGAAATATTTGTTTTAATTATTAATTAGTAGTTTAATATTAATTAAGTCTTCTTGTTTTTTAGATAGTAGGTTTGTAGTAGTGGTCTTCAAAAAATTAATTATCAATGACAAATATTAATCTCGTGTTTTTATTATATATCAGTGCAGTTATCCCGTGTTTTTTTATATATCAGTGCAGTTATCTCATAGTTTCAATTGATTATTTTAGTTGATTAGTAGATTATAGTAGATAGTAAAAGAGAGATAGTATATTAGTCAAAATAAAGAGATAGTAGATTATCAATAAGAAATATTTGTTTTAAATATTAATCAGTAGTTTAAATAGTCAGTAAATCTTCTTGTTTTTTAGATAATAGGTTCATAGTAGTCTTCAAAAAATTTAATTATCAAGTACAAATATTAATCCTCTGTTTTTTTGTTTATCCCATATTTTTTATATATCATTGCAGTTATCTCGTAGTTTCAATTGATTATTTGAGTTGATTAGTATATTATAGTAGATAGTAAAAGATAGATAGTAGATTATCAATAAGAAATATTTATCCTGTGTTTTTTATAAATCAGTGACAATTATTTGTCATTTTTTAGGAATTAGTGACAAATATTTGTCACGTGTGTTTAAATATTAATCAGTTTAAATAGTCACTAAGTCTTCTTGTTTTTTAGATAGTAGGTTTATACTAGTCTTTAAAAATTATAATTATCAATGACAAATATTAATTCCGTGTTTTTTTTATATATCACTGCAGTTATCCCGTGTTTTTTATATATCATTGTAGTTATCTCGTAGTTTCAATTGATTATTTTAGTTTATTAGTAGATTATAGTAGATAGTAAAAGTTAGATAGTAGATTATCAATGAGAAATATTTGTTTTAAATATTAATTAGTAGTTTAAATAGTCATTAAGTCTTCTTGTTTTATTGATAGTAAGTTTGTAGTAGTAGTCTTCAAAAATTTTAATTATCAATTACAAATATTAATCTCGTGTTTTTTTATATATCGGTGTAGTTCTCCCGTGTTTTTTTATATATCAGTGCATTATCTTGTAGTTTCAATTAATTATTTTAGTTGATTAGTAAATTATACTAGATAATAAAAGAGAGATAATAGATTATGAATAAAATATATTCGTTAGTTTCTATATATGTGTTACCAGCGATCAAAGCCGCCAAAAATACCGACTGTTTTAAAGCCATTGGTAGCACGTAGAGCTGTCAATGGGCCGGGTTCGGGTCGGCCCAATATTCTAATGGGCTGCAAAATTTACGGCCCGAGCCCGACCAACACCAGCCCAATGGGCCAGTCCAACGGGCCACAAATTATTGACTTTTTAGAATTTTGACTATAAAAAAATAGTTTTAATGTCTCGTTAAGATACGGAGCTGATACAATATATGACTTCCACGGTGTAGTTTACAATTTCTCTGTACTTTGGTGTTTGCTAACTTTAATTAACTTTTTTCCTTTATTTCATTGGACATGACAGATACAAACGGAGAAATATTAGATATTTACACAAAATTGCTCTATTTTCTTAAAAAAATTGCTCCATTTTTCTTTACTTTTGTATTAGATATTTACACAAACGGAGGAATATTAGATATTTACACAAAATTTCTTTACTTTTTTATTATTTTTTTACTTAAAAAATTGCTCTATTTTCTTGTTGGACCATATTTTAAAATTAAAAAACTAAAACAAAAAATAACGGGCCAGGCCGAATCCCATGGGCCGACCCGGCCCGACCCAATAATATCATCGGGCCAATCGGGCCGGGCCAAAAAAGATACCATTGATTTTGGATCACTAATTTTAGAGCCCAAACCGAACAAAAAATCGGGTTACTGGGCCGGCCCAGTGGGCCGGGCCCAAATTGATAGCTCTAGTAGCACGTGGTTTCCTAGTAGTGTGTAAAATCCAAACTTCTAGTCAACCGATGCCAAAAAGGATGCGCCAACACTCTATCACTAAAACATCACGAGGACTTTTAGAAAAGACTTGTGGCGTGTCTAACAATACCACCACAAAAAAAAATCGGCTATCCATCCCTCAATGTTGAGTTTGACATAATTAATGCACAAAATGATGATGGCTATGGTCACTGTTGGATGAAAAGTGGTCGGTAAAATCTAGATCGTTGTCAAAAAAAAATAGTGTTGGCAAAATCTAGACCGTCAAATAAAAAATTTGTGGAATAAAATTTAATATAATATAAGCTCGTGGAATAAAATATAATATTATATAATACAATCATTGAATGGAAATATAATCAACATCAGCTGGAAGGGTCAGTGCAACAAGATCTGGGACAAAAGAACACCATAACTGTACACGTCCAAGATACGGATATAACCACGATCCAGCTTCAGCTGAAGCATATGCACCTCAAGTAGGATGAATAGGAGGTACTGGACTAGTAGCGTTCAACATAACCCGAACCCAATGATTCCCATGGACAAACCCAACACAGAACAAGCGGCTCTGACTAGGAACATAAACTCATCTCAAAGGGAAGAATGTCCATGACCCACCCACATGATCTCCTCAACAATATCAGTTCCTCATCCATAATCAAGACATTAGGAAACATCCTCAATAACTTGATACTATCAGGGTGTGACCACATGATCTCCTCAACAATATCAGTTCCTTCAAGCCGTCTGGTCCAACAAATATAATAATGAGACTGAATCAGTGTCAGAAGCGCTTGCATCTCAGTCCTACTTCCTCTTTTTCCCTTCGGGAGACTATTGCGGGTTCTATACAGCTGTGAAATGTTACTCAAATTGTTGGTAAATCTCCTCTTTATTGACTCTAGACTTTTTGCTGCTTTCACTCCCAACCACATATGCTCCTCAACTGCTAACGCTCCTCCTTGTTGAACTTACCAAATATTGCTGCTCCAATGATAGTCTTTAGAGGCTCATGGTTGTGAATTCCACACATAACTTTGACCTTTCAATCAAGACTAGGAGGATCGAGGGGTTTAGCTTTCAATCTAAATGGACAACCACACCTTTTTGAGGTCTTGTGTCTACTAGAACACCCAACATCTACTCCACTATATCTCTCATGCCTATCACAACCAAAAAAAATCTTATTTTTCTTCCCTTTACCATTTTCACTCGACTCGGATCGAATAATAATGACAATTACCCCGTTGGCTTTCCCGATATCTCTAGCCCAACGGGTAACAATATCCCGAGTACGAAAAACCTGTGATGTGGTAAACGCATCCGATAAATCCATAAAGGGGTCTTTGCCATCTGTCGTAACCATATTGGTAAAAAAAAAGCTAAAAAAACAATTTCCGAAAATACCGAAAACAAGGTATTTCCGGAAGTATAAAAAATAAAACTTTCCAAAAATACGTCAAAAAAAGGTATTTCCGGAAGGTTAAAAATTGGAATTTCCGGAAATACCTAACAGTGGGTATTTCCGGAAGGTTAACTTGTATTCCGGAAATACCTTTTTTTAGATATATCCGAGAATCTTAGAATTTTGTGAGACCTGATCAGATTTTGGTAAAAATAAAAGGGGTATTTTTGGGTTAAAATCAAATACGGGGTATGGGGTTTAATGGGGGTAAAAAAAACACCCTTTAGAAAAGACTTGTGGCGTGTCTAACAATACCACCACACAAAAAAATCGCCTATCCATCAATGTTGACTTTGACATAATTAATTACTAAGAATATCTACAATGAGGGTGTTGAATTGGTTATTAAATAGTTGAATTGGTTTAATGGTGTTGTTGATTTGGGTGTTGAAGATGATGTGGATTGAGTGGAGTTGAAAAAATTCAACCTGTTGAAAGGAGAAATGGGGGGATGTAGTGGCGAGCTGTGATTGGTGGAAAGGGTGGAGGTGAAACGCATGAAGAGTGAAGCGCGTGGGAGATGAGGGAATGAAGAGAGAGAAATAACGTGTGAGCTTCTGATTGGCTGTTGAGATTTTTGAGATTTTTATCTCATCATATCTATTTGGGGTCAATTATTTTATAGTAAATCAATTTATTTATTTTTTCACCAAAATTCATCATTTTTTTTTCTCTATAAATAGAGACTTGGTTCATTTGATTTGGACACAGAAAAAAATTCGACCTTTTTCCTCTAATTTTTCTATTTAGCCTTCTTTCAACTCTTGTTTGTAGCTCTAAACATCTTGTTAGTGAAATGGATCCCAACAATAACCCTTTTAACACTCAAAATTCTACTAATTACCCTTTCAACTACCCAAATCCCAACAACTATAGATTTCCAAATCAATCTTCCAACCAACAAGGTCCCCAAAATATACCAAATTATGGATTTCCTCCAAATTTCATCATGCCTTCATCTAATCCAAATTATCATCCATATTATGGAGCAATGATGTCATATTCATCTCAAGTACCCGTTGTTCCGAATGTTGGACTTGATGAATTTCCCGAATTTTCTACACAAATGGCTCTTGGTGGAATGAGCGGTGGTCATGAAGCCACTCCAAATGTAGAGGATTCAACTCCTGCTCGCCGGAAAAGCCCCAAATGGACCACTAAGCAAAATTTGGTTCTAATTAGTGGGTGGATTAAATATGGAACAGACAGTGTTGTTGGGAGAAACCAAAAAAGTGATTCATACTGGGGTAAAATTGTTGATTACTGTAATGACCATTGCTCATTTGATCCTCCCCGTGATGGAGTTGCATGCAGAAATCATTACAACTACATGAACAAAATACTTAATAAATGGATTGGCGCTTATGATAACGCTAAGCGTATGCAACAAAGCGGGTGGTCGGAGAATGATGTCTTGGCAAAAGCGCATGAATTATATTCAAGTGCTAATGGTGGACGTTTCAATTTAATGTCAGAATGGCTCGCTGTCCGTGATCAACCACGTTATGGTAGTCAGATAGGAGGAAATACTGGCTCTGAAAGTAGTGGATCTAAGAGAGCCCGCGAGAGTGATGCAAGTGATTCCAACTCCGTAGGATCTAGTGCTCGCCCAATGGGGAGGGATGCTGCTAAAAAAAGGGTAAGAAGAAAGGCAAGGGCGCAGCCTTGGAATCGGTCAATGAAGAGTGGAATGAATTCAAACAATTTAAGGAGCAAGAGTTGGAACGATTGGAGAAAATAGCCATGGCGCAAAAGGAAGCTAACCAATTGTATGAAGAAAGGACTAAGGCTAAGAAGATGAAGATGTTTATGAAGCTAAGTTCAAAGGAGCATCTCGATGACCGGAGCAAAGAGATGTTGGAACAGTTGGGTCGCGATCTGTTTGGAAATTAGTTTACGAAGCTAAGTCAAGTCATATTTTGTCACTTTATCCCTTATCTATTATTTAACTTCATTGCATAATTTGTTTGGAATCCGTCCATTTCAACCACTCAATCTGATTGACCTCGTGGCAAGAGAAAATATCTCAATAGAGATCATGCAGAGGAAAACCAAAGACTGATTAACGACTACTTTGCAGATCAACCAACATATGACGATGCAATGTTTCGTCGGCGATTCCGAATGCGGAAATATGTGTTCCTTCGGATCGTTGGGGACCTATCTAGCAATGACAACTACTTCACCCAAAGAGTTGACGCAGCCAAAAAAGAAGGTATATCTCCATTAGCAAAATGTACCACGGCCATGCGAATGTTAGCATATGGTGTGGCGGCTGATGCGGTCGATGAATACATCAAAATAGGATGTACTACAACATTGGAGTGCTTGCGTAGATTCTGTAAAGGAATCATACAATTGTATGAGCCAGTGTATCTTAGATCCCCAACTCAAGATGACTTGCAAAGAATACTACATGTTAGTGAGATGTGGGGGTTCCCGGGGATGATTTGGAGTATTGATTGCATGCACTGGGAATGGAAAAATTGTCCTACAGCATGGGAAGGTCAATATACTCGGGGAGATAAGGGAACCACTACTGTTATTCTTGAAGCAGTTGCAACTTATGATTTATGGATTTGGCATGCCTTTTTTGGATGTCCAGGCACACTGAACGATATAAACGTTCTAGACCGTTCACCCGTGTTCGATGATGTTGAACAGGGAAATACTCCAAGAGTGAACTTCTTTGTGAATCAACGTCCGTATAATATGGCATACTATCTTGCTGACGGTATCTACCCTTCTTATCCGACTTTCGTCAAATCAATTAGACTTCCTCAAAGTGAACCAGATAAGTTATTTGCAAAATATCAAGAGGGATGTCGAAAGGACATCGAACGTGAATTTGGGGGTGTTGCAGGCGCGATTTAAAATCATTCGCGAACCAGCCCGTTTGTGGGACATAGCCGATTTGGCTCTCATCATGAGGTCATGTATCATATTGCATAATATGATTGTTGAGGATGAACGAGATACATATGCTCAACATTGGACAGATTAAGATCAATCTGAGGCAAGTGGGTCTAGTACACCGGAGCCATTCTCAACCGAGGTGCTACCTGCATTTGCGAATCATGTGCGTGCTAGATCTGTGATGCGTGATTCAAATGTACATCACGAATTGCAAGCAGATCTAGTCAAACACATGGGCAAAGTTCGGAATGTTTCGTGATTAAATAGATTGTTTCTAAGTCGAGTCTATTGTACTAATTAAGTTATGTGTGTTTCGTTTATGTGTGTTGTGTGCTTAGTGTATTGTATTGCATTTTAAGTTTTTTGTAATTTTAATTGTTTTAATAATGACTATCCATATATCTCGTCTTTATTACTTGCAAGAAAAATATTAATTAAGAATATAAAATTAGAAAAATAAATTATTAAGTTAAAAAAAATTAAAATTACTTATTTAACTGTTAATTATTTTAATTTAATTTCAATCGATAATTTTTATTAATATGTAATCACAAAAACAAAAACATAAAAGAAAATAAGAATATGAAATAAAAGTGGTGGGTAGGGTGTTGAATTTTATTAAACAAAACCATTGTAGTGAGTAAAAGTTGAATGAGTGTTGAATTATTAGGTGGAAGAGAGAGAGAAGATGATGTGGAGTGTTAAAAAGTGAAAAGTCGGGTGTTGAATTTAGGAACCATTGTAGATAGTCTAAGAGGCGAAAACCATAAGTTAGATATGTAGGTGCGATCAACTCTGGACGCAAGAGGATTCAAAATTCCTTATCATTTTGGTGCACCCTGAAGCCTGGATTTCGTAAGTGATCAATTCCAAGCCTCACATTCTGAGTAAGAAGAAACAAAAAATTCTTCCTCTGTCGTGGAATAGCGGCTGCATAACGTTCTTCAACGCAATCCTCAATTATCTCTCCAAAACCTATATCGATACCATCATTTATGATACATCCCATATGATTTTTTCTTTCATTCCAAGCATGCGAAATTGCTCTCCAAATATTAGAGGAGTTGCTTCTAGGAAAAATTATACAAATAGGTAAGGAACCACACTAGTGGTTTCCTCTGTTCACAAACCTCAAATGAATTTACCATGTATCCTCTCAGTTTCTTCGCAAACAAATATAGGAATACAAGTGGTTTGCATCATAACCAGTGTTATGAGAACTAGATTAGATTGAGCAGTTCAACTGGGAACCGACTAGTTAAGTGGTTAGTTCCACTTCAATTGGACCGCAATTCGGTTGAATCCCAACCGAACCGCTTTAAACCGTTAACTGAACCGGTTTTGATGTTCATAGGTTTTGTTTTGGGTTGAAACACAACTGTTTGCAGCAATTGAACCAAACCCTAAACCTCTCATCTAAGTATGAGGTGTTTTTTTGTTACTAGCTGGTTTAGTTCTTAGTTTTAGTTTTAGTTTTAGTTTTGGTTTTGGTTTGGTATTCATAGTTTTTTTTTCCCTGTTAACCTTTTGATTCTTTCATTTATGACTTCACAGTTGGAATGGTGTAAGCCTAAATTTTTGTACTTTTGATTTGCTGCATATTTGAAATCCTGGAACAACTTTCACACCCATGCCCTTTATATTTGCTGCAATAACAGAGACCCATAAACCTTGCTTCTTCATTGATAATCTCAAAAGTGAAGTTTTGAACATCCAATGGAGGCAAGAAGTTTGCATTTCTGAAGCATTTGATTTGCATTTCGTTTATGAGAGGGGAAAATGAACCCTAGGAAGGTGAGCTTCGAAGAGCGCAGTTACTAATAGAGGAATTCTGATGAATTAGAACAGAATTCGAACTCTCAGTAAGTTAATGAATTCAACAGAGAAAAAGTGTGAGAGAGAAGAAAAGTTTTGTTAAATGTGCCAGATCCTCTGCACTCTTTCATTCATTTCCTTTAAGTAATAGTAGAGAATTCTGTTACAAGGATATTCACCAAATCATAAAAGATACGTAGTGGGAAAAAGTAAAGTGCCATGTCAGCAAATACAACCCTCAACAAAATGCAATAACAGAAAAAAAGGGAAATAATGAGAAATAAAATAAACTAGTAAACCAGTAATTCAATAACTGTGACAATACCCTTCCCTCAGTAAAATCCTTGACCTCGAGGATGAAAGTTAGGGAATCTCTTCAACAAATCGTAATAGAACATCCATGTTGCATCATCTAGGTACTCTCCTTGCCACTCGACCAAGACTTTTGTTGCATGAGCTCTTCCTCTTTTGACCATTTTACGATCAAGAATGGCCATAGGAACCTTGGGAGATGCTGAATTAGAAGGGAGATCAGTGAATCTCGCAGTAGATGGATTGAAGCATTTCTTCAGTTGTAAGACATGGAACACATCATGAATGTCAGCTGAAGATGGCAGTTCTAGCTTGTATGCAACTTCTCCAATTTTGTCCAACACTTTGAATGGACCATAGTACTTAGGAGAAAGCTTATGATAAGCTTGTTGCCTAGTATTTACCTGCCTATGAGGCTGCAGCTTGAGGAACACAAAATCACCAATGTGGAACACCCTATCGGTACGATGTTTGTTGGCTTGTTGAGCCATACGATTCTGTGCCCGAAGCAGATGATATTGCAGCAGTTTCATCATAGACTCCCTAGTAGTCAAAGTACGATCCACCTCTTGATTAGGAGATTCACCAGGCAGATAGGATAGATGAATAGGAGGACTCTACCCATAAAAAACTTCATAAGGGCTAGTTTGGATTGATGAATGATGATGGGTATTATACCACCATTCAGCTAAGGGGAGCCATTTGGACCAAGAGGAAGGCTTGTCAGTGCACATGCACCTAAGGTAGGTCTCCAAGCATTTGTTCACCACCTCAGTTTGACCATCACTTTGAGGATGGTATGCTGTGGACTTATGCAGCAAAACACCCTGTAGTTTGAATAATTCATTCCAAACCGTGCTTAGAAAAACAGGGTCTCTTTCACTAACAACCACACTTGGCATGCCGCGAAGCTTTAAAACATTATCCAAGAACACATGAGCCACATCTATGCCAGTATAGGGGTGAGAAAGAGTAAGGAAGTGTGCATACTTAATCCCTTGTTTCCCTTGTGTTGATGGCAAGCCTTCAATAAAATCCATACTAATTTCATCCCAAATCCTATGGGGAACAGGAAGAGGCTGGAGTAGCCCTAGAGAGCTCACCAATTCTGGTTTGTTCCTTTGGCAAACATCACAAATGCGAACATAATTTTGGATCTCTTTATTCATACCCTTCCAATAGAATAAAACTTGATCCTAGAGGCTGTGATATCTCTTCCAGAGTGACCTCCTACAAAAGAGTCATGCAGCCAGCACTAGTGCAAAATTAGGAAAAGAATTAGACATTTAAAGTCAGGCGCTCAGACCTCAAAAGTGGTATGCTAGCAAATTTGTAATTAAGAGGAAAAATTTTATCTGGCGCGCATGTTTTTAAGTCAGGCGTAAACACGCCTGACCTCAAAAGTGAAAACTTTTAATATTTTAAGACAGGCTGGTATTTAGCCTGACTTCAAAAGTACTAAAATATCCTAACTATTCACTTTCCTTCCCTCTATGCACGTTTTTATTCGCAACGCATGAGTTCACTCTCTCACCCTCACTCCGTTCGCAATCTCCTTTCAAGCTTGAATCTTCTCTCACACAGAACGCTGAATCGTCTCTCACACCATGGAATCAGCATCTTGGCACACCATGAAATCATCTCACACACCATGAAACCATGGAATCGTCTCCCACCTAACCCTAAAACAGTAAAATCGAAGCTTTGAAAAATTCGTGACGAACCCTAATCCTTTCATCCTCAAACCCTAGCATATCAAAAATCTTCAGAATGTAGTCGAAATCGTCTCTCAACCTTTCACAGTTTTGCAGAAATCATCTCAAACCCTAAAACCTCGAAATCGTCACTCATCCTCTCACCCTCGTTGCCTCTCGCCATTGAACTCGTCTCTCGCCTTCAAACTCGTCTCTGAAGCTGGAATCGTGCTTCTTCAAGGTTTCATGCCTTTCATTTCTTCAAGGTATCATCGATTTCTTCTCTCTTCAAGGTATCGCCAACAATTCCTTCTTCTTCTGTTTTTTTATGTATTTTTTATTGTGTATTGCCTTCTCTCGTGTCTTTTGCTTCTGTGATGATTTATCTTTCAATGGAGTAGTATCATGTTTTTCTGGTTTGGGGTTCTTGATTGTTTGTTTAAGAGAAGAACAGGATGTGAGAGTGAAATTTTAGTTGATTGGGTGTTTGATTGTTGGAAAAATGGTGAGATTCTTGAGGTAAAGGATGCAAAATTGGGCACAGATTAGGTAGGTAGGCCAAGTATGAGGCAAGTTGTGCAGTAGTTGGAGATGGATGTAGGTTTGCCAGATTTGGCTTTGCTTAGTTTGTCTTCCTCTGGCTTAACTATGAGAAAAGAATGATAGTCTGGGAGTTGACGAGGCTACGGTGCTTACTCAGGTTTGAGAAAAGCACTGTTCTATATAGATTTTGATGGCTATAGTGAATTAGTTTGATCTTTTGTGACTGTTGTTGATTAATGGATAGCTAACTAGTACTGTTTATTCTCTTGTGTTCCGGCAATGGCATCATCTTCGGCAAGGTGTCCAGTCAATCGGGTTATTGATGGGAAATTTGAAAATGGGTATCTAGTTACTGTCACAATAGGTTCAGAGGAACTCAAAGGCGTGCTTTATCAAGCTCATCAAAATCCTGTATTGCCAGCATACCACAATAGTGCATCAGCTAACAACAACAATGTCACTGCTTCGATGGGTGTTCGTCGTCGCCGACGCATGAAGAAATCAGAAATAAAAAGGAAAGATCCAGCTCATCCAATGAGAGGCAGCTGCAAAATATTCAGATTGGGTAAGGTCAGTTTATTATGCTATTTGAATTAGAAGTTTTACTAAAATCTCCTTGGCTTTTCCTTAAATCCCCATTTAAGAGAAAAAAAACAGGATATTGGTGAGTGAAGGTACAATACTAAAATGTTTGAGCATTTTTATCCATTAAGATTGCTTAAATCGCTTTATTGAGTCATCTTGATTTCAGAGGTATTTTAGTTTGTTGATGAAGTTCTAGAAGGAACACATCCAAGAATCAATTATTTAAAATTATAAAAACAAATTAATAAAAGACTGTTATAAATTATTGATATAATGTAGAAACACTTAGTCTGTTCTGATTCAAGCCAGCATATGTTGCGTAATGATTTGGCTTCTCAATTTTTTATTTCTATTTTTTACATTTTAAAAGTGACACAAGTGTCATTTTTATTTGATTTTGCAGAATTTATCTAGCATGTCTGTTCTTTGTACACCACAAAACCCTTTCCATGCACTCTTGTATCTATATGCAAGCTCCAATCTTTGACAATATAAAATTGCACTTCTAATTTTTCTTGCTGCCTTCAGTGCTGACTGCTGATGTTCCTTCAAATTATTAGTTGCGATTTTTTTTCTGCAATGCAGGATTAGGAAGACTCTGGAAAAGCTCAGGCCTCCTTCAGTGACAGAACTGCTGCTGTCTAATAATGGTGATCAAATACTTGAAGGTTGTCTGACAAATTTTTTCGTTGTTTGTTGCAAGGTCAGCTTATTTTTTTCATGTCTCGCAATACATTCTATGCTTATTGTTTACAAGCTTATCTCGTGCTTCATATCTCTATGCCCTTTTTATTAGCAACTGTAATATCGTGAGAAACAGAAGATGGACCAAGTCATCAGTGATGTTGTGCCACTTCAATTGATACTTCCTGAACCAGATACAGAGATGTTGGATACTGACATGAAGTTGGATGAAGCTGAGGAAGATTCTCCACAAACTCCTGAGGAGAGCAGTTCTGATTCGAATGTATTGCCTGTTATAGGGGTGGGTGCTGAATCTAGCTGTTTGGATTCAGAAGAAAAGTCATCCAAGGGAAGTTTATGAGCTTAAAAGTTGACTGGCAGTAGCACTAGTGTAGGATAAAGAAATAGATTTTGTTGTGAAAATTTTATAATTTCATTTCAGTTGAGACTTTTGAGGTAGGATTGCAGTGGTTACCTGCTTGTGCTTGCTCACAATCAGAGTTCTTAAATGGGTTTTGTCATTTTAATGTTTCAGGTGTTCATTTTGGCTTCATATAATTGTGGCTGCTTCACGTGATTTTTGTAGTTTCATATGTTTAATCCATTATGCATTTTGATATGTTATTCTTGCTTTTAACATTATTTAAGTAATCAGTGCCAAGAAAAAGTATTGGGTTTCATAGATATAATGTAGAAAGAGTATTTTGTAGAAAAAATGCATTGTAGTTCATAGATATAATTAGGAGAAGCACCAAATAATTTTTTTTTAAAAAAAATTAAACTTTTAAAGTCGTGCTGAACTAAAGTCTGACTTCAAAAGATACTTTTAAAGTCGTGCTGAATTAATAATCTCACTTCAAATGAGACTTTTAAAGTCGGGTGTTTATTGTCCGACTTAAAAAGATACTTTTAAAGTCAAGCTTTCGCCTGTCTTTAAATCTCCTAACATACGAAGTCGCCTTAATAGAAGTCAAGCTGGCGTCTGACTTTAAATGTCCAATTTGCCTGACTTTAAATCCCTTTTCTGCACTAGTGCAGTGGAATATCTTGAGTTTTATGTCATGAGAGTCACCAATAACCAGCTTTCCCCTCCTCCTGAGTTCATCACGAAACCAAGTGAACTTTGTGTGTGCAGTAGCATCAGATTTAAGGTCTGAAATAATTCTGTTTAGAGCAGGATCAGAATTCCAGGATTCCTTAATCAGTTCCAATAGTCCCTCATGAGCATTATTCAATAGCATGGGTAACAGTTCAGCACCAGATTGCCTAGACAAGGCATCAGCTGCAGCATTAGAAACTCTTGTCTTGTAGTGGATTTCAAAATCGAATCCCATAAGTTTAGACATCCAAACTTGCTGAAATGGTGTGTTGAGCTTCTGTTCTAGCAAATATTTTATACTCTTCTGATCTGATCTTATAATGAATGGCTCATGAGAAAGATATGCTCCCCATTTTTTAACTGCATAGGCAACAGCTAACAATTCCCTCTCATAGACAGAAAGTGCTTGGTGCCTGGGACCAAGAGACTTACTAATATAAGCTATAGGGTGTTTGTCTTGTATGAGAACAGCTCCTATGCCAGTACCAGATGCATCGGTCTCTACAATAAATGTTTTGCTGAAATCTGGTAATGCTAGAACAGGTGAGGAAATGAGTGCAGTCTTCGGAGAATTAAAGGCAGCAGTAGCCTCTTCAGACCAGATGAAGTTATCCTTCTTCAATAGATCAATGAGTGGTTTGGTAATTTTGCCAAAGTCTTTCACAAACATCCTATAATACCCTGTTAGCCCCAAAAAACCTCTAAGCTGTTTAAGATTCAATGGAATTGGCCAATCTTTGACAGCTTGAATTTTTGTTGGGTCCGTAAACACTTCACCATGAGATATATAATGTCCCAAATACTCCTCCACTCTAGAAGTTGCAAAGTAGCATTTTTGCTTCTTAAGAGATAGTTGGTTTTCTCTGACAGAAGCAAATACCTGCTGCAAGTGATCAACATGAACTTCTAAGTTAGGACTATATATCAAAATATCATCAAAAAAGACATGACAAATTTCCTCAAGTAAGATTGGAAGATGTGATTCATCAAGGCTTGAAAAGAGGCTGGAGCATTCGTGAGCCCAAAAGGCATCACTAAG
This sequence comes from Astragalus membranaceus, assembly GCA_039519185.1. Lineage (NCBI taxonomy): Eukaryota > Viridiplantae > Streptophyta > Magnoliopsida > Fabales > Fabaceae > Astragalus > Astragalus membranaceus. The sequence goes on from CM076846.1 coordinate 27,994,146, forward strand.
TATTCAAATTCAAAGTGCCTTCCATGAGTTTTGAATGTTGTCTTGAACTCCTCCCCTTCTTCAATTCTCAATTGATTGAAACCTGACCTTAACTCAAGCTTGGAAAAAAATGTTGCAGTGCCCAATTCATCCATCAAGTCTTCAATTAAAGGAATGGGGTATCTATCCTTGATGGTGTGATGATTAAGTCTCCTATAATCAAGACAAAGTCTCCATGATCCATCTTTCTTTCTTACTAAGACGGCAAGTGAAGCATAGGGGCTGTTGCTAAGCCTGATGATTAACTGCTCCAACTTATCAGCAACTAACTTATCAACAACATCTTTTTGCACAGTATCTGTAAGGCCTGAGATTGAAAGGAGCCACCCCCTCCTTCAAAGGAATCTTATGATCAAACCCAAGACGTTTAGGAGGCAGAGTTGTGGGTTCCTCAAATATGTCAGAGTACTCATCAATGAGAGACAGTAAGGGCTAAGGTAAGGGCACTGATTCGATTTCCATTGCAAATATTTGGCACTTAGGGACTTCAAATGATGGGATATCATCATTCAAATATAAGAAGCAAATTTGAGCATCATCCTGGAGATTTTGGGCAAGCTTCTTACTGCTAATGAGTTTGGTAGAAGGTGTTTTTGCACTTCTCAGCACACACTTCTGACCACCAACACAGAATTCCATTTGCAAATTGGAAAAATCCCATACAATTTGCCCAAGAGATTTGAGCCACTGCACTCCTAATATTAAATCACAGCAAACAATAGGCAAGACGATCATATCTTCAGTAAACTTACAGTTAGATAATTGCCAACTAAAGTTCTTACACATGTAAGGTGCCTCAATTTTATTGCCACCACCAGCAGTAACAGACATTGGTTTCACAGCATCCAATTTGCAACCAAGTCTCTTGGCTGCATCATAATCTAGGAAGTTGTGTGTACTTCCACTATCAATGAGGATTTGAATAGGTTTCTTATTATTGTACCCAGTAACACGCATTGTTTGATGGTTTGGTGCACCAGACAAAGCATTCAAAGATAATTGAGGTGTTTTAGTTTGCTCAGACAGAGTGCCTTCAGAAACTGTTCTGTACCTTGCAGTATTGAGTTGACTGCAGTTGGTAGGTCTCCTGCTACCTTGCCAGAGGTTTGTGTGAGCCCAGGGGGGTACCTGCGAAGCCACTCGGACGCTCAAGTCAGTTAATAGGTGAGTGATTTAGCTAGGAATCGGAGTATGTACCTTATGAAAGCTATGGGAGCCGGTATTTATAGGAAATCGTGCCTGTCTGTGGATCGTCGGATTGGTTGAATCGATCTCAACCATTAAAGTGTGATGGCCTTAGTTGGGCTTGTATGTTGTGGATATGGGCCGAAATGCGTGGGCCAATCCATATCCAATTGCTAAATGCACCTCCTGGTATTGCTGAATGGACCTCCTGGTCCAGTCCAGAACAGATGCCCCCAAGTCGAGACTATTCCGGAGGATAGTCTTGGCTTGAAGGATTTTTGTTGATCTACCCGAAGCGTTACTTCATCTGTCTTGTCGGGTCGTATAAGATCTCTTCACCGCGACCGTGACTCACACCTCCCTTGGTGTAATCCTTGTACCAGGCACCGAGCTAGGGTGCCGTGTCTTGATGTTGGCGCCCCTCTGGGCACCTGGTGCCATGCCCCCTGATGTTGGCGTTAAGGATGCCTTCGCCGGTTGGACTGTTCTCTCGGCTCGTGCCGTCGTCGGGCCGGTTGGACTGCTCTCACGGCTCGTGCCGTCGTCGGGCCTGTTAATTTTGATGGCTGATCACCGCGATTATCTTGTTCATCTCTTGACATTTTTTGCTGATTTGCCTTGATCGAGGTGATTAATGGCCATTAATTTCTAATCATCTTTTACCTTGTATAAATAAGGGGCGGTTCCCTTTCCCATTTACTCTTGTCAAGTGCCAAAACCAAAATTTCTTAGAGAGAGGAAGGGTGTGAGGCGAGCTCCAACTATTCCCTTTGGCCCGATCAAGTTTTCTTCTTCGCTTCCCAAGACCGATCAAGGGGTTGTGACCACCAATGTCATCTTGAAGTATACCCTTGGCACAGTTTACCGGGACTCGGCCTAGATAGAAATCGCCCAAGGGGTTGTGACCACCAAGGTCATCTTGAAGTATACCCTTGGCACAGTTTACCGGAACTCGGCCCAGATAGAACTCGCCCAAGGGGTTGTGACTACCAAGGTCACTTACTTGTTTTGGCGTGCCATGACACTCTTGACTCCATTACTAGGCACCCTAACTATGGAGTTGGACCCTTTTTCTTTCTTGATCTTTAAGGAATTTCCTTTGAAACAAGTGTTAATGCTAGTGAGCTAGAGTAAAAACTGTAATTGCAAAATGAACTTTGTTAATCATTCATATCGAGCTTTACATTTCGCATTTGCGCCCAAACAACAAGATTCTTAACTAGGCCTAGCTTCAGGTCCTGATGCCATGCTCTCTATTCAGAGTCACGAGTCCCATCCTCCTCTTCATTCACGTATTGGGCGAGCTTCCCTTCGCGGATCAGCTCTTCAATGTCATCACTGAGGTGTTGCATTTGCTGGTACTGTGCCCATAACCTTTGTGATAACGTCAATACTTTTTAGAGGTTCGGCCTTTCCTTTGCACGAGAGGTTCGGGCTGTTTGATGTCCCGAAACTCCGCGTGGACGCATTCGTCAAGGGTCTCAGCCTGGGATGTGTTTAGCAGGGTGTACTCTGAGAAGCGACCTTGTCGGGGTCGGGGTTTCCGAGGAATTCTCTCATCTTGGGTTCCCTTCTGCCATGGTTCTTCAATGGCCTTGTAAGCCAGCTCTTCCTCCTTACTGCCAACATTGGCTTCCTCTTGGTACGCCATGTTGTCTTCTTCATAGTCCATGTACTTTTGTGCCTTCCGAAGGAATTCGTCCAAGCTTCGGGGTTTGTTAACCCCCACGTCCCTTTGAAACAGGCTTCCCTTCTTGAGGCCATCCTTCATCCAAAAGAACCTCCTCTTGTCTTCAAGGTTCCCGACGTTGGCAACCTCCTTGTTGAACCTTTTCAGATATTCTCTAAGTGTTTCCTTCTCTCCCTGCCCGATTGCCCTAAGAACCTCTTCAGATTTGGGTTTCAACTGGGAGGTAGTGAAACGAGCTGTGAACATTCTCGCCAGCAGACTCCATGAGGAGATGGAGTTTGGCTTTATCTCTTGAAACCACTCTAATGCGGAATTTTTGAGAGTGAGAGGGAAGATTTTACAGTGAACAGGCTCCCTGGCGCCTCTATAGCGCATCATCAGGGAGAAGTGTGCCAGATGGCGGTCTGGATCTCCGGTTCCATCATACATCTTGAGAGCTGGCAGCTTTTCCAAGACCCTTGGGATTCAGCATTCATCCACCCTTCGAGTGAAAGGTCCTTCATCGGAAAACTTTCTTGAGTTTCGAGGGGAGGTGTCTTCATAGTCTGAATCTCGATACCTGCACCGGTCGGGGGATCTCCTCGACGGCGATCCCCGGTGGTGCCTCTAGTGGGTATTGACCCAACTCCTTGACCTCACGAGAATTAGGGGATGCACGTGAGGAGGTCCTGGAGTGGGAGCCGTGAAGCTGGTAGGTATCATATGAAGGGGATGGAGAGGTCCTTGGAGGTGAGCCTGATCCTTCATGCCTGTGCTGCCGAGGGGGAGAGCGATGTACGTGCCTTCGCCTTGGGGGGAACGATGGACGTGATGCCTTCGAGGGGGAGACCGATGGCGTCTTGAAGCCACCGTTGTCGGATGAGGGGTTCCCCAGCTGGGTGGAGGCTGCTCAGGCAGGGAAGCCACACGCCTTTTAATCTGCCTTAGGTGAGCTTCCTGCTGCAGCATAGCTTGAGTGCGATTGCACAGGAGAACCAAAAGTTGGCTCACATTCGAGGCTGGGCAGGCTGACTGGTACCCTCGTCAGGTAGGCTGGCGACGTTGCTCTCAGGAGTACCCTCTGGTCGGGGTGCGGGTATGGCAATGCTTTGAATCCGGGGTCTGCCTCTGGGAGCCATGGAGTAGCAAGAGAAAAGTTCAAGGAGTAGTGATGATGTGAAAGATAGATATCTCCCACCGTGGTCGCCAATGTTCTGTACCTTGCAGTATTGAGTTGACTGCAGTTGGTAGGTCTCCTGGTACCTTGCCAGAGGTTTGTGTGAGTCCGGGGGGGTACCTGCGAAGCCACTCCGACGCTCAAGTCAGTATTGAGAATAGGTGAGTGATTTAGCTAGGATTCAGAGTATGTACCTTATGAAAGCTATGGGAGCCGGTATTTATAGGAAACCGTGCCTGTTTGTGGATCGTCGGATTGGTAGAATCGATCTCAACCATTAAAGTGTGATGACCTTAGCACTACAAGAAAAACACGCATTACCGGCGGAAATTTGGCATTTTCGGCGAATTTCTTCGGCCGGTAAAGTTCCGGCGGAAAAAATAGGTTTTCCAGCGGATTTCTTTTAAAAAAAATTATTAATTTTTTTTTAAAAAAAATCCGCCGGTAATGCTCATTACCGGCCGATTTTTTATCTTTTTTATTTATTTTTTTAAAAGCAAATCTGCCGAAAATGTTCATTACCAGCGGATTTTTCCGCCAATAATTTCCGACGGAAAAATCTGCCGGTAATGTGCATTTCCAGAGGATTTTTCAAAAATTATTTATTTATTTTTTTCCACTCTCCTCATTTCCTATAAATAAAACTTTCTCCTACACTCTTCTCATTCTCTCATTTCAGTCTTTATTTCCTTCTCATACTCTCCAATCTCCATAAATTTCTCTACATATCTCTCTTCTATATTTCCTCTTTCTTCGTCCTTCTCATTCAACCTCTTCTATATTTCCTCTTTCTTCTTCCTTCTCATTCAATCTCTTCTCAAATCTTCTCACATACATACACTTCATTTTTCTCAATCCCTTCTCAAAATCTTCACACATTCTTACACTTCATTTTTCTCAAATCTCTTCTATTCTCTTCTCACATTCTTACACTTCATTTTTCTCAAATCTCTTCTCTTCTCTTCTCAAAATCTTCACACATTCATACACTTCTCAAATATTCAGTCTACGAATTTAAATAATTAAAATAATATTAATTTTTTAAATAAACGAATTTTAAAAAAGAAATAAATTAAATAAGAAATAAATTAAAATAAACGAATTTAAAAAAAGAAATAAACTAAAAACAAATTAAATAATATTTTTAAAATAAATATATTACCGGCGGATTTTTTTAATTTACCGGCAGATTTTATTAAATTACCGGCGGAATTTTTAAAAAAAATATTTAAAAAAAATTAATTACCGGCGGATTTTGGGTGATTACCGGCAGATTTTCCGTCGGAAAATGCAGATTTTCCCCCGGTAATTTCCAGCGGATTTTCCGACGGAAAATCTGCCGGTAACGGTTACTTGCGGACGAATTACCGGCGGAAAATATCCGCCGGTAATGTCTAATTTCTGGCGAATTTTGGCCATTACCGGCAGATTTTGTCCGTCGGAAATCCCCGTTTTTCTTGTAGTGTAGTTGGGCTTGTATGTTGTGGATATGGGCCGAAATGCATGGGCCAATCCATATCCAATTGCTAAATGCACCTCCTGGTATTGCTGAATGGACCTCCTGCTCCAGTCCAGAACAGAAACAGAGTCACTAGAGTCATCTTTCTCTTCTCCCTCACTTTCACCATCCATTTCTAACATAAAAACCTCAACTCTTTTATGTTTAGACATATGATCTGAGTGAATGGATCTCCACAGAACATACACAACCCTTTGGATTTTCTCTCAGTCATAAGAGATGCAGGGACACGGCTTGATTTGGGAAATAGAGGTTTGGTGATAGGGTTAGTGTTTAGGCTAGTGTTTGGGCTGGGAATTGAACTGGTGTTAGCTGATTTGGGAGTGAATGGTTGATTTTTGGTAGAAGGGTTATATGAATTTGCATTTGTAGGATTGGTTCTGAGTATTACGATAACTACTAGTTCTAGCAGACTCATACAATCTAGCTAGGTTTGCAGCACGAGCAATATCAGTTGGATTAAACATCCTAACTTGCATTTGAGTATTATGCTCGAAAACAGATAAAAATATGCTAAGTGCTTGTTCTGGGAGAAGAGATACCTGAGTTTATGCCATCTCAAATGCATCAATATAGTCTTGTACCTTGCCTGTGTGTTTGACCCGAATCTAAGATGAAAGGGGATCTTCATAAACATCACCAAACCTTGCTGCTACATCAGAGACATACTACTCCCAAGGTGGGAAAATGTCGAACTTCCGGCGAATATAGTTAAGATGCCACTGAAGTGCTAATCCTTCCAAAAGGATGGAGGCTAAACGCACCTTATCCTCCGGTGGTGTCTCGTCAAGTCGAAAAAACTGATCACAGTGATATAGCCACTCTTTCACATCCTTGCCGTTGAATTTGGGAAAATCAATCTTCGAAATTCGAGTCATATACGAATTCCCAGTGTTGCGATGTTGTTGATTGCCTCACGAACCATTTTCGGAGCCGCTATCGGAGCCATTGACGAAGCCATTTCCAGGACCGTTGTTCGATTTTGCGGATAAATCCTGGATAGTAACACGTTCCCTCAGTAGAAATCTCATCTCTTCCATCATTTGATCCATTCTACTGCTAAGCTCAGCATAACGATCGTCGTTTTTCTTATCTACCTCAGCTATGGAAGTCGCACCACGAGTACCGGCTGCCATGGAAGCAGAAATCAAGCACCGGGAAAGGGTGCTTTGATACCAGTTGAGAGGGGAAAATGAACCCTACTGAAATAGGAATTCTGATGAATTAGAACAGAATTCGATAACTGTCAGTAAATACAACCCTCAACAAAATGCAATAACAGAAAAAAAAGGGGAATAATGAGAAATAAAATAAACTAGTAAACGAGTAATTCAATAACTGTGACAGTTTACCCCACAAAAGGGTTTTTACTTTGATTCAACTCAATATCGGTATAAGCTAGGTAAAGTCACTACGCCCACTTTGATGGTTGTTTATTTAGTTTGCTATGAAAAGAGTGGTGGTGTTTATCACAGCTAGCATACTTTTCTTTAGCTCAGACTTTATAAACTAGCTAAATGAATTTGTTTCATATTTTGTTTTGTTGAGCTGGAATGATTTTCAATCTCTCCCTTTTGATTATTTGTTGTTTAGTGCTCTTTATCTTACCTTTTAAGCGAGCAACATCTTGGGCCAGTTTTGGCGCCAAGGGGTAATTTGGTCAATTCAAGCATTCAGGTTTACTGGTTTTTCTCTCTCTCTGCATATGTGAAACACGTTTCACTGCTTCCCTGTCATTTTCTCTGCTTTCTTCTCAACCCCTGTTTCTTCTTCTCTTTCCTTCTCTCTTTCTTCTTTTCTCTCTTTCTCTCATTATTGACGAGCTTCTTCTCTTTCTTTCATCGTCTCTTTCCTTCTCTCTTTCTCTCTATTTTTTTCTTGAAATTTCAAAAAAAAAGGAGAGAGAGAGCTTGGTTGAGAGAGCAAGAGAAAAACCTGCAAGTGAGAGAGAGAAGAAAGACGACGGAGGGTGGTGAGCGAAGGGAGAGGGACGACGTCGCCGGAGGGAGGGCCGTGGTGCGGCGCCGGCGACGGTGAGAGAGAGAGAGAACGAAAGAAGGCTGGTTTTCGTGGTTGACGGCGGTGGAGTGGTGGTTCGCGGCGGTAGGGAGAAGGTCACGATGATGATGGTGGAAGGAGCGATGCCGGAGGTGGAACCGTGGTGTCAGCGCCGGCGGTGGCTACGGTGAGCGGTAGAGAGGCGACGGTCAGAAACTGAAGGAGGAGAACCGCGTGAGGTGAATACTCCCATGACCAGTTTCTGGTTCGCGGTGAGGAAAAGAGAAGTACGACGACAACGGCGGTGGTGCGCCGGTGCACCGACGACGCAGTGGTGGTAAGGTGAGAATCCTCTCTCATTTTTCTACTGTTTTCTCTTCTTCACATCTCACTATGATATTTCTCTATGGTTGTGATAGTGGTGTTTGGTTGTTGCGGTGGTTATCGTTTATAGCGTTTTGTTAACAATGACTTCTTCTGAGAATTTTTAGTTGCTTGCATGCAATAAAAAATGCTAATATTCTCGATCACATGTACAGCTCCTCGCATGACTGGAATTTTGGTAAAGATTTTCACTCATTTATTGGAATTTCCATTTATTGGAACCTTGTTGCTTTACATTTTGAAAGGAAACAATCTCATTCACCAGGTATGCATGATCTCCACAATCACTTGCTTATTTAAGTGCTTTTTACAACACCTCTTAACAAGTGCTTTTGCAGCTTATTACAAATGCAGAGTTAGAAGAGTCACCACTCTATGTTCCCTTGCATCGTTTTGAAGGTTTGAAAGAGATTATAGACATTCACATTTTTTTTGATAATAGAAAGTAGATCACTGATTTTGGTTTTTCCTTGCAGACAATGAAGAAAAAGAAGTCAAATGCTTAGATCCTTCTTTATCTCCACCTGAGAAAGTTCAACATGCAATAGATTGCTTGCCTATATCTCAAGCAAAAACATGCAATGGAATACATCATTCATTCCATCACTGGACAATAATGGATTATTCCAAAGCTTATAGATCAGGGGAAATAACACCGCGTTTGGTATTTCATTTTTTCATATTCTTTTCCATATGCTTACTGATAACTCTATTTTATATAGAGTTATTCATACAATTAAGCTTGAGTTATTGCTTATTTTCAAGAACATTTATATATATTTATAGCTTATTTATCAAGGAACAACATTCTAAATATTCAAATGGATAAAGGGCAATGATCTAGGCAAAATGCACAAATCTTGTTAGGTTTGATGTTTTTGTTCAGTGCAGCTACTGCAGGAGTGGAAACACTGCCAACACCAGGAGTGGAAACACTAGGAGTGGAAACACTGCCAACACCCGCTAAATTCTGCAGTTTATACCAAAACATCCAAAGACCATTTCAATGCTTCCACACTTGATTTGTGACGTCATGCCTAGTCACCTAGAGCTGAGCCACTTGCAGAAGTCGACGATACACATAAAAATCAAATTGCAAGACTCAACTTATCTAAAAGACATGTGGCACTTCTCCAATAGACCTCATCTTTTGTTATGCATGCAAGCGACCAAACCTGTGCAGCTTGCTTGATTGGTTGTCTACAACTAACCATGTTTGGTCCCCTCAGCTGATCTTTCACGCCAAAGGAAACCCCTTGCAAGAGGAAAGCTTTCAAGCCTATAAATAGAAGCCATATCTTCACTTATCCATCATCTTTTACATCTTTAAATCCTTCATCTTTCATTTGTAATTCTTCATTTTGTTTTCTGAAAGGATCGCTTAGTTTAGGTTTAGTTTATTTTCATTTCAAGTTTCTAAGGAGAGGAAGGTGAGGAAGTGCTTGACAACCATTCCCTTCACTTCTACTTTGAAGAAATTCGTGTAAGAAATCTCTATTGTACTTCAACTTGGGAACTTAATGCAAAAGATCTTCTATTCAAGTAATCTCTACTCTTTTAAGTTCTTTTGATTTATTATTCATTTACTTATGTTCTTTGCATATTCTTTGCTTTATAACATGAGTAACATGAGCTAAATTCCTTTAAGTTGAGATGTTCTAACCTTGTAATGAACTTCTAAATATGTTATTATGGTTTATGTAGTGTAAACACTTTAAACTCTTGACTTATTCTGGAATTGATCACTTTAGAATAGGTAAAACTTGTAGCAGCAGACATGGGCTACATTTATGAACTCAAGAGTTAATAGGGACAAGTATTTAATAAAGGAAACTTTGTTAAATACATGCAAAAACCTAGACATAGGATAGCATAGTCCTTAGGATAATAAAATTACAAGAGTGAACCTATTTAGCAACTTGGATCATTGTTAGAAGGCAAGGGAGGAATTGACAAACCTTTCTTTACTGTAAAAAACAAAGATCATAAGAGCTTGTAATGAAACTCTAAAGAGAAGTGCTGAAAGGCACAAACTGATGCACCTACATCCAGTGTTCCCACACTACATACTCCATTAAAACACTTAGAAGTAAAGTACTTGGTGAAAACATCTCAACTACTTTTTCCACTGATTTCTCACACATTTTATTGCTTATTACTATTTTTACTTACTTTGAAAACTCCAAACCAAAAATACTGAATAGTGTAGACACACTAAGTGTACACTTTGAACTACAAAAATTTACAATACATAATCCCTGTGGGTTCGACCTTTCTTATCACTTTATTACTTGTGTGACTAAGTATACTTGCATATATTAAAATAACCACACCACTTACTACTTAGCATGCATGGATAAAGTTATGGATAAAAATTACTTTATACAGGTTGCAGAACGGTTTGTTGCTGCTATTGATGAATCCAGAAAAACTCCACTTCCCAAATGGGATTCTTGATTCACTATGATGTTGATGATATACTAAGACAAGCAATTGAATCAACTCTTCGATATCAAAGAGGTACTTTATAACAACTCAAGTTTCAATTCAAAATCAGAAGGCTTCTTTGAACTTTTAAGTGCCTGATAGTGTTATTAAAACTCATAATCATGAATATGCTACTTACCTTTCTCATACTCAGTTCAGAATTCAGATACTCAACTGATGCAATACTATTTTTGTATAGGGCAACCAATCTCCGTGCTAGATGGAGTTCCTTTTGCTGTCAAGGACGAGATAGATTGTTTGCCATATCCGACAACAGGTAGTGTAACATGTTATTGTTTTCTCAGGTGTGATCTGTTTGTTTGATCAATGTTTCATAATTCACTTGAGCATAAAAATATGTTGTCCTCAATTTCCACCTCTATCATTCTATAAATTTGAAGTATCCCCCATACTTGATTCTCGGTTGGATGCATTGGCAGCAGGTAACTTTTTTTTAACTTTAAATGGAACTTTAGAAACTTGATTTGCTGTGGAGATTTTATGTACCTGCCGATCAATTTTCTTTTCAAATTATGCAGATCTATATGCACTGTCGAGATATGCTAATGCCAATACCAGACCCTCTGTGTTGAATTCTGATGCTTCTCATTTGGCTGAGTCAGAACAAGTGGAGTCCAAGCAAAATGTTGCAGAGCCAGAGACTGAAAACGAAAAATCTGAACTAAGACTTGCTCAAATTCAACATCGGCTTCCTTCTAATGAACCTGGTGCACTAATGCACATTGTTGAGGAACCACAAGTTCCCTGTACAAAGGATTTTGAACTCTGCTTATTTTTTGATTTTTATCAAGGAACCACAAGAAAGATTGAAATGACATGTGAATGAAATGCGCTGCTACGCTACCTGTGCGAGAGGGAAGGTGCTGGCCAGTGGAGTGATGAGAGGTGGCGAGGTGAGAACAAAGAGGGAGGTAGTCGACGGTGGCCTAGAAAGCTTCAACGGTAGCTGTTCATAACAGGATTGTAAGATCTCGGGGCTCTTTGCGGTGATTCATATGTCCTTCTTCTCTCTCGGATTGCATTTCATTTCAAGCTTTCCCATATTTTTTTTCGATTTAACATTTTTTTATTTTTTCTTTCTCTGTTTCTCTATGTCTTACAAAGAAAGATTGAGCGAATCCAAATGTTTGGTTATGTTTGGCAAGAGAGGGTTGCAATTGCTGTCACGGTGGAGAGAGGAGAAAGGAGAGATACTAATAACGTAAAGAAAGGAAGCAGGTGGTACGAGTGCAGCGGAGCAGCCATCTGTGCTCACGTTGGGGTTTGCGACGGTTAGAGCGGAGCTCCGATAACAAGGGTAAGATTCAATCCCTTTTTCCTTTATATTATTTATCAATCCTTTTATCTATACTCATAATTTCTGGCTCAATTTCCTCCAATCTAATTTTATTACTCAGTTTTTTTCTCTGATATATTTTACTGCTCAGTTTTTCTCTAATTTGATTCTGTTATCCCCTTTTTAGCATGTTATGATTTCACTCTTGCTTTGTGTTTGTAATTTTCTACCTATTAATTTAATTCTTTTTTTATTTTTGTTTGCTTAGTTAAACTGATTTGCTTGCTGCTAAATGTCAATATGTGATTTATCCACATTGTTCTACCACACCAATTTATTTTGAGGTGATCACAGTAACACAAAATAGTATAAAGTTGTGATGATGCAAATATGGAGGACTAAAAAAATGTGCAACTTTTTTTTTGGTAACAATGTGCAAGTTTTTGGTTTTGATTTACTTTTTATCTTTGTAATTGGATTTGCTTGCTACTACATAGGTATGCATTGGATGTCAATGTGGAGAGGTTAGAAGATTTTCTCGCTCATAAGAGATTGCTCAAGTTGGCAGAAAGCCCTGCTAATTGACCAGCATTTCAAATTCGCTTAGTGCAGGGAAGTCACAGAAATAGAGCACTAATAATTTGTTTAAAGTACGCCTTTAAGAACTGCACTGTTGATAGTTGTTTGCTGTTATTGCCATAAATTTTGGAAATAAGTTTAGAGAGGTGCTACATACAGATTAATATCAGTATCATTTTCTTCCTGTGCTTCATTTTCGTTTTCTTCTCTATTTGCTATTGTTTATTTCTTTTTCCTTAATATCAATAGGTTTCAAAGCATGGTATTATAAATATGTGGATCATGGGTTGACAATAAGGATTTATATGAAGTTAATGCTCAGTCATGGACTCAGACATATGCCACGTTCTATAACTGTCATGTTGGAAATGCATTTGTGCCCTAGAGACTGTACAAAATCAGTTACAAGGTGTAACCATACTAACTACCTATAACAGAAATATGCAACATAACAGAATTACCAGACACAAGTGCTATAGCACTGCATAACAGCACTAATGCTATAGCACCACTAACAACATGCTATAGCACTGTGTAACAGCACAGATGCTATAGCACCACATAGCAGCACTAACTAAAACCTAAGGCATAAACTCTACACTTCCATAATATGCTAATTGGATAGAAGGTATAGTTCATGGAGAGCATGACAGTTCTATTGTTATTTGAAGTTTTGTGTTGCTGTTTTCTAATTGCAAGTTGTTAACTGTTTTGTCTATTTGTTGTTTGATGAAAGCTCTCATGGTCAAAGAAAATGGTGAGGAAGTTCTTGAATATCAAAGGTTATAAATGTGAAGATTCCCATGCAGATGCTGTTGCCTATGGAGGTTGGTATCGTTGATTTTCTCAAAACTCACTTTCTACGCTCTACTAGTGATCAATTCCATCAAACTAATGTATCAACAAGCATATGATCAAATCCCATAAGAGATAGTGATGATATCATGTCATATGCTAAATCTATCTAAATAGTAAGATACTAAATTAGCTTTTTCTAAGATTTCTTGTCATCCAAACAAAGTGCAAGCATACTCTCAAAATTAGTTGCAATTGTTTGATTTTGTGAATTGGATGCACTAACACTACTTTCCTTCTTCAGGAGGTGGCGTGGAATGCGGAAGTAGGAGTAGCTTCTCTGAGAGAGAGCCTTGCACAATCAAAAAGAATAAAACAGGTATAGAGAATCACCCAATTCCATTTCTTGAACTTTGCTATTTCAAAGTCTTGATAATGTTGAAAACACTGACAATTACACAAAATCCTTATCCTTCTCTGTAATGAACAGAGAAGTTTAGCAGGAGCGCGAGTCAGGTCAGGCGAGCAAGAATGAATCTTGACCATCCTCGAAATATAGATGTGCAGAACTATAGGTATCCAACTTCTCAGATTTTACTTTTTTACCAAGAAAGAAAAGAAGTTTTGTTCATATTCTCATGAGTTGCGTGAACACTGTGGCCACGTTTTTGTAGCTACATCGAATGTAGCTGGAAGGTCACCACCAAGTAATTTGACTTTAGAGATGATTGGCTTCATTCCTCTCCACCAGCTGGTATTTATGTCCTTGGGTAGGAATTGATGCTTATCAACATATATAGTCTTCAATTAAAGTTGGCAGTAACTGTTTTACTTTACTAATAATAATACATTTTAAAATGTCTCTTTCAGATTTCAAGAGATAGTTCCCTTGAATGCTGGTAATATCTTAGTCTCAGAGGACAATGGCCCTGCCAAAAAATGGTTGGCTCTCATTAGAAAAACTTTGAACAATCTTCCCGGAACAAGTGGAAGTAGTGGATGTTATACACCATCTCCCATTCTTCAGCCAGTTGTAGAAGTAGAAATGCACGGGGAATATATAAAACAGTTCTCATATTCTTTGTAACTGCCCACCAATTGCCAAGAATGAGAGGTGGACTCCATTTCATAATTAGAAAAACAGTTCTCAGATTCTTTGATTCTCTAATCATGCTTCACCTTATTCTAATCATGCTTTTTCTTTGTTTTGGGTTTTTGTCTTGCTCTTGGTCCTTCTTGCTATTTAGTCTTATACTAATTCAATGCTATTTAGTCCTTTTTGCTGTTTAGTTTTTTTTTTTTTAATTATTCTTACTTGATTATATATATATATATTGACTTAACCCTAATTAATCGTATTAACATTCTAACTATTCAACAATTTGTTAACTTGATCCTAACTATCTAACCACTTACTTTTATTTACTTATTTTTAACTTTTTATCATTATGTTTTTCCTATTTGTACTTAGATGTTCGTTTTGCTCTTATTAATACTAACTACTTGACTCTTTACTAACGTAACTCTAGCATCCCCATACCCCCACTCCCCTAACTACTAACATCTAACCCACTAACCACTACACTTGGTTATAAAAAAAAAACTAACTTAACTCTAGCTTAATTGTATTAACATCCTAACTATTTAACACTTTACTAACTTAACCCTCCATTAATCGTATTAATAATATTCTAACTATTTAACACTTTTCTAACTTAGTCCTAACTATTTAACAATTTTCTTTTATTTATTTATTCTTAGTTCATTTTGCTCTTATTAACTTATTTCTATTTAAGCATTTGTCGTTTCAATTTTCTTTTATTTTTGTTTTAATTATCGTTATGTTTTTCCTATTTTGTTTTAAATGTTCATTTTATTTACTCTTATTAATTCAAACTACTCCACTCTTTGCTAACTTAACCCCAGCTTAATCGAATTAACATTCTAACTATTTTTTATTGTTGTGTTTTTGTATTTGTTTTGACTCTTCATTTTTCTCTTATTTCTTTGCTAACTTATTCCTATTTATGCATTTGTTGTTTAGCTTTACATACACACACCTCTCCCTCATTCAAATTGAAAGGATTAACTTAATCGATACTAGGTCTCCCCGTGCATCGGTGCTGAGGGCTGAGGCTAGTTTGTTTTACTATTAGGTTTGTTATTGGGTGTTCTTTGTTGTGTGCATTTTACTGTTGATAAAACCATGTGAGTTAAATGGTTGAGAATTGGACACAGTGATATTATGATATAAATGTTTTGGGGAAAGACACCTGTTGAGAAAGGGATATAACATAACCCATGTTTAAAATATATGTGTTGCCTAATTTTTTTTCACTCAAGACTCAGCCATCTGCCAAACTGTTGGATGAGACCTAGGACAATGTTGGATGAATGATTTTATATGAAACTATGCTTGTGTGGAAGTGGCAGGGAATGATTCATTTGGTAGGAGAAAGTGTAGTTGTGGAGTTAATATATATAGCATAGGGAGTTAATTGTAGAGTTGTTATGCGTACTTTTTATTAAATTTGATGATACCAGTAACATACCCGTGCATCCGCACGGGTTGATCGCGTTGTCTGGTATAGTTTGAATCGGATTGATTTCTAGAATTTAAATAATGTAAATCGAAGCTATGTTTGTAAGAGGTAGATAGAGGAAGTTAAAGTAAGTTTTGTGGTTACGATAAATAAAATTTCTTTTATTTTGGTAATAATGATATTTAAAAAAAGTTTCTTCATACTGTTAATTTTTGTTAATTAATGACATATTAGTATTAAATTGAATAGAAATGATGTAAATGAAACAGTTCCATAGAAATTTCAATGTCTCAAACTTAAAATACAAAAGCAGATATTAATAGTTGTTTAATGCTTTAAAACACAGTTAAATAGTCTGAACATTACCTCGTGAAAATAAAGACAAATTTAAAGTAGATAAAAATAGTTTCAAATATAAAATATATAAATATTAAAATCTAAAAATGTAAAAGTATCATTTAGAAACAATATGTGCATTTATCCTGTGTTTTTTATATATCAGTGTTGTTATCTTGTGTTTTTTAATATATCAGTGCGGCTATCCTGTGTTTTTATATATATCATTGAAGTTATCCCCGTGTTTTTATATATATCAGTGCCGTCATCCCGTGTTTTTTATGTATCAGTGCAGTTATCTCATAGTTTCAATTGATTGTTTGAGTTGATTAGTAGATTATAGTAGATAGTTAAAGATAGATATTAGATTATCAATAAGAAATATTTATCCTGTAGTTTTTATAAATCAGTGAGAATTATTTGTCCTTTTTTAGATATTAGTGACAATTTGTCACGTGTGTTTTAAATATTAATCAGTTTAAATAGTCATTAAGTCTTCTTGTTTTTTTAGATAGTAGGTTTATAGTAGTATTCAAAAATTATAATTATCAATGACAAATATTAATCCCGTGTTTTTTTATATATCACTACAGTTATCCCGTGTTTTTTTATATATCATTGCAGTTTTCTCGTAGTTTCAATTGATTATTTTAGTTGATTAGTAGATTATAGTAGATAGTAAAAGTTAGATAGTAGATTATCAATGAGAAATATTTGTTTTAAATATTAATTATTAGTTTAAATAGCCATTAAGTCTTCTTGTTTTTTAGGTAGTAGGTTTGTAGTAGTAGTCTTCACAATTTTTAATTATCAATGACAAATATTAATCTCGTGTTTTTTTTTTATATATCAGTGCAGTTATCCCGTATTTTTTATATATCAGTGCAGTTATCTCGTAGTTTCAATTGATTGTTTTAGTTGATTAGTAGATAATAGCAGATAGTAAAAGAGAGATAGTAGATTGGTCAAAAAAAAAGAGATAGTAGATTATCAATAAGAAATATTTGTTTTAAATATTAATCAGTAGTTTAAATAGTCATTAAATCTTCTTGTGTTTTAGATAATAGTTTTATAGTAGTCTTCAAAAATTTTAATTATCAATTACAAATATTAATCATGTGTTTTTTATATATTATTGCAGTTATCCTGTGTTTTTTTATATATCATTGCAGTTATCTCGTAGTTTCAATTGATTATTTGAGTTGATTAGTAGATTATATATAGTAGATAGTAAAAGATAGATAATAGATTATCAATAAGAAATATTTATCCCGTGTTTTTTACAAATCAGTGACAATTATTTGTTCTTTTTTAGGTATTAGTGACAAATATTTGTCACGTGTGTTTAAATATTAATCAGTTTAAATAGTCACTAAGCCTTCTTGTTTTTTAGATAGTAGGTTTATAGTAGTTTTCAAAAATTATAATTATCAATGACAAATATTAATCTCGTGTTTTTTTTATATCAGTGCAGTTATCCCGTGTTTTTTATATAACATTGTTGTTATCTCGTAGTTTTAATTGATTATTTTAGTTGATTAGTAGATTATAGTAGATAGTAAAAGTTAGATAGTAGATTATCAATGAGAAATATTTGTTTTAAATATTAATCAGCAGTTTAAATAGTCATTACATCTTCTTGTTTTTTAGATAATAGGTTCATAGTATGCTTCAATAATTTTAATTATCAATTACAAATATTAATCCCGTGTTTTGTATATATCAGTGCAGTTATCCCGTGTTTTTTATATATCATTGCAGTTATCTCGTAGTTTCAATTGATTTTTTTAGTTGATTAGCAGATTATAGTAGGTTATCAATGAGAAATATTTGTTTTAAATATTAATCAGTAGTTTAATCCTATGTTTTTTATATATCAGTACAGTTATCCCATATTTTATATATATATATATATATAATTGCAGTTATCTCGTAGTTTCAATTGATTATTTTAGTTGATTAGTAGATTATATTAGATAGTAAAAGATAAATATCAATAAGAGGTGATATTCGATTATCAATAAGAGTATAAACAAATTTCGGAGAGAAAAATTAAAATTTTAGTAGATTATAGTAGATAGTAAAAGATAGATAGTAGATTATCAATAAGAGTGTATAAATTTAGAAATTTAGTTAAAAAACTAAAGTATAATGATAATAGAAAGAGAAAAATTATTTATGGAAAAAGTAAAAGTAAAGTAAAAAGAAAAAAAAGGAAGAAAGAGAGTGTAAGAGAGAAGTGAAAAGAAGGAAAGAGAGTGTAAGAAGAGAGAGAAAAAAAAGGAAGAAATAGAGTGTAAAAAGGAAAAAGGAAGAAAGAGAGTGTAAGAGAAAAGTGAAAAAGAGAGTGTAAAAAAAAAGAAAGGAAGAGAGGGTAATGACCTAAATACCCTTTGGAGTTATTATAGAGTGGCAAGGTGTCAAGTAAGTGTGAAGGCTTTTATGGGTAATTTAAGTGTGGTTTATTAGTATAAATAGATATTAGATACGTCTGATGAATGGACGCTATTCTTTACATCACACATATAGGTTGATATATCATATGTGTGATGAATTTGCTGCTATTAGTTTTCTTTCACTTATACTTCATTTGTTGATTTTATTATGGTGCTACTATAGTTTGGCAGCTTACTCCGATGAAGAAATTGATTGCCAAATCAGGGGCAATGATCTTTCCCCATGAAAAGCCAATACGAAAAGTTCTTGGAGGAGGAAAAGGTACCATATAAGTTTTCAGGTCTTGATTTTTTATCACCTCAACATGGAGAGTTAAGATGTTGAGAAAGGAAGAAGTAACATGGGGAGTTAATTTGTAACTTTTAATATTTTATTTGACCTTTCTCTAACATTTTTGTAAGTGAATTAATGTTTGCAGGAAGGAAAATATTGAGAAAAATTAGTATGATTTGGTATGAATCTTGGTTCTTCTTTGTCAGAGCGGGACACACAATATTGTTTACGCAGTTCCGCCAAATTTTGCCTACGTCTGCGACTATAGAGTAGCTGTAGTTCTGTTTTATTGATTATGTTTCGATACCTTGAGTACAAGCACAAAAGCGTTTAAATAGGCTTTTCTCTGAGAAAACCTAACAGGCCTAGGCCAAATACATATAAATAAATCTACAAATCTACTATTTACAATTTCCATATTTCCTTATTCAGATCCCCCCTCAAATTGATGCGGGTCATCAAGGAGCATCAATTTGCTGACAAGAAACCGATGGCGCGGACAAGGAACAACTTTGGTCAAAATATCTGCAACTTGAAATTGAGTATTGATATGAGGGATGGATATAACATGATTATCATAGGCTTCACGAATAGCATGACAATCAACTTCGATAAGCTTAGTACGCTCATGAAAAACCAGATTTGCAACAATCTGAATGGCACTTGTATTGTCAGCATAGAGAGAAGTCGGTTCAGTTTGAGGAAACCCAAGTTCACCCAAAAGACCACGAAGCCAAAGTATTTCGGAGCATGCCGTAGACATAGCACGATACTCCGATTCGGTTGAGGACTTAGAGACTCTCGCTTGCTTCTTACTTTTCCATGAGATCAACGAAGAACCAAGAAACATGCACCAACCAGTGACAGAGCGGCGAGTGTCAGGACACCCAGCCCAATCAGCATCACTATATATAGGCACTCAACTTAAGGGGGTTCTACTAGGAAAGAATAAACCCCGTTGAGAGGTACCTTTCAAGTAGCGAATGATACGACGAACCGCTGCCAAGTGAAGATGACAAGGAGAATGCATGAACAGACTTACTTGCTGAACGGCAAATGAAATGTCGGATCGTGTAATAGTCAAGTAGTTAATGTGAATAAGGAAATAATGAAGGTTGTAAATAGTAGATTTATAGATTTATTTACATATGTATTCGGCCCAAGGCCCGTTAGGTTTTCACATAGAATAGCCTATTAAAACTCATTAGTGTTTGTACTCAAAGGCATCGAGATAGAATCAATAAAACGGAACTACAGCTACTCTGTAGTCCCAGACGTAGGCAAAGTTTGGCCGAACTGCGTAAACAATATCGTGTGTCCTGCTTTGACATGGTATCAGACTAAGGTTCCGCACAAAAACCGTAGCCGCGCAAAGTACTGTTCATCTCGCTGTTCATTGCGCACTGTTCACGGACTGCTCACCGCGCACTGTTCACGGTACTGTTCATCAATACTATTCATCGGTCGGTACTGTTCACCTGGGTTCGATCCATATCTTCGTTTTTGGTCTGATTGTTCGATCGATATTGCGAATCGCTCACCTGGGTTCGTGGTCCTGCTTGCGCAAGCCCTGTTGGTTGTTACGCTCCAGCTTCGTGACTCTGCTTGGTATCTATCTCGGTTACTTTGCGAGATCTGAGTTGTGGGATTCTTGGCTTCCGTTTGTTGTGATATTTGCGGAATCCTGTTCGCAAATCTGAGTCGTGGTATCTATCTCGGTTACTTTGCCAAATCAGGGGCAATGATCTTTCCCCATGAAAAGCCAATACGAAAAGTTCTTGGAGGAGGAGAAGGTACCATATAAGTTTTTAGGTCTTGATTTTTTATCACCTCAACATGGAGAGTTAAGACGGTGAGAAAGGAAGAAGTAACATGGGGAGTTAATTTGTAACTTTTAATATTTTATTTGACTTTTCTCTAACATTTTTGTAAGTGAATTAATGTTTGCAGGAAGGAAAATATTGAGAAAAATTAGTATGATTTGGTATGAATCTTGGTTCTTCTTTACCTTCCGGTAAGTTTCCAATTCTTGATTTCTTAACTTATTCGTGAACATTTTTTTTTGCTGTTATTGGTTTGGATATACAGAGGCCACACCAAAGTTACTTTTACAACTAATAATGTAAAGGGACTTCTGCCCATAGCTTTGGATGCTGCTTAAGTTTGTGGATGAGTCGTGGTTATTTTATAACGAAAAAGTTCATGGCTTTATCGGTCCAAAGTTGCTCTATGTTTTCTTCATAGCTTCAAAACAGCTTGACTTTTCAATTTCTATGCAGAAAACAATTTGATTTGCTTTTAAGCTTTGTTTGGGATTTCATTATGCATGCCAATAGAAAGATTAGAGAAGTTTGTTAAAACACATATATCTCTTTTGTTTTGGTAAAAGCATTTGGAATAGAGATATCGAGAAGCTAATCAGCAGCTAACAATAGCTTTGGATCGATGCTGCTTAAGTTTTGAAGATTCTAACTCAAACAATTTTCTTTGATAGTTCCTTCTTCGTAGACTATTTGCTGTTAATTTTTCCTCCTCAAATAAATTTAAGTGATGCACACCCTTCTGTGCAGAAAGACATCAGCCCAAGAGTAAATTTGATGAGGTCAATGGAATTGAAGTTGCATAGAGCCAAAGTTCAGATTAATCCAAACAACCGATTCAAAATAGTGTTTTTTAAAGCTAATTTTGCACTGGTGTGCTATAGTCGGTGGCGACTTAGAGAGCCTACTAACTCAGACTTTAGTAGATACATCTCTTAAAATCACTTACGCACAATAACATATTAATATTCTACAATTCTTGGATGAGGACAACTGCAAGTTTGTTACCATGATTGCTAAGTTGTTTACACGGGTAGCCTTACAAAGTATGTACAGTATCCATAAATGTAAGAGCTAATTGCAGTTCAATGTATGCTTTGGTTTAAATTTAGTAAACTATTAGTGTTGTGGCTTTGGATAGTTCCACATAATAATGTACTGCCGGTTGAATGAATTTAGTCTGTTGCAATGCAAATCAACCATTCTATCATTTTATTATTATATTGGTTCATCAATTATTTGAAGGCGATGTAGTGTTTTAGAATAGAAGAGGAAAATTACTTGATCATATTTTCTAACCTACAGTGACATTTTTTACTTGAGTTACAACTCAGTACCATTATTTCATTTTTAATTTGGTAATTTGTGGTGGTGGTGGTGGTATTGATAATTAAGAAAGACACGACCACTACTTTTTACCAAGGAAATGTGAGTAGATGGATTTTTCAGTTCACAATTATAAATTTAATTTTGGAATCACAATCTCTTGACATTTTTAATTATTTTATTGCCTTAAAGGTACATTTGGTCCCTGCAAATATACAAAAAATCCTGTTTCGTCCCTCTAATTTTAAAAATTTTAAAAAAGCCCTTACAAATACCAAACGCTTCTAGTTTGGTCCCTGCCGTTAATTTTTGACTAACAATGTTAATGATTGGGTGACGTGGATGCCAACTCATCATCTCTTTCATTCCTTTTTCTCTGAAACTCTCATCTGCTCTCTTCTTCTCATCTTCTATATTCTTCTTCTTCTTCTTCTCATCTTCTCTTTTTCTTCTCATTTTCACACTACAAGAATAATCAGTTTTACCGGCCAGGACTTTCCGGCAGATTTTTATCCGCTGCAAACTTACCGGCGAAATTAGGGACTTTCCGGCGGATTTATCCGCCGCAAACATTTCCGGCGGATTTCGAGGTATTTCCGACGGATCTGGTTTACGAATTTTTTTGTTTGAAAAAAAAATCACAATCCGCCGGAAATGTTTGCGGCGGATAAATCCGCCGGAAACTCCCTAATTCCGCCAGTAAGTTTGCGGCGGATAAAAATCTGCCGGAAAAACCTAGAAGCGCCAATTTTGAATTTCAAAAATCCGCTGGAAACACCCTAAATCCGCCGGAAATTACATTTTGGGCGGATTCGCCTTTTGACCGTTGATTTTCGTTTCCTCTATATTTATTTTTTAAAAATAACTAAATTTAAAAAAAAAAACGGTTTTTTCCGGCGGATTTGTGGACTTTCCGACGGATAAACCATACAAATTTTTCTGGGGTTTTCCGGCGGATAATCCGGCGGAAACCGTTTGCCACGAGCTGTCTACCGGCGCCAAAAATCCGCCGGAAAGTCCACATTTTCGGCGGATTTTTGGCTTTCCCGGCGGATTTTGTCCGCCGAAAAGTCCAATTTTTCTTGTAGTGTCAACATCAATTTCAATTTCCAGATCTGAAAATTTAAATCATCAACATCAATTTCATTTTCCAGATCTGGAAATTTAAATCATCATCATCAATTTCGTAACAACAGGAACAATTTCATGTTAATTTCGTTTTCGTTTTAAAAGTATGTTTCGTTTACCAAGAATATTAAGCCGTCAAATTGATGTTGAAGGTAGATTGAAAGGGAGGAAGCGTGTTTGCGTTTTGCGATTTCTGGGTTTTGTTTCAAGAACCCACTGTCACTTCCGGTCAAAATTAAACCCAGCTGTTTCCGGCAACGAGCTCGACGAAACCATCCCTCCGGCAATGAGCCTTAAATCAATGGATTTGTCTTTTTTTGGTGAATCAATGGGAAACTCACGTTTATTTGTGTTCTGGGAATCATCTTCAGACTTCTATAATGCTTGGCAACTTTTTGTTTGGTCTTATTCTTGAATCTCTTGGTAGTTGTCAATCTCTTAATAGAATTTGTACGGGTGATAACATTCTCAATGGTTCAATTCCTCAAACATCATCACCATCATCAACCCTTAACCTCACCCTCTCTCTCCACTACCCGTCCCACCACCACCTCCATACTCAAAATCACCACAACCCCAAACCCGAGAGAGGAGGAGGAGGAGGAGGAGGAGGACGGGGAGGGAGAAGAAGAAGAAAGATACACCGCTCTGTTGGTTTCCAAAATTTCCAGAATCTGAGAAAAAGGAAATGAAGGAAATGAAGGAGAAGGGGATTGGAATATTAGGGATTTTAGGGATTTCCAGAATCTAAGAGAAAGGAAATGAATTTATTCAACTTGGCATCCAACATGACAGACACGTCACAAGGAACTAACGCTGTTAGTCAAAAGTTAATAGTAGGGATGAAATTAAACGCGTTTGGAATTGCAATGACTTTTTTTAAAATTTTGAAATTGCAGGGACGAAACTGGATTTTTTGAAATAGTGCAATGACTTATTTTATTTTATTTTATGAACATACAAAAGAAGCTTTATTTAAATTAGCAATTTACCAAAATATTAAATCTCTAAACTAAATTATCTTCCTACTTATCAGTTTAATTTTTAATTTGAACTATTTCTAATTATAATGTTTTACTATTTATTTTGGCTTTAATTGTTTACTTTTTATTAACTTCTCGGGTTGACCCCACTATTAAATTGTTTAGATTACAATCTATTTTGCATAACGGGTAATGTACTAGTTTATTAATTAAACCTGACTCAACCATAGTCGAATCCAATGAACGAATTGAATCATGACTCAAAAGTCTCGCCGGTATTATCTCGAGACCAATTTTAAAACCATCGTTTATTACACTTCACTATATTTGTAACAATTTTACAAGGGAGCTTCTATGGTACGGTTAAAGAATTAAGGGGTACTGATACTGTTCTATATAATTAACAAGTGAGTTATATATATTTTTTTCAATTCTATGAATTATTTAGGCTAAATTGCTCCAAGGGTCCCTTAACTTAATTTCAGGTAACGATTTAGTCATTTATATTTTTTTTGTCCCAATTAAGTCATTTATGTTTTAAAATGATATCAACATTAACCTTTTTTACAATTTTTGTTATGTGGCAGTTATGTTGCCTAGCTGTATATTAAGTTTGCTTATGTGTCAATGACTATTTGCTGATTCATTATTATTAATTATTTTTTATTGTTTGTCAAAAAAGAAATAAAAGAAAATTCTAAATTTAATTATCATCTTCAACTATGAACCCTAGACGTGTCATCGTCAACCCCTAATTCCACTCTGCGCTGAATCCCTTCTTTCCCTCATCTCACCATTCCTCTCAAATCCCAATCTTTCAACCTAAACCCCTTACCTTCTCCCATTCCCTTTTGATTTCACTTGTTGCATGCCCATCACCAAATGTTTCTGCAAGTCCCGTGACAAATCAGAATTAGAAAAAACCTTAACCTCATAAGATGATTGGCTTTAGAAGCTTCCAGAAAAAACTAAACCAGCAAACCACTACTCAAGCATCTGGCCTTGAATAATCAAAATTGAAATAGGTGTTTGTCGCTTCCCTTGGAGAAAAATGCAGAAACCATATCTCAGAATGATTTATTAACCGAAATCTGCACAAACGAAGATTTGAGAAACCGAAATCTGAGAAAAATGCAGAAAATGAAACGATGCTCCATTAACGATTGAAGAAATGAAAATAGAACTGAAAATCCAGAAATTAAACGATGCTCTAAAACATAAACAGGTCAGAAAATCCAGAAATTAAAACGAAAACGAAATGAAAACAGATGAAGATTCGGGAAGCAACAAAGACGAAGATGAAGATTCAACAACTTGGAGTTGTGGTTCTTGGATTCCAGATTTTAAACAACCATAATTTTTATTTTATTTAGGCTTAAATACAGTTTTGGTCCCCCTATTTTGACTAATTCACGATTTTGGTCCCTAAAGTTTTAATTTGACGATTTTGGTCCCCCTATTTTCCCAATTTGAAAAATCAAGGTCCCCCACCCCAATTTTGACTTAGTTTGACTCACTCATCCTACGTGGCAGTCCACGTAGACTGCCACGTAGGCGCACCCCCCACCCCCCACCCCACCCCCCCCACCCACCCCTTCTTCTTCCTCGCCGCACCGTCACTCACCACCTCTCTCTCTCTCTCTCCTTCGCACCACCACCTCACTCACCGTCAGTCTCTCTCTCCTTCGCACCACCCACCTCCCACCTCTCTCTCCTGCGACCTCCGTGACGAGCGAGAGCGACGACGAGTGAGAGAACGGCGAGAGAGGGAGAGCGACGCGACGAGCGAACCACGATGAGGAGGGAGAGCGACGGTGAGAAGAGAGGGGGAGGGATTCGCACAGAGGGGGGGATTCGCACAGGGGGGATTTGCAGAGAGGGGGAGGGACGGTGGTGAGAGGGGAGGGAGGTGAGGGAGGATCGGTTGGGGGGTGAGATGCGAAGGAGGGAGAGAGGGTGTGGGGGGGGGGGGGTTCACGGAGGGGAAGGGGGGTGGGGTGGGGAGGGGTCACGGTGGGGAAGGGGGGGTCACGGTGGGGGAGGGGGGAAGAGGAACAATGCGAAGGGGTGGGGGGGGGGGGAGGGGAAGATGAACAGTGGGGGTGGGGTGGGGAGTGGGGGGGTGGGGGGTGCCACGTAGGCTGCCACATAGGACAATAAGTCAAAATTGAGTTTCAATTTTGACTTATTTAAGAGGGGGACTATGATTTTTCAAATTGGAAAAATAGGGGGACCAAAATCGTCAAATTAAAACTTTAGGGACCAAAATCGTGAATTGGTCAAAATAGGGGGACTAAAACTGTATTTAAGCCTTTTATTTATTTTAATAAAAAAATGACTCACCTAACGACAAGGATCGACACATTAGCTATTTAACACTGTATCATCTAGCTAACAGCCACATATGAATTTTTTGGAGCTGGTTTAGGGTACTATGCTTAGTAACAAATACCCAATGGTAGATTAGTAACTACCCATATTTTTTTTTGAATATTGTAGTAATTAATGATATCACTCTCAAATTCAAAAAACCCAAACCTCAACAAACTCTCACCGTGAACCACCAACACACTCTCACCGT
This sequence comes from Astragalus membranaceus, assembly GCA_039519185.1. Taxonomy (NCBI): domain Eukaryota; kingdom Viridiplantae; phylum Streptophyta; class Magnoliopsida; order Fabales; family Fabaceae; genus Astragalus; species Astragalus membranaceus. The sequence goes on from CM076846.1 coordinate 28,020,722, forward strand.
GTGCTCTCAACACCGTCAATCCACCGTCAACACTTTCGCGCGCTTTGTTTGCGACAACAACACCGACACCGTAAACTGTCCCGCGCTCCGTGAACTCTCAACGCCGTAGCGCCCTCCGTGAACTCTCTGCAAACACCGCGTACTCTCAACACCGTGAATCCACCATCAACACTGTCGCATCAACATGAATTAATCCTGAAATTTGAAGTAATAGTTATTAAGAAGCTATATTGTTAGTGACAAGTAATAGTTATGAAAATCTGTGCTATCTAGAAAGTATTAACCACAATTGTACTAATCTGCGGTTAGTGACCACTAACTAGTGTTGTGTATATCTGTGGTTAGTGGCCACTAACCACAAACTAGTACCCCAATGGTTAGTGGCCACTAACCGCAGATATGCACAACACTGGTTAGTGGCCACTAACTACAGATTAGTATTAAAATGGTTAAAACTGAGACCAACACATTAACAGAGAAATCCAAAATCACAACATGAAGTAAACATGACATCTGATTGCATCAACATGAATTAATCCTGAAATCTGAAGTAATAGTTATTAAGAAGCTATATTGTTAATGACAAGTAATAGTTATGGAAATCTGTGCCATCTAGAAAGTATTAACCACAATTGTACTAATCTGCAGTTAGTGGCCACTAACCAGTGTTGTGCATATATGTGGTTAGTGGCCACTAACCACAAACTAGTACCCCAATGGTTAGTGGCCACTAACCACAGATTAGTATTAAAATGGTTAAAACTGAGACCAACACATTAACAGAGAAAAATTACACTAATATCAAACAACATCATAAAAGTTAAGAGTGATCATAATCTTTACCAATATGACTCAAGAGTGATCGCCAAATTCAAGGAATTGAAATAACCAAAAGAAAGAAGCGCTAGTGGGAGCGAAAGAAAGAAGAGAAAGTAAGAGAGAGAGGGAGAGAGAGGAAAGAGAGAATGGCGATGGAAGGGGAGACGTCGCCAGACGGACGCCGTGGTGCGGCGTCGGTGACGGTGAGAGAGAGAAAACGTGGTGGTTGCCGTGGAACCTGCTGCGCGCGAAGAAGGAAGAAGGTGGTTGCAGGAAGTGATGGAATGTGTGGGAATGGAAGGCTACATAATGTGTAAAATGACAAAACTGCCCTCTTTAAGTGACAGTCCTTAAATCACATTTCATTAAAATAAGAGACATCCAACGGCTCAGTATGATTTAGTAAAATATACTAAGAATTTGACTTAGTATCCCTAAACCACCCTCGAATTTTTTAACTGACTTAAACGGAGACTAATAGAAAAGGGTAACGATGCTAAAAATTTAAAACATAAATGATTTAATTGAGAAAAAAAAATATAAAAAACTAAATTGCTACCTAAAATTAAGATAAAGACCCTAGAGCAATTTAGCCAATTATTTACAACCGTATGTATACCCTAATTCTTCAATTCTACCCTACAAATTTCCATTTTACAACTATTGAAATGTAATGTAATGACTTGAAATGTGTACATTGAGGGTAAAGCTGGAAAACGAGCGGTCGAGCACTCAGAAAGAGCGTTCTTATTCTAAACAGGTAAAGTATTGGAGTTGACATTTCCAAATTCTCAAAAGCCATCGAAAGAAGCATCGGACTCGATGAATTAGTCTCTGCAGTTGTGCGAAGAGGATACCCTGTTTATACCAAAAGCCATCAAACGACAAAAGCCTCTTCATTACAAAGAAACGAGTGGAGCGCCTAACACTGTGCGTACCCACCATCACCAACAACAACAACTAAAAGCAACCAACATATATATGCACTCAGAATCAACGGTTTCACACTTCACAACCCCTTTTCGTCAAAACCCAATTCCCTTCTCCTCCTTCAATAAAAGGTAGTTTTTTTTTGTTTTTGTATTAATAAACCGTAACCCTCTTTCACGGTAAAGGTTAGGGTTTATGTTGTGAATTTTTATTTCAATTGGTTTTATTTTATGTGTTTGACCCTTTTCTTGGATTGTCTAATGGTTATTGTTTTTGGTCCTTTGGGTCAAGCAAGGTGTTTGCAGTTTGCTCTTGTTTTGTTGTTTCTGGTGATGCACCTTGTTTGATTCCTGCTCTCCTCTTATTGGTTATGTGGATTTGCTTGCTGCATGAAAGAAGTTTGTCTTTTGTATGATACTTAAAGTACCATGTAATATGGATGATTATCAATTTTGGATGAAATATGGACTTGAGACTGTGCATTAAGGCTTTTGTATCTTTTGCAATAATCTATCATGATTCATCAATAGTGAGGCTATATGCAATTTGTAATTGTGTTGTTTTATTTCTCAAAATCAAAGGCTTGACTGCTATAACTGTAAGTCTGTAATTGATTATTTCACTTTGTGTTTGTTTGCTTAATTTCACTGGCTTTATAGGATATATTATATGTCTGTTTTAATGTGAAATATATAGTCTAATACTCATTTTATACTTGTGATAGCAGAAAAGACGCCAGTGTCCAGTGGCCTCTGATCCTCTTTTGATCCTAAATAACAGAAGAGAATGAGAAGAGAATGAGAATGTCACTGGTAGTTTTGATTAAATAACTGAAAAGAGCTGCTGAAAAATGGGAGGTTGCTGTTGTTCTGCCAGAAAACCTCACCTGCATGGAACTCCGGTGTATTACTATGTTAGTAATTTCCTATCCTCACTTATCTGATTTGTAGCTTATTTATGTAGCATATATATGGTCGCTAAAAAGCATCCATCTAGTAGTTTTACTGTTAGTTTCTGTCATGAACCCTTTTGCCATGCTGAATGAAAATTGATTTATGATGAAAGATAGTGCATGTATTGATTCTAAGTTATGCTTTTCATCTTGCCTATTTTGTATTATCTTCTGTATGCTATAATTAAGTCCCTGTATTACCCCATAAAAGAGAAAAGATAACAATAAAATGCCCTATTTCCATTATTGTCAAACTCTCAAGTTAACACAGAGTTTTAAGATTTTATGACTCTAGGGATCAAAATTGTGTCGACTCACTTATTAAGTCATTTATGTGTAAATTTGTGTAGACACGCAGAAATGCGTGAGTTTGATTTTAAGATGATGGAACGAGTCTACACTCTAATGGTTTAAGTCATTTATGTGGTTCGGTGTTTTTTAAAACCCAAAAATGTAATAGCTAATGGTAAGGCTTGGTAGTGGACAAAACATTAACCTCATCTATTGCACTGGACTCCATAGATGCATCTAAATCTGAATTTGAACCTACCTACAAAGGAGGTATTCTGTACAATGCTGTATTGAATCTCAATCCCATAGCTCCCAACATAAAGGAAGTCATGAAACAGAAAACATGAACAAAGGCATTGCTGCAAGTTTTCAATGAACCCAAAAGGCCAATACAGTGAATGAACCCAACTCTAATGAGCTGAAACAAATTTCACCATCTGTCTCTCTAGTAAATTTAGGATCTGGGATTTGTCAATTTGTATATCGACTTTGAGCATGTTATATGCTCTTTTTATATGCTTAGTTGTGAACCAATCATGCGATTTGTGAATTTTTGATCAATTTTGGATTGTGATGCTATGCTTGTATATTCTGATCTGGTCTGGTGTATGGAGATTCAACAAGTTTACACAGATTTTTGAGTTTGACAGCGTTGCGTGTTTTTAAGTAACCAAAACAAAACGATTGAAGAGCTCCAAACTGTTTCATCCATGAAACTTGCCTATATCTGAATCTATAGCAAATTGCAAAATACTTTTACATTCCCTGCATCAAATAATACCAAACAGGTCGACCAAGAATACACTCACGTGATCCCCATGTTTTATGCAAATATTTTTTGCTATGTTACTCTAAAAATAAAAAATAGCTATTACTCGCTCCATAAAATGTACTCACAAACTCCCGAGAAAAAATTGGTCCATAAAAACATGATTTAAATTTAATTATGGTAATTGTTGAATGTTGAAGGTTGATTGAGTTGTGGCTTTTATCTTGTAAATTGTCCTCTTCAACAAAAGCAAGTAGGAATTAATTTACCTCATAAACTCGGGAAACTGAAGTCACTGTTATGATTGAAGTTCATTAATGCAACTCGGTTACTCCTGCAATCTTAGTTTTTAACTTCCTGCAATCTACGATGATTATATTTGTAGTTGTCACTTAATTGCTTGAGTAGTCATTGCTTGAAGAGACGAGACTGATGGAAGAATGCTTAAAATAATTTTTTTCCCTCTTTTTCCATTTTTCAAATGAGCTTGATTTTATTGTTTATTTGTTTTAATTTCTTATTAATTTTTGGAAATGGCCAGTAAGTGAAATAAAATTCATAACTGGAGTCTGGCTTCCTATTGATATTTTCTGCTGTTGGAATCAACTTTTGTTAATAGTATGCTCAGTCAGAAGAATGAGTACAACTTACAAGGGCACATCTTCATTGTCATATTGCAATTTGCAAAGATTTATTCGCAGCTTAAACAAAATTTTGATACTTAGTGTTATGCAATTTATTATAACTTTTGATAATAACCATAGTTTCTTCTCTCTCTCTCTCTCTCTCTCTCTCTCTCTCTCTCTCTCTCTCTCTTTCTCTCTCTCTCTCTCTCTCTCTCTCTCTCTCTCTCTCTCTCTCACCTTAAGTAAAGAGAAACTTTCCAGCATTTCCTCACATATGCATGTCTCTGGGGAATGTTAGATGAGAAGGTGGCTAAATTGTAGTTTGGCATGATTGTTTTTATTATTCTCTTCAAAATCAAGTGCTTCTAGTAAAATGATTGTTTTTATTTGTCATGAATATAAGTTATGAAATATGAAAAAAAAAACCTGTTTTCAGTGCCCACCAATTTTAGAAGAGCACGCGTCTTTAACATCTAATGATGGTGCTGCTGATTCAATCACTACTGGATTGCTGGTAGGCTTGAATGTGGAAGCACCTGATACTTACCAGTCTCCTCCAGCACCTCTGCCTTATGATGTGGTCCTGGGAGTTCCAGCATCAACAGACTCAGAATCAGGCCGAGAAACAGTTAGTGGTCGTAGTTTCGAAACTTTAATGACATGTGAAGATGTCGAAGAATCTGACTCTAAAGCTCAAGCTAATTCTGCACCAATATCTCCAAGCAAGGCAAAACTGTCAAAATTAAATGAATCTTATCCATTAGTGACAGAAGAAGAGGACGGCTGTCCAATTTGTCTTGATGGTGAGTAGAAAGATTAGAAGTTATCTTTTAAAGTTAGATGAGGGATAAGAACCAGTAAGTTCCTATGTCGCACCGACACCTCAGGTCGAAGACGTGTGCGGTGTCCGACATGTGTCGTGTTAGACACTGATAATGACACTGACACTTCAATTACTTCCACTTCTCAAATTAAAATTGGTGTCTGTGTCGTGTTCGTTGTCTGTGTTTCATAGGTAAGTTATGACTTACTGGAAACTATCATTTGAATTTTGTGTGTGCAGAATATGATGTTGAGAATCCGAAAACTCTTACGAAATGTGAACACGACTTTCACCTGTCTTGCATTCTTGAGTGGATGGAAAGAAGTGATTCCTGTCCTATATGTGATCAGGTTTGTCTTTTTACATCAATTCCTTGTTAACTATAACATTAAAAGAGAATGTTGTTGGCTTCTTTTTTTGTTGTAAAATGAAACTCAGTAGTTCCTGCTAGATGTGGATTATTAGTTGTTGTTGACCATATAATACATTCTGTTTCAGCATTTTTATTTTGATTATTAATTAGATTGAACTTCAGTGTAATACTCCTTTTCCTTTCATATTACAGGAGATGATATTTGATGAGACACTGGACTAGTTTGGTTGTCTCGAAAGAAACGCGAGCTAAATGCGTGAAGTATATAACTGAAATTCGTTGTCTGATCATTTGTTAGATGATGCTACTGATTCACTTTGGAATATACAAAAGTTTAAAAGGTCTTATTTAGTGTGCCAAATTCATTATGTGTACAAATCTCTGAGAAAAAAATGAGGAGGTTTTTGGCCAAATGCTACACCACATTGCATGTCTCATTAACTGCAATTCCTCATGTTGGAATTTTCCTTTTCATTAGTGCATTTCTCAAGATGAAGAGATTCATATTCACAGTATGGCTTTTTCTCCCCTTGTGTTTTTTTTTTGCTGCTCTCCATTTTCTTGTACAAATTGCTCATATTTATTTGTTTTCCTATGCTTATCTTTGTGAAAAAAAAAAAACAAATGTATACTGGTCTTGTAAATAATATCTGCTTTACATTTTGTTACATTTTCATTGTATATATTCTGGTGGAAGCTGGGATGGGATCCCATCTTATCTTATATTTGTATGTGCAATGAGTAATGACCAAAGTATACATTGAGCCTCTTTCTTTTTTGATAAATTTTCTTCTGGTTAGGTTAAAGGGGTAATTGTGAACGCTGTTAATAGATAGAAAATGTTATCTATACATCAAACTTTGACATCAAAATTCGACAAAAAATTTATTGGTTTATGTAGTTCAAACTTCAAAAACATTTGTTAATGAAATGTTGAGTTTGATTAATAGATATATCAAGGTGTTGCAAGACATTAACTATTAATTGAACTTCATTAACTATAATTTTCAGATATTCAAATACATGAGTATATTTTAGATTATATTTGGATCTTAATCTTAGTCAATAACGTTCAAAATCATGGTTAGTAAAGTTCAGTTGATAATTAACGAATTGTGACATATCTATTAAGCGAACTCAACAGTTTATTAACTATATTTTTAGTTACATTGACCACAATATTTTATATTGATTTTTGAGATTTAGATAATTGGACCTTAATCAACATTATTTCTACTGGTTTGCTGTTTGACAGTGATCTCATATTCTCATTCTCAATTTGTTGTTTTACTTATTTGGTGAAAGTGGTTGTTGGAAAGAGGAAGCAAGATCTAAACATTCTAATTGTTTTCTTAGTTTGGCTCAGTCTATACTCCAAACTGCATGTGAGTCAGTGAATTAAACCAAACAGCACAACCAGTTCAAAGTACAGTAGCACCATTAATATCTCCCTACCCTACTTTCCTTACAGTGAATGTTTCAAATCAAAGCAAAGCCATGCAACCTTTCCTTTTCTTCCCCCTCTTAAATTCTTAGACAAAGAATCAAAGAAAGGTTTTCCTTATGTTTCATTTTTCCTACTAGGGACTTTCCTAACAAGGGTTGGTTCCACCGGTAATTGGTTGAAATCTCACTCTAAGTCTCAAATTCGAATTTTGGGTGTGAAAAAATTTCTATTGGTAGAGGAGAACCACACAGACCGACAAAGTCGGGTACACCTGGCCTGTCATGGTTCCCGGCGTAAATTAATCACTGACAAATGCGGTGAATAATGCACACCAATAACACAATAAAAAAACTTTACTCAATGTAAAATTTGGGAACTCACTTTTACCTAAACACCATTATTATTGTGCAAAGCAAAGGTACCCAATCGAAATATAATTCTTGAGGGGAAACAAACAGTTTCCATATCTTGATGATAATGGGATATGGCAACTAGCTTCTCTTCAATTGGTTAAAAAAAAAGAAGAGGGAAAGTTAAAAAGTAGCAATTGTAAAAAAAAAAACCTCGTTATGATGATGTTTTGATCATGAAATTATAATTGATTGATAAGCATGCTGAATAACAGCAAAGTTTTTCTTCCTTGCTTTCTTCTTTCATGAGCAGATAGTATCATTGAAATTTGAAACCATTTTATGTCAACTTATGTGGGGTAATAAAACCTTAGAAAAATAAATGCTGAGTGAAAAGTTCAAAGTCTTATTAGCCTAATTCAACAGCTCAACGACTATTGGCAGAGATGGAATGAGCAGCCACTCTAGAAGTATATCTCAAAGGTTGCAACTATGACAAGAACATAATAATAAGTCGTAACCTGAATTGATTGACTTCTTTACCATAAAGGACTACAATATTCCAAGAAAGGCATTGTGTGGTTGGTTGAGCTGGACTTAGGTGCCGAAAATTAATTGCACACAATAGGTAGAAAATAATATTAAAAATGATATAATTTTCTTCAATTACATATTAAAGTACTTTTAAGAACACAGGGTGTGGTTGAGCGGTTGGGGCTTATCCTCCCTTAACCAAGTGTCGAGGGTTCGATCCTCGCATTGGGTATGAAGCAGCATTAAATCCCTGGGCCAGTTGTCCCACCATTCGAGGTGCCTCCAATCCAGCGAAGGGATTAGTCACTGCGTTCGGCGGTGGATATTCTGGTTTGCACAAAAAAAAGTACTTTTGAATATATATCTTTTAAATAAGATAACCAACCTCCAGTCTTGTATTGCCTTTTGAGTATTGTCCGCATTGGCCCGCATAGGAGCCATCACGGTTATGTCCTTCCTTAAAAAAGGCGCCTTCCTTAAAAAAGGCGCCTTCCTGGGTTAAAGATGTGTGTGTTTATAAACTACTCTTGGCCTTGATTCCTAAACAATGTGAGACTTTTGGTGTGCCGAAACACTAGCCCCCGAGACTAACAGAGGTGACATGCACGCAGCGCTACCGACCAAATAAAAGGCGTTGTTGCCTTCACATCTGTACGTGCACACAGATGAAGAGAAGAAGGGCCAAACAAGCGACCCCATATCTACAAAAGGCATTGAAGCATCCAATGTAGAACATATTTTGGTACCGAGAAATACAACAATTTAGAGTTCGTTGTGATCTAAGTCAAAAACGACCATGGTAGAATTTAGAATTTAGATTTTTTAAGATTTTAGATTTAGATTTTTTTAGACCCCATCCCACATACTTAAGTAGAATTTAGATTTTTTTACATGAACATCCACCAGCATGCTTGGAGTTGATCCAAGTTCATCCCTCCCAAGTTGGCCCTCAATCTCACCACCAAGCTGGTGGCATAACACCACCAAAAGATGTGCCCTAAAAAAGAAAGCTATTAATCTTGTATACAAACTTTTATATGCAAGGTTTATTAGTCACAACTTGACTATCAAACATTGTATTAGTAAAAGAGAATGGTGTGTGTGTGCACGCGCATTGTTAACAGTGATACCAATAAAACATGCCCTAAGTTGTAACACCCTACATATTTCATGTATAGGTATATTTATGTTTAATTAGTATATGATTTTATGTGCATGATCATACATTTTGTGAGTTTGAATAGTGGAGATTCAACCTTCAATGCGCACATAGTATTAAAATGTATTTTAGGGTTTGAATTGAGGCATGCGCGTGAGCTAAAGTTCAGTTAGATAGAAAAGTACTATCAAGAGAACCAATGGTTTAGTGTGTCTAAGGAAAAGAATCAAGAATGAATTTATAAATTCATAAAAATATTCTTATGCTTTATACTCTTTATGTTATTGACTCCAAGTATTATAAGAACTCATCTCGAAGGTCAAATTCGATTTGAAATATAGAGGTAGGCGCAAGGCGCCCACCATCTCAAGGGGTATTATTTTCTCGCCCATTAGTTTATTTTCGAAAAAAATATGCTGTCTCAAGAAATATATTTCTAAAAAAATAATTTGTTTGGAGTGCAAACTAAAAAAACATGGTGTCAACCAACATCCCGGGACACAAGGTCGATTCAGTGCTCACGGGTTCGATTTCTACAACAGATAAACTCAGTGTTGACTAATAAGAAATGTACTCTTAAGCACAAACGAAAATTAGTTTTTTGTTAAAAGTGTTAGCATACTTCGTAAGTAGCCAACAATGATATATATATGAATAAAAAGAAAAACACGGTGTCATCCAAATTATTGAATTACTATTTTTCTAACAAAACAAAACCTGTTATGAATATTATTACAGTGGATGTCCACTACTCTCCTTCCATCCGTACTCATTAGTGGATTTTTATGATTGACTATACACTTGCCCTTCTATCACCTTATAAATAGGGCTATCTCCTAGTGTGAATAGAATAATGCAAAGGCTTTCATCTTCTCTCATTCTCTTGTTCTTCCTCTTTCTCTATTTTTGTTTATTTTCATAACACGTTATCAGTACGAAGCTCTACCATATGAATGATAGCATAATCTTCGGGTTCTATTGCAAGAATAATTTTTATTCTTCTTCATCTTCTTCAACCCAAGCCATGTAAATTTGATTGGTTTATATTAAGAATCCACCTCAAGTGGAACCAACCGTGTCCATTATTCCTAATTATCAATTGTACAATTGAATCTTTTGTACAAGAATATCTCATATTTGAAAAGCTCCAGAGGCTACAACCCACACTAGTTTGGGACCATGGAGTTCATGTTCAAGGGCACATATGTGGGGGCTCATTCATTCTTCCTCGAACACATCAACATAAGTTTTTTTTTTGGCAAAAAAACGACTGTAACACCAAAATTAATTATTTACCAAAATAACACCCTTTTTAGATTATTTACCAAACTAGCATATATCCAAAATTTAGGCCAGAAGTCGCTCCCACAGGAAACGACTTCTGAACTGGATTTTGCAAATTTTTTTGCTTTTTCAGTTCAGAAGTCGCCCCCCCAGGGTGACTTCTGAACTGTGTTTTTTTATTTTTCTTATATATTAATTTAAATAAATTTAATTTAATTAATTTAATTAATTTAGAAAATTAATATTGTTAATTCTAAATTAATTATAAATATTATTGTGAAAAAAAATTATCGGCTATATTGAAATATGGAACTAACTGTACTTATTTAATTAGTAGCACATTACAAAAAACTAATAGAAATTGACTATTCTATATTGCGGTTTGGACAGTTATTTTTGTTGTGACCCTCATTTCTACAAATACCGCATCTCTTGGTGCGACTACCCATTTCTCTTTGATCCATCTCTGTACGAATACGGGTGTGGACGGCTCTTTTGATCTCTCCGTTTAGATGGATCATGCTGCAGTTCCGGGCCATTGAAATCAGGCCACGACAACTCAGATGGCAATGGTGGGAACTCCTCAAAGTATGTATTGAAAACATACTGCATTCTGTACTATGGTTGCACGAATTCCATGTGATCGTAATTAACTTTTGAACATGTCGCGATCACATGGGAACAAGGATAGTGCAGTGCCTGAAATTCTCCACACTCACACGTCCTGTCTCTGAAGTTAACCACGAATGTGCCCGCAGGTCTCCCACTTTGTGGTCGTATAATTTCTTCCACTCTGAACAATTTTTGGGCACGATCGTGAATTGCCACGTTGTGCGTGTTCGAGACAGCTGGGTTGTGATCTATTTTTTCCATCAATTTTTCAGAGTACATAGTTCCTGACTCCAACATTGCCTGTGCCTGGGTTCCCCTTTTGACAAAAGTCTCGTTCAGCCTAAAATATGAGGCCGCTATATCAAAGAATGTATAGGGAGATTTCGCAGGCCCTTGATCACTTTATTGATGCACTCGGCAAGGTTTGTTGTCATGTGCCCCCAACGGTAACCTCCATCGCACCACTGCATCCATTGTTCGGGGTTTATGTCCTCAACCCAAGCCACCCCATCAGGACCCACTTCATCACTAATCTTGACTTTGTAGTGATTGGCGGATTTTTGTGTCATTGAGTATGCTGAAGCACGAAAACATAATGTTGGTAAAGAAGTTCTGAAAAAAATATTAGGGCTTTTTTTATAAAAAAATAATACTCACCCATAGTGAATAGTGCAGCGTGCGGGCATGAATATGGAATAGTGAATAGTGAATAGTGCAGCGTGCAGTTTCAACGGTCAGGATCTTGCCGACACTAATAAATGGTCAAGATCTCGCCGACACTATTAAACGGTCAGGATCTTGCCGACACTAATAAACGGTCACGATCTTGCCGACACTAATAAACGGTCAAGATCTTGCTGACACTAATAAACACTCTAAATTAATTAAATTAAATTTATTTAAATTAATATAGAAGAAAAAGAAAAATAAAAAAACATTGTTCAGAAGTCACCCTGGGGGGTCGACTTCTGAACTGAAAAAGCAAAAAAATTTGCAAAATCTAGTTCAGAAGTCGTTTCCTGTGGGGACGACTTCTGGCCTGAATTTTGGATGTGTGTTAGTTTGGTAAATAATCTAAAAAGGGTGTTATTTTGGTAAATATTTTTTTTGTGCTACAGTGTTTTCTTGCCTTTTTTTGTGCACATTATTTGACCCAATTGTTTTTGGTTTGACATACTTTGACATTTTTTAATAAAAATTTAATTACTATGCACTATAGATATAACAAGTTTTTATAACCAACAACCGATTATGAATTAGGATTCAGATGATTTTTCATTTAATTGAAAGAAGATTGAACCATTTTTAATGCAAGTAAAATTGTGAGCGGTGTAATTTTTTTTACAGCAATAGTGTATATGAAAATTAAATTCATTAAATAATTTTCTTTTAAATATATTTGTTTGGATTTAATTTATATACAAAATAAATATATAAGTATTTTACACCACCGAACAATTACAAGTTTCTGGTCATAAAAAAACAATTACAAGTTGACACGTCATTAAAAATAAGTTAGTCAATTAGTAACCGCTTTATATATCAAATATCATGAATTGTTATCTGTCATAAAAGAGTTTATGCCCACAGTAACTAAACTCTATTTGCTTTTATAAAATGTAGTAATAACAAAAACTGTTTTTTAAAGCAGCATGCACAGTCATTTACGCGTTTCAAGGTAAAAAGCTTTTGCTTTGGCCAGGGCCTCATTGTTCTTTCTCTTGGTTTTAACATGATTGTCACTTGTTTCACTTGTTGCTTTCCCATATTTTAATGGTTCTTCCTTGTGCATGCTCTTGTTTTATTTGAACGAGAAAAAGATATTTTGTTTCACAAAAAAATATTATTACTTTTCATCAAAGCCATATTTTTATTTATTTTTCCCATTTTCTCCGTTGAAAACGGATAGCTTGGATGAGTAGACTTCAGAACATTTGTCTGCCACTACAACCTTTTCACCTTCTTCTTTCTCTCTCAAACTTTTCTTGTACCCAAATAAACCCTCTAAATCTTGATGTTTCGTGGGATTTGAATCCTGTGCAACCGTGTTTCTCTCTTAATGCCTTTTTTTCCTTTTTCAAAATACAATTATTTAAGGATTGGGATTGAGAGTCGAGTACATTTAACTTTTGTTTGACAAGTCTCATCGATTAGGAGACGGAGGATTTGATTAACAAATTTAAATACTTAATCATAAATAGACGTGTTTGGTAAACACTAATATTTAGCATTTTTTTACTAACGTTTAATGTTTTTTCAAATGTTTAGCATTTTTCAAACTCTATTTATAGCATATGACATCTCAAATTTTATGTGATTTTTGCCTTTTTTATTTTTCTTAAATTCTTTCTTTATCGTCATTAAAATAAACTAAAAATTTCAAAACCCCCACTTTTATGTCATTTTACATTGCCCTAGTTTTAGGAAACACAATCATTTGTTATTAACTAGCTTATCCGCTAGCTTATCTAAGGACTTCACTGATACTTTTTAAAAATGGCAAACCCAGGGATTGAACACGAGAGCAATAGTTGAGCATTAGCTCACGCTACCACTAAACCACAACACATTAGTTGTTTGTGTCTTGCTTTTATACAATATATGTATGTATGTATGTGTATGATATATATCGTAATATAATATAATAATTAAGTCTTGATCTTCTATTTGATAAAATCTTGCTTTTTTTTTTTGCAAAAAACTCTTGTTTTTATTTTATATATGTTATATAATATAATATATTTATGTCTCACATAAAAACTAATTATATAACCCATTAAAATAACATTGCTAATTATGTTCCACAATTTGATATTTAGCCCTAACATAAATATATGTTTATTAATAAATGTATCCAAGACAAAATATTTATAATTCATAATTTTTTTTTTGAAAAAAGTATAATTCATAATTTTATTTATTATTAAATTTAAATATCATATCATTTTAGTTAATTACAATTATAAATACAAATACTTTCTTAGTATTTAATATATATTATATTTTTTGAATTTAAATATCATATCATTTTAGTTAATTACAATTTATTTAATAAAGACAATAAAATTATTTTAAAAACATATAATGTTCTCCATCTTCACCAAAAACAAAATATTCATTTATAAAAAATAAATATATTTATAAAGAAATAATAAAATTTCTCGTTGAGATTAGTGAGAATAAAATTTTAAAGTTATTTATATTGGGGACGACTCAAGTGAGAACACTTGATTATTATGAAAATTGAGAAATGGGAACATTTATTTTTAACTGTTAGATTAAAACTAACGATTTAAATTACTTCACTAATTACATGATCTAATATTTAATTAAAAAGGAAATAATAATACGAGATCTAATAATTATTGGAAAAAATCTAAGCCGTTAATTTTCATCTAATAGTTAAAATTGAATGTTCTCGTTTATCATAATAACCAAGTGTTCTGTCGTCCCTGTAATTATACTAACAATAGTAATCTTTTTTCGTCGTACAAAATGAACATTTATAAAATACATATATTTTTAAAAATGAAATATAAAAAAATAGTTTTATCGACAAGTTCCCATTCAACTTTTCAAATTCTTAGAGTAATTTTGCTAACTCAAGTAACATGCAGTAAAATAAACACAACACTTTTGAGGATGTAGTATACTACTAGGATCGTTAGTCCCTCATTGGGGTTGCTTTGGTAATTTCAGTAATATTGGGACGTCGGCTCTCGGGTTCGAACCCGAGTGTGAGCAGTGATAGTGCATGTGTGTGATGTTTATTTGCCATATATTTCATCTAATAAACCAAAAAAAAAATACTACTAGGATGGTCAACCAACAAATCGTTTATTTACCATAATAGCAATGATTGAAGCTCTTAATTTTGTTTCTTAAACAATCTTTAGTCGTAAGATATTCTCTTAATTCCAACACTTCAACAGAGCAATAACTTTATGTCATATATACACAATTTATATCATTTCAAATTATTCCACCGCAATCGGTTAAGGTTTGGCTTCTAAAAAAGCAGTTCGTATGAAATCATCCCAATTTCTATTATTATTAAACTAATTATTAAACTAATTAAAACAGATACCATAGCAAGCTACTATAATTAGACAATCCTAATCATCTAAGTGAAAAGTATTGATTATTAAGAAACAGCTAAGTTTTTAATGTAGATTTATTAGTTGTCAATCAATAAAATAAACGGTGATATTCTCTGAGGGTTGATTAGGGAAATGGCCATCTAATTGCATGATGACTATAATGGGCCCTCAAGTTTATTTCAAAACGTTGAGTGGTTTCATATATAACATATGATTAAGTAATAGAGTTGTATTTTTTAAAGACATTGAGTTGTTTTCATAACCTTTATGCATAAGATTAATTTTTGTTTGATCATATTAATTTGGCCTCAAAAAGAATCTTCAGTCATTTTTATTATTGGAGTTGAGTCTATAGTGATTTTTAAACCCACGTGCATACAGTCTAATTGACGTGAAGCTTTTGCATTAAAACTTTCTACTAATAATAGAGTTTTAGGCTTAAGTGTACTTTTGAGCCATCTATTATTATAAGCCTTTCGCGCTTGTAGTCCTCTTTTTTCTAATTGTTTATTTAGCATTGCACACTTGTAAATTAGAATTTCATGGCAGTTATTAGTGATTAAAAATATTTTTTTATAAAATTTGTTACTATTTTTTTCGGACCGGGCCAAGCCCAGTCCGTACAAGGAGCAGCCCAAATCCAACGTTGGATCCGGCCCAGACACCAGCCGCGAAGGCGTGACTGAGATCAACGATTAGGATGGCCCTGTCTGATCCTGCGGCCCAAATTCAACCAAAGCTAGGGGCGATCGCCTCTCCGCGTCTATAAATACGACACTACTCTCAGAAATCAGGTACGCTTCGCTCATTTGTACCTCTTCTTGACTTCTGATTACTGACTTTGGCATCAGAGTGTCTGCAAGTACCCACGACCGATCCGGCCTCAAGCTCGGAAGGGACGACTTCAAGAAACAACACTACCAACTGCAATTCTGAATTCCTATCTTGGAGCAAGGTACCGAACACTATTAAATAAAAAGTTAAATTACACCAGAGGTCCTTTAAGTTATTTAATTGTAACAAGTTGGTCCTTTAAGTTTTTTTCGTATCACTTAGGTCCTTTAAGTTATTTAATTGTAACAAGTTGATCCTTTAAGTTTTTTCGTACCACTTTGGTCCTTTAAGTTATTTAATTGCAACAATTTTGGGCTGAAAAATATAAGTTATTCGGCCTTTAAAAGTTACAGCTAAATAACTTAAAGGACCAACTTGTTACAATTAAATAACTTAAAAGACCTGAGTGGTACGAAAATAACTAAAAAGACGAACTTGTCACAATTAAATAACTTAAAAGACCTAAGTGATACGAAAAAACTTAAAGCACTAACTTGTTACAATTAAATAACCTAAAGGACCTCCGGTGTAATTTAGCCTAAATAAAATTAAGAAAAAGCATCTCACTGTTAGTTCCATTGCCATTTTGATGCTCTGTTTATGTGATTTTAAATTCTAAAAATAATTTGAGCCAAGAAGACTCTTAATTAATCAAATATAGCTATGTAGCATCGTAATAGTAAAAAATAATTGAATGTTTTATAGTTTTGGTAGTTTTTTTTCCCCCCTCTTAAACCATATACTCCCAAAATGACCAAACGGACGAAACTACCCCTTAAATTCACAAAATTTCCGGAAATACCTCAAATCCAGATAAATTTGGAAGGCTTTTTATTTTTATTTTCTGGAAATATCCCATTTTACGGTATTTCCGAAACACATTTTACATTCCGGAAATACCGTAAAATGAGATATTTTCGAAAAATCAAAAAAACAGTCTTCCGGA
This sequence comes from Astragalus membranaceus, assembly GCA_039519185.1. Lineage (NCBI taxonomy): Eukaryota > Viridiplantae > Streptophyta > Magnoliopsida > Fabales > Fabaceae > Astragalus > Astragalus membranaceus. The sequence continues at coordinate 28,037,571 of CM076846.1, forward strand.
TTTATCTGGATTTGAGGTATTTCCGGAAATCCCTCAATATTGCCTTCCGGATTTATCTAGATTTGATGTATTTCCGGAAATCCCTTAAAACTGCCTTCCGAATTTATCATATAATATGGTGTTTCCGGAGTGCAAAAATAAAAAATGAAACATTTATTTGATTAATTAAAAACGCCTTTTACATTGATTTAAAATAACAGATTGCAACAACAAATAAAACGAAAACCTAATAGGAACTACTGAGATGGTGGAGTGAAACGACGAAGGATATCAGCGACGGTAAAAATGAGGCCCTGATGATCAATGAGGCCTTGATTAGTAAAAATGATAGTGAGGGAAGACTCTTCGTTGGCCATAGCCATAATCATTTTGTGTTGTGTTTATGAAAGAACTTTTACCTACGGACAAAACCGTGGGTAAAAGTGTTGTGTTTTATTGAAAAAAAAAACAAAGGATATTTCAAAAGTGGGAAGTCCCACATTGCTTGGCTTTGGACTCACCAAAGTCTTTAAATATTAAAGCTTAATGAGAGATTGTAAACAAGCAAGTAAAATGGACTCCCTCGCGCGCACAAGCAGGACCAACATGGCTTGGTTCAGTGCAAATCTTTCGAAAAACTCATATTTCTGCCTTCTGGAAATTTTTAAAAAATCTTTTTTTTTAAGAAAAACTAGGGGTATTTTAAGAATTTATTGAAAAAAAAGGGCATATGGTCCGATGGGGGGTAAAAAAAAACAGCCTATAATTTTTATTTCATCATTAGACTCTATTTGTTCCCTGCTATCAAAACCGTGACTTGGGTATCACTGTACTTAGATTAGGACTACATTGGAAATTAACCTTTGGCGAGCGAATGTGTTACGTTAAAATAAACTGCAACACACAATTGTGCTTATTTTAATTAGACTCTATTTGTTCCCTGCTATCAAAACCGTGACTTGGGTATCACTGTACTTAGATTAGGACTACATTGGAAATTAACCTTTGGCGAGCGAATGTGTTACGTTAAAATAAACTGCAACACACAATTGTGCTTATTTTAAGTTAAATTTTAGGTTTAAATACGTTTATACCCCCTGCAAATAGGGGGTGTTTTGCTTTTACCCCCTGCAATTTTTTTTTTTTAAAAAACACCTTGCAAAATTTTTTTGTTTGATATTAGTCCTTCTGCAAGTCTCCGTTAGTGGTTTGTTGACGTGTCTAACGGAACTGCCAGCTGGCTTTGCTGACGTTTTGGCTTTGCTTTTACCCCCTGCAAATAGGGGGTGTTTTGATTTTACCCCCTACAATTTTTTTTATCTAAACCCATCTTTCTTCATCTTCATCTCTCTGTGTGTTGTTGTTGTTCCCTCAACATCTCAGCTTCATCTTCTCTCTCTCACCCACACCACAACTACCAACACCACCAACACTCACACACCACCACCACTCACACACCACCACTCACACACCACCGTTAACACCACAACCACTCTCTTCATCATCTCCAACCTCACTCTCTCAAAAACGAAATCGTTGTGAAGAGGAAACAAAATCGCCGTGAAGAGGAAACGAAATCGATGTTGTTGTTATTGTTGTTGGAAACAAAATCGTTGTTGTTCAAGAGGAAACAAAATCAAAATCGTTGTCATTTCATTTCAATTTGTTCTATTTCGATTTTGGGGTTTTTTGGAAACAAAATCGCTGTGTGTTTTGTGGTGTGGGTGAGAGAGAGAAGAGAGTGGTTGTGGTGTGGGTGAGAGAGAGAAAAGAGTGGTAGTGGTGGTGTGGTGGTTGCGGTGTGGGTGTGAGAGAGAAGAGAGTGGTTGTGGTGTGGGTGAGAGAGAGAAGAGAGTGGTGGTGGTGGTGGTGTGGTGGTTGTGTTGGTGAGAGAGGGAGAGAATAGAGAAGAGAGTGGTTGTGGTGGTTGTGGTGTGGGTGAGAGAGAGAAGAGAGTGGTGGTGGTGGTGGTGGTGGTGTGTGGTGGTTGCGGTGTGGGTGAGAGAGAGAAGAGAGTGGTGGTGGTGGTGGTGTGGTGGTTGTGTTGGTGAGAGAGGGAGAGAAGAGAGAAGAGAGTGGAGAAGAAAGAGAATAATAGGGGGTAAAATCAAAAATCCAAATCAGCAAATAAAATAAAAAATAAACTAAATATAAATGCCAAATGTGTGACAGTGTGACACGTAGGATTTTTGTAACAGATGAACTAACAGAAGGGCTAACGCAAAAATGGTGACATTTGCAAGGTGTTTTTTTTAAAAAAAATTTTGCAGGGGGTAAAAGCAAAACACCCCCTATTTGCAGGGGGTAAAAACGTATTTAAACCTAAATTTTAAAATTGGTCTTTAAACCAAAAAAAATTGTAATCAATTCCTTCAACTAATATAGTTTTTTAAAGCAAAAAATTACATACAGTACTCTAGACTCTAGGTACTGGTAGTACTGTATTTCAGAAAAAAAAAAACTAGGAAAACTATCCTTATGTGCCCAACGAATATATTATATACATTTAAATATGGAAAAAATTAAATTAAAAGAAATCGAATTCTTAAAACAATTGCAACATCTTAAAAGTCTAGATTTAATAATTCTCTAAGTAATTAACATTATTTTTATATATTTTCTTTTTACAAGTTTATCACATTTTAAAAATCTAAATTATTTTGGATTTTATTTTTGAGATAAACATAATAATAAAAAAATATAATTTTAATTTTTTTAGTAAATAACTCTTTGATTAAAATCAAAATTGTATGCTTATAAAATATAATTATATTTTTCAATTAATCAAATAAGAAAATATTGTGAGCTTATTTTTATTTTCCTAAGTTTTAAAAAAATTAGTTTTATTATTTTTAATATCTTCAGCAAAACTAATATATCAAACGGTTGACAATTATATTTTGGCTTATTTAAGACTTAGAATTATCAAACTATTTTCCTAAGTACCAATTTTTATATATTTAAATTATTTTAGGCAGCTATTTACATTTTATGAATGTCACGTCAGCGTTGACTAACTGCAATGTAATAGAAAAAATCATAAAATATGTAATAGAAGGACCTAACTGAAAAAAATTATATTAATTTAGAGAACTAATAACAACTATTTTAGTTCAATGACCTATTTAAGAACTCTCAAATAGTTCAGTGACCTACAAAGTAATTAAACCTTTAAAATAATTATAAAGGAATTAAGAAGAAATATCTTTATGTATTTAAATCATATACCTCATTGCTATACAAATTTTTTCACGACGTTGACCAATCATGGAACAACACATGATAATAGAAGTTTGACTTTATCTTAACTACCTTAAAAGCCACACATACCATATATTTTTATTGATCGATTGAGTAAAAAAAATTATAAATTGTGTACACTAATAAACCATGTCTATATCTATTATTTACTAGTAATATTTGGTGACATCTAATATAGCTCTAGTCCATCCAGAGATGGACCTTAGTATTTTGAGTAAATTTTAATAAAATATTATATATTTCTTCCATTTTTATTATTATAAGAGTCATTTTTACTAGAAATAATAAAGATCCACTTTTTGACTAATTCTTAAATTCTAAAAGGTCCATATGAAATTGACCTGTAATATTTAATCAAAAAAAAGTTTTTAGTTCACCATAGCGTAAGGGTAAATTGGGCATACAAAGTGTGTTGGTAAAATTTTGAAGATTAGAAAGAGGGAGAAAATGTAGCAGAAGCAATTTCTGTCGCCATCAATTTTGGGATTTAAGGAGAGGAAACAAACACGCACAACAGAGATATGTTAGATTTCAAACATCCTCTTCCCATTTTCCCTCTTCCTTTCCCATTTCGTCATTGCCTTTTTCTCTCTTTTTGTTTTTAATCCAACCGAAAAGATACTCTAAGATTCACGTACAGATGTCACTCTATTTTCACCAATTTTTGAAATACATTTGATTTATAAAAAAAATTTATATTATGACAATCATAATATTAGTTCTCTAAAAATGTAGAGAGATCTAGAGGATTCAAACAATGAAAAAAATTATATTAAAGACAATGAAATTATTCTAATAACATATAATGTTTCTCCATCTTCACTCAAAACAAAATATTCATTCATAAAAGTAAATATATTTATAAAGAAATAATAAAATTTCACGTTAGATTAGTGAGAATAAAATTTTAAAGCTAATTATACGGGACGACTCAAGTGAGAACACTTGATTATTATGAGAAATGAGAACATTTATTTTTAACTTTAGATTAAAATAACGATTTAGATTACGTCATTAATTACATGATCTATTATTTAATTAAAATGGAAATAATCATACGAGATTTTATAATTATTGACAAAATCTAAGTTGTTAATTTTCATCTAACAGTTAAAAATGAATATTCTCGTTTCTCAGCTCTCACTTGAGTTGTCCCTGTAATTATACTAACATAGTTTAAATATATGTTTGACCCTTGCAAATATGGTCATAATCCATTTAGGCCCCTGTAAAAAAAGTTTTAGAATGGCGCTTGCAAATATTAAGCGTTTACAATTAAGCCCCTCTGTTAACTTTCTATCCAAAAAAACTGACGTGGCTAACGGAGATGACATCAGCATGACATCATCAATGATTAACAGAGAAAAATTAACAGAGAAAGATTATCGTTTTTGAATTGTGTCAATCTTTCTCTGTTAATTATTCCCCTTTTTTGGAACAATCTGAAGCGGAACATAATCATTTCAATTTTTCTCTGTTAATCTTTATCTATTAATCATTGGTAATGTCATGTTGATGTCATCTCCGTTAGCTACGTCCGTTTTTTTGGATGGAAAGTTAACAGAGGAACGTAACTGTAAACACTTAATATTTGTAAGGGTCATTTTAATTTTTTTACAGGGGTATAAATAGATTATAACCATATTTACAGGGACCAAAGATATCTTTGAACCTACTAACAATAGTAATCTTTTTTCGTCAAAAAAATGAAATATAAAAAAATGGTTTTATCGACGAGTTCCCATTGCTTAGAGCAATTTTGCAAACTCAAGTAAAATATTCCGAAGCATTATGCTACTAGGATCGATTCCACCAAAAAAAAAACTACTAGGATCGTCGACCAACAAATCATTTATTGACCATAATAGCAATGATTGAAGCTCTTAATTTTGTTTCTTAAAAAATCTTTAGTCGTAAGATATTCTCTTCCTACACTTCAACAGAACAATCATTTTAAATTATTCCACCTCAATCAGTTTAAGGTTTTTAAAAAAGCAGTTCGTATGAAATCATCCCAATTTCTAGTAAACTATTAAACTAATTAAACTAGTTAAAACAGATACCATAGCAAGTTACTATAATTACTATAATAATTAGACGATCCATAAGTGAAAAGTATTGATTATTAAGAAACAGCTAAATTTTTAAGGTAGATTTATTAGAATCAATTAATCAAATAAAAAAATATTGTAAGCTTATTTTTATTTTTGTAAGGTTTTAAAAAATTAATTTTTTTTATTTTTAATATCTTCAAAATAAATATATCAAACAGTTAACAATTATATTTTTGCCTTAGTTGTGACTTAGATTTATCAAATTATTTTTCTAAGTACTAATTTTTATATGTTTAAATTATTTTAGGGGTCATTTTACAAATTATGAATGTCACGTTAGCATTCACTAATTACAATGTAATATAAAGAACCATATAAAAAATGTAATTGAAAGACCTAATTGAAAAATTATATTAGTTTAGAGGCCTGATATTTAAAAATTCTCAAATAGTTCAGTGACCTACAAAGTAATTAAACCTTTAAAATAATTATAAGAGTTTAATTAGAATACACATTCTTTGTAAAGCTTATTACATTATCCACCAATCACAATATTGGTAGGGATGACACATCAGGTGGTTACTAATTGAGTAACTTCTTTTAAATGATGTGTCGGCCTATAATTGGTAGATAATGCAAAATATGTATACAAGTATTGTGTATATAAATTAAAGTCTAATTATAAAGTCAAATGAAATTAAAGTAATCAAGAAGAAATATTTCTATATGGATTTAATTTATATACATCGTCGCCATATAATTTTTTTACGACGTCGACCAATTATAAAACGACATATTATATAAGAAATTTGACTTTATTTTAACAAACTTAAAAGTCACACATACCATATATTTTTATTTATCGATGGCGTAAAAAAATTTACGGATGATATACACCCCCCAATTAAACTCCATCTATGTCTATTATCTACTATAAATATTTGGTGACATCTATATAGATCTAGTCTAAAAGTAGACCTTATCATTTTTAGTAAATTTTAATAAAATACTATATATTTTTTCCATTTCTATTATTATAAGAGTATTTTTTATTAGAAATAATAAAGGCCCACTTTTTGAGTAATTCTTAAATTCTGAAAGGTCCGTATTAAATTGACCTGTAATTTAATCAAAAGAAAGTTTTTAGTTCACCATAGCTTTGAGGGTAAATTGGGTACACAAAGTGTGTTGGTAAAGTTTTGAAGATTAGAAAGAGGGAGAAAATGAAGCAGAAGCAATTTCCGTCGCCTGCGATTATGGGATGTAAGGAGAGGAAACAAACACGCACAACAGAGATATGTTAGATTTCAAACATCCTCTTCCTATTTTCCCTTCTTCCCTTCCCTCCGACAATCTCAACAACTTTCCTATTACTACTACTATGAACTAACAATGTCACTCTTTCCCCTTTTCTTTCTTCTTCTTCCTCACTTCACCACTCTCATTGCTTCTCTCACCCCACTCAACAACTCCACTATTCTCATAACAGAAAACACAACCATTCTCTCCGAAAACAAAACCTTCGAACTTGGTTTCTTCAACTTACAAAACCAACCTCGTTATTACCTCGCTATCCGTTTCACTTCACTCCCATCTCCAAACACCATTTGGGTCGCTAACCGTATCAAACCCATCACATCTCTCTCCGGTTCTTCTCTTCAACTAACCCCAACCGGACAGTTACAATTACTCACTTCAAACTCAATCCTATGGCAAACCAACAACACAAAAAATGTTAACCACTCTCTCAAACTGAACCTTCTAGAAAACGGAAACCTTGTTCTTGTTACTCCCAACGGCGTCGTTTTATGGCAAAGCTTCGATGAACCTACTGACACGTGGCTACCTGGTATGAACCTTACCCGCTTTCATTCACTTCTGTCTTGGCGTTCATTAACGGACCCTTCGTATGGGTTTTATTCTCTACGGTTGAAACCACCGGATTACGGTGAGTTTGAGCTCGTTTTTAACGACACCGTTTCGTATTGGTCAACCGGAAACTGGACTGGTGGGTCGTTTATCAATGTTCCTGAAATGACTGTTCCGTACATTTACCGGTTTGATTTTGAAGACGCGTTTTCTCCAACGGCGTCGTTTGGGTTTTCAGAGAGAGCTTTGGAAAATGGTTTTAGACCTCCTACTATGTTTCGTGTTGAACCGTTTGGACAGCTTCAGCAGTACACGTGGTCAAATCAAGCAGGTTCGTGGAACATGTTTTGGTCTAGACCTGAACCGATTTGTCAGGTTCGTGGACTTTGTGGTAGGTTCGGGATCTGCACCGACGAGATTTCGATTTCGAGGGTTTGTGAGTGTGTGAAGGGTTTTGAGCCTGTTGACGGTGGTGGTTGGAGTTCCGGTGATTATTCACAAGGTTGTTTTCGCCGTGATGGAATGTGTGATGAAAGTGACGGTTTTGAAGATCTTGGTGGTGTGAGATTTGGTTTTGGTAATGTTAGTTCTTTTAGAGGTAAATCTAGAAGCTTATGTGAACGTGCGTGTTTGGATTCTTGTGATTGTGTTGGTTTGAGTTTTGTTGAAGGAAGTGGTTTGTGTAAGAATTTTTATGGTTCTCTTTTTGATTTTCAAAATTTAACTGCTTCAGAGAATGATTTGTTTTATGTTAGGGTTCCTAGAGAGGGATCTGTAAGGAAAGGGATTAGTATTAGTATTAAGGTTTTGAGTTCTGTTGTTATTGGTTCTGTTGTGATTTTGGGTTTGGCAGTGGTGACGGCGGTGGTGTTGGTAAAGAGGAGATTGAAGAAGGAGGATGTGAATAATGGGTTAGAGGAAGATGAGTTTGTTCCTGTGCTGAATTTGAAGGTGTTTTCTTATAAGGAGCTTCAATTGGCTACTCGAGGGTTTTCGGAGAAAGTAGGACATGGTGGGTTCGGGACAGTTTTCCAAGGGGAATTGAGTGATTCTACTCTTGTTGCGGTGAAGCGACTGGAGAGGCCGGGAGGTGGGGAGAAAGAGTTTAGGGCTGAGGTATCCACAATTGGGAACATTCAACATGTTAACCTTGTTAGGCTTAGAGGGTTTTGCTCTGAGAATTCTCACAGGCTTTTGGTTTATGAGTATATGCAAAATGGTGCCCTTAGTGCTTATTTGCGAAAGGAAGGACCTTGTTTGAGTTGGGATGTTAGGTTTAGGGTGGCAATTGGAACTGCTAAAGGAGTTGCATATTTGCATGAGGAATGTAGGAGTTGTATTATACATTGTGATATCAAACCTGAAAATATCCTTTTAGATGGTGATTTTACTGCTAAGGTTTCCGATTTTGGATTGGCGAAACTCATTGGAAGGGATTTCAGTAGGGTGTTGGCAACCATGAGGGGTACTTGGGGATATGTAGCTCCAGAGTGGATTTCTGGTGTGGCGATTACCACTAAAGCTGATGTTTACAGCTATGGAATGACATTACTAGAACTCGTAGGCGGTCGTCGGAATGTGGAGGCACCACCTTCTGCTGGTGGTGGTAGAGAGAGTGGTTGTGAGAGTGAGACAGGAGAGAAGTGGTTCTTTCCTCCTTGGGCGGCGCAGCAGATAATCGAGGGTAATTTAGCAGCTGTAGTTGATAAAAAGCTTGGAAATGTATATAACATTGAGGAGGCTTTGAGGGTTGCTTTGGTGGCAGTTTGGTGCATTCAGGATGATGAGGCAATTAGGCCTACTATGAGTATGGTGGTGAAAATGTTAGAAGGGTTAGTTGATGTGGCTGTTCCTCCGCCGCCTAAGTTACTACAAGCATTAGTTACCGGAGAGTCCTTTCACGGTGTCAAGGTTGATTCCGATAATTTGTCCACTGGTGGCAGCTCATCTGGTGACAACTTGGAAGTTTCAGCTGCTGATTCAGAATCATGTATAGGGGATGTTTTTTCCCCATTGGACGCCAATGTTCGATAACAAAGTTCTGATTTTAGTCCAGATTATATAGCATTGTAAGTTAGTATACTTCTTGTCCCTTTTCCCTCCCTTTTTTTTGTCTCTAAGGAGAGGGATGGGAAGAAAAAAAACAGAACTTTTGATGTGGGTAAATTAGTTGCCTTTGTTGGATAACTTTAGATTGTTTGAAATTAGGATGTTGGATCTTGAAATAGTGGATTTTTCAGCTTCTAATTTTAAATATTTTCTTTCAATTGAAATGAAACATCAACTTCTATGTCTTGTGCATTTGATCACTTTTAAATTGCCTACAGTCAAAATTTCCATGCAGTCAAACAATTGGACTTTCCACATTTGAAAATTGAATTTTGTATCTGGTTCACTTAAATTTGACGTGTATCGTTTGATTAGATCAAACTAACGGTTGAGATTGTCTGACTGCGTGTTTGCATGGAAAATTTGATTGTAGGGAATCCAAATTTAGAATGCAGACATATCAAACAAAGTTTATGTTTGACATGTAATGTAATTATGACAAAAAGGCAAAGATCATGATTCAATTTTGATCCTACCCAATTGATGAAAAAGTAAATATTTGAGTAAGCAATGGAAGAGATCATGTTATTTTGGCAAAAGATCATTTCACTTAGTAAATTATTCTCACCTAAAAGCTCAAAGTCATAAAATTCTCCTAATCATTTTGCAGCTTTCTAGCTTATGTTGCCTATGGAGTTATGCAATAATCGCATAAGCTTGACTTATTGGAAATTGTCTAATTTTTATTGAAGGTACAGTTCCCTGCATGACTTGAACTATATTATAAACGAACCTGAGAAGAACCGCCCTTCTTTTTGTATTCTAGCAAAACTACAGTAATCATGTTTTACTATTATTCTTTTGTAGTGGCTAATCACCAAATCCAAAGGGTTAGATAAGGGAAAAAATGAGTGGAGAAAAAATTGCAATTATAACCAGATAAGATGAGGAATACTGATTATTCCTTTTGACCGTATCTAGTTGCCAACAGACAGCTAATAACCATGTTATGAAATCTTTCCAAAGTTGTTCACCAGAAACTCCACTGAATGTTTTTTTTTTCCTTTGATGTTACAGGGTCTAATTTGACCAGCCAATGATTTAGTTTCTTCATTTTGTTTTTATCTAATTACACAGCTAAATGAGTTGCTGATGAAAGAAGTTCATTGTTTTACAACTGGTTAATGCTGACAGCTACTGTATTTTTTTTATAATTAAATAGCTGATTAAACTTTTATTATTCCTTTTTTGTTTAGCTTGCATATATAGTAATTACTTTTGATGTGGTTTTGACTGGATGCCACAGCAATGACAGCATGTTGCCCGTTTCATTGGCCAATTCTTCAGTGCTAATGTTTCTATTGTTAATTAAAGCATACAGCATCTTATTGAGATGCAGAAATTTATTTGGTTTTAGCCTTTTATGTGTTGTTTTGATGCTTTACTTGTATTTCTTCTTTTACACAAATTTGTCAATATTTTATGTACAATTTTTGAAAGATAAAATGGATACCGCAGGTGTAGGTCACATCTACGGTTACATTTTCAGTATAGTTTGGTAGATTGTGGGATCCAGTCCTTTGTTGTGTTGAAATGGTCAAGTAGAGAATAAACCCTTCTTTATGATTTGAAGTTTTCTTTTGGATTGGCCTAAGACTTTCATTCAAGGGTGCAACTTTTTACCCTCCATTTTTCCTCTTGAAAATATCATTTTACTTGTGTTACACTTTTGGAATTTTTGGTAAGACGTCACGGTGGTTTGGGGACTGTCTAAATGTACCCATCCGGCTGTGGCGTGGATGCAGACGAGGACGAATGTATGCTTCTAGTTGTAGTGTGGGTGCGGATGTGGTTCACACGTACGCATGTGGGGACTCAACTACAATTGTCGACAAACTTAGGAGTTTAATTACCAAATTTTTAGTTTAGAGAGCATGTTAGATATTCCACAACTGACCAGGGGACTAATAAAGTAATTAAAGGAACTCTTAGAAATTCGTTCGTTTTCCGCTGCAAGTTGCTAAATATCTTCTTTTGATGCTTTAGTAAATGAAAATGCTCAAAGAAAGTACTACTCTGGTCCCTATTAGAAGAAAATTTTACAGTTTTAGGTTCATTGAACAACTGATGTATCTGGCCTAAATTATAGGCCAGATACATTAGTTATTCAATGAATTTAAAATTGCAAAATTTTCTTTTTCTATTCAGAGAGTGGACTTTTTTTTACTCAAGAGTGGACTTTTCTTATCTCATTCCGCATTGAAATTAATATATCTCATTCAGCATTGTTTCAATAGTGACTCCGTTTTCTCCTTCTCTCTCCAAGATTTTATAAGTTCATTTCCTTGCTTCATTTCTTCATCTCTATAAGCATCATCCCTACATTTCAACAACCAATAGACAAAATTTGCCTCAGCCATATATTTTACCCACCTCTATGTAACAAGCTATGCTGGAACAAGGATAGAAATTTATGATCCGTAAGGCCTAACTCAACTGGCAAATGCCGAAATTGTTAGGCTGGATATCATCTCCCGGGTTTGAACCCGGTAATTACCACTCCATCTACAAACCAAAAAAAGGATAGAAATTTATGCGTCTTTTATAGATATTTATTAGAAAATATGCGTACTTTCTAATATCAAATATATAATTTTTATAGCACACAAAATTTTATTGTAATCATTAGTTGGATATTTTCTTAATTTAAGTTTATATTAAAGATAATGTTTTTATAAAATATGCATCACATAGTCTTGTAAAAGTGAAAGATAATATTAACTACATAGGGTTTGGCCGTTTGGGGCTCTAAATACCAAGAATAAAGCAATTAGGTTCTTGTTAACATCGGCTGCGGCTTACAATACTAAGGATTTTTCTTAGTTATTGTTACTGAAACAATATCAGCCATTGAATTCCTGATTTATTAAGCAAATTCGATCTAACGGTTAATTTTGAATAAGGGCGTTGTCATCTTTTAACACCTTTCACGCATTCAGTTAGTGAATCACGCAGAATCGTTCCCTCCCTCGTCCATTGCAGCAGTTTCTGTCGCCATCGCCGCCGTTCGCCGCCATTGTTGTTCCCCGCCGTACGCGAGGCTTCTCTTGTAACACCCCGATTTTCGTTCGTTGTGATTTTTTTAGTATGTTCTAGTTTTATGAATTATTTTGATTGATAAGATTAAAGTATTTTGTGTTTGAGTCATTAAAATTGGTTGAAATCATATTTAATATATTTTTATATGTTACTTGTAATATATAATTGTTATTATATATATTTATTTTATTTTATAAATATTAGTATTTTAGATGTCATGTGTTTTAAAAATTATTTTGGGCTATTGTGGTGTTAAAATAATAGTTGTAGTGATATTGGGGTTTTAAAACGAATTAAAATGAATTTTGGGTCTTTTTAAACACAGCCACGTTTTTATAATTATACAGCACCCTGTTTTCTGCTACCAGCACCCTCTGTCACTTACTGCATCACATCAGCAGCCCAACCCACGCGCAGAACATCCCACAATGCGCGACCCAGGCCCAACCCGACCCGCTCCAGCTCTTCTCCTTCTTCCCTGGATCTGCAACTCATGAAACCCTTGTTGAGATTCATTCACCCCAAGCGTTTTCTCCCTCAAGCCACGGCCGACCCCCAAACTTCACCTATCCACATGAAATTGCGCGCTGAGTCTCATTCCGACCTCCGTTCAACTGATTTCAGCCTCTACCATGAGTTCCAACGGTCTCCCTCCAGCGTGAAACTCCATAGCCACCACGTCCTCCCTCTCTCGCAAATCACCTCGGTGCTGCAACGCCTCTATGTTGCTCATCTCTGTGGCTCATGATTTCTGGCGTGTTGCTCAACCACAATGAAACCAGCACACAACAGTGGCAAATCACACTATGAACTTCGAACCAAGACCCTCCTCTCTCGCAGGTCTCAACCATGTTCCACCCATGGTTGTTTGGAACAACTGGAGATTCTCCCTTTGGAGCCAACCTTAAACGCGTAGGATCAGTTATTTCAGTGTTATAGAATTGGGACCAACAAAATACAATTTACCTTGAGTTGAATTCAAGTAGCAGCTATCATGTCGTGAAGCCATTATGTTTCAATTCAATCATGTGCCATACCTTGTTAATTGCTTACATCACATTTTGAACCCTCACTGATTGACGTCCCTTTTCCTCACTTGGTCACCAATGCTGCCACATTGTAGTTAGTGGTAAGCTCCCTCATGGCATTGCTCCTTTTTCCGTTATTTTGATTCGAAGCCTTTAAGAAACATGACTAGTTTCATTAAATAAGTTATTAAATATTCCTAATAATCTATTTGGATAATCATTGAATTTCTTTTGTTGTCTAAATGTATGAGTCCGAGTTACCTGTCGTGCCCGTCGAACTCAGATTAGAATTGTGGGTTTCGGGATTGATCTTTGCCGATTCGCTATCAGAATGCAACTCGTCATCAGGTACGGGGGAAAGAGTTTCTATTCTATATGGGGAATAGGGGATAGGACTAAGATAGTTCTGATTATCGCTATCCATATTTTGTCTGTATTCATTATTTATTATTTATTTATTACTTATGTTATTTATTCAATTTGGATGACTGTAATTATTCAGGATGATTGTAATGATTTAAACGGTCTGTAAATTATTTGACCGATAAATCCGGAGGAGGGATTCTTCGAAGTTTTTGAAATGAAGCCACCACCAAAGTTTAGTTTAAGGGCAAACATTGGAAAATCCCTTGAGTGGATAAGGGGGTTTTGCGGACCAGGTTTAGGCTCGGAAGTCGTTTATGCATAGGGAAGGTATTAGCACCCTACGACATCCTTCCTAAGGAAGATTACATTTTAACTAAATGTGTAGAAAAAAAGTATCAATTTAAAAAATTATTTTTACCCTTATTTACAAATTAAAAGAAAAAAAGACTTGGAAGGAGGACATTTATTTATTTTTGTTTGTTTTTGAAAAAATAAGAAATAAGAAATTTATAAAAGGACTAAAAAAGGGGTTTTTATTAATGCAGTTGACAGAGGTCAGCCGCCCTCTACTCCTACGTATCTCTTGGTAGAGAATCAAATCACACGTAGTTCTTGGTAGAAAATGTTTGTGTGTTGGTGTTGTTTATTATTTGAATGTTTTTGAAATTTAAAAGACGTTCGAAGTGATCAAATAGATAAATCTAGAGTGGTCACCACTAACGGCTCATTTGAAAAGGAAAGTATTCACAATGTCCAATCGAGTTAATTTCAGAGTGACCATTGTAAATAACTGATTTGTGACTGAGTGTTTGATTATTTGAAAATGTTTGTTTGCAAACATGACTCTTTAAAAAGGATTTGAGATTATTTAAATAGGTATTTTAGGACTCAGCCGTGCAACTCATTTATCCCAAAACGATGGCTAACCCGTCTGTCCGATCGGCTAAACCCCCTATTTGCTTTTTTATTAAATCCTAGTGATTTAAAGGTCACACTGTGAATATTCTATTGGTAGCTCTAATCACTTTCTCACCAAAGGCCTCTAGAGCTAAAGTCTCTTTAGTAATATTACCCACAACGACAGGTAACTATCTGGTGTGGAATATCACGAAAGAGCACACTCTGAATGAGATTCTCAGGATAGTCAGACAGAAATCCAGAATGACTATCACTAATAATCTCCACTCGTCCCAAATTTCAAAACAGACCCAGGTATAGGGCCCCACTCATAATTGTGTGTAAATGTGTACTTAAAATATGTATAAATAAATAAGCAATAAATAAATATGTACATAAATGAATAAATAAACAATAAATAAATATGTACATAAATAAATAAATAAATAAATAAATAAATAAATGATAAATATGTACATAAATAAATACAAAACTAACCTCAAGCTGATCAACGCGATCAACGCCGAACGGACCGAGCAGTCTGACCAGGTCAACCACGAACCGGACTCCTATCAGGTCCATTTTGACTCGAAAATGGCCAAGTAATGGACCGCAAAAGCTAGCCCCAAAAATAATCAAAGACAGACTTTTAGTCTAATGGACAGCAAATGCTAGCCCAAAAGAATCAAAGACAGGCTTTTAATCTAATGGACTGCAAAGGCTAGCCCAGAAGATCACTTACCCTGTCAATTGCCAAAGGCTAGGTAGTTCTTGCTTCTTCCAAGCAATGTGGAACCAAAACAAGATAGAGGAAGCTATTTCCGTTTTTCTCAAACCAGCCCCCGTAAAAGTGCGATTCCGGATTCGTTAATCGTTGGATCGTCTTCGTTTTTTGACAGTCGGTTCGTTAGACATATATCTTTACTTTCACCGCTCGGATCGTCGAAAAGAGGTCTGAGAAGAGAGAAATTGAGTTCGCAAAGTAACTGAAAACAAATCCAGTTTTTTCTCAAATTAGCCACCTTGATAGTGCGATTCCGGATTCGTTAACTGTTGGATTGTCTCTGTTTTTGACAGAAGGTTCGTGAGACATATATCTTCACTTTCACCGTTTGGATCGTCGATTCGAGGTCTGAGAAGAGAGAAATTACATTCGCAAAGTAGCTGAAAACAAATCCCGTTTTTTCTCAAACCAGCCACCTTGAAAGTGTGATTTTAGATTCGTTAACCGTTGGATCGTCTTCATTTTTTGACAGCAGGTTCGTGCGACATATATCTTCACTTTCGCCGTTTCGGATCGTCGAGACGAATTCTGAGGAGAGAGAGAATGAGGAAAGACAGAGAAAGAAGAGGGGAGTGTGACAGAGGGTGGTGAGTGAAGAGGAACAGTGAGATGAGAGAGAGGGTTCCGGCGTGGGAGAGAGACTGGCATGGTGTGGCTATGGCGTTGCAACGGTGAGGGAGAGAGAGACGACGTTGGCAGTGGGGGTTCGTGAAGTGAGAGAGCGTGATAGAGATGATTTTTGTACGGTGGTGAGAGAGATGTGGTGAGGAGAGAGAAGGGGACGGTGACGGGGATGAGAATTGACGACGGTGGAGAGCGAAAGGGAGTGTGACGGAGTGGCGTTTTCATGGTGAGAAATAGTGAAGGGAAGGGAGGTCGTCGTCGGAGGGAAAGCCGTGGTGTGGCGTCGGTGACAGCGAGGGAGGAAAATTTACTAATAATAATCAATAAAAACAATAAATGACGAGTGCCAAAATAAATATGCGTACATGACGACGAGTGACACGCGTGCACAAACGAGAATAAAAGGCACACACGATCAAAAATAACACGTGTATGCGGTTAGAAATAACATGCGTACACAACGGTACAAGATTGTCAAAACTAACTCGCGTACGCGACTAAAAATAATGCGCGTGCACAACAAAACATATTTTTGGGATTTTCATGAAAAAACAAAGAAGAAAATAATGATTAAAAAAAAGGTCTCTACAACACCAAAAAATTTGATATTGTTTTCCTTTATTAAAAAAATAGCCGGACAAAATTAGGGTATAACAGGTTCCCCTCTTTATTTATATTTTGCTCGAAAATTTGAATGATTTCCAGAATTTTCAAAATAAAATAGAAATAAGGATAAAAAGACACTAATTTTGTCCTAAAACCCGAAAAAGGGGATCACTGGGGATCTGAAGGAGCCACGGGATCTAAAGGACCACTGGGGTCTGAAGGATCACTGGGGATCTGAAGGTCTAGTTCAAAATCAATGCTTGGTGCATTGACTTGAGTTCAACTGAAGGATCGATGGGGTCTGAAGGGCATGCCTAGGCCTGATGGAGCGCAAACTAGCAACAGGTACTAGTAAAACGGTCTGCTTGGGGGTGGCCTTTTTCGAGCGGCC
Organism: Astragalus membranaceus; assembly: GCA_039519185.1. NCBI lineage: Eukaryota > Viridiplantae > Streptophyta > Magnoliopsida > Fabales > Fabaceae > Astragalus > Astragalus membranaceus. The sequence goes on from CM076846.1 coordinate 28,054,578, forward strand.
ATGGGGGTCAAGATCAGGTCGTTGACCTGATTTGCGCACCTCGAAGGATGTCCACTATGTCTTAGGCTGACACAGCTAGTCTGAAGGACCTAGGGTCGGATGATCCGTCAGTTGCTCGATAACGCGGCGTGTGATCTGAGTTGATGGACCAATTGTTGGTCTGAAGGAGCGCTGGGGCTCTGACGGACCACTGGGGGTCTAAAGGATCAGCTTGGTGATCTGAATTGTGATGTGGGGTTAGCGCTTGGAGTGCTGATTTTCGAGGAACAGGATATAGGGATCGATACTTGGCGTATTTGCCCGAGCATACCTAATAAATGCATTTACCTGATAAGGAAAAACTATCTATATTTGGCATGTCTTAACAACGCAATGAATGGTGTATGCGTGCATGTAAGCGTGTGCGATGATTGGTGTTTACTGGGGGTAGTGAATGAGATGTGGCGGGTATGGATGCTGAAGTTGATGGACTAATGAAGTTGATAAACTGTGTATGTGGATGCAGATAAGATATGAATGCGATTGTAATGATTATATGCAAATGCTATGGGGAAAAAAAGGAAACACCTGGATGCATGGTAAATGATATGATTAGTGATGTAGGAAGTTTTGGCAACGATGGGACCAACACTTGGCACGTCTGCCGAAGCAAAAAGAATGTTATATGTGTGCATGTATGTAATGAACTGCAAAAACCTGTGGATTGTGGATATTAGAGCTGGTCGGAAACAAAAATTGATAAGCTGTGTATGCGAATGCAGATAACATGTGAATGAAAATGTACTGCTTAGATGCAGGTGCTATGGTAGATGCATGGTTGCATGATGGAATGATTTATACTTTGGTGGGGGTAATGAATGCAATGTGGAATTCTTTCTCTTTTTTTGTTTTTGGTTCTTTTCTTCTCTTTTGATCTTTTTTCTCTTTTGACTCTTTTTTTGGCTTTTTTCTTGGTATATAATGAGTACATGAAATGCGAATATGAATATGATGAAAATGTAATGCTTTGATGCAAATGCAATGGTGAATAAAAGGAAGTGTATAAATGCATGGTGCGATGATATGATATGATTGATTGGGATGTAGACAGATTTTTGGTAATGATGAAGCCGACATTTTGGCACTTTTATCGAAGCAATAAATGTTATATGTAGGCATGCATGTATGCATATGTAATGCGTAATACGAAATAAGCAAGACGCGAAAGCTAATAAGTTGTGTAAACAAAAATAAGTGGAATGTGAATGCATGTACAATACTTGTATGAAAGAGTTGTGATGAGTATAATCAAATGCATGGTTTGATTCTAGAATAAGGAGGACATGCATGATTTGTTGGTGACAGCAAGAATGTTTGATGGGAAACCAAACTTTTGTTGCTAGGAACAAGGAGCTGAATATTTTGAATTGATCATTCCTTGGAATAAAATTTGATGGCTTGAACTCAAATTCTGGTAAGCTCGAGGTTGCCATTTTGAAAAGTGTGGCATGTGGCAATTTATTAGTGCCCTTTTTAGAGATTGTGATGTGCATTTATAGACTTGTTCAAATGGGTTCTCATTTGGTTATGATGACTCATGATGGCTAAGCTTTCAAACCTAAAATGTTAACTTAGAGGGATTGTCATTAACGTGTGTTTCTCTCCTTGAAACATTTTGTTTAACAAATATGAAAAACAATGTGAATACAAATGAGAAATGTAGGGTATGGACAAGTGTGACACGTGAGTGGAGTGAAGGATGAGGTTATTGGCTCAAGCCTGTGAGAGATAAGCTTGCCCCAATGTAAGAAATGTTTGACTGCCCCAATTTTGACCTCAAAAAGTGGAGAGCAAATAATTTGTCTTTGTCTAAGGGGGACAATGACACCTGAAGGTATAGGTCGACTAAAAGTTTAGGAATCGTGTTAGTTTTGAAGCAAAAGGCGGCTAAGGATGAATGGAATGGGAGACAGAAGAATTCTTTTGCACAAGGGATATGATGCCCCGGTCTATAAAAGGACAAGGTTGCCCCAATCCGTGAAAGATAAAGGTTGCCCCATTTCGAGTGAGATTGTGACAGGGTGTAAAGTCAGAATAATGGTTTGGAAATTTGTCTGGTACGACTATATGGGTGTAGTATAAGAACGGGATGAAAGGTGAGGGTATTTTGGGAATGTTGAAAAGTTTGCCCGAGTTTGAGAGGAATGAAGGGTGGGGGTAATGCCCCACTTTGAGATGGTAAGTCAAGTAACTGCCTTAGTAGGGATTTGTGGTTTTCTTTGGGCAGGATTCCACAAACTATGACAGTCAAAAGTTTTTGATTCGATGAAATTTCACTTTGTGGATGATCACTAAATTTTTGCCTAAAATCATTATCTCTTGTATGAATTTTTAGCGTGCAAGCTTTTTTTTTAGTTTTTTTCTTTCTAAATCTCTTTTTTGTAATAATATTTTTTCTTTTTTGAGCGAATAAATTATTCTGATTATTTTGTCCTAGAATATAAGCTTTGAGAAAAATGGAGGCAATCAATCATTGATCAGAATAGACCTTAGAATTTTAACATGGCCAATGGTTACTGATTTATGAAGGAAATGATTACTTTTCCCATAGAAGTGTTTGAGGGGTTGGTTGAGACAAAGAATCTTTTATGTGCTTCATGGTAGAATGAACCTGTTTAGGGTTGTAACGCAACCAAGGGTTTATGGAGGATAGGATATTTAGGCCAAAGGAAGTGTTTGAGGGTTTATTTCAGACAATGATCTTTTATGCGTTTGATGGTGTGAAATATCGGCTCACAATTTCTACCGCTTTTGTTTTATCTTCAGGATTTTTCAATTCTCTTCTTTTTTGAATTTCACTTTCTTTTTTTGTGTTTTTTCTTTTTCTTTTGAGCTGAGAGAACTGATAAAGTGATACACCATTTTCAGATATGGAATTGATCATTGTTTAGGGTGATTGAAGGATTTTTTGATTTTTGGCTCAAAGTGGGTAGCAAAGGGTATTTCTCTTTTCAGGATATGGGAAAGTGGCCAAACTTCACTTCAAATCATGATTGCTTATTTTCTTGAAATTGTAACTATAGGACAAAACTTCTTTTTAATATATTTGCTTTTTCTTTATTTTTTTCTTTTTTATGCCCTAATTTTTGCTTAGGTTGCTCTTATGAGTTTTCAACCTAATGGGCTTTTCTTTTTTGGATTTTTTTTACTCAACGGACTTGCACGAGTGTTTAGAATGCCAGCAGAAAATCTTAGTGATCATTACTCTGCCTCAGTATGGAGCTTTCAAACTATTATTAGTGAAATTTCATCACTGGGGGATAGTGAATGAAATACGCTTGTGGGGACTGAGCATTTTGTGGATGGTTGGATCTGGTTTTGAAAATGAAGGATAAGGATAAACAGAAAGATGTGAATAGTATAACTGACTCAAACAAGGGCAAACACACAGGTCATGTTAGTTTATTTTGAAAAATGCCTCATAGAGAGTTGACACCGGTTAAAATAGAACAATCTTAATTGACAAGACCACATAAGTTAACAAAGTAGACATTTGGGTCTTTCATCACATGAGGGTGAGACATATGTTGGCTGATGCCCTTGGTGAGACACGCCTTTGAGACTAAGGGTCAAGCCTACAGGAGCAAGGGTTTAAAGATGTGCAAAACTGATGTTGGCTTATGCCTTTGGTGAGGCACGTCTCTGAGGCTTAGGGTCAAGCCTACAGGGGGAAGGGTTGAAGTGGTTGAGTCAATGCGAAGTGAGTTTGATGGTAGGTGAGTGATTGGTGAATGCCTTTTAAGAGAATAACACCAGGGTTAGAAGGACGGATCCCATGAAGGTGATTACATGGTGGTTAAGTGGGTTGATGGTTTCCACAAATGTGATAAGCGTAGAGCGGGTGTGTATGGGATGAAGAGTGAAGAACTTGATGGTGGTGAATCAAGTTAGGTATTTACTCAAAGGATGTGAGAACTTTTTCTAAGGGAGAAGAATCAATTCAAATATATTTTGCAAGCATTTATTGTTCCTCATCAAACAGTGCTTCCACAAAACAAAAAAATATTTTCATGAGTTTTATATTTTATAATATAATGCATGAACATATGGGTGTTGCTGTACATGGACAACAATGCAAATGAATGAAATACATAATGATACATTAAACAAGTGTATGATTTTTTTTTTTATATTTCAACTAGAGTAAGATACTAACAAAAAAAACTATTGGATGATGAATTAATGATGCAAGAATAGAAGAAAATGAAGCAATTCCTAATTTTGTTTTGATGCATGCTGGATGGCTAGGAACTTTTGTTTTTGTTTTTTATGATACATGAAAATGAGTAATGAAGAGAAAAAAATGAATGAACATAACTTTTATATAATATGGGGGTAATATTTTTTATGTACGGATATGCAAGATGAATGCAATTTTGATAAAAAAATAAAATAAAAAAAATGATATATTTGTTATTTTTTATATGATGAGATGCGTGATGGTGCGATAACAATGAAATGCTTATGGAAGAATGATTTTAGTATGAAAGCATGGTGATTTTTTATGTTTTCTTTGAATAAAGTATAATGCATGAACATATGGATGTTTGTTGTACATGAGCAACAATGGAGATGAATGAAATGCGTGATGATTTTTGAATGTGATAGAGGATACCTTAAAAGGGTATGGTTTACCCCCCCTTTTTTTTATGCTTCAACTAGAATAAGAAGCTAACAAAAGGCTATTGGGTGATGAAATGATGCAATAATAAAAGAAAATGAAGCAATTTCTGATTTTTATTTTGATGCATGTGGGAGGTTATGTAGGAATATGAGATGCATGTAAGAGGAAAAACTTTTACTTTTGTTTTTTATGATGCATGAGAGTAATGCATTTGAAGTGGATGTGAAAGAAATAAATAACCCTTTTTTTTATATAATGTATGAAGAGGGAATAATGCATTTAAATGGATGTGAAAGAAATAAATGACCTTTTTTTTATATAATGCATGAAGAGGGAATAATGAAATGATGAATTAATATATAATATCACGGTGATGTTTTTTTTTTAAGTATGGATATGCAAGATGATATAATTTGAGTTTGAAAAAATATAAAATATGATATCTTTGTTATTTCCTACATGATGGTGTAATGATAATGAAATGCTTATGGAAAACTGATTGTAGTATGACTGCAAGGTGATTTTTCCTTTTTATTTAGAAATGATGCATGTACGGAGAAATTATGTATCTGAACTAGGATGACTGTATGAGTGAAATGATATATGAACGTCTCATGCAATTCATAATATTAATGTTGCAAATGATGAGAGGTATGGTAGCGCAATAATAATGGGATGCGTATGAAAAGAATGATCTTATTTTGTTATGAATGCATGATGATTTTTGTTTTTTTTTTTGTATGATGATGTTGCCTCATGTGCGTGCATATGAAAGAAAGAAGCATGGAAATGTTTTTTTGAGTGATTTTATTTTTTGGAGAAATGCTAACGAGATTAATAGAGAGAGTAAGTATAATGTCTCTGTGTCCTAGGTGGGTCATGTCTAAATTGGGATTTTCAACATGATCTAGGGTCACTTTAGTGATCATCCATTCAGGTGGCTCTATTCACTTCCTCACAAAGGTCTCCCGAGCTAAAATCCCCTTCATGACATGATCCACAACGATAGCTGGCTACCAGGTGTGGATACCATAAAAAAGCGTACTCTCGCTGAGACTTTCATGATAGTCAGACAGATAAATCTAGAATGACTATCACTAATAATCTCCACTCATCCTAGGTTGTTTTCAGACCCGGATATAGGGCCCCACTCAAAAGTGTGTGCAAAAGTGTAAGTGAGGTGTGTGATGAGGGCAAAATACCTAAACTAACCAAGCTGGACAAGATATACAACAACAATAACTCGTCTACCCTAAGGTTCAATATTATAAAGAAATGCTAATAAATAAATAAAATAAATAAATAAAATAAGCATAAGGGCAAAAACAAAATATAAAATTAAGAAATAATTACACATTTAGTTAATTAGGCTTGACTCTCTTAATTATTCCCCAGTGAAGTCGCCAGCTGTAGCGGCCTAAAAATTCGGAGGAGGGATTCTTCAAAGTTTTTAAAATGAAGCCGCCACCAAAGTTTAGTTTAAGGGCAAACATTGGAAAATCCCTATTGAGTGGATAATGGGGTTTTGCGAACCAGATTTAGGCTCGGGAATCGTTTATGCAAAGGAAAGGTATTAGCACCCTACGCCATCCTTTTTAAGGAAGGTTACCTTTTAACTAAATGTGTAGAAAAAAATTATTAATTTAAAAAATTATTTTTACCCTTATTTACAAATTAAAAGAAAAAGGACTTGGAAGGAGGACATTTATGTATTTTTGTTTGTTTTTGATCAAATAAGAAATAAGAAATTTATAAAAGGGCTAAATAAGTGTTTTTATTAATGCAATTAACAGATGTCGACCGCCCTCTGCTCCTACGTATCTCTTGGTAGAGAATCAAATCACACGTAGTTCTTGGTAGAAAATGTTTATGTGTTGGTGTTTTTTATTATTTGAATGTTTTTGAAATTTGAAAGACGTTCGAAGTGACCAAACAGATAAATCTAGAGTGGTCACCACTAACGGCCCATTTGAAAAGGAAGGTATTCACAATGTCCAAACGAGTTAAACTCAGAGTAACCATTGTAAATAACTGATTTGTGACTGAGTGTTTGATTATTTGAAAATGTTTGTTTGCAAACATGACTCTTTAAAAATGATTTGAGATTATTTGAATAGGTGTTTTAGGACTCTTGAGCCCTGCAACTCATTTATCCCAAAACGATGGCTAACCCGTCTGTCCGGTCGGCTAAACCCCCTATTTGATTTTTTATTAAATCCTAGTGATTTAAAGGTCACACTGAATATTTTTTTGGTAGCTCTAATCACTTTCTCACCAAAGGCCTCTAGAGCTAAAGTCTCTTTAGTAATATTACCCACAACGACAGGTAACTATCTGGTGTGGAATATCACGAAAGAGCACACTCTGAATGAGATTCTCATGATAGTCCGACAGAAATCCAGAATGACTATCACTAATAATCTCCACTCGTCCTAAATTTCAAAATAGACCCGGGTATAGGGCCCCAGTGGCGGACCCAGGACCCCGGGGTCAAGGGTGTCAAATTTTTGAAGGTCAGTGTCAAATGGGTGCAAAACTTGGTCTACTAGTGCAATTTAAAATTTTCAGGGGGTTTAAAATTAAAATTTTAGGAGATTTAGGCTATTTATATAAGGTGATAAGTGCAATTTTTTTTTCAGGGGGTTCAACTGAACCCCCTCACTATAAGGCAGGTCCGCCACTGTAGGGCCCCACTCATAATTGTGTGTAAATGTGTACTTAAAATATGCATAAATAAATAAACAATAAATAAATATGTACATATATGAATAAATAAACAATAAATAAATATGTACATAAATAAATAAATAAATAAATAAATAATAAATATGTACATAAATAAATACAAAACTAACCTCAAGTTGATCAACGCGATCAACGCCGAACGGACCGAGCAGTCTGACCAGGTCAACCGCGAACCAGACTCCTATCATGTCCATTTTGACCCGAAAATCGCCAAGTAATGAACCGCAAAAGCTAGCCCCAAAAATAAACAAAGACAGGCTTTTAGTCTAATGGACAGCAAAGGCTAGCCCAAAAGAATCAAAGACAAGCTTTTAATTTAATGGACTGCATAGGCTAGCCCAGAAGATCACTTACCCCGTCAATTGCCCATGTCCGTAGTCTTTGCATCTCAACCTCTTTTATAGCCAAAGCCTAGGTAGTTCTTGCTTCTTCCAAGCAATGTGGGACTAAAACAATAGAGGAAGCAATTCCCGTTTTTCTCAAACCAGCCCCCGTAAAAGTGCGATTCCAGATTTGTTAACCGTTGGATCGTCTTCGTTTTTTGACAGCCGGTTCGTGAGGCATATATCTTCACTTTCACCGCTCGGATCGTCGAAAAGAGGTTTGAGAAGAAAGAAATTGAGTTCGCAAAGTAATTGAAAACAAATCCCGTTTTTTTCCTCAAATTAGCCCCCTTGATAGTGCGATTCCGGATTCGTTAACCGTTGGATCGTCTCTGTTTTTTGACAGCAGGTTCGTGCGACATATATATTCACTTTCACCGTCAGATCGTCGATTCGAGGTCTGAGAAGAGAGAAATTACATTCGCAAAGTAGCTGAAAACAAATCCTGTTTTTTCTCAAACCAGCCACCTTGAAAGTGTGAGTTCGGATTCGTTAACCGTTGAATCGTCTTCATTTTTTGACAGAAGATTCGTGCGACATATATCTCCACTTTCACCGTCGGATCGTCGAGACGAGTTCTGAGGAGAGAGAGAATGAAGAAAGACAGAAAAAGAAGAGGGGAGTGCGACGGAGGGTGGTGAGTGAAGAGGAACGGTGAGATGAGAGAGAGGGTTCCGGCATGGGAGAGAGACCGGCATGGTGTGGCTACGGCATTGCAACGGTGAGGGAGAGAGAGAGACGACGTTGGCAGTGGGGGTTCGTGAAGTGAGAGAGCGTGACAGAGATGATTTTTGTACGGTGGTGAGAGAGATGTGGTGAGGAGAGAGAAGGGGATGGTGACGGGGATGAGAATTGACGACGGTGGAGAGCGAAAGGGAGTGTGACGGAGTGGGGTTTTCATGGTGAGAAACAGTGAAGGGAAGGGAGGTCGTCGCCGGAGGGAAAGCCGTGGTGTGGCGCCGGTGACAGTGAGGGAGGAAAACTTACTAATAATAATCAATAAAAACAATAAATGACGAGTACCAAAATAAATATGCGTACATGACGACGAGTGACACGCGTGCACAAAATAAATAGGTATTGTTGTTGTTGTTGTTATCGTCGTTTTCGTTGTCGATGTGCGATATCGCGTCTGATTAGGTTCATGTGTACCCATCTTCTTGTTGTTGTTGTTGTTGTTGTTGTTGTTGTTGTTGTTGTTGTTGTTGTTGTTGTTGTTGTTGTTGTTGTTGTTGTTGTTGTTGTTGTTGTTGTTGTTGTTGTTGTTGTTGTTGTTGTTGTTGTTGTTGTTGTTGTTGTTGTTGTTGTTGTTGTTGTTGTTGTTGTTGTTGTTGTTGTTGTTGTTGTTGTTGTTGTTGTTGTTGTTGTTGTTGTTGTTGTTGTTGTTGTTGTTGTTGTTGTTGTTGTTGTTGTTGTTGTTGTTGTTGTTGTTGTTGTTGTTGTTGTTGTTGTTGTTGTTGTTGTTGTTGTTGTTGTTGTTGTTGTTGTTGTTGTTGTTGTTGTTGTTGTTGTTGTTGTTGTTGTTGTTGTTGTTGTTGTTGTTGTTGTTGTTGTTGTTGTTGTTGTTGTTGTTGTTGTTGTTGTTGTTGTTGTTGTTGTTGTTGTTGTTGTTGTTGTTGTTGTTGTTGTTGTTGTTGTTGTTGTTGTTGTTGTTGTTGTTGTTGTTGTTGTTGTTGTTGTTGTTGTTGTTGTTGTTGTTGTTGTTGTTGTTGTTGTTGTTGTTGTTGTTGTTGTTGTTGTTGGGCATTATCGGGCAAGGTATCCCGTTCGGGCATGGTATCCCGGTCCTCATAGTCCTCTCTTGGGTGTTCTTCAGGGCATTATCGGCCAAGGTATCCCGTTCGGGCTATTCCGGTCCTGTTGTTTTCTTGTAGGACATTATCGAGCAAGGTATCCCGGTCCTATTGTTGTTCGTCGTAGGGCGTTATCAGGCAAGGTATCCCGGTCCTATTGTTGTTGTTCGCCGTAGGGCATTATCGGGCAAGGTATCCCGGTCCTATTGTTATTGTTGTTGTTATTGTTGTTGTTGTTGTTGTTGTTGTTGTTGATGATGATGATTAATTGAGCATACAGGTTATGTTTGTCATATATACTGTTGTGATTTTAACGGTATGATGTGACCCCTCACTTTTTACGTACGAGACCTTTGTGACTTCACTTTGTGACATCTGCTGTATGAACATGTTGTGTTGGTCACTCTTTTGAGAGTGACTGTTTGATATTGATTTGATGGATTGTGGTTGCCTTTGCTGTTTTAGTCTCGGTCTTATGTTCTTTATATGGTTTGGACGCTCTTTCTCACCCGTGCACCTCTTTTTAGATTGAGTTCTAGGTGTCGATGATGTGAGCGTCTACGATTGTGCAGCGGTGGAGATGTGATCACTACGGATCACCCAGCAACTTGCGAAATGATACTATACGTTGATGTCACTTTCTTTTTATTTAATTGATTAAAGGTTTATTGCTCTGATCATGTGACATCGGGATTTGGGCTTGTATTTTCAATATTATATTTAAAATCAATCTTATTACTGTATTGAAAGAAATGTTTTATCGCCTTAGGCTTTAACATTCTTATAAATAATGTTTATATGATTTAAGGAGTTGATGGCATCTTTTACTTGCGATAGGTATTTCGAAAATAAATTGCGAATATTATTTTGGAAAACAAATTTACTCATTTTTCGTACTTTTCTTTTATTATTACTTTCGGGGTAAAGGGTGTCACATATCTCGCCATTGTCTGTTTCGTTTCATTCTTCTTCAGTTTCTTCCCTGCAATCGAATTTGTCTGGTGCTTCTTTCCTGCTCGCGATTTGGCTGGTTTTGCTGCACTCCAAAACGCCAACCAGTGGCTTCATGTTTATTGCCCATTATGCGAGTTTGGAAACTGATTAATTCAGAGCATCTAACCACAGTTATGCATATCTGTGGTTAGTTGCATCTAACCATTGTTATGCATATCTGTGGTTAGTGGCATCTAACCACAGTTATGCATATCTGTGGTTAGTTGCATCTAACCATTGTTTTTTCTCTATTTTACTCTCTTATATTTTCTTTTATTTGTTGCATTTTGTCAATTCCTCCTATACATAGATATTATACATTTTTTCAATGCTTTGATGATGCATCAACACTCACATAAGCTAGCCACTTTGATGATGCCAAATCTGTGGTTAGTGGCATCTAACCATTGTTATGCATATCTGTGGTTAGTTGCATCTAACCAGTGTTAGGCAAATCTGTGGTTAGTGGCATACCTGATTATAGCTACTTTCGCTTATTTCTAATTAACAGATTTTGTTTATTTCTCCCTCTCTTTCTCTTTCGGTTCGATTGATAATATGAAGAGAAAAATAAAGGTGTAAGCAGAGAAAGGGAACAAATCGTGAGAGAAAGAGGCAATCGTAAAGCAGAGAAAAAACGTAGAGGGGTAGAAGAAGAAAGAAAAACACAGAGGGAGGTTCAGTGAGAGAGAGGACGTGACTGAAAGGGAAAGAGGAGAGTACGACGTTGACGGTGGTGGTGCGATGAATCAGATTCGTTTACGGTGGTGGTGCTATGAATGGTGGTTTACGGCGTTGATGGTGATTACGCTCGGTTCTGATTTTAGCTGTTTTAATAATTGATAGGGAAATGATCTTTTTGCCCATTTAGTAACTATTACTAAACATATGTTTAGTACCACAAATCGAACTTGTTAACATCACCCATCAACCCATTTCCAGTTCCCTTAATATATTTTTTCCCTACTCAATAACTTTAAGCTTAGAGGATAGAGAGAGAGAGAGAGAGAGAAAAGAAAATATTTTCCAAAAAAATATGTTGGATAATGAGAAAAAAAAATACAAGCGTAATCCGAAGGTTAAGATCTTTTTGATCTAAGGACTGTAATTTAATTTTAGGTATGTCATGTTGATTTTTCTTTATTTCGTTTTAGTTTTAAAAAAATTGTTCTAAATAGTCCTTGAATTGTTTTTCTGTCATATTGGTTCTTGTTGTAAGTTTGGGGCTATTAATTGATTACGTGAGAGTTGGCATCTTCTTTCCTCGCATGCAGTACATCGTCACTCCCTTTTAAGTTTTTAGGCATTTCAGTTGGCGCAAATTCCAGAAGGAGGTATACTTGGAAACCGGTCTTTGATTCTATACACGCAAAACTTTCTTCTTGGAGGGGCCACCATCTCTCCATGGGGGGGGGGGGGGGAGGGGCAAAGTACGCTCATAAGTTTGGTACTTTCAAGTCTCCCTCTCTATTTTTTTCTCTTTTTTTAAAGCTCTAAAGTCGGTTATTAAGGAGTTCATTAAGATTCAGAGGGACTTGCTGTGGAGATCTACTGAAGAAGGTAGGAAGATCTCTTGGGTGGCTTGGGATGTCATTTGTAGGCCCAAAAAGGAGGGTGGTTTAGGGGTAAAGAATCTAGAAGTGTTCAATATTTCCCTCCTTGCGAAGTGGAAATGGCGATGCAGAAATGATACTCCTGCCATATGGTGGGATTTACTATCATATAGATATTGAAATCTTCTTTCTAAGCAGACAAGTAGAGATGAAAGATGTTGGGGTCAAAAGGACTCATTGTGGTGGAGGGATTTGATGCTCCTGGGAATGATTTGGACATGGATCAAAATTTCTTTCAACAAGCTCACAGTTTTTCTTTAGGGAACGATACTTCCATTCGATTTTGGTACCATGATTGGTTAGGAAATGCTCCCTTTATGGATGTGTTTCCGAATCTTTTCCCCTGCTCTTTACAGGCTATAGCAACAGTGGCCCATATGGGTTATTGGGAGGAGGACCGATGGCAGTGGTTTTTTTCTTGGTCCAGACATCTTTCTCCGACAGAAGAAGCTGATCTGCAGCTACTGAAAACTATTCTACATAAGGTGAAGCTGGTGGCAGATGCCCATGGGTATGGAGCATCATCAATACTAAAAAAAATTCAGTAAGTTCTTGCTATACTTTCATAATGTCCTTATTGCCCAGTACAATATGTCAGGTGAGATCCTTGTTAATTTGGATGTGACTTGGAAATCTGTTGTGCCATCAAAAATGGTTTTTTTTTCCTGTTGCGTTTGTTTTTGGGCAGGTTGCCAACAAGGGATAATCTTGTAAAGAGATTGGTGGTGGTTGACAATATGCTTTTCCTGTTTTTGTAATATTCAAGAGGAATCTATCCACCATATTTTCTATCACTGTGATTTCTCTAAAACTATTTGGCAGCATCTTACTCCTTGGTTGGGGTTGGATCAGGTTGAAGGATTGGAAGAGTCAAATCATTTTAGGTTTTTTGGCAGCTTTGTCAAAGGCAGCAACAATGACAAGTTTGCTCATTTGATTTGGATGTTAGCTATGTGGATTATTTGGAGGGAAAGAAATACTGTGGTCTTTGTTGGGGATGTAGCCGACACACTACTTGTAGTAAACAAAATCAAATATATTTCTTGAGGGTGATTTCTTGGAAAAGCAGGTGGTTCTTTTAGTTCCTCCGTCTCCGATTGGTGGAGCTCCTCGTTGCTTTGTTTCTAGTTTTATTTTTTGGTAGCTAGGAGTTTCTTTTTTAAAAAAAATTCAAGTCACTACACTTGTCTATCAGCCAAATATTGCTAAAGAAGTACTGTTATAGGGTTCTCATGAAGGCCTGAATAATTTATCCAAAACGGTATGTCTATTTTAATGTTTTTTGATAGAAGACAATTAAAAAAGTTAGTATTTTTTTCTAAACAAGTTTTTGGTAATTGTAAGATCTTTGTAAATCATATTATAAAATAAGTTGAAGTATGTTTTTGGTGCATATAATACACCTTTTTTTTTATTTAGTCTTGAAAAAATGTTGTTCGAAATAGTCCTTGAAATATTTTTCTTTCGTATGGGTCCATTTTGTTAGCTTGATACTATTAATTGACTAGGTGACAAATAGAATCCCAACTATGTATCTCAGTTGGCGAGCAAATTCAAATTTTATAAAAACAAATTGCTGTTATAAAAATAACCAAAACTAGAGTAGAACAAATATGAGATGAAGAAGAGAGAAGAAGAGAATGAGAAAGTCATTCCATTATGCTCTTCACATATGTATATCTATACAAAAGCTGAACCCTATTTATAGGGTGAGAATTGGCAAGTGAGTGGTCACTAATGAAAAGCCACTACAAGGGAGTAATTAGAAGATGGGAGAGAGATGGACATCCACTATATAATAATAATATTCATAACACTCCCCCTTGGATGTCCATCGAGGATATATGTCTCATTAAAACCTTACTAGAAAAAACCCAATGGGATAAAAATCCAGTGAAGGAAAAAGAGTACAATATCCTGCCAGTGGAAACTGCCTCATTAAAACCTTTCCAGGAAAACCCAGTGGGACAAAACCATGGCAAAGGAAAAAAGAGTGCAGCTTAATTTCTCCCCCTGAATGAAGCGTCACTTCAGAATATGAATTTCAACATCTGGAGTTTCTCCTTAAGTGCATATGGAGCAATCTACTCTGCCCTGACACTTGTAATATATCCTCTTTTGATGGAGCTTTGCGGTCAATATTATCTTCAGAACACCTTCCATGAATTGCTGGCATTTGAGCTTGAAATAAAGAAGCAAGAACCATAGATTTATTTTGGAAGATCATACAGATATTTCAATGTCATCACATGTAGTTAAGATCTGACTTGGGATCTGACTTGATCTAGATCAGAAAAATACTTTGTATCTACATGGTTAACTTGGGAAACATATATAAAATGATTTATTCATTAGGATAGTCAAACATAAAATATGCATCCCACTTTATTCTAATGCATTTTGGTTTGTAATGAACTATATGACTACTAATTATCACATAACATTATCATATCAAGCGATGTAGCATTTCGTAATATGCATGTATGCTTTGTTAGCGCTAGGTTATAGTCTTCGGAATCGAAATATTTATTATTTTCTTGCCACACAAATCATGTACTCAATAAAAACTAGTTCTCTATAACTTGGTAAACAAAAAAATTAATCAGCTAATTGTTTGATCAGCAGAGCGACTCAAGACTTTGTTTTTCAAAAGTATTTTATTTAAAGATAGTTCTTTATATCATGAATCCTTCTGGGATTTTTCATGTAGAGATCATTTATAGGTTCAACCTAAAAAATCCATCATATATAATTTGTGGTCATTCATATAGAGCTCTTTCTTTGAGTAATCTATAATTTTGAAAAGCTCTTCAAGAGTTCCAATAATAGAAAACTATAGAAATTCATTTCGTGATATTTTCATAAAGCTTTATGGACAAATTATGTCATTTTTATATCCCTCCTTTAGAATGAGAATTGAGATGATTATACCACGTGTGTTCAAATTATATTATTTCATAGAGGGATTGACTCAATTTGAGTAATCATCTCGAGAGTCCCAAAAGTGTTTCTCGGAATATTAAATCCTTCGGGGATCTTCAAATAATTATGACTATCAAATTTGTCAGACTAATAAGTCTTAGTAACATCCATCTTGTTAAATTGAGTTCTTCATGTGCTACAAGGCTAATTAAGTACTTTTCATCCACCCTTGAGCAACATGTCGAGCTTTGTATCTCACAAATTCACCATTCTCATTCTGTTTTCACACAAAAACCCATTTGTATTCGACTGGTTTCACACCTTCATGGCGTTTGGTCTACAGGTCCAAAAACCTTTTGCTTGTAAAACGCGTTTAATTCTGTTTGAATTTAATCTTTCAATTTTGGCCAAATCTCACTTTGTCTATAATCTTTAATAGACTTTGGTTCATGATCCTCACAATCATTTATCACATTTAGCGCTATATTATATGTAAAAACATTATCAACGTTGACTTCATTTCGGTTCCATTTTATTTCATTCTTGACATAATTAATTGAGATCTCTTTAATTTCAAAATATTTAATTTCAGGTACCTGATTAGTTCTTCTGGAACTGAAATGTCAATTATGTCTGAAGACTCTTTTAGAGTTTCTATATCCTTGCTTGGACCATCTTTGGTTTCAGCTCCTTTTCTTGTTCGAGGATTTTTGTTTTTAGAACCGATTGGTCTACCACGCTTCAGGCGCGATTGAGACTCATTTTTTCAATATTCGATTGTCCAACAAGGACATCCATTTTATTGGAGCATTAGCAGCTGATATGTATGATTTGGTCACACCTTTAGATCAGTGAATGCATTTGCTAGATGATTTTCTAAGCTTTGCAAATGAATTATCTTTTGAACTTCTAGTTCACATTGTTTAGTTTGAGGATCAAGATGAGACAATGATAATTCAATCCAACTGATCTCTTTTTCCAGCTGCTTATTCTCTCCCCCTAATGTTGGGAAATTTAATTCATCAAATGATAGTTACCAAACTGGACTATAAACAAGTCTCCAATTGTTGGCTCAAGATACTTTAACATGGAGATTTATATCCAATATATATTCCCAAAATTCTTTGAGGACCCATCATAGTGCATTGTGAATGAAGAAATTGGAACATACACTGCACATCCAAAAATTCGAAGATGAGAAATATTAGGTTCGTGACCAAAAACCAAATAGAAAGGGGAAGAGTTGTTAGGATAACTTGTCGGCCTGATGCGAATCAATGTTGTAGCATATAAAATTGCATATTCTCAAGTAGAAATTGGAATTTCTTATCTGATAAGTATTTTAATTTTTAATGACTAATCAGGACAAAATTATATTTGGCAGACTCTTTGGATCAAATTTATTTTTTAATGAATTTTGGAACAAATTATTTCTATAACTACGTTAAACCCAATACTTTATCGGGACCAAAAGCATATTATTTTGAGTTTTTTAGGCTAAAATAAACAATTAATGCTGTTATTTAATTCAAGTTTGAGATTTGTGTGGGTGTTTTTACTTTTATACCTTTGTTATTAAGTCATATGTATATTCTTCTTGGGCTTTAACTCATTTGTTTACCAACAAAAAAGAAGCAAATCAAGGTAATGGTAGGGAGAGATTTTTTTAATTTTTTATTAGTGATAATTGTGTAATGTGATTGATTTAGTCCCTATTTGATAAAAAGTAGCGTATAGAAGATAAGCTAATGTATTGTTGATATTCTAGCTTATAATTGATATTCTTATAGAAAATAGCTAATGGCGAATAAGCTAGCAATATGAATTTAAAGTGCTTCATAAAATTAGCAGTTGAACAAACTTATAATATAAAATGACATAAATGGCCAATTTTATTTAATGTTAAAAAATGAGAGAGACTATTCATTTTATGTAAAAAAATTTAAAAATTTTATTTAAATAAAATGGTTAAAAACGAGATAATGGGGAGAGCACATAAATACTAAAACAATAATGAAGATGTTACACATGTACACAAATCGAGCATGGAAATGGTTGAGCCGCTTGCAAGGGTAACACTCATAGGGTGCAAGTGGGTTTAGAGAAGGAAATTTAAAATGACATGGATCGTAAGGTAAATACCTTTAAAACGTCATATGTAGTTAAGAGTTTCAAACAAATTCATGGTGTAGGCTATGGCGAAACCTTGCGATGATCAAATTCGTCTGAATTATGCTTGCTATTGCAACACATTACGATTATGAGTTACGACAAATGAATGTCAAGATCACTTTCATTAAAATCTCTTTTACGTTTTCCACCGCGAGTTATTAAATATCTCTTTCTTTTGAGTCTTTAGTAGGGGAACACTTAAAGAGAGTATTGTAGTTTTCCTATTAATATAATAGGTTTTCCATATCTCTTTTCACATTGAAAAATATGTTTGATAATGAGTGTATCTCCACTTAAAAATAAGAAAGGGGAAAAGAGAAAAAAAAAGTACAATCGTAATCCAAGAGTTTATAAGGTATCGTTGATGCAAAAGCTGTAGTTAAATTTTAGCTATGTTATATGGATTGTGCTTTGTTAGGATATAAAATCAAGGATTTAGATACATCTCGATTAAAGACTCCATCTATCTAGGTCACTGGATCAAGATAAGAAAAATAGGGTGTATATGTTAAAACTTCAAATACACACATATTTTATTTTTAATTGCATGTTAAATTTTAAAATCATCATTCTACTACTAAAGATTATAAATAGTTAATTCTAAAGTAATAATCATTTTTAATGAACTATATTTTATAGATAAAATAATAAAATATTATGAAAATATTGAGTATATATTCTGGTCTCTTATTGTGTGAATTATTGTCACTAGTTGTACCACAATTACAAGTACATCACCAAATATATTTTTCCTTACTTAGCTTGGTTCTGAAATATGTTTTTTTTGGTTAGTTTAATCCTTGAAATTACTAATAATAGACACCCATAGGGACATTTTCATAATTTTGATATTTTGATACATTAGGAGTGTTGGGGAGTCCATGGGAACACTTGAGCTAATGACCAGGACCACTAATAGACTTGGACACCACATCTCTATCCAAAATCTTAAAGCGTTATATGGATCACCTATCTTATATATGGTGAGACTAGCCACTCTAACTTGAATTCCCAACATTCTCCCCCTCAAGTGTGAGTCACCATGCACAACGCTATACTTTATCCACAACACCACATCTCCACCCAAAACCTTAAGGTAATGAGTATATTCTCTTATATATCATTCATTTAGCTTATTCCTAGTCGATGTGTGACTAACCACTCACACTTGAATTTCCAACATCATTTTATAATAGTCTTCACTTTTACTAGACTTTGAGATGCATATTTCATATAAAGATTATTATTATTAAATAAACTTAAATTAAGAAAATGTTCAGGTACTAATTACAAAAAAATATTGTTTAATGAAAGAAATTATTAAAAAAATTGAAATTAGAAAGTACACATATTTTCTAATAAAAATCTATAAAGTAAGCAGAAATTTCTTACCTTGTTCCAACATAGCTTGTTCCATAGAGGTGATAAAGATATATGGCTTTGAATCACAATGGTCTATGGAATGTTGAACTGCAGAGATAATACTTGAAGTAATGATTAAGGGAACGAATTTAAAAAAAAAGTGAGAGAGAAGGAGAAAATCGAATTACTATGAAGCTATAAAGAATGAGAGAGACAAAAGTTTCAATTAATGTGCAAAGAGATAAGGAAAGTTCATTGTATTAGTAGGGAAAATAATACTCTTTTTGAGTGTTTCCCCTACTAAAGCATCAAAAGAATGAGATATTTAATAGCTCGCAGTAGAAAATGTAAAAGAGTTTCTAATGAATGTGATCTTAACATCGATCTATCGTATGTCATAATCGTGACACTACAACATTTTATAACTACAGCAACGCTCATATTCAAAGAACTAAAAAAACGTTGTCGTAACGGGAGCCACATAGAACGGATTTAGTGAATTGCTCACTGAGAGAAAAGAATATTATTTAAAACACGAAAACACGTGTCCACCGCCGTTCACTTAACCTTCTCCGCTATCTTCCTTTCCCGTGCTCAAATGTTAGGGTTAACCCTCAGCCTCGAACTCCATCTCTCTCTCAGCCTCGAACTCCATCTCTCTCTCTCAGCCTCGAACTCTTTCTCTCACCTTCAAACTCGAACTTGCAGAGAACTCCAACTCGAACTCCCTCTCTCACCCTCGAACTTCATCTCACCCGATTGAACCACGAACCAGTGATAGAAATCGTCTCCCAACCTCAATCCTCGAATTTCATTCTTCAAACTTCATTCTCACCCGATTACCAATAAGAGAACCCTAATTCCAACGACATTACCGCAAACAAGCATGGATGTGGCCACTTCAAATATATTCGATGCTCTAACCGTGGAAAATGCCGTCCTAAGGTAATTTAGTTCACTTTATTTTGCATCTTCAAATTTGTCCTTGATTTGAAGATTTGATTTGGTTTGAGAAACGTTGTTGAACAGGCTGCAGTCAAAGATGTTCAGGAAGCATGTGTTTATGATTGTATAATTCTTTTCTCTTCTCTTTTTTATGTGTATTTTTTAAGCATATCTATGTTGTTTGATTTAATTTAATTCAATTGATTGTTTCGTTTTTTTTTTCTTGTTTTTAATTTGTCGAATACACTCTTCCAAAGCTGTATGTGAAGATGCAGTTCTATCAAATGTTTCCTGTGCTATTCACTCTCACGTTGTTAGGGTTCGATCCCTCACTTACAGGAGGAAGCGTGAACCTCCACAACGCTTCATTAGGCACAGGGTAACTTCTATTTTCCCTCTTTGCGTTTATGCATTGTTAATTGTTGATGATGTGTGTTAGTGATTAAATAGTCTGATGTGTGTTAGTGATTACATACTGTACAGAGTTGTACTTTGCTTCTCTGTCTAAGTGGTAACATGATAGTTCAATTTGGTGATTTAATTGTCAAAGTAAAGATATCATAGGGATGAGAAAGAGAAAATAAACTCTGCCTTGAGGACAGAGAACCTTCTAAGAAAATAAAATATGAGAAAGGAATTGGGATTCAAATTCTACTTATCATTCATCAATGAATTACTAGGCTAGAGAAATGCAGAATGTTAGATTCCTAACAAATATTCAAGAGAATGCTGCTGAGTCACTACATTGGATTTTTTTTAGGGATGGTGATTGGCAAGCCTATGTTACTCGACTGATCGTGATAGGTTATTATGATAATGTATGTTGAGCAGAAAGGAGCTTCTCCTCAGTTATTCAATAAAATTGTTCCTTAAGGTGTTAACGATTTGAAGTGCTTGCCATTTAAAGTTGCCACATCATGAGCATGTGAGTGTTTATTATGTTCTTAATCAGTTTAAAGTATGAGCTATAAGTTTTTATCATTTTTTTGTAGTGCTATTGCCTATTGGTCATGATCACTTTAAATCTGGCCAAAATGGAAGGCATTTACCACACCGAGTCTCAAAAAGGTTGTCCAACATGTTTAGTTGTTGTTCCAATTAGAAGTTAGATTGGCCATTATGTGGTTCTGTTCAATTGGTCATTGGTTCTGAGGGACTTGATATTGAGGATGCCCTTAAATAGTTCGATGAAATGCCTCAACCAAAACTTGTTGGATTGCTGAAGAGGTTGAATAATGTGAATATGGCATTACACTGTTTTAGGTAGGTGGAGAAAAAAACCTGAACAATCACATTGCCTAGAAGCTTACTATGCACTTCTCACTGTTATGTCTAGGATTAGAGATTTGGACTACTCGGATCAATTTTTTGAAGAAATGAAGGAGCTCTTTTATTTAACTATGAGGTTGGCCTTTCTTAACATACTCTTGGCTAATCTTTTGAAGATATCATTGATGGTTTACCCTAACAAATGTAAACTTCCACAAGCAATGAACGAGCTCTGTTTTTTTTTTGTTTTCTATCATTGTTTATTTCTTGTTTATTTGTTGCAGATTTTGGCAATTTGGATTCTAATGTCACTGATCATCTAAAGCAAGTTTTGAGCCAGTATGGAGAATTAGTTCATGTGAAGATTCCAATAATCAAGCGATGTGGGCTTGTTCAATTTGCAGAGGTGATATAACTTGTATATTTGATATATATCTATTAGTAGTTTGTTTACTTGATAACTTTTCTATTTTAACTTTATCATTTATGATTTATGCTCTTTGTGGTTTTGAATATCTGTTAGTTTTGGTAATTACAAGCTGTTATTTATGGAAATACTTGCATGAAGCTGACCAATCAAAAATATTGGCTTTCAACTTTTAGATACTTTTATCTTATTAGCATATAAACTAGAGAAAGTTCGTGTTATGACCAAGGTTAGTTTTCATTTAGGCTCCCTCTTGGAATTTCGTTTTCCACTGTTATGGCCAAGGTTAGTTTTCTTTCTTTTTTTCTTAACTTTGATTTTGGAATCATTTGGAGTGTAAAATTAGAATTCCAAATTCCATTCCAATTCAATTCTGATATAGTAAGTTTGTCTTGATACTTCCTTCACACAAACCTGATATTGGAAGTTTGTCTTTATACCAATTCAATTCTCTGATAAAGGAAGTTTGTCCAGGTTTCTTTGGAGGTGTTTGTCTTAATGCAAACTTCCATTGCATACTCTTTTGAATAATTAACTATACATTGTTATAATACTCTCTTTCCGATATGTACGTAATAAATAAAGAGTATTATGTGGATAGTAATAGGATTGAAGATTTGTCCTTGCTCTTTTCCCTTTTCTGTGAGCAATCATTTTGTGATTAAAATCGAAGTTGTACATTTTTTCACTTTTTCAAACGCAGATATGATGTTGCATTTGCTATGAAGGTGCTTGTCCACGTATCAACAGATTAGTAGTATATTTATAAGCATCTAGCTTTCTTAGATTCGTTTCAATGTTATCATTTTCCTATTCTTGATACTATTATCTTTTATTGTCTTTTTATTTGTAACTTATTGATTTTGTATTTGTTTGAATATCTTAAAATTTCCATGTCAGTCAAACTAATTGTTTATTGATGTCTTTTGTTGTCCCTATTGCTTTTTGGAGCATACTTTGCTTAGTATTCTTGATTTTTTGTGTAGAAAGATTAAAAGGAATGAAGTGGATGAGCACAACAATCTCATGTTTTTTGTTGCTCTTGGTTACGTCACAAGCACAATAGTTGTTCAAATGGACTTGGTGTAGGAAGCTCGCAAGCAACAACTCGAATAATGGCACTTTAGTTTTCTAGAGTTTTGTTGGTTATTTTTTCCCATTTATTGCGAATTGTAATCTTGGATGTTTTGACCAAACATTTAGTGTAGCTATCTTTGTATGATACATGTTTTTGACTAGCTTGTGTAATTAATTGATTTTTAGAATCTTAAATTTGAGTGATATCACATTTATTTTTTCTAATAGTTTTTTTTTAAATTTTAATTGTCTATGACAACGGTTTTAAAATGTTGTGTTTGGTGGTGATAGACAACGGTTTTATACTAGGCAACAGTTTTCCACTGTTGCCCTTTCTGGCAACGGTTTTATACTGTTGTCATAGAGTGGAGGAAAAAACCGTTGTCTTTGTCTCTCAAAGACATCGGTTTTTACATAGCGTTGCCTTTGCTAGCAAAAAACCGTTGCCTGAAGAATAGGCAACGCCTGCGAAAAACAACGGTTTCAAAACCGTCGCCAAAAGTAAAGGGAACGGTTTTTTGACATTACACAACGGTTTTCAGGCGTTGCCGTAGACTCAAAATGTTGTAGTGTGATGTGTAGCAATATCAAGCAGGATTTAGACGTATTTAAGCATCACAATTGGTGAAAAGGTTTCATCATAGCTTACACCATGAATTTGTTTGAAGATCTTACTTACCATCCATGTCATTTTTCTTATTGAAAAGCACTTGCACCCTATGGGTTTTACCTCTACGAACATTTTTCAAAAAAGGTATCAATCATTTATATTCCTAAATATGTGAGACGCTGTCACTATATTCTCCTAATGTATCAAAATTACGAAAACATCCCGAAGTGTGTCTAATCTTAACATCCATCTATCGTATGTCATAATCGTGATGTGTAGCAATATCAAGCAGGATTTAGACGTAATTTAAGCATCACAATCGGTGAAAAGGTTTCATCATAGCTCACACATGAATTTGTTTGAAACTCTTACTTACCAATCACGCTTTAAAGATATTCACCTTACCATCATGTCATTTTTCTTGTCGAAAAGCATTTGCACCCTATGGGTTTTACCCCTACAAATATTTTTCAAAAGGGCAATCTATCATTTTAATCCCTAAATATGTGAGACGTTCTCACTATATTTTCCTAATGTATCAAAATTATGAAAACATCTAGTCTGTGTCTACTCTTAGTAATTTCAGGGACAAAATTAACAATTAAAAGGCCATTGTGATGCATATTTCATAAGAAGATTATTATTAATATAAATTTAAATTAAGAAAATATCCATATACTAATTACAGTAAAATAATGTGCACTGATAGAAATTACAAAAAAATATATTTTATATTAGAAAGTGTGCATATTTTCAAATTTTGTTAAAAAAAGTACGCATAAATTTCTAACCATGTTCCAACACAGCTTTTAGTATTGAGGTGGCTAAGATATATGGCTTTGAAACACACTGATCTTTGGGTTGTTGAAATGCAGAGATAATGCTTGAAAATATTATCAAAGAAATGAATTAATAAAACTTGAGAGATGAGGAGAAAACCAGCTGGGGACCCGGGACCCTTGGTTGTAACATCCCCAAAGTGGTTTATTCTAACTATTTTGATTAGTAATGATTTTAATTAATTGTTGCTAATTGAGTTGCTAAATTGTTATTTGAGTTAATAATTGATGAATTAAATTGCTTGAATACATGACTAAATGAATTAGTAGAATGCATTGTGTGCTAGTTGTTCATTTTATATGGGGTAGTGTATAAGGAGAGAGTGGGGTGCGCATAACATAAGGGTAAATTAGGGAATTCCTTTTTAAAACATTCCCTCCCACTTAAAACATTTCAGCTGAACCTTTTTTTCCCTCGTTATCCCTTTCACTTTAGAAAAGAAGGAAAAGAAAAAGAGAGTTGGGGGAGAGAAGGAGAGCATCGAGAGGAAGAGAGAAAATAGAGGAAGTTGAGAGACCAAACCCTCATCTTCACACTTCCATGACTGAAATTGACTTACAACATTTCAAATCAACTCCTTACCACTGAACCTTGGTAACTCAAGCCTCACATTTCAGAAACACCAACTAGAATTCCTCTTCATCTTCACCCTTTGAAGCCAAATCGAGTTGCATGCAAGGCTAGGAGCTAGAGTGAACTTGGATGGTGAATGCATGTTTGTTCTAGGAGCTGAAATAAGGTGTGGGGAAGCTACATTGTGGTTAGAAGCTTTCAAAGAGAGGACTTGGAGCTGGGATTCGAGTTTCGGTGTTTAAGGACAGTTTGTGGTGAACTTAGAACTCCTACTTTTGCTTATTCTTGAGTAGATTTCGAGTTTGAGGTGAGTTCTTCGCTTAATTGCATTTTGTTTGAACTTTTGGTCAATGCATGTTAACTTGTTTATTTTGGATAATCAGTAATGCATGTCTATTTGGTTTATTTAAATCATTTGAAAAGTTCATTGGGAAGTTATTGAGCTGAATTGTGATGTGGTTGATGAATTGCATGTGAAATGTGCTATTGTAGTTCTTGTTCTTGCTTAAATTGCATTAGAGTTGATTGTTTGGATCTACCAAATTGTTGTTAGTGGTTGTTGTTGAGTTAGGAGTTAATTAGAGTAGGCACTGGAGCCGAGGGAATGGTACATTTTCGTGAAAAATAACTGATTTTCGAAGCTGCAGGGGACGCACGGTCCATGCGCCCCAGTAGCCCGGTCCGTGTGCCCCATCAGGTAGCCAACTTTGTTGGTTTACCAAGGTGGCCCGGTCTGTGCGCCTAGGGGTCCGGTCCGTGCCGACCCTTACCCAATTTTAAAACATACCAATGCTATTCCTTTTGACTCCAATCCTTCCCTAATCATTTTCTTAACCCTTCCCAATGATAGTTGAACAAAGTTGAGTTAAATATCATGTATTTTTATGCTGCAACATGAGTAATCTTTTAATATGGTTTCTAATCGAACCGAGTAGTGTTGTATCGAGAGAGAAGTAAAACCAAGTGTCAAGTAAAAGCATAAAACACCAAGGGGATGACGATCCCGAGTTAAGAGCATACTAGGGGAGGGGAAGCTATTATCGGGTGGGTTCACCGGGGGAATCGCGTAGTGATTGTCCGGGGTTGTGCTAAGATAAGAGAAAGATAAGGTAAGTAAAACATTGAGAGTTTAAGGTGAGGGGTCTCGAAAGAACTCACTGAGATTTTATCTCACTATTTATAATGTGGTGTTTAAGGATGACATCCATTCCATATCTAATAAGAAATCAGTTGCAGAAACAAAAAACGAAAGAACAGAGGGAACAGAGGGAACAAAACGCGAATGGAAGGGATGATTTACCTTTAGCTTTGCAAGTTTTGCGAGCAAGAACGTTGATTCAGAGTGAGAGGGTGATTGGAAGCGACGGAGCGACGGCGCGACAGAGAGCTCGACGGAGCGACAGAGAGCTCGACGGAGTGACGGCACGACGGAGAGCGCGACGGAGAGATAGAACCTTTGATTCAGAGCGTGATTGGAAGAGAAACGCGAATGAAGGCTTGATGGGATGAGGAGGGTGATTCGGAGGGCGCGAATGGGAGGGTTTCACGAGGAGGTTGAGAAGTTGAAGAATACGGTGTCATCAAGGATGAAGTTGTGGGGGAGAGAAGAGAGCAAGAGGGGAAGGCTATGGTGTCATCGAGGATGAAGTTGTGAGGAGGATGAAGTTGTGGGATTTAGGGATTTAGGGATGAAGAATGGTAGGGTTTCAGCGAGAGCGAGACCGAGAGATTGATTTGAGAGTTTCTTTTGACTTAATTAAGTGACAAAAAAAAATTGCACAGTGGGAGTGAGTTAACGACGAATTTGGAATTCCTCACTATTTGTGAGGAACACTTTTCCTCCCAAACTGCGTCTCTAAATTCCTTATAGTTATTTTGTGACGAATTTAGTTACGAAATTTTTAGTGAGGGATATTTTCCATCTCTAAATTCGTCACAAAGTTACGAAATTTTTAGTGAGGAATATTTTTCATCTCTAAATTCGTCACAAACATAAGCCATGGGCGTCTCGCACAAGATTTATTTTTTCGTCACTAAATCCCTCACTAATAGTGAGGAATATTTATCCCTCTCTAAAATTCCTCTCTAAAAACAACTTTTTTAGTAGTGGTAGCCGCTGCACTGGGTTACGAGTTATAGAAGAATCCTTAGTGATCGAGATATTATGTTTGCTTAGCTTGCCCTAGGGTTATATTAGGTAACCGAGTTTCTATTAATACTTTGACTTATGTAATCGAAGTTCAGGTTTTATTTTAAGAATTCTATACTTTTGGAAGATTGAACAATAGTATGTAAGAATGACTTATGCTAGTACCTTATTGTCATTTAGTTATCCTTTTGAGAAATTTGTTTACTTTTAAGGATATATTGATGAATTATTCGCCGAGTTAAGCATGTTCAATTCTCTTGAGTAGGATTAGTACTCTGATGTATGCTATTTATGGAAGTCTCGGTATTTCTTCCAAAGTTGAAATACTACGATGTTACACTAGGCCAGAGGGGGCTTATAAAAAAAACACTAGGCGGGGGTGGAAAAAAATTCATTATAAAAAATGTTTGTACATAGGATTGTTTAATTTTATTTCAAATATCCTCACTTAATTTACTAAAATTAAAGAATCAAGTTATCTAACTCCACATTTGTTTAAGAGTAAATCGCCAAATTAGTCTCTAAGTTTACACGCTCTTTCCTATTTAAGTCCTTAAATAAATGAATATAAGAACTAGTGCGTAATAGTATGTGACATTGGTAAAATTACTTCATAAATTTTTATAAATAGTTCTTTAAAGAGATTAATAAGACAAATTTATTAAAAGTTGGGTGCAAATTTAAGAATACTAGTGCAAATTTAAAATTTCACAAAGTTCAAAAGTTTTTTTACATAGAGGGTACTAGTACATTTTTTTTCAGGGGCTTCAAGCAACACTTTGAGTGGTACATAGGTCCGCCATCGGAGAAAACTGAATAACTGCTGAAGCAATAAAGAATTAGAGGGATAGAAGTTTCAATGTGGTAAGAGATATGGAACGTCTATTCTATTAATAGGAAAGTAATACTCTCTGAGTGTTTCGCCTAATAAAGCATCAACAGAAAAAGAGATATTTAATAACTCACAGTAAATAAAAGAGTTTCTAATGAATGTGATCTTGACATTTATGTGTCGTATCTCATAATCGTGATGTGTAGCAATATTAAGCAGGATTCAGGCGAATTTATACATCACAATTGGTGAAAAGTTTTCATCATAGCCTACACAATGAATTTGTTTGAAACTCTTACTAACTAATCACGCCTTCAAGGTATTCACCTTACCACTCCACCCATGTCATTTTTATTATTTTCCAAAACACATTTTCACTTTGAGTTTTCCCTCTACGGATTTGTTTCAAATAGGTAAACAATTAATTAGTCCATAATTATGTGAGTAGTTGTCAATATATTCTCCTCGTAGGAAATTTAAGTGTGAGTGACTGGTCACACATCGACTAAGAATGAGTTAAATGAAGGATATATAAGATAGCTAGGTGACCCATATACTCAATCCCTTAAGGTTTTGGGTTGAGATGTGATGTCCAAGTCTCTTGGTGGTCTTGGTCATTAGCTCGTTGTTGCTTCTGGTGTTCCCCCGAACTCCCCAATAAGTGGTATCAAAGCCAAGTTCGGCATGGTGAGGGTGCAGGAGTGAATCCTGGTTTGGATCCAGTCTAGTGATGTGGGTGACTCACACTTGAGGGGTAGATTGTTGGGAATTCAAGTGTACACATCGACTAGGAATGAGCTAAATGAAGGATATATAAGAGAGGTGACCCATATACCTAACTCCTTAAGGTTTTGGGTAGGGATATAGTGTCCAAGTCCCTTGGTGGTCTTGGTTAGTAGCTCATTGTTGCTCTCGGTGTTCCCCCAAACTCCCCGACAAATGCATCTGATTTTGGGTTTGAAAAAACCAAGAATAAAACAATTAGGTTGTGGTTTTCGAAAAATATGTTGGATAATAAGTGTATCGAGACTTAATAATAGAAAAGGGGGAAGAGGAAAAAAGTACAAGTAAGGGTTAAGATCTCTTTGATCTAAGGGCTGTAATTTAGTTTTGGTCTTTTAGTGTGTGAATTATTGTCTCTATCGTCATCGAATGTATCAAAATAATAAATACATCATCGAATGTGTTTTAATATTTACATTGCTCGCTTCTCAAATATGTTATTTGTTGGTAGTTTTGTCCCTAAAATTACTAAGAGTAGATACACAGCCTATGCTTTCATAATTTAGATACATTAGAAGAGTAGTGACAACGTCTCGCATATTTAAGGATTAAAATGATTGATTACTCTTTTGAAAAATGTTGGTGGGGTAAAACCCATTGGGTGCAAGTGCTTTTCGATAAGAAAAATGATATGGATGGTAAGGTGAATACCTTTAAGGCGTGATTGGAAAGTAAGAGTTTCAAAAAAATCTTGGTAAAAGTTATGATGAAACTTTTTTACCAATTGCTATGCTTAAGTCCATCTGATTGGTGCTTGATATTGCTACACATTATAATTATGATATACGATAGTTGGATGTCGAGATCACAATAT
Organism: Astragalus membranaceus; assembly: GCA_039519185.1. Taxonomy (NCBI): domain Eukaryota; kingdom Viridiplantae; phylum Streptophyta; class Magnoliopsida; order Fabales; family Fabaceae; genus Astragalus; species Astragalus membranaceus. The sequence goes on from CM076846.1 coordinate 28,083,543, forward strand.
CATTAGTAGAAACTCTTTTACGTTTTTCGCTGAGTTATTAGATATCTCCTTATTTTGATGATTTAGTAGGGAAACGCTCAAAGAGAGTATTAGTTGACTTTATTAATACAATGGTGATTCTATTTTCTCCTTCACTCTCACAAATTTTATAAATTCATTCCCATGGATAATTTAAAGTCGTACATCTCAACCACCCCTATGAAACAAGCTATGTTGGAACAATGTTAGAAAATTATGTTCTGGTGGATTTTAATACTAGATAGCGTATAAGCAAATTGATAGTGAATAATAAACTAACTTATAGTAGATAGCTGATTGTGAATAAGCAACTAATCCGAATTTAAGTGTTTGGTAAAATTTGCGGTTGTACTAACATATATGTATATATATAATGATATAAATGAATTTTTTTAATTATACTTAAAAATGAGAGAGAGAGAGAGAGAGAGAGAGAGAGAGAGAGAGAGAGAGAGAGAGAGAGAGAGAGAGAGAGACTATTCTTTTAACGCAGAATGAATAAATAATTTAATTAAGATAAAAAGGGTGAAAATGAGAGAATGGAGCGAGCAAGTATTTTGATCTTTTACAATATAAAAAAAAGTGTTTTGATCTTTTAATGTGTGAATTGTTATCACTCTAATCACCGAATGTATCAAAATTCTAAATATGTCGTCCTCTGATGTCTTTTTCTTTTTCTTTAGTTAGCTTGGTGCTCCGGTATGTATTTTGTTTGTTAGTTTTGTGCCTGAAATTACTAATAGTAGACACACTTAGAGTTGTTTTCATAATTTTGATACATTAGGCGAAAATAGTGACAACACTCACACATTAGAGTTGAATCAAACTGTGAAGGCGTGTGTATCAATAATGAAAGCTTTGTCATCAAAATGGTCGAAGATTGGAGTGGACCGCTCCAATGGAGTATTGGGAGCATGAAGAAACCGGAGGTAGAAGATTCGTCAAGTTCCGACGAGGAGTTTTTCAACGACCATATTTCCGGCGACAGTGTCATGATGGAAGACGTGGAGGAGGACGATGATGATGATGAGACATCATTAAACAGGTCATTGATTAATTTGCATAAACCATGTGATCCTCAATTATTGGAGAAAAATCATATTGGTCAAGTTATTATGAGCAATAATAATGGGGATCTTGTGGATCAATTTCAAAAGAGCATTAATGTAGTTGACAAATCATTGCCAAGTAATGAAGTTGTGGCCGAATTTCCCTTGATTGGTGGGTCTATCATTCAGCCCTTAATTCCAACGCAAGCGAGGTTCAATTCAAATAATTCTGGGCCGTCTCGTTTTCATGGGCCAATCTCAGCCCTTAATTCGAGTCCAAATGCAAATTCGGACAGAAACTCAAATAATTTGGGCCCGTCGCATGTCAGTCCTACCAATGAAGTAATAGAACTCCCTTCAAGCCCAAATATCAGCACCTCTGTTAACCCAATAATGTGTCCGCGGAATGGGCCCAAGAAGCAACGCAAGCTGAAGTTTGTTGGTGTGAAGCGAAAACCGAAGGAAGGAAAATTGCCAAGGGCAGTCCGTGAGCTGGCTGAAGTTTCCGCAGAGTCCATAGTGGGCACTACTTTTGGCCCCTCCTCGCCGCAGACAAGGGCACACTCTTTCTCCATATTTTCAGTAGGAACAATGTTATGTGACGGCTCAATTTCAACCACCAATTTTGAACAATGTAATAATAAATTCTGGGTGTTACAAAGTAAAGCAGTTACTAGAAGGGTTTGGGAAGCAGCTAAAGAGTTGGGTGTGACAGGAAAATCACCAGATGACCAGTATATAGAGTTGATTGAGGAGGGTGAATTAATAGATGAGGCGGTGATAACTCTCCATTTGTAGAGTTATTTACGCATTTCTATTCTTAAATCATTGTGAGTTTGCATGCTTAGGCTAGGAGTTATGTGAATATTAATTTATGTTAAATCAAGGAAAAGGGAGTCAAGAACTGAAATGGAATTTATTTGGCACAATTGGTGCCCTTGTGAAGTTTCTAATGTTTTCTGTTAAGTGCTATAGCATCAGGTGCTATAACATCCTGCGCGCAGTAGAGCTGGGGCCCACTTGGAGACAAAAGCAGGAAACAAATCTGCAGTAAATCCCGATCTTGTCCAGTCAGCGCCTCCCTATTGGCACACCCCATGCTGATGTAGCCACCCTCTACCAATTGCACATGACCACTTGGCAAACATGGATGGGACAACATGACCCACTTGTCTCCCCCACTTGCAATAGAGGAGGGAAAAATCTGCACTATAAAGAAGCTCCACTCCCACACTTGATGATATACTCCATAATCTATCATCCATTACACTTCCAGCACGAAATTCTCTGGTTTTTGAGAGGAAACATACAGTGAGAAACTGTCCTCTTGTATCCATTGAAGATCAATCATCAAATCCATTAGAAGATTCTGTTCTGTTCATGCTATAACACTGTCAGCACACCAGTTCATGCGTAGGAGTTGGAGGGGTGTATCTTTTGCACATTCTTCTTCTATTTTCTGTCTTGGTGATATGAACTCCACTGTTTGTAAGTTGTTGATAATGTTTAACATGAGCTAAACATCTTTTAGTTGGATTGCTTGAGCTTTGTAATAACTCTTTAATGTGTTAGTAATATGATATTATGATGTATGCATTTCAATCTTTGTGTTTTAATGTTTCCAAACCTGTTTTGGGATTGACCAACTAAAATAGGTAGATTCATGGGTTCAGAAATGGTTCATGAGTTGATCTCAAAGATTGATATGAGTGAGTGGTTGTTTTAAAGACATTTAGAACAATCCTTGCCCTAACCTAAACATAGGAGGGCTTAGTTCATAGAGTGAATACTGTGGGCGCCTTAATAGACAAATGTGAACTTACTTGAAGCCTAGACATAGGATCTTGTCACGAAACCTTGGTGAAAGTGACCGAAAGGCACGCAACATATGCTACAACACTCAATGCTATAGCATCTAATGCTATAGCACTAACACAAGAGAAATTACTTAGTTAAAGCAATCCAACTAAGTCTTCACCATATAGTTTCCCTTTTTACTTTCTTGCACTTCAACCTTTGTTTTACTATTCCAAAATTGTGTTTTTATTCTTACACACTGATTTGCTAAGACATGACAACTCTAAATTAAATACAATCCCTGTGGGTACGACCTGTATTTTCTACTATATTACTTGTGTGACTGCGTATACTTGCGCATATATATAATCCACAACAGGTGGCGAGTGGCACGAGGGCGAATCCAACCGGTGTACCATGAATTTGTTATCTTTGAATATTCGTGGGTGGGGCGATAGTGGAAAGCGTCGCCAGTTAGCGTCTATTATTCGTTCTAGCAACTTTAATTTCATTTGTCTTAAAGAAACAAAAAAGGGAGGTGATAGTGGATAGGGAGGTTAGTTTATTGTGGGGGAATCAACCATTTAAGTGGCATGCCCAACCTTCTACTGGTTTGTCTGGGGGTATTTTTTGTTCATGGATTGAGGGCTCCTGTTCTGTTTTATCAAACTTTTCTGGTGATGGCTTTGTTGGTATTACTATTGACTTCCATAACGTCATGATTCATATCGTGAATATTTACGCCCCTTTCTCTACTAGTGGTAAAAGAAGATTATGGGCTGAATTGTTGAGTGTTAAGCAATCAGTCAGCATCGGTGAATGGTGTAATGTTGGGGACTTTAATGCGGTCACTAACGTATCTGAAAGAAAGGGAAGGAGTGGTGATAGCTCTATCGTAGAAATTGATGATTTTAATAATTTCATATATGATATGGAGCTTTTTGATGTTCTGGTCTCAGATAAGGAGTTTTCCTGGTTTAGTCCAGACGGTTTTTCTATGAGCAGGCTTGACAGGTTCCTCATCTCGGAAGGTTTGATTGATTTGTGGCGTATCTCTAGTCAATGGATTGGTAGTCGTGATATATCAGATCACTGTCCCATTTGGCTTATTCGGTCAGTTAGGGATTGAGGCCCTAAACCATTTCGTGTTTTTAACGCTTGGTTTGAGCACCCAGATTTTTTATCATTTGTATCGAAGTGTTGGGGGAGCTACAACGTAGAAGGAAGACAAGCTTTTGTTGTCAAAGAGAAATTCAAAATGCTCAAGGAAAGTTTGAGGGGTTGGAATAGAGAAGTCTTTGGGAAACTAGAATTAAATATTGAAGGGTTGGTCAAAGATATGAATGCCTTGGATTTGGTTCTTTGTGAAGGTTGGTCCAATGAAGTGGTGGTGAATAGAAGGGAGATTTCGGTTTCATTTTGGAAAGAGATTCGTTCCAAAGAGGCAATGCTTTCTCAAAATTCTAGATCAAGATGGATTAAGGAAGGGGACATGAATTCTAAATATTTTCACTCTTTGATGAAATATAGAAGAAGGAGGTGCAACATTGTGATTCTTAGAGATAATGGTGAGATGATAGAGGAGGTGGCTAAAGTTAAGGATACAGTTTTGAGGCATTTTATGGAGTTCTTCGTAGAGCAAAATCATTCTTGTCCCACTCTTGATGGTCTTCCTTTCAATCAATTATCAGGTATGGATTCCGCTTCTTTAATTGAACCTTTCTCCGAGGATGAGATTAAGTCTGAAATTTGGAGATGTGATGGCGACAAAAGTCTGGGGGCGGATGGTTATAATTTTAAGTTTATAAAATTGTGTTGGGACTTGTTGAAAAAAGACGTGATCAATTTTCTCAACGAATTTCATGTAAATGCTTTTCTTCCTAAAGCGCTTTCGGCATCATTCATTGCTCTTATTCCTAAAAAGGAGAACCCCCAGGGGTTGGGTGACTTTCGGCCTATTAGCTTGATTGGTAGTCTCTATAAGATTTTGTCTAAGGTTCTTGCTAGTCGTATAAAGAGGGTGCTCCCAACTATTATATCACCTTGTCAACCGGCCTTTCTTGGAGGTAGGCAAATTTTGGATGGTGTTGTGGTTGTAAATGAGATTGTGGATTATGCTAAGAGATCTAAGGATGATTGCTTGCTGTTTAAGGTTGATTTTGAGAAAGCATATGATTCGATTTCTTGGGATTTTTTGTTTCATATGATGCATAGGCCGGGCTTTCCTCGGAAATGGATTTCTTGGTTGAAAGCTTGTGTTTTCTAGTACCATGTCGGTGTTAGTGAATGGTAGTCCAACCGGTGACTTTAAAGTCCAAAGAGGGTTGAGGCAAGGGGACCCATTGTCTCCTTTTTTATTCCTCATTGTTTCCGAAGGGTTGACGGCGATGGTGAACAAAGCGGTAGAGATTGGTTCTTTTCATTGTTATACTATTGGTGATTCTTTGAGATTTTCCATCACGCAATTTGCAGATGACACGATGTTGATGGGAAAAGCTTATTGGGAGAATTTATGGGCCATCAAATCTATTTTAAGAGGGTTTGAGTTAGTGTCGGGTTTGAAGGTGAACTTGCACAAGTGTAAGCTTATTGGTGTCAATATTTCGGAAGAATTTTTAGCTACCGCAGCCACTTTTCTTCATTGTAGAACGGAGTCTATTCCGTTCAAGTTTTTGGGGATTCCCGTGGGGGCTAATCCGAAAAGGGTTCAACTTGGAAACCAGTGCTTGATATGCTTAGAAAAAGACTTTCTTTATAGAAAGGCCGCAATCTTTCAATTGGAGGTCGGATAACTCTTATCAATTCGGTATTGAATAGCATCCCTCTTTATAAATGCTATGATTAAGATTCAAAGGGACTTTTTGTGGGGCATCACTGAAGGAGAGCGGGGAATGTATTGGATAGCTGTTAGCCTGCATTTTCGACAGGCTCAATTAAATGCAGTCAATAACACTGACTTGTCATTTTAAAGAAGAGATGTTGATATTTGACATTAAGAAAGGTGCTGTGAAGAGTAATTTCGACTATGCCTAAGGCTTAATGAAACTGAGAGTTTAAAGACAAAGTTTTCGACGAGAAAGACGTTAAAGAGTTTAGTCGAAGGCAGAGCAGTGTTGTTGTCGAAAGCGTGGGCATTTATATGTCAACAAGGTTTGACTCGTTGCATTCAGGAAGAGGGCTTGATATTTCGACAACAAGAATCTGTGTGCAGGAAGAATCAGCGTAGCACATAACTTAGCGAAAATTGGAAAGCTGAAGCTGGTAGTTTCGACAGGAAGTTGAATAATATTCAGATAACAGGTTAAGTCAAAGAGTGTTGGTAGAAAAGACAGCAGCAATGCGGTCGAAAGATGGAGCAGTTATCTAGTCTTATCTAGTCGAAATAGCAGTTATTTCATTTAGAAAAACCGCTGAGCCGTTATTGTTTTTCTTTTATTATAAATAGGATTTTTCTCGTAGAGTAAAAGGTCGCGATTCTTTTTATACAAACGTTCAGAAAACACTCATACTTCCGCATAAGAGAAAAACGAGTTACTGAAGAACAATGTATGTGATCTGCGTACCAAACCTCTTACATTCAACAATCTACTTACTATTTCTTTAAAGATTCCTGCAATTTACTGGTTCTTCTTTACGAATTCCTGCAATTTACTGTTTTTCGATTTCCTTTATTTACACTGTCTGCACTTTATTACAATTCATTGCATTTCTGCATTTCTTCTTAAATACATGATTTTCTTCATCGTTTTACTCCATTAAAACAGTTATCATCATAAACATCAATAACTTTAATAAAACTTTAATTCACAAATGTTCTGAGATGTTTCTAGTTGATCTCGCGAGCAACACACACGTGTAACTAGCGGTGTTTACCAAAATTCACGGTAAACAAATTGGCACGCCCAGTGGGACATTTGTGCTAGTTATTAAAAGTTTTACTAAATAATTCAGGGTTTGTTATCAAACACAAAACCAGTAATTTACACTTTGCATGCATTTAAGAAGTGGTAGGCGTACTACTGAAATGCCACGCTCAAACATGAATGATGCTTCTACAACAAACGCTCATTCTCAAGCGTCAGTTAACAATACAAACGCTGTAAATATGTCAGGAGTAACCGCTCCTGTATCTGTCCCAGGAGTAACTGCTCCCGCGTCTTCTCCAACCATTACAGGAGTAACCGCTCCGGGAGTAACCGCTCCAGGAATAACCGCTCCGATTCCTTCTTCGACAGTTATGGGGGTAACTGCAACAACTGCTCCTACCATTAACCCGTTGTCGAATGTGGTCCCTGTATCATCTAATTTAAATCCGACTATGACCTTTATGGCAAACTCTATGATGGGGAATATGCCATTCAATTTCATGAATGGTAGAAATTACCCATATGGCATGCCAACAGCCATGATGGCAGGGCTTCAAACAAATGCATCTACGTATGCAGAAAACTTAGCTTCAAGTTTTTCACCTATAAATAATTCCCCAGAAAATATTTATAGTCGAAATCCACAGCCTTCAATAACTACGTACTTCGTCTTTGTTGGCATTAAGGCAACAGATGGATGATAGTAACCACGATATGGTTAATATGCTAACACAACAAATTGGTACAGTGTTTAATCCATTAATTCAGAACACAAATGACAGTTACCAAATGTTAGCTACACAAATGGGTCGAATTGCTGATTTCTTTTGCACTCCACCAGTGCACAACCAGCGAATTCCCCAAGTCCAAAATGTTAGGCCTGTTGAATTACCTGTCGAAAGGCCCAACTATACAATTCCTGTCGATCAAAGACAAATAATGGCTATCGAAGAACCTGTGCCTGAAATGGTATTAGTTAATAGAAACCAAGATGCTGGCGAAGTAATAAGACATGTTCAGCAAAACAACTTTGGTAATCAAAATAATTTGGCAAATCTTGTCGAAACAATTTTAGCCCAAAATGGTCTTAACTTAGGCTTGCATAGACCTAATTTTGTATCTCCCATGTCGGAATATGTGACACAAACAGATTTGCCTAGGGGATGGAAAATCCCTAAATTCACAAAATTTGCTAGAGAAACCAGCGAATCCACTGTCGAACATTTTGCGCAATATTTGACTGAGGCTGGTGACATAGCGCAAAATGAGAATTTAAGAATGAAATATTTCCCAAATTCTTTAACAAAAAATGCATTCACATGGTTCACCACATTACTCCCACATTCCATGTTTAATTGGAATCAATTGGAAAAAGCGTTTCATGAACAATTCTACATGGGCCAATGCAAGATTAGCCTTAAAGAATTGGCAAGTGTTCGACGCAAAATGCCAGAATCTATTGACGATTATCTCAATAGATTTAGACTTCTCAAGGCTAGATGTTTTACTCAGATACCCGAGCATGAGTTAGTCGAAATGGATGCTGGTCGCCTAGATTATTCCATTAGGAAAAAGTTAGACACTTTACACCTGAGAGACATGGCTCAATCGGCTGACAGAGTTCAACAAGTCGAAAGGCTTAAAGATGAGAAGGCAAGAACTAATCGATTTAATAAAAAGGAAAAGGCTGCTTATGTTAATACTAACGATAGTGACCAAGACTTTGACATATCATATGAAGAGGTCGAAGAAGAGGTTAATATGGCAGAATTAAAGCCCGGACCTCCATATACTTGTAAGTTATTGAGGCCTTCTGATGGGAAAAATCCTGTCGAACCAAAAAATGACAAATATATTGCAAAAACATATACCTTCGACGTCACAAAGTGTGACCAAATATTTGATTTGTTGGTTTCTGATGGCCAGATTTTAGTGCCTAAAGGCCTAAAAATACCACCATTAGAACAACAAAAGAAAAGAGGATATTGCAAATATCATAATTTTTTAGGCCATAACACTTCTCGATGTGTTCTTTTCAGGGACTTGGTTCAGAAAGCACTGGTTGAAGGGAGACTAAAGTTTGATGATAAGTCAAAACCTTCAATGCAAATCGACAGCAATCCTTTGCCAACTGCAGAGGCAAATTATACTGAAATTGATATTCTCGTTGTCGAGGCTAGTCAAAACACTGCTGGAAACACCAGTATGTCGAAAAGTGCTGAAAGATCTGAGACAATTGTCAAAATGGTCACTAAAGACCAACATGAAGATCACATGCAGGTGGTATACCCAAAAGCTGAAGAGGAATTGATTGATTTCCTCAATAGATGCAAAATTAACAATACAGAAGTAATGCTGTGCCCGAGGTGCAGTTCGGTGTTTGATAAGGAGGCTGCAAAAAGCCTTGAACATTCTACTCATCAACAGAAGAGAAAGAATGCATGGGTTGATAACAGGCCAAAATTCAGTTTTAATCAAAGAAGTATCCCCTTCAAAGTGACACCTCCAACTCATAAGGGGGCAAAAACATTTGTGCCACCCACAAAATCACCTGTCGAAAGATGGGTGCATTCAAGAGGAAAAGATGCAGGGTACTCTTTAAAAATGGTGCAGGGAAGCTCTAGTGCCATGATCCAGAATAAGACATATGATTCTAACAAATATGTCTATAATAAAAATTACAAGGGGAAAAATCCCATGACCAAAACACAATGGCGGAGATATCAACGCCAAATGAAATTCATTGCTGTTGAGAAAATTGGAAATCCAGCCACCAACAAGGGAAAGCAAATAGCCTCGTCTGTCGAAGTGCAAAGAAATCCTGCTACAGAGAGGATTTTTCCTCCTCTTACGGTTGTCAAAGAAGGCCTCAACCCAGAAGAAGGCCTTAACCTGGATGACGAAGAGATGTGATCTGACTTCTCAGACTCAACCTGATTTCGACATCATATGTGTCGTCTCAATACTTCCTATTGAATTCGACGTGATATCGGAAGTCAACGAAGTCGAGCAAGACTTCGACCAAGATATGGCTAAGCATAAGCCAATTTGCTATTATGTACTCAACAATGGCTGCATGGAGGAACAAAGTGCAGTTTTTGAACACCCAAATGGAGGCATGAAGTACCACTTAAAGCCTTTGTTTATTCAGGCCAAAGTTAATAATGTAGGTGTTAATAAAGTTCTCGTCGACGGAGGAGCTGCGGTGAATTTAATGCCTCAACACATGTTGGCAAAAATCGGTAAATCAGATACCGATCTAAGGCCACCCAACATTGTTCTCACCAATTATGAGGGAAAATCTGGCTATTCTTTGGGAGCCATAGAGGTGGAGTTGGTGGTGGGAAGTGTTAAGAGATTAACCATGTTTATGGTTATTCCTACCAAGGCCAATTTCAATTTGTTGCTTGGTCGAGAATGGATCCACGGAGTTGGGGCAGTTCCTTCAACACTCCATCAAAGGATTTCCATCTGGAGAGAGGATGGCCTTGTCGAAAACGTGGAAGGTGACCAAAGCTATTTCTTGGCTGAAGTCGACCATATCACCAAACATACTTTTGACAAACAATTGGCGAACATAGCGCCATGTACTCCCTCTGACACAGCATATGTCCCTCAGGACAATATATATGCTTCACTTGATCTACACCCTACCCACGGCTTCATTTGGGAGAGGGAAGTGATTGAAGAATCAACTCGTCCAAGAGGCTTCTGTAAGCCTACCGGATGGGACGGTCCATAGATGTTGATGATGTCTACACCCAACATATGGGATAGAATTACGGCCTATGTGGCCGAAAATAAGCAAAATGCGGCGTTGGAAGCCGAAATGGAACAAATGATGGTTAAACAAACCATAGAAGAACCAATGATGGTTAATCAAACCACTGAAGTTAACAATGAAGTTAACCTGGAAGATAATATGGTCGAAGGCCAAAGGCTTGACTGCGTCTATGATGACGAGCCTTTAGGTTTTGAAAAAGACCCAATGGGTTCGACCAAGAGGATTCAAGCTCAAGATCCTTTAGAGGAAGTTGATTTAGGAGATGGCTTCATAAAAAGGCCAACATTTATCAGTGCCAAAATTGACAAAGGTTTGAGAGATCGAACCATTGAGCTTTTAAAAGAATACAAGGATTGCTTCGCCTGGGACTATAATGAAATGCCTGGACTGCGTCGAGAAGTGGTTGAATTGAAGCTGCCCATTCGACCAGATAGAAAACCAGTGAAGCAAACACCAAGAAGATTTGCACCGCAGATTCTGTCGAAGATAAAAGAGGAAATCGAAAGACTACTCAAAATCAACTTCATCAGAACTGCCAGGTATGTTGATTGGTTAGCTAACATTGTTCCTGTTATTAAGAAAAATGGAACATTAAGAGTCTGCATAGATTTTAGAGATCTAAATAATGCTACACCCAAAGATCAATACCCTATGCCCTTGGCAGAAATGCTAATTAATTCGGCAGCAGGATTTGAATACCTAAGTATGTTAGATGGATACTCAGGGTACAATCAAATTTTTATCGCCGAAGAAGATGTGTCGAAAACAGCATTTCGATGCCCAGGAGATTTAGGTGTTTATGAATGGGTAGTAATGCCTTTTGGTTTAAAAAATGCTGGTGCAACATACCAAAGAGCAATGAATTCTATGTTTCATGATTTTATTGAAAATTTTATGCAAGTATACATAGATGATATTGTTGTTAAATCTTCGACAGAAAATGGTCATATAGACCATCTTCGACAGTCATTCGAAAGAATGAGAAAATATGGATTGAAAATGAATCCAATAAAATGTGCCTTCTGTGTACGTGCAGGTGATTTCTTGGGATTTGTTGTCCACAAAAAAGGCATTGAAATAAATCAAAACAAGACGAAAGCAATCATGGAAACGAAGGCTCCTTCGACCAAAAAAGAACTCCAGTCATTATTAGGAAAGATCAACTTCCTGAGAAGGTTCATTTCAAACCTAAGTGGCAAAACTCAAGTTTTCTCGCAATTGCTTCGACTGAAGAAAGAAGATGTGTTCAAATGGGATCCAGAACACCAGAAGGCCTTCAACAAGATTAAAGCTTATCTAGTTAAACCACCTATCTTGTTACCACCTATCAGAGATAAGGTGATGAAATTGTATATAGCAGCATCAGAGCTAACAATAGGTAGCATGTTGGCACAAGAGGATGATAATGGTGTCGAAAGAGCCATATATTACCTTAGTAGAGTTTTAAATGATGCTGAAACTAGATATCATCCAATGGAGAAATTGTGCATTTGTTTGTATTTCTCTTGTACCAAATTAAATCAATATATAAAACCAATTGATGTGTATGTTTATTCTCATTTTGATATTACTAAACATATGCTGTCGAAACCTATATTGCACAGTCGAATTGGTAAATGGGCTTTAACCCTTTCTGAATATTCATTAACGTATCAACCTTTGAAAGCTATCAAAGGACAAATTGTTGCAGACTTTATTGTTGACCATTCGTTGGTCGATGTAACAATTAATCATATGAATATTTTCCCTTGGACATTATATTTCGACGGGTCAAGCCATAAAAATGGTTCTGGAATTGGAATATTAATTATTTCGCCAACAAAAATACCAACGAAATATAAATTTAAAATTAAAGAACTTTGCTCTAATAATGAGGCCGAGTATGAAGTCTTGATAACAGGTTTAGAAGTTTTGCTAGAGCTGGGGGCAAAGGCTGTCGAAATTAGAGGTGACTCTGAATTAGTGGTGAAGCAATTAACTAAGGAGTATAAATGCATTAAAGAGAATTTAATCATATACTTCGTCACTGCCAATGCTTTGTTGAAACGCTTCGACTACGTGACCATTGAGCATATACCTCGAATTGAAAATCACGAAGCAAATGACTTAGCACAAATTGCTTCAGGCTATAGAGTTTCTCCAACAAAACTCAGTGAATTAATAGAGATCAAGGAGAAATTAATTTCGACGGATTGTTCTGAAGATGAATTGTCAATGCCAAAACTTGGGGGGGCAGACAAGTCAGAATTATTATTTCCTCCAAGTATAAATGGCGAAATTTTTGCCATTGACAATATGTCGAATGATGATTGGCGAAAACCAATTGTCGAATACTTGGAAAACCCAACAGGAACAACAAATCGAAAAACCAAGTATAGGGCATTAAGCTACGTGATTATTGGAAACGAGTTGTTCAAGAAAACTCCTGAAGGAGTTTTGCTTAAATGCCTTAGTGAAAATGAGGCATACTTAGCAACATCCAATACTCATGGTGGAGCTTGTGGGTCTCACCAAGTAGGCCACAAGATGAAATGGCTCTTGTGTCGACAAGGAGTATACTGGCCAACTATGCTAAAAGATTGCATAAATTTTGCTAAAGGATGCCAAGAATGTCAAAAACACGCAGGAATACAACACATACCTGCAAGTGAATTACATTCAATAGTAAAACCTTGGCCGTTTAGAGGTTGGGCCTTAGACATAATTGGTGAAATTAAACCAACGTCGTCGAAAGACCACCGTTATATATTAGTGGGTCTTGACTACTTCACCAAATGGGTCGAAGCTATTCCCTTAGCTAAGGTAGACCAAGAGGCAGTAATGGACTTTATTCAAAACCACATTTTATATAGGTTTGGGATACCAGAAACCATTACCACAGATCAAGGCTCAGTTTTTACTGGTCGAAAAATGGTAAATTTTTCCTCTGAAAATGGATTCAAGTTATTAAGTTCGACACCATATTATGCTCAAGCAAATGGTCAAGTCGAAGCAGCCAATAAAATTATCATTAACTTGATTAAAAAACATATTGGGCAAAAGCCTAAGAATTGGCACAAAACTCTTGATCAAGCATTATGGGCTTGTCGAAATTCTCCTAGAGAATCAATTAACACTACTCCATTCAAACTCACCTTTGGGTATGATGCAGTATTACCTGTTGAAATTTATCTACAGTCAACCAGAATTCAAAGGCAATTCGAGATCCCATCAGATCATTATTGGGACATGATTTTAGACGAATTGGTTGATTTAGACGAAGAAAGGTTATTTGCATAAGATATCCTTACAAGGAAGAAAGAAAGAGTAGCTAAAGCCTACAACAAAAAAGTTAAATCAAAAACTTTTGTCATTGGGGACTTTGTGTGGAAGGTTATCCTACCTATGGACAAAAAAGACAGAGCCTTAGGTAAATGGTCACCAAATTGGGAAGGGCCATTTAAAATTTTACAAGTCTTCTCAAACGGTGCTTATGAAGTCGAAGAGTTAAGCGCTGATAATCGAATTTTGCGTATAAATGGAAAGTACTTAAAAAGATATAAGCCAGTGTTGCAAGAAATTAAGATAACGCAAGATTAAGAGAACGGGAGAATATAAATATGGCACTCATGCCAAAGAATATTGTCGAAATACAAAATTGAGTAAAATGCTGTCAGAATACAAATTGAAAATTAAATTACAAAAGAAACTTTAAGCCTCTCAAAGGCTGCTCTGGCATGCCTCAATCTAGTATTCAAGAGGGATTCCTCCTCAGTTAGCCTCTTAACTGCCTCATCATGTCTCTGAACCCTCTCCAAGTGTTCGATAGCCAAGGTTGCCTCAGATCGAAGTGCATTCTCTAAAGGAATTGAAGATCTCTGTTGAACAGAAATTTTCTTCTTTTCTTCCGTTTCAATCTTCGACTGCAACTCCTTGATTTGAGCCTGGTATGCTGAAATGTTCGCATCACAGTCAGCTATCTCCTTAGAATTAGTTGCTGCTTGAATTTCCAGGGTCGAAATCTTGCTTTCTGAGGCTTCGACAGTGGCACTTTCTTCTCTCAGAAGCTCAAGCTCACACTCCTTGTTCACAACAGTGCTCTTCTTTTTCTGTATATCTCTGGAAATCTGCTCCAATAAAGGCTCAAATTCGACAATGAAGCATAAAAGAGAGTCACTGGAGACAAAGTTATTAAGTTTGTTGAGCAAAGATTTGAGTTTGTAATAGAGCATATGATCTGCTTTGATAGACTTGAACAGATCTATCTCAAAGAGGGATGCTTGAAGTTCTCGAATCAGATCTTCTTTAGGACCTCAGAGGAATCGCCAACAGAGGTAGTCGAAACACTTGGCTTACTTTCTGTTGAGGATAAACCACTCACCATTCGCTTGAAAGCCTCAAGAGGGTCTTTACGTTTTAAATCCAAAAGTTCTTGTTCTTGAGGGCTCAGAGTGGTGTCATTTGTCGAAGGCACAGAGCGTGGAGGATTAGCTGCCTCAAGGGATTCACTTTTCCCTTCATTGTTACCGTCGTCTTCACTCTCCTCCTCGTTGTACTCTTGTTCTTCCATGTTTGGAGAAGAAGATATGCTGATCTCAGCTCCACTTTGGCCAGCATCAGGGTTTTCATCGACGTCCATAGCAGCATGCTCTGGGCCATGATCAGAAACTTCCTTTGCAGTTTCAGCAAGAGGAGTTGTTTTGACCAGCAGTGTATCTTTGACAACAGGTGTTTGTTGTTTCAAATCTTTTTCTTCAACACCTTCTCCAGAAACATTTATTTTTGAAGGGGAGTGAGTGGAGGTAGGCGTAGCCTGCTTTGTTGGGACTTCAGGATTAACAACTTCAGTCCCCTAAAAAATGAAGCAAAGTGAGTATTATCGCAGATAAATAAAATTTTCGGAAAATATATAAGCTTCGATCAATCACCTTAGCTCTGATGTTTTTGACTAAAGAGTGCGCACTCTTAATTTTCTTGATAAGTGTTCTTGGAGCTTTTTCTTCTTTTTGTTGTCTTTCGACAGAAGCTTGCTGAGAAACTGTCTTAGAGGCATCTTGAGAATGTTTTGTCTTTCTCTCTTTTTCTGCTTCAGGAACTTGAACCTTGACAGGCTTAGTCTTGAGTAGTGGTGTCTCATCAGACTGAAAAACGCAACAATCATATAAGCATAAGCAAGAAAAAGAAAGAATAAATAGAAATAGGCAAGATATTGAGGGTTTCGACCTCTGAATCGCTCACAACTCTTGGTTTAACCATTCTTGTTTTCTTTGGATTGGAAGTTAAGGAGCTACTTGTTCTTTTTCGACTCTACAAAACAGATGACTGATCAGTCGAAGAGTATAAGGAGATGATACAAAGAGTAAATAAGGAGGTACTCACTTTTTGTTTTTCTTCTTGGAGAGGTTGTTTTCTTGTTGACGAAGCTTCAACATCTATTTTCTTTTTCTTCGTTGCTGCGCCATCTGTCGAAGACGATGTGATAGGAATAGCTACAAATGCTCAACAAACAAGTGTTAATACAAAATACACAAAGGAGAAATTTATTTTCCCCTAAGAAGTCTTGTGAATCACCTTCTCTAATGGAGGACAATATTCGAATATGTTGAATATCTAAATGAAGATGGCCCTCAAAAGTGTATATGTCCTACTTAGTCGAAACTACTTTCTCAGCTTTTTTATTCGAAAAATCAAATAGCGCCTTAGTCGAACCACTTACAAACCATTCTGGAATGGGTGACCAAAATGCCAGAGCCAGTTCACTGGTTGGTAAAGGTGGAAATTTAATTTTGTTTTGTGATAAAGCAAAAAAGTATTTATCAAGTACATAAGGTGGAAAAATCATAGTTGGAATTTTATCAAGGATTTTTTGTTTAAAAACCTTTGCAGCTTGAGAAACAGTTCAACGAAGATTAGTTGGATCATATACAGTTTCGAAGTATTGTTGAAATGCTCGAATTTCTTGAATATGTATACCTTTCGACTTGGTCTTCTTTTTTGCGAAGAAGGAAAAGCAGATATTAGTTTGACCAATAGAGTAGCCTCTTCGACACCAGTGAATTTCCTGGTGAGATACTCTGTCCACCACTGAGAAAATTTGTGGGTACAGGAGAAAGTTGGCTCAAAAGGGAGGGGAGTAAGATGGAAAGAATCATCAGAAAAATTGTTGAGACGATTTATCCATTCCTCTTCATTCTCAGGAACCAACAGTTCCTTTTTAGACCTGAAAAAAGGGCTGGGTCGAAATTGACACAACCCAAATTGCCGTGCATGTAAACTAGGATGATATGGGAATACACCAAATTGGTTTGATGATTTTCCAGGAGAGATTCGAGATGATAACAATTGGGGAGTTAAAAATGCCTTCTAAATTTAGTTAGTCTCTTGCTTTTCATCAGGGTTATCAGCAGGGAATTCCCTAGTGAACCAACATGGTCCATAAGTTCTTCCAGCAAAAGGGGCCATGGAAGGAGAAAATTCGGTACAATTCAAAAACATGTCGAAAGCTTGTGAAAAGAGATCTTCGACAGACACTCCTATTTGTTTAGGTTTTAACAAAGCAAGTTGTACACCTTCGACCCCTCTGTTAGAAACTATATCGAGACAATCATCAGGGATGTACATTGTTAATTTTGAATTGAAAGTGGCAATGAGCCACAATTGAAACAACCAAATTGGTCCAGAGACCAAATATTTTCCTTCTGGTTTAAGTCCTTTCAAATCAATAACCCCTTGTCTCAAGCTGTCGAACAGAGACCCTAAAATAAGGGCGGCCAAGTTGATGTTTCGACATTGATGTAATTGAATGGCCAGGGGGATGTACATCTTAGCCACTTGAAGTGACGAAGAACAGAATACATAGAAGGATAACCAGAAAGTAAGAAAAGCAATGTGCTCTTCATCGGAAACATCCTTCGACCCGGTAATATGTTTTTCTTCAATATATCCTTTAAAGCTGGCTTTCTTGAAGTCAAATTCACAATCAGTACGGGTAGAAGGGTCGAAAATTTCCCCTAACGGTTTCAAACCCGTTATTGCTACCACATCAAGCAAAGTGGGGGCAAGCATGCCGCACTTTAAATGAAGATTATTAGTGGTGATGTCCCAAAAATGTAGAGCAGAAAGAAGCATTGGGCTTTGATACCTAGGCCCATATCTTGAGATTTGAATTAGGTCGAAAATTCCCCGACTCTTCCAAATATCTCCTTTCTTCGACTCAATCTTGTTAAGCCAGTCGATATAGAGTGTGTTTTTCTCAGTTGGTGGCGAAGATCGAAAAACCCTATTCGGGTTGCTCAAGAAATCCATCACATGTGGACCCTCACTGAAGATCCTGGGGCTGAGTCTATGGTAACTAGGGAAAACGTCCCTAATCTTAGGTTAATCATCATCAGCGAGAGGAAGGGGGCCTAAAAATGCATGCTTTGAAGGTTTAGAGAAAGAGATAAG
This sequence comes from Astragalus membranaceus, assembly GCA_039519185.1. Lineage (NCBI taxonomy): Eukaryota > Viridiplantae > Streptophyta > Magnoliopsida > Fabales > Fabaceae > Astragalus > Astragalus membranaceus. Next base: position 28,101,482 of record CM076846.1, read on the forward strand.
TACCTGAGACCGGTAAATTTGTGTTTCCTCCAAAGTGAGAGCAGGTTCAGAAATAAGGGTTTTCTTCTCAGAGGTTACAGTATGAGGTTTTATGGTGGAAGAAGACGCCATTGTTAGAAACAGAAAGCTAGTGGAGAAATAGAAGCACTTCGTAGTGTTTGTTTGTTTCGTGAAATGAAGAATGAGAAGAAAACACAATACTCGCAGAAGAATGTTTAATGGAAGTTCGCTCGCAGAGAAGAAGAAGAAGATGAAGATTCTGAAAAAGAGAAATGAAAGGGTACAGCTTCTTTTTATAGCCGTTTTACCACGTTTTAAAAAAAAATATATAATAAAATATGTTGGTAATCGTGGCTTTAGTGGGAAACGTGGGATTGTGGAAAATCTCAGCAGTTAACTTTGTGTACGTGGCGCACTCTCATTGGAAGAAGGCGCCAGCAAGTTTTACTTTTGCCCAGAAACGTCCCCTCATATTCTGAGAAAAGATATGAAAGAAATTTCAAAAAAGTCATTTTCTATCTTCATTCAAGAATTCAGTCGAAAACATCTTTTTGGGGGGCAATTTGTTAGCCTGCATTTTCGACAGGCTCAATTAAATGCAGTCAATAACGCTGACTTGTCATTTTAAAGAAGAGATGTTGATATTTGACATTAAGAAAGGTGCTGTGAAGAGTAATTTCGACTATGCCTAAGGCTTAATGAAACTGAGAGTTTAAAGACAAAGTTTTCGACGAGAAAGACGTTAAAGAGTTTAGTCGAAGGCAGAGCAGTGTTGTTGTCGAAAGCGTGGGCATTTATATGTCAACAAGGTTTGACTCGTTGCATTCAGGAAGAGGGCTTGATATTTCGACAACAAGAATCTGTGTGCAGGAAGAATCAGCGTAGCACATAACTTAGCGAAAATTGGAAAGCTGAAGCTGGTAGTTTCGACAAGAAGTTGAATAATATTCAGATAACAGGTTAAGTCAAAGAGTGTTGGTAGAAAAGACAACAGCAATGTGGTCGAAAGATCGAGCAGTTATCTAGTCTTATCTAGTCGAAATAGCAGTTATTTCATTTAGAAAAACCGCTGAGCGGTTATTGTTTTTCTTTTATTATAAATAGGAGTTTTCTCATAGAGTAAAAGGTCGCAATTCATTTTATACAAACGTTCAGAAAACACTCATACTTCCGCATAAGAGAAAAACGAGTTACTGAAGAACAATGTATGTGATCTGCGTACCAAACCTCTTACATTCAGCAATCTACTTACTATTTCTTTAAAGATTCCTGCAATTTACTGGTTCTTCTTTACGAATTCCTGCAATTTACTGTTTTTCGATTTCCTTTCCTTTATTTACACTGTCTGCACTTTATTACAATTCATTGCATTTCTGCATTTCTTCTTAAATACATGATTTTCTTCATCGTTTTACTCCATTAAAATAGTTATCATCATAAACATCAATAACTTTAATAAAACTTTAATTCACAAATATTCTGAGATGTTTCTAGTTGATCTCGCGAGCAACACACACGTGTAACTAGCGGTGTTTACCAAAATTCACGGTAAACAATAGCTTGGGAGAAGATTTGTAGACCAAAGAAGGAGGGTGGTCTAGGCATTAAAAATCTAAAGAAGTTCAATGTCGCTTTGTTAACTAAATAGAAGTGGAGGACTTTGTCGGACGTTGATGCTCTCTGGAAGGGAGTGTTGAGATATAGGTATGGTGGCTTTGCTTCATCTTTGGTTCATGGTGCTTACGTTGCTATTAGTAAGGGCCTCAAAGGTTGTATTTGGTGGCGGGATTTACTTTTGTTGAATCATAACGAACCGGAGTGTAAATTCAGCTCTTGTATTCGAAGGAAATTGGGTAGCGGCAATCTTGTTGATTTTTGGAATGATCATTGGTTAGGACCTGCTCCTTTATCCGTGGTGTATCCCAATATTTATACTCCTATATCTATAGCTGAAGTTGGTTGTTGGCTTGGTGATTCTTGGCGTTGGTTTCTTCCTTGGATGGAGCATGGTCGATCTGACGGTACTGCTGCTGCACTATCGGTTCAGCGCACATCAGCGCCTATTGCTGCTGGTTCTCTCGGCCAGCACCTCCCAGCAGTGGAGGTTGATGATTTGTGGTATGGTATTTTAATATGCAAGTATACATAGTCACACAAGTAATAAAGTGATAAGAAAGGTCGAACCCACAGGGATTATGTATTGTAAATTTTTGTAGTTCAAAGTGTACACTTAGTGTGTCTACACTATTCAGTATTTTTGGTTTGGAGTTTTTCAAAGTAAAAATAATAATAAGCAATAAAATGTGTGAGAAATCAGTTGGACAAAGTAGTTGAGATGTTTTCACCAAGTACTTTACTTCTAAGTGTTTTGATGGAGTATGTAGTGTGTGAACACTGGATGTAGGTGCATCAGTTTGTGCCTTTCAGCACTTCTCTTCAGAGTTTCATTACAAGCTCTTATGATCTTTGTTTTCTACAGTAAAGAAAGGTTTGTCAATTCCTCCCTTGCCTCCTAACAATGATCCAAGTTGCTAAATAGGTTCACTCTTGTAATTTTATTATCCTAAGAACTATGCTATCCTATGTCTAGGTTTTAGCATATATTTTTAACCAAGTTTCCTTTATTAAATACTTGTTCCTATTAACTCTTGAGTTCATAAATGTAGCCCATGTCTGCTGCTACAAGTTTTACCTATTCTAAAGTGATCAATTCCAGAATAAGTTGAAAGAAGTGTTATGCAAGAGTTTAAAGTGTTTACACTACATAAACCATAATAACATAGTTAGAAGTTCATTACAAGGTTAGAACATCTCAACTTAAGGGAATTTAGCTCATGTTACTCATGTTATAAAGCAAAGAATATGCAAAGAACATAAGTAAATGAATAATAAGGCAAAAGAACTTAAAAGAGTAGAGATTACTTGAATAGAAGATCTTTTGCATTAAGTTCCCAAGTTGAAGTACAATAAAGATTTCTTACACGAATTTCTTCAAAGTAGAAGTGAAGGGAATGGTTGTCAAGCACTTCCTCACCTTCCTCTCCTTAGAAACTTAAAATGAAAATAAACTAAACCTAAACTAAACTGAAAGATAAAAGATTTAAAGATGTGAAAGATGATAGAAGATAGGATGATTGATTTTGTGAAGATATGATATCTATTTATAGGCTTGAAAGCTTTCCTCTTGCAAGGGGTTTCCTTTGGCGTGAAAGATCAGCTGAGGAGACTGAACATGGTTAATTTGTTGACAACCAATCAAGCAAGCTGCATAGGTGGTCGCTTGCATGCATAACAAAAGATGAGGTCCATTGGAGAAGTGCCACATGTCTTTTAGATAAGTTTGAGTCTTGCAACTTGATTTTTATGTGTATCGCCGACTTCAGCAAGTGGCTCAGCTCCAGGTGACTAGGCATGACGTCACTAATCAAGTGTGGAAGCATTGAAATGGTCTTTGGATGTTTTGGTATTAACTGCAGAATTTTAGCAGGTGTTGTTGGTGTTTCCACTCCTGGTGTTTCCACTCCCGGTGTTGGCAGTGTTTCCACTCCTGCAGTAGCTGCACTGAACAAAAATATCAAACCTAACAAGATTTGTGCATTTTGCCTAGATCATTGCCCTTTATCCATTTGAATACTTAGAATGTTGTTCCTTGATAAATAAGCTATAAATATATATAAATATTCTTGAAAATAAGCAATAACTCAAGCTTGATTGTATAAATAACTCTATATAAAATAGAGTTATCAATTTGTTTACGATTTTGCAAGGTGTATCTCCTTCTAAGGATGTGTCAGACCCTTGGTTATGGTTGTTGGATCTTTCTAAGTCTTTTACAGTCAAATCGTGTTATAATTGGCTTGCCAATTTTAACGATAATAACGATTTGGAAGAGGATCTAAAAACAAGGCTAATGTCGTTATGGAAGTGCGTCGTCCCTTCCAAGGTTTCTATTTTCGGTTGGCATTTTCTCCGGAATTCTTTGTCCACTCGTGGTTTACTCTTTCATCGTAAAGTGATAGCGGTCATGGTTGATGCTTACTGCCCTTTTTGTAAGTCTTATTGCGAAGAAGTTCAACATCTGTTCTTGGATTGTGTTTTTGCTAACGAGGTGTGGTCTAAAATTTATTCTTGGATGGGTATTGATTCGGATCCTCCCAATGGCTTGATTGATCACTTGCAATGGTTGGGAAATTTTATCACCGGTAGAAAGGCGAAGAAGATAAGGCACTTGATTTGGTTGACTTCGTGTTGGTGCTTATGGTTTTCTCGGAATGGGATTATTTTCAATAATGAGGAACCAAACTGTGATTCTATCATTAGGCGGACTAAATGTTTTTCTTGGAGTTGGTTCGTTTATCGAGCGAATTGTAATCCTTCATTATCCATTGCCTCTTGGTGGAACAATCCACTTCATTGTCTAAACAATTTGTAATTGATTGTTTTGGCCGAGCACCCCTAGTGCTCTGTTAAATGAAGTTTTGCTTATCGAAAAAAAGGGACTAAAATAACTGTTTCCCATTTTTGAAAAATGTACAAAGTTTTTTTTTTGTTACCGTGTTTTTGGTGCGCAGTTTCCACCCGCTTTGTAAAGTTTCTAAAATTACATTCTTGAGTCGTCGGCAAATTCAAAGAAATTGAATCACATAAAAAGAATCATAAATTCACGTCAACACTCAAATATTAATTCGGCTAAATAGCACTTTTGGTCCTTTATGTTTGCTCTAAATTTCACTTTGGTCCTTTATCTTTTTTTTTTGTCCGTTTTGGTCCCTCATGTTTCGTTTTTGTTTCATTTTAGTCCCTCACGTTAGTTTTGACTAACGGACGCCACGCTGGCAGTTAACTGCTGACGTGGCGTCCGTTGTTCATTAAATTACGTGGCAATTCATTAAACACATCAGCATTTATATTTTTTTAAATTTTAAAAACAATTAACAAATAACTAAAAACATTAAAATCTGAGAAATAATTAAATTTTGTTACATTCATCTCATCTCCTTCGTCAGTTTCTCTCATCTCCTTCATCAGTTCCATTCATTTTTGTTTTGGTGCTTAAACAAAAACTAAATCATTTTCCTCTCATCTCCTCCTTCTTGCAACTCTCAAACCCATTTCGACTTTCTTCTTCCAAACCACACAAGCCACAGAATCTATATCAGATCCTTCCAACGTCGAATCCGAACCAGATCTGGGTTCTTTGTGTTTCTCCAGAAATTAAAAAAACGCAGATCCTTCCAAGATCTGGGTTCTATGCGTTTCTCAAAGATGGCTCATAATTTTTTAATTTTTTATATATTAAATGAAAAAAATTGATGAACACCGTTCATCTTCGGGAACCCAGTAACACGTTCATCTTAAAAAATTGAAAAAAATTGATGACTCATATAGTTACTTGTGAGATTTGATTTTACAGTAACACCGTTCATCTTCGGGAACCCAGTAACACGTTCCATCTCCATTTTCGTTTCACATGAGTGCTTTCTAGTTTCATTTTTGTTTTCTAAATATATGAAGATGATGAATCGTTTTTGATTCCTTCCAGATTTGTTTTTGTTTTCTGAATATTTGTTTCACATGAGGTGAAATGGTGAATAACGCGTGAGTGATTTTCTTTTCTTTCCCAGATTTATTTTTGTTTCAGATCTGGTTTCAATTTCAATTTCAATATTTGTTTCACATGAGTGCTTTCTAGTTTTATTTTTGTTTCAGATCTGGTTTCTCATTTTTGTTTTAGTTATTTGTTAATTGTGTTTTTAAAATTTAAAAAAAGATAAATGCTAATGTGTAATTTCATTAAGAATTAAATAATATATTTTTGCCACGTCATTTAATGAATTGAGGACGCCACGTCAGTAGTTAACTGCCAGCGTGGCGTCCGTTAGTCAAAACTGACGGCAGGGACCAAAATGAAACGAAAAATGAAACATGAGGGATCAAAACGGACCAAAAAAAAGATAAAGGACCAAAGTGAAATCTGGAGCAAACATAAAGGACCAAAAGTGCTATTTAGCCTATTAATTACTAACAAAATATCACATATATACTGATGCAAAAAAAGACGTTACACATGTACACAAATCGAGCATGGACATTGGTTGACCCACCGACAGGGGTAAAACTCATAGGATACAAGTGGAAGGGAGATGTTGAGACTAATAGTGTAAATTCTTTTGTAATTGGGAGAAAAGTTATCCCCCTAAACCCCCCAAACCCCGCTCTTAGTTTATTTTTGGAGCCCCTCCAAACTCCCCCAAATATGGAGGGTTTTGGAGGGGCTCCAAAAATAAACTAGGAGAGGGGTTTGGGGGGGTTTAGGGGGATAATTTTTCTTCTCATCACTAAAGAATTTACACTATTAGTCTCAACCCCCTCCCCTCCCCCTCCCCTCCCCTCCAAACTCCCAAACACACCCTTAGGGTGTTTTCTTTTGTACCCCCCTCTTTCTCCCCTATACCCCCATTTTACCAAAAATCCCAAAAAATACCTTTTTTTTTTTTTTTTAAAAAAAACGGTTTTTTAAAAATTTCCGGAAATAGGTTTAAATTCTGATTGCAAAGTTTTAAGAATTTCGGAAGGCAAAATGGCTTCCGAAAAGACATCTTTTTGAGGTATTTCCGGAAACGTGGCAAATTTGTAAGATTTCCGGAAATACCTCAAAAATAGGTATTTTCGGAAGGCAAAATGGCTTTTGAAAATACCTCTTTATGAGGTATTTTCGGAAATCTTAAAAATTTGCATTCCGAATTTAGATCTATTTCCGGAAAGTATTTTAATTTTTTTTTTAAAAATTTAAATTATTACCATAAATAACGATATATAACGAAACTCGCTATACTACGATCACTCGCAAAATTGACTTCCGAAAATACCCCGTTTTGAGGTGTTTCCGGAAATCCAAAATTTTTTCCTTTCGCATTTACCTTCTATGGGGTGTTTCCGGAAAATTTAAAACAATTGCCTTCCGGAAATACCCCTGTTTTCGGAAAGTTTAAGGTGAAAAACTTACTTTTTCTAGAAATAGGTGAAAATGAGGAAAGATTTCGTTATTAAAGTGTTCCAAGGGGTATTTTTGTCCGTTTGCGTTAATTGGGGGAGTATAGGGGAGAATGGGGGGGGGGGGTTAAAAAAACCCATAATTTAAGAGTTTCAAACAAATTCATGGCGTAGGCTAGGGTGAAACAGTTTGTCCAATTGCGATGCTTAAATATGTCTGAATCCTACTTGCTATTGCTACACATCACGATTATGGGATACGGCATATTGATATCAAAATCACATTCTTTAAAAACTCTTTTACGTTTTCCACTATTGGAGTATAAAAGTATTTAGAATAAATGACTATTGTAATAAACTACAGTTAGTTTAGGGTCAACTACAGTTAGTTAGTTGACTACAATTAGTTATTAAGTTTGTTACACTATTTAAAGATTAGTTAAAGTTTGTTAGATGATTAGTTAAAGTTTGTTAGATGGTTATCTGATATTGATACATTGTATATAACATTCATTTCACTCAATGGAATACAATAAGTTCAGTTTTCACTATCTGTGAGTTAGAGTCTTTTATGGTATCAGAGCAGAGAAATATGCTCTGCATGCCAATCGTCTTCTTCTTTGGTTTTTCATCGCTCAAAACCTAAATCGTTCAACAATGGCGGAAATCGCCACTCAGACGGAAGAACCAAGTGAACCTGAACAAACAAACAAAGGTGGGGAACGATCCAAAGATCCTGCACTCACATTGACAAGCCCATACTATCTCCACCCCACTGAAAATCTTGGTGCGATTCTTGTTACTCCTCCAATGAATGGAAACAATTATGACACCTGGAGCAAGAAGATGAAAAGAGCTCTTCTAACCAAGAACAAGATCAAGTTCATCAACGGTAAGATTACGGCACCAGACGAAAACGACGATCTCTACGAAGCATGGGAACGGTGTAACGGAACTGTGATCGCTTGGATCGCTGGTTCACTTGCACCAGAAATAGCGGAAAGCATCGAAAATGTTGAAAATGCTTTCGATCTATGGAATGAATTGAAGAATCATTTTTCGAAGGGAGATGCCTTCCGAATGTCAGATTTAATGCAAGAGATTCACTCAATGAAGCAAGGGGAAAGGAGCATCAACACGTATTACACAGATCTGAAGGTGATTTGGGAAGATCTTGAGACTCTTAGACCGATTAGGGCCTGTGCATGTGGAGTGGTAGATGCTAACATCAAGAAACAGCGTGAGCAAGAGTACGTGATATGCTTCTTAAAAGGTCTCAATGATCAGTATAACACCGTGAAGACGCAGATCATGATGATGGAGCCACTACCGGAGATTAGCAAAGTTTTTTCCCTAACATTACAACAAGAAAGACAGCTGAATGGAAACGTTTTGGGGGAATTCCTAAAGCGGTGTTAATGGCGAACACCGGATCAAATCAAGGATTCCAAGGAAGAGGAGGCAACAATTCGCATGGTAGGGGACATGGAAGATTTCCTGGAAGAAGCAACAACGACAATTCCAACAAGACTTGCACATATTGCGGAAAGCAAGGACACACGGTGGAAACATGCTACTTCAAGCATGGATTCCCACCAGGTTTCAGATTCCGTGACAAAGAGGGCTAGCTCGGCAAACAATACGTCTACTGAAGGGAACAACAGATAGAATGAGAATGCAACACCACAACCAAATGAATCATCAGTGAGCATCACCCCCGAGGTATACCAGAAGCTTATGGCCCTGCTCAACAAGAATGGCGATGGGGGAAACAGTCAGGTACACCACATCGTAGCATGAAACATAACACAAGACTCCTCAGGTAAAAATTACTTACTCTATTTGGATTGTAGACATGGGGGCCAGGGATCACATATGCAACAATTTATCTTTGTCCTATTCATATCATGAAATTCGCCCTGTTAGCATTAGAATGCCTAATGGGACACACACTTATGCTAAATATGCTGGCACCATTATGTTTAATTCTGATTTAATCCTTCACAATGTCTTGTATGTGCCTGAGTTTGGTTTCAATCTCATTTCTAGCTATAAATTGTCTCATTACTTAAAATGCAAGATAGTTATTGATGATGATGATTGTACTATACAGGAAAAGCCTTCAATGAGGACAATTGGGCACGCTAGAGCGTTCCACTCACTTTATGTACTTTATCAAGACTCTAAATGCTTGTCTGCTTTTACTATAGATAGTGATAGTCCTGTTCCCATTTGTAATATGAATTCTGTTAACCAATCTACTTGTAATCACATTGCATCTAATAAATTTGCCTTATGGCATCATAGGCTAGGGCATCCTTCTCAAAGTGTTATTAGGCAAATTTGTAATCATTCTTCATATGTACAAGACATTCATAATAAAGTTTGTGATTCATGCCATCTTGCCAAGCAACATAAGTTACCATTTCCTATTAGCAATACTAAAACTGAGAATGCATTTGATCTAATACACATGGACATATGGGGGCCCTTTTCCACTCCATCTATCCATGGTCACTTGTATTTTCTTACTGTTGTAGATGATTTCACAAGACACACTTGACTGTTTCTCATGAAGAGCAAGGATGAGACAAGGGACTTGATCAAAAACTTCATCAACATGGTGCACAGACAATTTGGGGTCTCTGTGAAGAGCATTCGCAGTGACAATGGGCAGGAATTCATGATGACAGATTACTATCAAGAGAAGGGGATTCTGCACCAAAGAACCTGTGTGGAGACTCCCCAACAAAATGCTGTAGCAGAGAGGAAGCACAAACACATATTGAATGTAACTTGTGCCCTGATGTTTCAGTCACATTTGCCTAAAGTATTCTTGTGTTATGCTGTGATACATGTTGTGCATCTCATAAACAGGCTGCCCTCCACTGTATTGAGTAACAAATCACCATATGAAGTGCTACATCATCATATACCTGATCTAAGACATTTGAGAGTCTTTGGCTGCCTCAGCTTTGTTTCAACTCTACTACAAGGCAGAAATAAGCTTGATCCTAGAGCAAAGAAGTGCATCTTCCTTGGGTATAAGCCAGGCATTAAAGGATGCATACAAATGGAGTTGAAATCCAGAGAAATTTTTGTTTCTAGAAATGTTGTCTTCTGTGAAGACACATTTCCATATATTACTCTCCACCAACAAACACCCAATTCCATTCCCACTCCAAACACATATGACTTCACCACATTTGACCCAGAAAATCCAAACAAAAACAATGCTCAAGATAATTCAGTCACAACTCCAACTGATACACCAGATAACCTACAAACCTCACAGCCAACTGATATAGTAGACACTACACCAAATACTCTTCCTACAGATACACCAGAAAACACAACCACAATAGCTTCACAAAGGCCAGTTAGAACCATTAAACCCCCATCCGTTACATTGACTTTATATATTACACTGTTGTCACTAATCCAAAGATTCTGTACCTCATTCAATCCGTGGTTGGTTATGAGAAGCTTATGCAACCCTACAAAAAATTTGCCTTCTCCATATCTTCTTCCAATGAGCCAGCCACCTACAATCAAGTCTCCAAGTTTGAGTGTTGGAACAAAGTAATGAAGTCAGAATTAGAAGCTCTAGAACAAAACCAGACTTGGGAATTGACTTCTCTCCCTCCTGGCAAAAGAACAATAGGGTGTAAATGGGTATATAAGATCAAGTACAAAGCAGATGGGTCCATAGAAAGGTACAAGGCACGATTGGTGGCCAAAGGGTACACCCCAACTGAGGGCATTGACTACTTAGATACATTTTCTTCTGTTGCCAAGATGACAACAGTGAGATTATTGCTGGCTATTTCTGCAAGTCAGTCATGGCACCTTCAACAACTAGATGTAAACAACGCTTTTCTCCATGGTGACCTAGATGAAGAGGTCTACATGGATATTCCTCATGGGTATGATTCTCAATCTCCTAATGGGAATTCCACAGTACTTCTTATATATGTTGATGACTTGATTCTAGCTGGCACTGATATTGATGAAATCAATTCTGTAAAAAGTAATCTGAATGTTGCCTTCAAAATCAAATACCTAGGGTCCTTGAGGTATTTCCTTGGCATTGAGGTAGCCAAATCTTCTGCTAGGATATCTCTTTGCCAACACAAATATGCATGGGATCTTCTCACTGAGACTGGTCTATTGGGCTCCAAACCAGTATCCACACCTATGGTTAAGTCTCCTCATCTTGATTTAGCAAAAGACTCTCCTGAAGCAGATGCCAACAGCTGTCGCCGCCTCATTGGAAAGCTTCTCTATCTAAATACGACTAGACCTGAGCCGAGCTTTGCTGTACAGCAGCTAAGCCAATACATGGCCAACCCTAGAGAAAGGCACCTACAAGCTGCACACCGTGTGCTTAGATACATCAAGAATGCCCCTGCTCAAGGTTTGTTTTTTCCAGCTTCATCCACTCTGCAGTTAAAGGGTTTCAGTGACTCAGACTAGGCTACTTGTGTTATGACAAGAAGATCTGTTACCGGCTTCTGTATATTTCTTGGGGAATCTCTCATTTCCTAGAAATCAAAGAAACAAACCACAGTGTCTAGGTCATTCACAGAGGCAGAATACAGGGCTCTAGCTTCAACTGTTTGTGAACTTTAATGGCTCACCTACATTCTGCAGGATCTGTCCTTGCCATTCATAACACCTGTTGTTTTGTATTTTGACAGTCAATCTGCTAGACACATTGCTGCCAACTCCAGTTTTCATGAACGAACAAAGCACATTGACATTGATTGTCATGTGGTTCATGAGAAATTGCAGGCAAATCTGTTCCATTTGCTGCCTGTTCCATCATCATCTCAATTAGCAGACATTTTGACAAAGGATTTGGATCCTCAACCCTTCAATACTTTGCTATCCAAGCTTGGAGTGCACAACATACACCCTCCATCTTGAGGGGGGGTATTGGAGTATAAAAGTATTTAGAATAAATGACTATTGTAAAAAACTACAGTTAGTTTAGGGTCAACTACAGTTAGTTAGTTGACTACAGTTAGCTATTAAGTGTGTTACACTATTTAGAGATTAGTTAAAGTTTGTTAGATAGTTATCTGATATTGATACATTGTATATAACATTCATTTCACTCAATGGAATACAATAAGTTCAGCTTTCACTATCTGTGAATTAGAGTCTTTTATCCACTCCGATTTAGTAAATATCTCCTTCTTTTGATATTTTAGTTTAGGGAAAGACTTGAAGAAAATTTTACTTTTCTATTAAATACAATTGACTTTTCTCATCTCATTCCACATTGAAATTTGTATCTCTCATTCTGCATTGCGTTAATAGTGATTCAGTTCTCTCCTCTTAAAGATGTTGTTAATACCACCAATCAACCCATTTTCACTTCCCTTAATATTTTTTTACCCTACTCAACAATTTTAATCTCAAAGGAAAGAGAGAGAGAAAAGAGTGAGAATATTTGAAAAATGTGTTGGATATGTTGGATCATGAGGGGGGGGGGGGCACACTAGGCCAAGAGCAACCACACAAGTGAGTTGTACACCACATCTTACCCCCAAAATCTTAAGATATTTAGTTTATGAGTCCTCTCACTTTTCCATTCAATGTGAGACTCCTCACACTTGATACACAACACGAGAATAAGTGTATCTAGTCTTAATAATAAGTAAGGGGGAAAGAGGAAAAAAAAGTACCAGTGTAATACAAGGGTTAAAATCTCTTTGATCTAAGGGCTGTAATTTAATTTTTTTTTTCTTTCAATGTGGGAATTGTTATTACTATGGTCACTTAGGGTATATTTGGACGGAGGGTTTAGGAGGGGAGGGGAGGGGAGGAGAGGACTTGATTTTCAATTCTAAATTGAGGAAGTTATAAAATGTTTCTAAACAAAAATGAAGTGTGATCAATAATGTTTTATAATTATCTATCATGTTATTCTTTCAATTTTTCAAAATCTTAAATAGATATTAAAATATAGACCAAGCTCTCCAAATCCCCCTCCCAAACTGTAACATCCCCAAAGTGGCTAATCCTAATTCTTGAGATTAGTAGATAATTTTATTTAATTGTTGTTCCAATTGGGTTTATAGTTGGTAAATTAAGTTATTTTATAAGTGACTAAATGACATAATTAAGTGCAATTGTGTGTTAGATGTATTAAAATTGGGTAGTGTATAAGAGGGAAGGGCGGGTGCGAATAGCATAAGGGTAAAATTGGAAAGTTAGATTCTTTTAAACACTCCCTCTCAACCAACACATCAGCTGAACCCTTCTTCCACAATTTACTTTCATTTTAGAAAAGAAAGAAAATAAACACTGTTGAGAGAAAGAAAGAAGAAGAGAGAAGCCAACTCAAAAACTCTCAAATCACCATTGACATTTCTTCTTCTTCAGAAACCATTCTTTAATTGTTAATTTCACCAAAGAGTCCTAAACAAGACCCCTAACTCAGTTTGAATAAACCTTCTCCACCTTCATCCTTTGGGGTTTTCGAAATTTGCATGTGAAGCTATGAAGCTAGAGCTTGGAGGATCATTGCTTGTTTGTTCTAGGAGTTGAAAAAGAGTATGAGGAAGCTACATTGTTGATCTAGAGAGTTAGAAGGGTGTTGGGAACTTAAATTTCGAGTTGGGGGTGCATTGGAGCTTGTTTTGGTGTTCAAAGTCTTGATCTCTTGCTTGTTGTTGTTGTTGTTGTGGTTTCCACGAATTTAAGGTGAGTTCTTCGCTTATGTGTGTGTTTGTTTGAAGTTGTGGTTTATGCATGTTGAAAATTTCCCCATTTTCAGTCTTCTACGCATGTTGAAATGGTTTGAGTATGTTAAGGTTCATTGGGGAGGCATTATGTTGATATTGTTGAAGAAATTTTGCTTGGTGTTTAATGTACATGATTTGACTATAATTTGATGATTAATTGTTGGAAATTGGTTGTTTGAATGGTGAAAAGTACTTTTGCTAAATGTAGTTAAGTTAGGAATTGAGTACGATAGGTATCGGAATCGTACGGAATAGCCAATTTCGTGAAAACGGGACTGTTTTTCCAACATGTCAAAGTTGCACGGACCGGGCTCAAAGTTGCACGAATCGGGCCTCTGCTTCTGTCCCAAATTTTTAAACCCTTCTAAAGCTATTCCTTTTGGTTCCAGACCTTCCCCAATCCCTTCCTTAACCCTTCCCAATGATAATTGATCAATTTTAAGTCTCAAATCGTTTATTTTCTTGATGCAAAACGAGTAATATGATGTTATGGTGTAGCCGCGAACCGAGTAGTTTTGTATCGAGTGAGAATCTGACTTCGTGTCGAGTAATGGACCTAGTGTCTGAGTTAATGATAAAATACCACGGGGATGACGATCCCGAGTTATAGCATACTAGGGGAGGGAAGTCATGAGCTCAAAACATAGGACTAACAAACAACTCGTTAATCACATATTAGCGGGTGGGTTTATCGGGGGAATCGTGCAGTGGTTGTCCAGTGTTGTGCTAAGACAAGATAAATGTGTAACTGCTAGACTGGGTTACACGAGAACATCATAGCTGCTAGACTGGGCTACAAGTAAAAAATATATGAAACACCGAGAGTGGAGTCGTGAGGGGTCTCGAAAGAACACACTAAGATTATTATCTCACTGTTTATTTATGTGGTGTTTACAGATGTGTAGGGAAAGTAAACTGAGAAGTTGTAGCTGCTGTTCTGGGCTACGAGTATAGAAGGATCTCTAATGATCAAATTTATGTATAGTTGTTCAGTTTTCTCCTAGCTATATTTATGATGTACCCCTTTAGGTTGATCCTTGATTATAATCAAGTGATGTTGTATATAAACTTTACTTGGGATTTTGGACATTTTTAGTACCACGACTAAATTATTTATTGTCGGTTATGTTTATATGGTTCCAAGATCGGTGTCTTACCTTAAGGAACTCGGAGTGACGGTAATTTTTTCCCCGTCAATTTAAGATACGTCCAAAAACTCAAGTAGGCTTATAATTCTGATTTGTATAAATGGTTAATATTCTAATCTTTGTGACGTCTAAAGGTTAGGATGTTAAACAAACATAGGATTAATGTACCGATTACCGAAACCACAAAAACATCCTTGATTGTGTTTTTCTTGACCTTATTCTCAAATATTTGTTTTGTTTGTTGGTCCGGTCCTTGAAATTAGAAACACATAGGGATGTTTTCATTATTTTGATACATTAGGGGAATATAGTGACAACACCTCACATAGTTAGGGATTAAAATGATTGTTTACCATTTTGGAAAATGTCCGTAGGGATAATAACCATAGGGTGCAAGTGTGTATGGATATGAAAAGTGGCTTGGATGGTAGGGTGAATACCTTTAGGGTGTATTTGGAAGAAGTATTTTTTTGGGGTAATGTAATTGGGGGTGGGGGGGGGGGGGGGATTCACTTATTTTATCTTAAAATTTTAAGCAAAAATATTTCAGTTCCTCCCAAAATTAATATTACATTATCCCAAAAAAAAATACTCCATCCATTCATAGTATTTAGGCATGATTGGTAGTTAAGATTTTCAAACAAGTTCTTGGCGTTGGCTATGACGAAACCTTTTCACCAATTGCGATACTTAAATCCGTTTGAGTCCTTGTTTTTAATCCCACACATTGAGATACGATAGATGGATGGATGTCAATATCACATTCATAAGAAACTCTTTTACGTTTTCCACGGCGAGTTAATACAGTGTAGTGATCTCTTTACATGCACTTGAGGTGCTAGCTTAGTGGTAAGAGCTAGTCTTGTATCCTCAAGGTGCTGAGTTCAAATCCTCTCGGGTACAGTTGTAAAATGGTCATTAGTACCACTTTGATTAATAAAAATTTCCCCCTTCCCCAATTTTTTTTTAAAAAAATTGCTTAAATAGTGATTCAGTTTCCTCCTTCTCTCACAAATTTTATAAATTTATTCCCTTGACACATTCAAGCTTTATATCTCTACAATAACAATCCTTAGGCCATTGTATTTCAAAGTCGTAAATCTCAAATCACCTCTATGCAACAAGCTACGTTGGAATAAGCTTAGAAATTTATATATCTTTCGTTGGGTTTTAAATTTATTATTCATGTATAGATTTCTTGGTTCACTAATTAATATCTTCTTTTATTCATTTTTCTCACCGATCATAATTAATCCTTTAAGAAATTTCAAGTCAAATGCATTTATCTATTAGCCAAATATATTGTTAAAGACTGATATAGTGATATAGGGACCTCATGAAGGGCCGAATAATTGATCCAAAAAGATATGCCCATTTTAATGTCTTTTTTAGAAGACAGTTAAAAAACAAGTAATTATTATTTTTTTCTAAACTAGTTTCTTCTTATTAGCATTTTGTAAATCATATTATAAAATAAATTCAAGTATGTTTTTGATGCATCTAATAAACCTTGTTTCGTTTTAGCCTTGAAAAAAATTATTCAAAACAATCCTAGAAATGTTTCTCTATCATTTTTCTAATTGTCGCCATCGTTCTTTCATTTTTAGGTTCCTATAACTTCCAAGTTCCACCTCTTAACCGAAACAATTCAGTCCCATATTTGATACTGAAATGAAGTTAGATTAAATTATGGAAGAAATTACACTTGCTTAATAACATAATGGATACCTCTGTTTCTGTTTTTCATAGTTAGGTATTGCAAAACAAAAAAAAAAGAACTTATAATAAACTTCATAGTTTTTTATTGACAAAATATAATTGTTCTGGACTGGGCCATGAGACCCACTCCAGCAATTGGACATGGATGAGCCCAATAACTTGGATCTACATCCACAATAAATCAGCCCATTTATGACTATAATGCCTCAACGATCGAGATTCGCCTGATCGATCCAACGAATCAGAGCTGGCAAGGATCCCTATAAATACCGACACGCATTGCCAAAAATAGGTAATTATCATTCCTTGTTATACTACTCTACTATTCTCAATACTAACTTGAGCGTCGGAGTGGCATCGCAGGTATTCCACTCGGGATCACTCTGATACTCTACTTGGACGGCAGAAGACCTACCGGCTGCAGTCCCCGGATCCGACCCGGACGACCACAGTGGGAGATATCTATCTTTCACCACTTTCCTACTCTTTGAACTCTCTCCTGCATTCCAATGGCACCCAGAGGAAGACCCCAACCCAAAGAAACTCTTGAAGGCATTGTTGTTTCCTTGTCGGATGAAGACATCCAGGTCCCGACACCCTAGTCAGCCTCGATCCGAGACCCCGTCCAACCTGAAGATGCAGTGACCATCCGCCAACTCCTGGACCTTCTGAGCAACCACACCCAGGCCATGGTGCAGTAAGAGGCACGCCTCACGCAGATAGAGAGTGTGACATCCGTGGCTGAGAAGGGCAGGGAGTGATCGCCGGTGCCAAAAAATTGGCACGGCAAAGAGGGGCTCCTGGCAGCTTCTAGGTGAAGGGACACGTGAATGAACCGAATACGCATCTAAATGAGAGGGATCCTGAGGCTGTGCAGGTATGGGACTGTGTAGTTGAATGAAGGCTTAAAAGAATTGATTTGGACTACCTATACCAACAAGATGCATCTTCTTTTCGGGAGCCCTTCCCATAAGAACTCCATAGTTAAGCGTGCTTGACTTGAAGTAGTAGTGGGATGGGTGACCTTGTGGAAGTTTCCTAGAAAGCATGCAAGTGAGGACAACACATACTGGAAAGACACGTGTTGGTTTGTGGGGGCAGTCGATAGTTCAGAAAGCAGTCTGGGATGCTACAAATGGTATCAAAGCAGCAGACCTCTCTTAGTACGGTGTGGTTCGTGGACAAACCAAGCGGAAGCTGGTGGGCATGTGACATCAGTGACTGACGAGGGAGGGGAGTGATCGCCGGTGCCAAAAAATTGGCACGGCAAAGAGCGGCTCCTAGCAGCTTCTAGGCGAAGGGACCGTGAATGAACTGAATACGCATTGGAATGAGAGGGATCATGAGGCTGTGCAGGTATGGGACTGTACAGTTGAAGGAAGGCTTAAAAGAATGTATTTGGACTACCTATACCAACAAGATGCATCTTCTTTTCGGGAGCCCTTCTCATAAGAACTTCATAGTTAAGCGTGCTTGACTTGGAGTAGTAGTGGGATGGGTGACCTTTTAGGAAGTTTCCTAGAGAGCATGCAAATGAGGACAACACATGCTGGAAAGACACGTGTTGGTTTGTGGGGGCAGTCGACAGTTCAGAAAGCAGTCCTGGATGTTACAGAGAGGCGGGTGGCATCCATGCTTGAGCAACCTCTTCCTCGCTGGAGCACTCCTCCCCCAAGGATAGTTAATTCCAAATGCCACAGGTCTCCAACCAGATGTCAACTCAACCATCGCACTCCACCTAGACGGAAGCGGGCTCATCGCTCTCCTCCCCGATGCCACAAGCACCAAGGATCAGGCTCACCTCCAAGTACCCCTCCGACTTCGCCTGACGGTACCTACTGGCCGAAAGACTCTCCTTCTAGGACTTCATCGCTTGCATCCTCTAATTCTCGCGAGAGGTATCGAAGCCGAACTAAATCCCAACATAGGAGACGCCACAGATCCACCTTGTAACACCCCAATTTTCTTATTACTATTTGTGCTTATATTAGTGATTTTTGTGTACCTATTTTAATAATTAGCATATTTTAATTGTATGTTTTTGTCAAGAAAAATGATAGGTTATTATTTATTGTTATATTTTTTAAATATTAGTTATGATTTATTATCATTATTATTTTACGTCATGAGTTAAATGATTTTAGGGTCTTCGAACTAAAATACGTTGAATTTGTATTTAAGTTAGTTTTTAGATGGTATTGATAATATATTTTTATTTTATCTAATTATTTATTTCTTATATAATATTAGTATTTCACCCTTAATTACTTAGGATTAAATATTATGGTTAAGTAAGCTAGTATTAAGTTTTATGATAGTGTTTATAATGAAAATGTTCTTAAAAATAATATTAATGAGCTGTAGGCTTCTTTGCACACATTTTTTCTTTTCTTGAGCCTTACTATTATCCACCCAATACGATCTTTTTTGCTAAAAACCTAGTTCCACTCATTCCTATCAATCACAGCCGATTAAGAAAAAAATACGCGCAAATGCATCGATCTTGTCCATTGGCTCCTCCTTGTATCCATCTCTTGCCAAAACATATATATAGCTTCATATTCCAATCACACTCCCTACTGGACATGTGTTTAGTGCAAGGCTATGTCACTCATGCCTTTTTAGTGAGTTAGGATTTCATGGCATTAGAATCTTCCCGTAGATGAATTTCAATTCTTGAGTTGGAATCTTGACTTGTAAACTGTACTGCACAAACCGTTGGATCTCAAAGCTATTTGGTGCATGCTTGGTTGAATTTCAAAATTCATTCCCATTTGTTGGTTTCTGAAGCCTCTCGCCATCCATATCATGGCTTCATTTGTTGCAAACGTTTATTCCTTCTGGCTAATATTTTTTTGGTACGTGAGATGACCTACACTTTCCAAACAACTGTGGCTCTGGAATGGTTGCGCCTTGATACCAGGTAAGGGTGGGATTCTAACTCTATAACATGGTACATGAAAGATTATATGTAGGAATGAGAATTTTATGAATTGTCACTGTGTATGATTGTGTTGTTTGTAAGTACCGAAAAATGATTCTTGTTGAACTAATTGTTCGTAATAACTACTTGAATGGTTTAGGCACATAAGCCAAGATTAATTGGGATGTAAAAGTGATAGGATTGGTACATTTCTGCTAGTGATAGTGCAACAAAGACGATACTAATAATTGGTATGACAATTGTTTAGCAATAGGATCATTTTGGTAGCAGAGGAATTTAGTAGTAGAAGCCGCAAACGAGTAGCCTAATTATTTTGACAAGCGCGACTAATAACCAGTGTAGATTTTAGTAATAATGTAGGATAGAATCAGCAGTACCGGATAGAAAGAAATTAGAAGGTGATTAATTGACCGGGTATAGTCGAAGATGGCCCGAATAACTATGCGTTTGTTTGTAGTTTACGTTGGTCGATTTGTTAAGTTGTGTACTGTGTCGAAAGTGGTGAATTTGCAGGTGATGTCGTATCTGGTTGGATTGCCTCTACTTATTGGCAAAATATTAGGTTGTAGGCCTATGGCCAACGTGGGATTCCTTTTGTTGTTGTATTGCTATGTAACTATTATTATTGATTGTTTGGGCATTCACGTCGCGTCGCATACATAGCATTCAAATAAGTTGGCCTGGACTGGCAAATTAAGTTGAAGGCTTATGCCTTGTTGATGCCACTATTTATTGGCAGATTTTTAAGTTGGGAGTTCTGCTCCAATGGTACCACATGCATGTGCATAGTATTGAGTCGCATTCATATTGCATACTTGAGTGGCTATGTTGATGACTTGTGATTGATTGAAGTTGTTGATGACGGTGAAGTGGTGAACTTATGTCTTCTGATTCTAACATACTCTTTTTCATATGTTCTATTATTTGGTTCGATATCTCACCCCTTCTGTTTGAATGTTACCCTCCCGTTGGTAACGTGTAGGTAATCACGAATGAAGGCTACTTACCTTCGTTAGCTCGAGTCGGTGTCATCGCTTTGATACGTAACACTCGGGGGGGATGAACACTTGTTTTCCTTATTTGCTATGTTATTTTTATTGTTGAAACTAAAAGTTGTTACTATTAAGAGTTTTGCTAAATCTGAGCTGTCTTAAGTTGGTTAAAGATGCCACGATTATTTTGAATTGACTTTTGTTGTGAATCCACTGCGTAGTATTGAAGGTTGACTTGTTTTAAAGACTAAAAGGATTTGTTTAGTGGTTCATCCAAGTTAGCGTGTTATGTATCAGATTTCACAGGCGAATTGATTACGTTGTTTTGTTTTTAGTTAAAAGTGTAGCGCTCCATTTATTTGTTGGAAATTTTTATAACTCTGATTTTCGTATTATTCTACCGGGTAGAAATGGGGCGTTACACACCTCGAGGAGATCTCCAGCCCGACGTGCCGTCGAGACGTAGATTTCAGTGACGGGTCACCTCACCACTCTCCATGGCTCTCCTACGAGGGACCCTTCACCAGGAAGATTGATCATTGCCCAATTCCTAAGGCCCTAGAGAAGCTTCCAGCCCTCAACATGTACGATGGGACCGGGGACCCTGACAGACACATGGCCTACTTCTCCCTCATGATGCGCTACCGGGGGCAAGGGAACCTGTCCACTGCAAGTTTTTCCCCCTCACACTCGAGAAGTCAGCACTAGCTTGGTTCCAGGAGGTCAAACCAAACTCGGTCTCATCCTGGGGACAACTAGCTATGATGTTCAAAACTCGTTTTTCTGCCTCTAGCTTGAAGCCCAAGTCTGAAGAGGTACTCAGGGTGATCAGGCAGGGAGAGAAAGAAACACTTAGGGAATATCTGGAAAGGTTCAACAAAGAAGCTGCTAATGTTAGGAACCTTGAAGACAAGACGAGGATTTTTTGGATGAAGGACGGTCTCCGGAAAGGAAGCTTATTCCAAATAGAAATTGGGATCACCAGGCCCTGCGTGTAACGCCCCAAAATAATTAAGTATGTATTAAATTAAATTACTTAGGTATTTCTTTGAATAGTCATAATAAAATAATAGGAGGATGTTTAATAAATTAAGTGAGTAGTATTTTATGGTGTTATGGAGGAGTGTTTAGTAATTGAGTAGGGGTGCAAATAGGAGTTGGGCCTAGGGGTAAAAATTAAAGAAAATGAAGGAAGGAATTAGAAGTGGGGTTAGAACCGAAACAGAGAAAGGGCGTGAGAAGGGAAATAGAGAGAGAGCCGCGCAACAGTGAGAAAGGAAAAACGGAAGGAAGCTTGCGACGTGGAGAGAGGGAAGGAAAAGAAGAAGCTTGCTTGCGACGTGGAGAGAGGGAAGGAAAAGAAGAAGCTTGCTTGCAACGTGGAGAGAGGGAAAGAGAGGAGGGCTGGTTGCTGCGTTTTTGGTGGTGATTCAAGGGAGGATTCTCATCTTCCATCAAGTTTAAGGTAAGGGGAGTTAAACTTCATAAGGGATTTTATGATGGGTTTATGTTGGGAATTAGGGACTATGATGCTAGTTAGGTCTTGAATTGATTGCTTGATTGAAATATGATGCTATTGTGTTGTTGAATTCGTTGGTAATTGGCTTTCTATGGTGGATATGTTATTGTTGAAGTTGTGCTCATCATATGTTTGATGTTATGTGTGAGTAAAACATTCTTTCAAAACCTCCATGGTATGACTTGTAAAACGATGTCTTTTTGGGTTGTAGTTAATATTATTGGATCGTTTGGATCCAAAGTTTTATTATCCATCTCTTATCATCTTTTGATTGAAACCTTGCTAGTTGCCACAACATGATCATGATTAGGTAAGGCTGCACAAACTCCATTAATTAAATTATATATTTGCAATTTCCTTCTAATACCACACGTTTTGCTCATAATGATAGTAGTCTTGGTGTGAGGATTCTTCTAATGCTTATACTATATGTTAATGTGTATCAATGATTCAAGTTGTGATCCTTCAGGTTGTCGCTCAAAAAGATTTACAAATACTTCCTTTTCCTAATAATGTAAATGGGTGCAGAGGGCTTTCCTATTAAAACTAAATGTTAACTTAATTCAAGAATATTTACTTGTATGGTGTTGTAAACTTATTCTATAGAAATATTATTAATTCTTAAGCCATGGACCTCATCAGTAAAATGTTATTCGCTGCCTGTTCACTTAAGTCTGAAGCAATTATCATAATAATGTAGTTTTTAAGTTTTCATCCTTGAATTTATGTTTCAGCCAAGTTGCAGGATTTTAGGCGCCCTGGCGCAACTATGTTGCTGCCTGGCGCTGTATGTTGCCGTTTTAGGCGCCCTGGTGCAACAAGGTTGCAGCCAGCCGCCAAAGTGCTAGGATTTAGGCGCCCTGGCGCAACGAGGTTGCTGCCAGGCGCCATTGTGGTTGCTGGTTGGCGCCCTGGCGCAACACAAGTTGCCGCCAGGCGCATTTTTCTGCTGATTGGCGCCCCTTGGTGCAGTTTCGTGCTATTTCACCTGGTTGTGCCTAATAGAGTTAAAGGTTTTCCTGTTAAGGTTGTGTGACTAAAAAATAGAGAGTTGTTGTTGTTGTCGAGTTGATAAGATAATTAGAAAGTTGTTGTTGTCATTGAGTTGATAAGAAAAATATAAAGTTGTTGTTGTTGTTGAGACTACGGTCTGTATTTATTATTGATGCTTCGTTCAGTGGCTGAGTTCGTGATTTGAGGGGTGGGAATTCGATTTTGGAACTATTGGAAAGCTTGTTGGTGGTGTTTGTTGCTGGCCAGAGGTTTTGCTGGTTTCGTCCTTTTTCCGAAGGTTAGGGGGCTCTCCTTTACTTATATAATAGCTTATATGATTTGTGTTATGTGTGGGTTAGGTGTTAGGAGAGTTGGATGGTTTGATTTTAGTGTTATTTCCTTGATTGAAGTTGAGCATGATTCATTTGTGAAGTGTGATGTGGTGGTGTTGAAAATAGACTATGTATGTATATTGTGTTGAAGGTGAAACCCTAAGTTTGGGTAGCATTTGATGAAATATGATGTGAGAAATGTTGTTGAATTAATTTTGGTGTTGGTGGCCTATGTTTGGATTTGATGAAATTATGGAGTATGTGTTGAAATGAACTAAATATGTTTAGGTGTTGATGAGGTGTTGTTGATATAGCGTAGTTTAAGTGTTGAAAGGTATTGTTGATGCGTGTTGTATGCGCTTGTACGCAATGGTTGTGAGTGAGGCGTGGCACGATGTGGCCTTATGCCCACTTTGGGGCGCGCTTTAGTGTGTGTTGCGTGATTGTGTGAGAAATAATCATTTATAAATAGAAATTATGTCTGGACTGGTATTACAGGTGAATATATTATTTTGGAATGTCCGTATTTCAGAGGAAACTCTGCCGGATTTTTGTTAGAATTCTGATATGTAGCTGTCGAGATGTAAGTATGTATGTGGAATTGTAGGTGAGTCGAATTGTAGGCCTAAGTGCCAAAGCGGTGATGTAGGCCTAAGTGCCAAAGCGGTGATGTAGGCCTAAGTGCCAAAGCGGTGATGTAGGCCTAAGTGCCAAAGCGGTGATGTAGGCCTAAGTGCCAAAGCGGTGATGTAGGCCTAAGTGGCAAAGCGGTGATGTAGGCCTAAGTGCCAAAGCGGTGATGTAGGCCTAAGTGCCAAAGCGGTGATGTGGGCTTCGGCCAAAGCAGTGATGATGATATTGTTGTATTGATTGTGGTTGTTGGTGTTGAGGTGCCATGATTGCTGTTGTTGTTGTTGTTTAGTGATGTCTCGTGGTGAGTATGAGTTGAGGTGTTGTAGATGATGATACGTGTTTGTTTATTGAGCAGTGGTGTTTCTTGGAGTTTGTGAAGTAAATAATACATGTTGATCTTGTTGTGAATTGGTGTTTAGTTGCCTTCCTCAATATAATGCTTATCATATTTACTATTATTTATGTAAAGAGACTCACCCTACTGCTTTTATGTTGCTCCTCATGTCGGCAACGTGCAGGTGTTAGCGAGTGAAGGTGATCTAGTACCTTCCTTCTAGTTGGTCGAGTCAGCTCTGATACGTAGCACCTGGGGGGCGATTACTAGCTGTTTAAGCCTTATATCATGTAACACTGTTGGTTTTTGTACTAATATTGTTACCATTAAGTTTTGGAAATTATTACTTTCGACCCGCTGCGTGTTGATAAACCATTCTTTGTAGACCTTTGAGTCACTTGAGGGTTCGCCCCATTTTATAGAAAGCTACGTATTATGATTTTGAAATGATGAATTTTATTATCAAATGTGTATGATGGAACTGAATTTAAGTGTGACATCCCTTGGATGAAGTGAAAAATAAATTTTAAACTCTGATATTTCAATTTAAATTGCCGGGTAGAAAAGGGGTGTTACATTAGTGGTATCAGAGCAATGGTTGGTCCGTCCGGCCAAGTTGTAGAGTCGTTGTGTCGGGGTACGACCAACTGTTGTCTTTTAAGTGCTGACCCATATTTGTGTTGCAGGTAAACCAGGAATTGCTAATGGTAAGTGAACTAGTGGGGGAGATACCCCTGCTGGTACTGCGTGTTGTATTGCATTTCTGTGTGGGAACTTTGTGTCCCTGTTGTTGGTTGCTGTTCTTTAACTTCCTTGTGAAACGTATTTTATCCTATATATCACTTATTGTAGTATGTTCAAGTTAACGAAGTGAATAGTTTAATTAATTTCTGAATTTTCTTGGCGAGTTAGCAAGATTAAATGAGAATATTGGATAAGTGTATTGCCTATAAATGGCGTTTGTTCCTCTCTGTTCAGAATCTAGAACTCTTGTAGGAGCTTTACCGTGAATCAACTTGAGATGTGGAACTTCTAAAAGTGAATCATACTTTAAAATTGTTTGTGCTGTGTTCATAACTATACTCTATTGTATGCTGTATGCCATTAGTTGTTTTAGTAGATAATTACTGCATGAGATAGATTTCAGATTTCAAGCTTGTGAGGCGACCGTTAAGAAATTAATAAAGTAAAGTGATAGCAATTGTTACCGAGAGTATAGTAGTCTAATAGTACGTTTGTGGTAATTGGGTAGTCGTGTGAAAAATTGGTGACTACGAGATTAGAGTTCAGTACAGGGATAAGAATGCAGAGATGTGCGCATGATACTTTAATAGGATTGAGTTGGATAATATGTGAGGGGAAGGGTGTTTAGTTTTGGGCCGGTAGATTTTCGAGGACGAAAATATTCTAAGTGGGGGAGAGTTGTAACGCCCCAAAATAATTAAGTATGTATTAAATTAAATTACTTAGGTATTTCTTTGAATAGTCATAATAAAATAATAGGAGGATGTTTAATAAATTAAGTGAGTAGTATTTTATGGTGTTATGGAGGAGTGTTTAGTAATTGAGTAGGGGTGCAAATAGGAGTTGGGCCTAGGGGTAAAAATTAAAGAAAATGAAGGAAGGAATTAGAAGTGGGGTTAGAACCGAAACAGAGAAAGGGCGTGAGAAGGGAAATAGAGAGAGAGCCGCGCAACAGTGAGAAAGGAAAAACGGAAGGAAGCTTGCGACGTGGAGAGAGGGAAGGAAAAGAAGAAGCTTGCTTGCGACGTGGAGAGAGGGAAGGAAAAGAAGAAGCTTGCTTGCAACGTGGAGAGAGGGAAAGAGAGGAGGGCTGGTTGCTGCGTTTTTGGTGGTGATTCAAGGGAGGATTCTCATCTTCCATCAAGTTTAAGGTAAGGGGAGTTAAACTTCATAAGGGATTTTATGATGGGTTTATGTTGGGAATTAGGGACTATGATGCTAGTTAGGTCTTGAATTGATTGCTTGATTGAAATATGATGCTATTGTGTTGTTGAATTCGTTGGTAATTGGCTTTCTATGGTGGATATGTTATTGTTGAAGTTGTGCTCATCATATGTTTGATGTTATGTGTGAGTAAAACATTCTTTCAAAACCTCCATGGTATGACTTGTAAAACGATGTCTTTTTGGGTTGTAGTTAATATTATTGGATCGTTTGGATCCAAAGTTTTATTATCCATCTCTTATCATCTTTTGATTGAAACCTTGCTAGTTGCCACAACATGATCATGATTAGGTAAGGCTGCACAAACTCCATTAATTAAATTATATATTTGCAATTTCCTTCTAATACCACACGTTTTGCTCATAATGATAGTAGTCTTGGTGTGAGGATTCTTCTAATGCTTATACTATATGTTAATGTGTATCAATGATTCAAGTTGTGATCCTTCAGGTTGTCGCTCAAAAAGATTTACAAATACTTCCTTTTCCTAATAATGTAAATGGGTGCAGAGGGCTTTCCTATTAAAACTAAATGTTAACTTAATTCAAGAATATTTACTTGTATGGTGTTGTAAACTTATTCTATAGAAATATTATTAATTCTTAAGCCATGGACCTCATCAGTAAAATGTTATTCGCTGCCTGTTCACTTAAGTCTGAAGCAATTATCATAATAATGTAGTTTTTAAGTTTTCATCCTTGAATTTATGTTTCAGCCAAGTTGCAGGATTTTAGGCGCCCTGGCGCAACTATGTTGCTGCCTGGCGCTGTATGTTGCCGTTTTAGGCGCCCTGGTGCAACAAGGTTGCAGCCAGCCGCCAAAGTGCTAGGATTTAGGCGCCCTGGCGCAACGAGGTTGCTGCCAGGCGCCATTGTGGTTGCTGGTTGGCGCCCTGGCGCAACACAAGTTGCCGCCAGGCGCATTTTTCTGCTGATTGGCGCCCCTTGGTGCAGTTTCGTGCTATTTCACCTGGTTGTGCCTAATAGAGTTAAAGGTTTTCCTGTTAAGGTTGTGTGACTAAAAAATAGAGAGTTGTTGTTGTTGTCGAGTTGATAAGATAATTAGAAAGTTGTTGTTGTCATTGAGTTGATAAGAAAAATATAAAGTTGTTGTTGTTGTTGAGACTACGGTCTGTATTTATTATTGATGCTTCGTTCAGTGGCTGAGTTCGTGATTTGAGGGGTGGGAATTCGATTTTGGAACTATTGGAAAGCTTGTTGGTGGTGTTTGTTGCTGGCCAGAGGTTTTGCTGGTTTCGTCCTTTTTCCGAAGGTTAGGGGGCTCTCCTTTACTTATATAATAGCTTATATGATTTGTGTTATGTGTGGGTTAGGTGTTAGGAGAGTTGGATGGTTTGATTTTAGTGTTATTTCCTTGATTGAAGTTGAGCATGATTCATTTGTGAAGTGTGATGTGGTGGTGTTGAAAATAGACTATGTATGTATATTGTGTTGAAGGTGAAACCCTAAGTTTGGGTAGCATTTGATGAAATATGATGTGAGAAATGTTGTTGAATTAATTTTGGTGTTGGTGGCCTATGTTTGGATTTGATGAAATTATGGAGTATGTGTTGAAATGAACTAAATATGTTTAGGTGTTGATGAGGTGTTGTTGATATAGCGTAGTTTAAGTGTTGAAAGGTATTGTTGATGCGTGTTGTATGCGCTTGTACGCAATGGTTGTGAGTGAGGCGTGGCACGATGTGGCCTTATGCCCACTTTGGGGCGCGCTTTAGTGTGTGTTGCGTGATTGTGTGAGAAATAATCATTTATAAATAGAAATTATGTCTGGACTGGTATTACAGGTGAATATATTATTTTGGAATGTCCGTATTTCAGAGGAAACTCTGCCGGATTTTTGTTAGAATTCTGATATGTAGCTGTCGAGATGTAAGTATGTATGTGGAATTGTAGGTGAGTCGAATTGTAGGCCTAAGTGCCAAAGCGGTGATGTAGGCCTAAGTGCCAAAGCGGTGATGTAGGCCTAAGTGCCAAAGCGGTGATGTAGGCCTAAGTGCCAAAGCGGTGATGTAGGCCTAAGTGCCAAAGCGGTGATGTAGGCCTAAGTGGCAAAGCGGTGATGTAGGCCTAAGTGCCAAAGCGGTGATGTAGGCCTAAGTGCCAAAGCGGTGATGTGGGCTTCGGCCAAAGCAGTGATGATGATATTGTTGTATTGATTGTGGTTGTTGGTGTTGAGGTGCCATGATTGCTGTTGTTGTTGTTGTTTAGTGATGTCTCGTGGTGAGTATGAGTTGAGGTGTTGTAGATGATGATACGTGTTTGTTTATTGAGCAGTGGTGTTTCTTGGAGTTTGTGAAGTAAATAATACATGTTGATCTTGTTGTGAATTGGTGTTTAGTTGCCTTCCTCAATATAATGCTTATCATATTTACTATTATTTATGTAAAGAGACTCACCCTACTGCTTTTATGTTGCTCCTCATGTCGGCAACGTGCAGGTGTTAGCGAGTGAAGGTGATCTAGTACCTTCCTTCTAGTTGGTCGAGTCAGCTCTGATACGTAGCACCTGGGGGGCGATTACTAGCTGTTTAAGCCTTATATCATGTAACACTGTTGGTTTTTGTACTAATATTGTTACCATTAAGTTTTGGAAATTATTACTTTCGACCCGCTGCGTGTTGATAAACCATTCTTTGTAGACCTTTGAGTCACTTGAGGGTTCGCCCCATTTTATAGAAAGCTACGTATTATGATTTTGAAATGATGAATTTTATTATCAAATGTGTATGATGGAACTGAATTTAAGTGTGACATCCCTTGGATGAAGTGAAAAATAAATTTTAAACTCTGATATTTCAATTTAAATTGCCGGGTAGAAAAGGGGTGTTACACTGCGACTCGAGCGATTTCCTTCAAAGATCCTAGAAACACATGGACTACGAAAAGGACGAGCTGTCCTACAAGGCCATCGACGATCCAAGGAAAGAAAGGGAGCTCGAGCTGAGGGAACCATGGCAGGAGCGAGCCCAAGCTGAGGGAACACCTCGTGAGTCCCGACCCCGACAAGGTCGTTTCACAGAGTACACCTTGCTGAACGCATCTCAGGCGGAGATCCTCGCCGAATGCGCCGACGTGGAGTTTCAGGACGTCAAACAATCCGAACCTCTTGTGCAAAAGAAAGGCCGGGCCTCTAAAAAATACTGTCGTTCTCACAAAGGTTATGGGCACGGTACCAACAAATGCAACACCCTGAGGGACGAAATTGAAGAGCTAATTCGTGAAGAGAAGCTTGCCCAGTTCGTGAAATAAGAAGAAGATGAGACTCCTGACTCTGAATAGGGAGCCGACCACCAGGACCGGGACCTGAAACCCAGCCTAGTTGAGAAAATTCATTGTATGAACCCAAATGCAGAATGTAAAAGCTCGACATGAACGACTAGTTAGGAATATAGAGAGGCGAGTTTGAGACCCAGCCTAGCCTGCAGGGAGGGATCCCAGGGCGCCAAGATGGGCGCCAAATCCTACAATTGGGTGAGACCCCATGGTCTCGGCCCCCAGGGCGCCAAATCCTGCAGCAGGGTGAGACCCCATGGTCTCGGACCCCAAGGCGCCAAGATGGTTGCCAAATCCAGTAGCAGGGCGAGACCCTATGGCCCCGGTCCCTAAGCACAAGAGCCGGCGCGAAGGACAGGCGCGAGCATGGGACCTTGGGGTCTTGACCATGTTCTCCCCCCTCTCTCTCTCACTCACTCTTTGAGTCTCGCCTCTCTCTCTTGTGGAGTGGGGGGTTAGATTTTGGAAAGGGTAAGAGTTCACCTCCTTGATAAAAGGTGAAAAATTATGAATATTCACCCCCTTGATCAAAGCCATGAACACAATTACAAGACGGTAAGAAGACTCCTCATTACAACGAACTACCAGGTGCTCCTGGGGGCAATGACACTGTCGGTAGCAATAAGCCAGCCTGCCGGGACGACCCAAGACAACCTGCAGAGGCGAATTGGCCGGCAGGTACGATGTCAACAAAGACTTCAAGCCAAGACCATCCTACGGAATAATCTTGGCTTGGGGGAAACTGTTCTGGACTGGGCCATGAGACCCACTCCAGCAATTGGACATTGATGAGCCCAATAACATGGATCCACATCCACAATAAATCACCCCATTTATGACTATAATGCCTCAACGACTCATATTCACCCGATCGATCCAACGACTCAGAGCTGACAAAGATCCCTATAAATACTGACACATTGCGAAAAATAGGTACATTCTCATTTCTTGTTATACTACTTTAATATTCTCAGTACTAACTTGAGCATCGGAGTGGCATCACAGGTACCCCACCCGGGATCACTCTGATATTCTACTTGGACGACAGGAGATAGACATGGCAATGGGGCAGGGCGGGGACGGGTTTAACATTCCCCATCCCCATCCCCGATTTCCATATTCATCCCCGTTCCCCGTCCCAAACCCAACGGGGATGAAGAATTGATTCCCATCCTCGTACCCAACGGGTTCGGGGATCCCCGTCCCAACCCCGTCCCCACAGTGGAATTCATTTTTTACAATTTAAAAGTAGTTTGTACCTGTTCCAAACCCAAACCCAAACCCGAACCCGCCCCCGAACCCAAACCCACACCCAAACCCACCCCACACCCGTATTTTCCTTCATACAGTTTATTCACTGAGCTATTTGAAAACCTCACTTCCATTGAACTGACTACAAATGTTTTTCGATATCTTCATTTCCTAATGTAGTTCTGGCATTGTTATACACACTCTATTGTCTGTTTTTAATGTCAACATAGGGTGATTTAATCAAAGAAGGGCAAGTCATAGGGTATTTGGATCAGTTTGGCACTGGACTTCCTGTTAAGGTGATCTGTCTCAGTTCATTTAATTGTGATTCCCACGTAAATATCTACTTCTCCTGACTTTTTTTTTCCCTTCTAAATCTTGCAGTCAGGTGTGTCTGGAGAAGTATTAAAGCTACTTGTTGAGGATGGAGGTATAATTCTGTGACCTAATGCTAAAAATGCCTGGATTTATTGATGAGACTGAGTAATGCAGGGCTTTTGGGAAATAAAATATCTGATAGAAGTACTTTTCATCCAAATTTGAAATGGAGAAAACAGTCGTGTGCATCCAGTATTAAAACACAGCAAAATGACATAAATATTCTATGGAACTAAACTTCAAGTAGTCTCTATTTTAATTATTGTAAAACCTAGCTGCAAGGGAGAAGCAAAATAACAAACTTAAGGCAAACATCAAGATTGAAAGAAAAAAATCGTTAGTAGCAAGTTCAGTACATCCAGAAAGGCTATTTAAGTTGATGTCAAAAGGATATCTGGAAGGAAGATGGTACACAGAAAAGCAGGGTCCCAAAGCAAATGTTCTCTAGCGCCTGAGTCTCTTAGGGTGAAGAAGGGTTAACAAGTTTAACATACCCGAACGAAGCGCGAGAAGACGAAGCGCGAGAAGACGAGAAGGCGGGGCCGCGGCGCTGAGTGAGGGACGGACGGAACGAAGCGCGAGAAGACGAGAAGGCTGAGCCGCGGCGCTGAGTGAGGGACGGACAGAGGCGCTGTCGCTGGCTCGCTGCGTTTGAGAGAGGGACGGAGAGGCGCTGCCGCTGCCGTTGCGTTTGAGAGAGGGACGGAGGCGCTGTGAGAGTGAGAGAGGGATGGAGGCGCTGTGAGATGTGACTCACGGCTGAAGAGTGAAGAGAGCGAGAGATCAGAGAATGTATAATACGGAGGCGCTGTGAGAGTGAGAGAGGGATGGAGGCGCTGTGACTATGTTAGGTTAGGTGTTTGTGTTTTTAGGGTTTCTAATTTTGGAGGGGCATTAATGTAATTCCCATATTCGGGGCGGGTTCGGGGACGGGTTCGGGGACGGGACCTATATCCCCATTACCTGTACCATCCCCGTTTTTCAATTTCGGGGAAAACCCAAACCCAAACCCAGTCAAAGCGGGGAATACCCGTCAAATCGGGGCGGGTTTGGTTCGGTCCCCGTGGGTATGGGTTTCGTTGCCATGCCTAACAGGAGATCTACCAGCTGCAGTTCCCGGATCCGACTCGGACGACCACAAGGTGCAGAACAATAATAAACTTCATATATAGATATGTACCCATGTTTCTATTATTTTCATGTAATGGACAGACTAACAATGGGTTGCTCGTGTATTTGATGCTGCAAGTGCAAACTACTGTCGTGTACTTCAAATTAATAATTAACAATAATAAACAAAATTGAATGATTTCAAACTTTCAGTTTCTATAAAATCGAGATTAATCAGTGAGTTGCAGAATGAATCCCGAACAACTCGCTGTCGTAGGCTGGCCGGTCACTGGGTCGCCGGTGCGAGTGTAGCTTGCCGCCATAGGATGGTCGTCCACTGCGCGACTACCATGTATCGCCGTCGCGGCCGCTTCCATTTATCTTTCACCGCCTCAATTGTTCGTGAAAGAGAGAGGGATGAGTTTAGAATTGTTGGTTTTTTTATTATATATCATATATCATCACAACCGTTTAAGTAATCTAAGGGCTGATATTAACGCCGTAGAAAAGTGCCGTAGAGAACTCGCTGCGTAGGATCCAAATCCCCCTCTAGTCTCATATATTAGGAAAAAAGGGAAAAATTTTGGTCCAAAATATAACCAAAAGTTGACAATTTTTACTCTTTTAAATGTTTTTATTCCAAAAATGCCCTAAATTAAAACTAGTTTGTCATTACGTACTATGACTGAGAAGGGAAATATAAGAATAGTAACAGTTATTAGATGATAATTGAATTTATTTTTAAGGGAGTGTG
Source organism: Astragalus membranaceus (assembly GCA_039519185.1). Taxonomy (NCBI): domain Eukaryota; kingdom Viridiplantae; phylum Streptophyta; class Magnoliopsida; order Fabales; family Fabaceae; genus Astragalus; species Astragalus membranaceus. Next base: position 28,134,597 of record CM076846.1, read on the forward strand.
CATTTTTTGGTTGCTTATATATGAAACGTGAGGTAGCATTCTGCAAACTATTTCGAACTATTTTGTTGTTAAAGCTTGGAACAAATTTTCTGTATATGAACTAAGGTATTCCACACATATTAAGAAAATGGTGTAAAAGAAATAAAGAAGAGAATAATTTTACGAAATTAACCTTATTTATTATTGGTCTATTCATCACAACCATAAATGCAAAGTAGGTGATAATGAGTTTGAATTGATGAACATTATTAATTAAAGGGTGAATACCTTTAAGGTGTGATTGGTAGTTAATGGCTTGTTTGATGGCCAAGATAAGGAGATATGATATGATAAGCCTATTATATCTTTTTGAGTCTTATGTTTGTTGAGTTAGCCGGATAAGATATCTTAATCTTGTAACTTATCCTATCTTGTTTCTGTAGTCAAAATCTTATCCTTAATTTGAGCTGAGTTAGAAACCAGTAGGATAGGATAAAAAATAATTTACTCATTTACTCTTTTAAAATATAAAAGATTAAATCTAATAAAAAGAAATATATGTTATAAAACAAATGCAAAAACAAAACTTAATGTTAAATTTGAATTAATTAAAAAAATAATATATGATTTTATGATAAATGTAATTTTTCATTTTGTATATTTTTAAAATTAAAAATCAACTGAAATTAAAAAGGATTGATATAAGTGATAAAAAGATAAAATTATTAAAAAATAAAAAATAGAAATCAATTTTTTATAGGCAATTTTAGTGGGGTTGGGGGAATTGCTAGTTTCCCGGGTTTTAACCCAAGACCTCTTGCTTGCACTTATTTGGTGCACTCCTTCTGTATCTATTAGCTCGCAAACTGAGCTACTTGATAACTCATATTTATATGAGTTATTTATGCTCTTAGTACTTAAATGGGCTTTTTTTTGTACCCCCATCATATCACCATATACCCCCCACAAGAAATTTTAAGACGAAATTACCCCTGGTTAAATTGACTAAAATCGGATCCACATATAAGGTAGGTAGATTAGTTTCACAAAAATAAAAGGCAGATTTACGTATATCCGATTAGAATTAGTGGGGGGAAATCGGATCTACCTTTAGTGAGGTAGATCCGATTTGTTAAAATATATAAGCAAATATACCTATCAGTGGGGGTATGTCCGCTTTGTTAAAATGCAAATCGGATTTACCTCCGTGATAGGTAAATCTGCTTTGCAATTAACAAAGCGGACATACCTATCAGTGGGGGTATGTCCGCTTTGTTAAAATGCAAATCGGATGTACCTCCCTGATAGGTAAATCCGCTTTGTACTAAATTCGACGGGTAGGATCTGACTGCCAATGTTGATCAACGGTGTAGATTGCACCGACAATATCAACGGTTGATAATCATTGACGAATTTTATAAATACCCATTGCTAACCTCATTCTTTTCACTCAAAAATTTCACTCTCACTTGCTTATTTCACTCATCCAAAATGGAGATATGCCTCTCTCAACGCTCAGATGACAATAGGCTTTGTGGTATACATCATCGGGGCCAAATCACGATGAGAGAAGATGGTGTCCACTTCTGGAGTCCTCAGCCGGTGTTATGGAGAATCCACCGCGGCATGGGGTTTGAAGGTTTGAAGGATAAAGTGTGGTCCAAAGTTCAAGTGACTGGTGACGACCGTGACGTCACTAGTATCACTTATCGCAAACCCTATCTTGGAGACGATGGCCGCATTTCCTTCTCGTCCATGACAATCAAGACTGACAAAGACGTGGCGAACATGTTAAACATCCATGACACGCTTCAGGGGTATAAGCCGTTGGAGCTGTACGTGGAAACTCAACGGAGTGTCAATGAGATTTTACGTCGTGTTCGACGACCAGAATTTTAGGAAAATGTATCTGTCTATTGTTATTGTAATTGGTTATGTTTTATCTTTTATCGCATGAATGAAATCGAAATTTTAATGAAACTCCACAAATATAATAAACAAGAAATAATAATAATCAAGTCATATAAAAATAGTTCAAACATACAATCCCATAAAACCCCTTAGTCACGCCTCGGTAGCATATCCAATAACCGCGTGAGGCGAGCGTATGTCTGACTACCCATCCTTATAACGTCTCCGGGTCTCTCAGTATAACGGTACAAACATGAGATGCTAGCCTAGTGAAAAGAGGAGGCTGCTCCTCATGCTGTTCCTGATGCCCCTGCTGAGGCTGATCCTCGTGGTAGTGTTGTTGCTGCTGCTGATAATACTGCTGCTGGTAGTGCTTAGGCATATACTCGTCCTCATGCATAGAATGGCCCTCACACATAGAATGCTCATCAAAAGGGTGCCCCTGCTGGCCCTACTCATAGTGATAGTCTGGGGCCTTCTCCACCTGCTGATACTTGCTATCGCCTATGCCGGGAGGACGCATGTCCGCAATCCTGTGGCGGGTGTGTGTACTGGGAGCAGATGGCAAGGCCTGAGCTGAGGACTCCCCTCGATACCTATTGGACACTGAAAAAAAAAATTTAAACAAAAATAAAACACAAATCGGATCTACCTATTTCCGATGCGAAATCGGATATAGGTAGATACGATGGGAAATCGGATATAGGTTGATCCGACTTACTTTTTACGTAGAATCTAAGGAATAACGGAAGTATGTAGATCCGATGGTAAATCAGATGGAAAATCGGATATAGCTCTCTGAATGGTAAACCCGATTCTCTCAGGAAACTTTCTGGTGAAACGGATGCAAGTGAAAAATGGTAAATGTTTTGTAAATTTGTAAAAATTTTAAGGGTATTTTTGTCTTTTCGCAGGGTCTGTGGGGGTATATGGTGTTATGATGGGGGTACAAAAAAAATCCCTACTTAAATTTATGCAAGTTCTCAAGTAATATTCAGCTTTATTTAGTAAATATCTGTTATTTAGAGAAAAGAAGGGTTAGAAGCTAATTTGTTATCATTTGGCACAGTTGGTGCCCCTGTGAATGTTTTAATGTTTTGTTAGTGTTACAGCGCTCAGCGCTATAGCACTATATGACGGTGGGCCAGCTAATGATCAAAATGAAAAGTTACAATTTTGGCTCCTATTGCTTTATGTCAAGTCAGCATACCTTCCCTCTGCTCTTAGGACCTGACGCGGACGCCCACTAGTGGCTAGCGTGGACACTTGTCCACTTGTTATTGAAGGATCACTTTTGGTAGGTGAGATATGTCAAATCCACCTTTTTGGAGAGCTACTATTTTGGGGGGAAAAGGAAATATATCTATCATCCTCTCCATATAACTCATTCATTCGAGACTTGGAGAGTTTTTAGAGGGAAAAACTTGAGACCATTTCCCTCCATTAATCCTCCACTTCAAACTTTTATTTTTCAAGTGAAGATCATCATTTCTTACGCTGTGAAGCTGTGCTATAGCGTCATCAGTCATTTATGAATAGGAAGTCGCGTTTTGTATCTTTTGCAACTGTGACTCTTCTTGTTATTTTCGGTAATATGAACATTCTAGTTTGTATTGTGTTGATGATGCTCACCATGAGTTAACACTTAGTAGTTGGATTGCTTGGAACTTTGTAATGAATTTTTAGTATTGTTAATATAATATTGAGATGTTTGCGCTTCAATCTTTGTGTTTTAATGCTTTCAAACTTATTTTGGGATTGGCCAACTGAAATGGGTACATTCGTAGGTACAAACATGGTCTACGATTCTAACTCAAAGGTTGATATCAATGAAAGGTTGTTTAAAGACATTTAAACAACCCTTGCTCAATCCTAGACATAGGAAAGCAATAGTTCATAAGGTGAAACGGTGGGTTCTTCATTATACAGGGGTGGACTTATTTAGAACTTAGAATTAAGAGTCTTGTAACAAAACCCTGGCGTCGGTGACTGAAAGGCACAACATCATATGCTACAGCACTTGGCGCTATAGCGTCCAATGTTATAACGCTTTACTTTAAATGATTTACTTAGCAAATAGCAGTGCAACTCATTTTACCAAATATTTGAACTTCTTTACTGTTTTCACACAACTTCCTTACTTTTTATGTCTCAATATTTCTTTCAAGATTGAAATATTAGGATGCTATAGAGACTCTTTAACGTTTTCCACTCTGAGTTATTAAATATCTCCTTCTTTTGATACTTTAGCTGAGGAAACACTCAAAGAGAGTAATATTTTTCCGTTTAATACAGTGAACTTTCCTGGTCTCTTGCTAAATTTAAATTTCTATCTCTCACATTCGCTATTGCTTCAATAGTGATTCAGTATGTTTTTGGTGCATCTAATAAACCATGCTTTCGTTTAAGTTTGGAAAGAAAATAATTCGAAACAATCCTTGAGAAATGTTATTCTTTTGTATTGGTCCCAGTTGTTAGTTTGTTACTATTAATTATTGAGGCAACAAACGGGAGGAGTAAAATGATAGAATAGCATAATGCGGAGATCAAACAACGTAAGTCGAAATTCTATTAAACCAGGAACATATCTTGGTCTCATTTTGGCGAAAAGATTGTAATTTTCAAAAACATATCTTGGTCTCATTTTGGCGAAAAGAAGGAAAGTTTTGGTTCTAAGTATAATCAAAAGTTGACAATTTTTACTCTATAGTATAATTTTATTCCAAAAATACCCTCAATTAAACATGGTGTGCACAAACTTTCATATAAAAAATGGTTTGTCATTACTATGACTGAGAAGGGAAATATTATAATAGTAACAATTATTAAATGACAATTGTCTTTTTTCTTAAGGGGTATGCATTTTTTTGTTTCTTATATATGAGATCTGGGGTAGTAATATGCAAACTATTTCGAACTATTTTGCTGTTAAAGTTTGGAACAAATTTTTTGTATATGAACTAAGGTATTCCACACATATTAAAAAAATGGTGTAAAAGAAATAAAGAAGAGAATAAATTTACAAAATTAAACTTATTTATTTTTGGTCTATTCAACATAGTATTAATTAGAGGGTGAATGCCTTTAAGGTGTAATTGGTAGTTATGGGCCTCTTTGATTGCCAATATATAAGGAAACAAGATCGGATAAGTCGATCATATCTTGTGTCAGTTTTGCGTTTGTTGTGCTAACCGAATATGATATCTTAATCTTATGGCTTATCCTATATTGTCTCTAGTTAAAATTGTATCCTTAATTTGAGTTGGGTTAGAAAACAGTTGGATACGATAAGAAAATAATTTACTCGTTTACTCTTTTAAAATATATTTTAAAATATAAACTATGAAATCTAATAAAAAGAAATATGTATTATAACACAAAAGAAAAACAAAACTTAATGTTAATTTTCAAATTAATTTTGTATAATTTTAAAATTAAAACTCTATTGAATTTCAAAAGAATTGATATAAGTGATAAAAAGATAAAATTAATATTAATATCTATTATCATATTTCTTATTAGGTGTTGCACATCAAACACATGATATGATAATGTTTATCCTATATCAACAATAACGATCCTATCTTCATATTGCTTCATATCCCACCCTAACTCTATCTTATCTTGTCCATCAAATGACCCCTAAGAGATTCAAACAAGTTCTTGGTGTAGGCGATGACGAAACATTTTCACTAAATGCGATGCTTAATTAATACGTCGGAATCCTACTTGTTATTGGCAAACATCACTATAAGATACGACAAAACTGATGTAAATATCACATTAATTAGAAACTCCTTAACGTTTCCCACTCCGAGCTATTAAATATCTCCTTCTTTTGATGCTTTAGCAGAGGAAACGCTCAAAGAGAGTATTATTTTTCTGATTAATGCAGTGTACTTTTGGGGTCTCTTTCCACATTAATGCAGTGTACTATCTCTCTCATTCATTATTGCTTCAATAGTGATTCGGTACGTTTTTGGTGCATCTAATAAACCTTGTTTTCGTTTTAGCCTGGAAAAAAACTATTTGAAACAATCCTTAAAATGTTGTTCTTTTGTATTGGTCCCGGGTGTTAGTTTGTTACTATTAATTAATGAGGCGACAAACGGGAGACCAGATATCTTCTTAAAATGTTGCTCAAAGAGAGTATTATTTCAAATGTTGTTCTTTTGTATTGGTCCCAGTTGTTAGGTTGTTACTATTAATTAATCAAGAGTGTGTTCTCATTAGTGAATGCAACAATTTTATTTGATTTTCCCTTTTAATAAGGTGTTTCGTTTTCCCTTTTAATAAGGAGTATTGTTCATCCCTTTTAATAAGGAGTGTTGGTTTTCCCTTTTTGGGATCATTGATGACCTATCGCTATATTTTTGGTACTGCTGTGTGCTTGTAATCCTTTGGATTCCGGTGTTCGGAAGCTCTTACAAGTAAAAGATCTCTTTTTGAGTGTGTGACAGTGATTCTTGACTAAATTTTCTCTATGGATGGTTTTAATAATTTTACTATTATTTTTTGGAATACTCGTGGTGCTCTAAACACTAATGTTAAGTGCCAGTTACGTGATATTATCAATTCTCACCATCCTTCGCTTTTTTGTGTGTGTGAGACACATGTTCAATTCATTAAAGTTGAGCGTTTTTGGAGTTCTCTGGGTTATACTCCCTTGTTTATTCAGGAATCTAGGGGGCATTCTGGTGGTATCTGGGTTTTATCTAGTGTGCTCGGCTTTAATTTTTCTCTTATAGATTCAACTCAGCAAGCCATTACTTTCTCTATTTCGAAGAATTCAGTGTCTTGGTTTTATACTGCTCTATATTGTTCGCCTTCCTTCTCTGTTTGCTGCAGGTTTTTGGAATACTTGTCTCAGCTTAGAAGTGGTGTTGTAGGGCCTTGGCTTGTTGCCGGTGATTTTAATGAAGTTCTTTACTCATCGGAGGTTTCTGGAGGTTCCTTCAATCCAAATAGAGTTGCTCTCTTGGCAGACATGATGTCTGCTTGTAATCTATTGGATCTTCATTGTGTTGGTGGTTGTTTCACTTGGAGGAAGAATGTTCAACTTGCAAGACACGTGAGAAAGCGGCTTGACAAAGCTGTTGCTGATGTTGACTGGCAACTTGCTTTTCCTCAAGCTATTGTGGAGGTGCTTCCTCTTCATGGATCGGACCACAACCCCTGCTAGTATATTTCTCTAAGTTCCAGCCTTCTTGTTCTAATTTGTTTCATTTTCAAGCTGTCTGGATGCATCACCCTGACTATGGGCCACTCGTGGATTGCACTTGGAAGCAAACAGGAGGTAATGCTCTTTCAAAATTGGATAATGTTAGAGCCAGTCCATTTTATTCATTAAGGATACCTATGGGAACATCTTTAAAAAAAAAAGACAGCTTCAAGGTCGTATTAAAGGGGTTCATGCTCAGCTAGACGTTCATCCTTATAGTGATCTTATTAGTCTTGAGAAGCAACTTCAGTTTGATTATGCCAAGATTCTTGAACAATAAGGTTACTGGTCTTATGATTGAGGGTACTTAGGTCACAGATGATGATACTCTCAAGAGAGAAGCTACTCTTTTTTTCAACAATTTGTTTCAAGCCAATGCACATTGTGTGCCTAACAGCCTTATCATTCATCATATTCCTAAAATTGGTGACCCTCTTTACAATCTCCTCACTCAGTCTGTTTCTATGTTAGACTTCAAGAATGCCATTTTTGCTATGTCCCCATATAAAGCGCCCGGGCCAGACGGGTTTCAACCAATCTTCTTTCAGAGCTATTGGCAGTTTGTGGGTAATGATGTTTGGGAATTGGTGGCTAGAGCCTTTACTTATGGTACCATTGACAGCTGCCTTGCTGAAACCTTTACTGTTTCTATTCCCAAGATTGATGAGCCTAAATCCTTGAGGGATTTTAGACAATTAGTTTATGCAACGTGCTTTTGAAATTGGTCTCTAAAATTCTTGTTAATAGAATGAGGCCTCATCTTGATGACATTATTGGTCCGCTCCAAAGTAATTTCCTCCCTAATCGGGGCACACCAGATAATGCCCTTATAGCTCAAGAACTTGTTCACTTCATGCATAAGAAATCTCATGTTCAAAATTGACTTCGAAAAGGCCTACGACTGCGTTGAATGGAATTTCCTACGCCTCACTCTTGAAGACTTTGGATTTCCCCCTCTCACTATCCAATTGATTATGAATATTACTACCTCCTCCACTTTGGCTCTTAAGTGGAATGGCGAGAAACTCTTTAACTTTGCTCCCAACAGAGGGTTGAGACAAGGTGACGCTCTCTCACCTTACCTTTTCCTCCTTTGTATGGAGAAGCTTGCCCTGTTAATTGAAGAAAAAGTCAATGCTAATCAGTGGCTTCCTATCAAGATCAATAATTAAGGGCCTTCCTCTTCTCACCACTTCTTTGCAGATGATTGTTTGTTATTCACCAAAGCTAGCTCGTCTCAGGTCAGAATTGTCAAAGATGTCTTGAACTCCTTTTGTTTGGCATCTGGTATGAAAGTTAATATTGAGAAATCTCGATTTTTTCCATCCAAAAATGTGACGAGCTAAAATCAATAAGTTTGAACGCATTATTGATTTTAGACACACCCTAAATAATGGTATGTATCTTGGGTTCCTTCGTCTTTCTGGTAGAGTGAAGAATGAGAATTTTACATATATTCTTGATAAAGTTAACAAAAAACTCGCTTGGTGGAAAAATAATCTTCTTAGTAGAGCTGGCAGGGTCACCCTTGCTAAGTCGATTCTTTGTTCTATGCCTATATATACAATGAAAAACTTGTGGATCCCTCAAGGTATTTGTGACAAATTGGATTCCATGTATAGGGAATTAATTTGGGGGGGGGAAGCATAGCCATTGGGTGAAGTGGGGCACAGTCTGCCAACCTCGGTCTAAGGGAGGTCTTGGCCTAAAAAAGTCAAGACATGTGAACACTTCCATGTTGGGTAAACATGTATGGGAGCTCATTCATAATCTTGACAAGCTTTGGGTTAAACTCATTTCTTCAAAATATTTATCTAACTCGGATTTATTCGATACTGCTCCTTGTCCAGGGTCCTCTTACACTTGGTGTTCCATCATTAAAGTTGTTGAGTTATTAAAGGATGGTTATATCAACCGTATTGGCCGAGGTGACGTGTCTCTATGGTATGAGAAATGGATCCACAAAGGAAGATTGTGTGATAATCTCCCTTACATTGACATTCATGATATTGATCTTAAGGTTGCAGATATTTATTCAAATGGTGCTTGGAATATTGATATCCCCTATACTCAAATTCCTCAGGATCTGAAAGACTCGATGCATTCTATGTTTATCAATCCTAATTACAGGGATTCTTTGATTTGGGAATCCTCATCTACAAGTACCTATTCCACCAAGAGCGGATATCTTTGGCTTACTCAACCCTCAAAACAACAGGATGGTCTTGTACTGCGTAACTCTCATGATGTCTCTCACTGGTCTTGGATTTGGAAATTCCATGTTCCTGAAAATGTTAAGTTCTTTGCGTGGATGGTGCTCCACAATAGCTTGCCTACAAATATTTTCCGCCACCAAAGACATATCACCGACGATCCTTCTTGTCAGAGATGCGGGGCTCATGATGAGTCTATTCTTCATGCTATTAGAGATTGCCCTTCAATTTGTAATATCTGGCAGTTTTTATCCTTTTGCTCCAAAACAAACTTCCTTCAGCATGAGCTTCTCCCTTGGTTCACATCCTTTGCTAACGATAGTTCAAGTCAATTATTTCTCACTTCTTGTTGGCATATTTGGAAATCCCGTAATAATGAGATTTTCAACGATATCAAAGATCCTATTTGGCTTACAAGCAGAAATGATTGCCAATAACAAAGTCCTTCAAAAGCGTCTAGTCTCTTGGCTTCCTCCTCCAGATAGCTTTGTGAAGCTTAACACTGATGGTAGTAGCTTCGGTAACCCAGGGAGATCAGGTTTTGGTGGTGTTCTTAGGAATTCTAATGGTGAATGGCTTTTGGGTTTCTTTGGTAACTGTGACATTACCTCCAATATTAATGCCGAGCTTCTAGCTATTATAAAAGGTCTCATTTTAACTTGGGAGAATGGCTACATGAATGTTATTTGTGAATCTGATTACCAGACAGCTTTGTCTTTAATCAATGAGGGTGTACCCCATACTCATTCGTATCCTCATCTTGTTTCCTTCATTCGAGATTTCAAGAACTATAATTGGTCTCTTTCCTTCGTACACACTCTGCGGGAAGGAAATCATGTTGCTGACTGGTTGGCCAAGCATGGAGCTTCCTCGAGTCCTGACCTGTTCTTATGGCGTCATTGTCCGGCTGACTTATCTTTGACCCTTTTAGCTGACGCTATGGGAATGCAATATAGTAGAGAGTAGTTTTCTTTGTTGCCTTTAATTTCTTACTGATAAAAAAAACAACGTAAGTGGAAATTCTTAAAAGATAAATTGCAAAATATTGTAATTTTCAATAACATATCCCTCTTGTCTCATATATTAGGCAAAAAAAGGGAAAAATTTTGGTCCAAAATATAATCAAAAGTTGACAATTTTTACTCTTTTAAATGTTTTTATTCCAAAAATACCCTCAACTAACTAAGGTATTCCACACTTATTAAAAAAATGGTGTAAAAGAAATAAAGAAGAGAATAAATTTACAAAATTAAACTTATTTATTATTGGTCTATTCAACACAATCATAAAGGCAAAGTAGGTGATAATGAGTTGGAATTGATGAACATAGTATTAATTAGATGGTGAATGCCTTTAAGGTGTAATTGGTAGTTACAGGCCTGTTTGATGGCCAAGATACAATCGCATGATATGATAAGTCTATCAAATCTTGTGTCAGTTTTGCGTTTGTTGTGCTAGCAGGATATGATATCTTAATCTTAATTATGACTTATCCTATCTTGTCTTTGTAGTTAAAATAATTATGACTTATCCTTAATTTGAACTAGGTTAGAAATCAGTAGGATACGATAAGAAAATAATTTACCGGTTTACTCTTTTAAAATATATTTTAAAATATAACATATGAAATATAAAAAAAAGAAATATGTATTATAAAACAAAAGAAAAAAACAAAACTTAATGTTAAATTTTCAAATTAAAAGTACTAGTACTTGATTTAAAAAAATGTATGATTTTATGATAAAGATAATTTTGTCATTTTGTATAATTTTAAAATTAAAACTATACTGAAATTCAAAAGAAATGATATAAGTAAAAAAAATATCAAATTATTATTAAAAATATAAAAGTAGAAAGGGTAGTTTTGTTAAAAAATATCAAATTATTATTAAAATATAAAAGTAAAAATATCAAATTATTATTAAAATATAGTTGTCGCAAGAGTAGTTTTGTTAATATCTTTTTTTTAGCAAAAGAAAGGGTTATGGAGCCTCATTAAAACCTTCTAATGCAAAACCCTCATTAGGGAAAAAACATCAAGAAGGAAAAAGGGTACCCCCTACAATTAGGGTGGGAATAGGCCAGACCGGCCTACAAGGGCCTACGGCTCAGCCTACATCAGGCCCAGGCCAGGCCTGACTTTTTGCTAAATAGATAAGGCCAAGGATTTTTTAAAATCCTATTAAGGTAAAAAGGCCAGGCTACAGGCTATCGAAAAAGCCTTTTAGGCCTACCAGACCGGCTTATTTAAATAAATATTAATAATATTTTTTATTACTACTCTTATTATATTAAATTTTCTACTTTGTTTAACTTATAAATTTGCTTACATTTTATGTTTATTCAAAAAGATGACCTACATCAGTTTTTAACATATTTAAAAGTATTATTATAAAATAAAATTTAAACAAAATATCCTATAAAGATAATTCTCTAAAAGAATTTGTTAGATCTTGAATTAGATCTTAATTTCATTGATCGATTAGCTTGTTCATCTATTTACAAAGTCTACACTACTCAAAGGTTGTAGATCTTTCGTAATTTTTTTTGGTGAAGTAGGCTTTTAAACAGGCTTGCAGGCCTCGTCAGACTTTCTAAAAGGCCGAACCAGGCCTCAAAAGTCGGCCTATCAAAAGCCACAGGCCAGGCTCAGGCCCAACATTTTCAATGCAGGCCAGGTCCAGGGCATGCAAAGCCTAGCTCGGCCCAGCCTATTCTCACCCTACCTACAACTCATTGAAAAAATGGAAAAGATACAAAAGACATGAGGAGACTAGGTCAATACCCATGAAAGAAACAACATTACATCCAAAAGGAAAAAATAACTGTCCAATTAAAAGCAATCTAGTCCAAAGAAAAATAAAATTGGCATGCAAAAGCATCACTATAATGACTCTCATCCCAACCAGGTTGGCACCAAAGTCATTAACAATCATTTGCAGCACACCAAAAACAAAATGGCAGAAGGAGACTGAAACCATCGAACAAATAATCAACAGAACCTATAGCTAGGAAAACCTAACCTATTTCTGGAGAAACTAGTAATATACCCGTGCATTCGCACGGGCCGATCGCGTTACGTGATACGAATAACTCAAATAGAAACGTTAATTTGAGATCTCATTAATCTAAAATCAATTGTAAAATATAGAGGATGACTTGCATACGGACAGATGCTGTCGTGTTCTTTTTATGAATGAATTTAGACAGTATTTAAATAATCTGAGCATTACCCCTTGAAAATAAAGAAAAATTTAAAGTAGATAAAACAGGAGTTTCAAATAAAAAATTGATAAATATTAAAACAAAAAATGTAGAAGTATCATTTAAAAACAATATGTGCATTTATCCCGTGTGTTTTTTATATATCAGTGCAGTGTTTTTTTATATATCAGTGTTGTTATCTCATGTTTATATATATATATATATATATATATATATATATATATATATCAGAGCCAGATGGTGGAAGTAGGAATGTAGATATTAACTTTAAAAACAATATGTGCATTTATCCCCTGTATTTTTTTGTATATCAATGTAGTTGTGCAGTGTTTTTTTATGTATCAGTGCAGTTATCTCATTGTTTCAATTGATTATTTGTGTTGATTAGTAGATTATTGTAGATAGTAAAAGATAGATAGTAGATTATCAGTAACAAATATTTATCTCGTGTTTTTTTTATATATGAATAACAATTATTTGTCCTTTTTTAGGTATTAGTGACAAATATTTGTCGCGTGTGTTTTAAATATTAATCAGTTTAAATAGTCATTAAGCCTTCTTGTTTTTTTAGAAAGTATTTTTCAAAAATTATAATTGTCAATGGCAAATATTAATCCCGTGTTTTTTTAAATATCACTACAGTTATCCCCGTGTTTTTTATATATCAGTGCAGTTATCTGGTAGTTTCAATTGATTATTTTAGTTGATAGTAGATTATAGTAAATAGTAAATTTGTTAGATAGTATATTATCAATAAAAAATAATTGTTTTAAATATTAATTAGTAATTTAAATAGTCATTAAGTCTGCTTATTTTTTAGATAGTAGATTTGTAGTAGTAGGCTTCAAAATTTTTAATTATCAATGACAAATATTAATTTCATTTTTTTATATATCAGTGCAGTTAACTCGTAGTTTCAATTGATTATTTTAGTTGATTAGTAGATTATAGTAGATAGTAAAAGAGATAGTAGATTATCAATAAGAAATATTTATTTTAAATATTAATCAGTAGTTTAAATAGTCAATAATTATTATTGTTTTTTAGATAGTAGGTTTATAGTAGTCTTCAAAATATTTAATTATCAATGACAAATATTAATCCTGTGTTTTTTTTATATATCGGTGTTGTTATCCCGTGTGTTTTTATATATCATTACAGTTATCTCATAGTTTCAATTGATTATTTGAGTTGATTAGTAGATTATAGTAGATTATTGCAGTTATCCCGTGTTTTTATATTAGATTATTTGAGTTGATTAGTAGATTATAGTAGATTATTGCACTTATCCCATGTTTTTTTAGATAGTAGGTTTATAGTAGTTTTCTAAAATTATAATTATCAATGGTAAATATTAATTATAAATTGTCAAAAAATTATAAATATCAATGTTAAATATTAATCCCGTGTTTTTTAATTATAAATTGTCAAAAAAAATTATAAATATCAATGGTAAATATTAATCCCGTGTTTTTTTATATATCACTATAGTTATCCCGGTTTTTTTTTATTTATCAGTGCAGTTATCTCGTAGTTTTAATTGATTATTTTAGTTGATTAGTAGATTATAGTAGATAATAAAAGTTAGATATTAGATTGTCAATAAGAAATCTTTGTTTTAAATATTAATTACTAATTTAAATAGGCATTAAGTCTTCTTGTTTTTTAGATAGTAGGTTTATAGTAGTAGTCTTCAAATTTTTTAATTAAAGTAGTGTTTGTATAAATTTAGAAATTTAGTTAAAAGAATTAAAGTGAAGTGATAAGAGAAAGAGAATAATTATTTATGGGAAAGTATAGTAAAAGAAAAAAAGGAAGAAAGGGAGTGTAAAAGAAAAGTGAAAATGAGGAAAGAGAGTGTAAAAAGAAAGAGAAAAAAGGAAGAAAGAGAACGTAAGAGAAAAGTCAAAAGTAAGAAAGAGAGTGTAAGAATAAAGAAAAAAAAAGGAAGAAATAGAGTGTAATGACATTTTTACCCTCAAAAATTTGAAGTGTCTTTTAGATAGAATGAGGGTATTGGTAAAATCATATGTGGTTTAGTTGTATAAATAAGTGTAGATCCTCACAATGAAGCTAGGAGGAAGGTCCCACCAGACAAAACCACTAATGTTAGTACCATGCCCGGCAAGCTTATCAGCACAAGTGTTACCTTCTGTATATCACATTAAAACTGATGGAAAAAAACTAATATGTAGGGACCAAAAGCCGGAGAAATGTTTTTGAGGGACTAAAAAAACTCAAAATTTATAGGGACAATAAACGCATTTGACCATATCTTAAATATATAAAATAATAATGGATGTTATCTTTGTACTAAAGAAGTAATATCTATTATCGTATACTAGTCCCTTTTTGACAAGAAGAACTAATCTAGTAGGTACTGAATGATACTACCTGTCAAGAATGGAAAATATACCTGAATAAAAGAAACATGGTGTATGAATTCAATTATTTGGGAAGGATGTAGGCATTTCTGTAGGGAGACATAACAACTAATCAGAAATTCTAAGAAACTCACTAGTTTCCATTAAGAATAAGGTTGTTTCAATAACAAGAAGACACTAGAAGAGGACCATAGTTTCTAGAAATCAAAGAACTAAACTTTAATTAACTCGAAATACGAGGTAGGACTGACTACGGAGAGAGTTTGAATCCTAGTGTAACACATTTCCAAAGAATTAATAAAAGGTATGAAATGATCTCGTTGATCTAAGGACAAACACTCTTTGTTTTCAAATTACAATCTGTCTATTAATGGTTCAAGTTGAATACAGTACAGGACATGAATCAAAGAGCAGAAAATATTAAAGTGGAGCAGCTTGGAGAAGAAGCCACCTTGGAAGCCAAGACCTAATTGTTTATCCGCTTTCATTAGGACACAGTGTAAGGTCCTATCACTTAAGGTTTATGACATTTAGTAGCTGAGAGATGATTTTTCAAAACATGCATGTTGCATCAAAACAAGCTTTGCAAAATATTTTATAAAATTGCATGCATGCATAGGGTGGCACCTAAACCTAAAAACAATTTTGTGGAAAGATTGAAATCGATTCCTATCATTTTCTAAAGCATGAAATCGATTTCCTAATCTATTATAAAACTTGAAATCGATTTCCTAATCTATTGTGAAGCAAAGAATCAATTTCCTAATCCATTGTTAAGCATGAAATCGATTTCATAATCTATTGAGAAGCACATAATCGATTTGCTCCTATACTTAAGCCTAAGCAAAGAATCGATTACTCACTTCATTCAACTAAGCATGAAATCGATTTCCATTATTTTCTAAAGGCTGAGAATCGATTACTCACTTCATTTAACTAAGCATGAAATCGATTCCTTTGATTTCTAAAGACAAAGAATCGATTATCCCATGGTTTGCCTTCACACATAATCGATTTGCAAGCAACATTAATGATTCCTATCATTTTCCTAGGCCTATAAATAGGCAGGTGTGCCTCACTTTCAAAAACACCTCAACACCAAAATACACAACAACTCTCTACTTCTCACATACGATTTCTAGATCTAAGAAAAGAGAAAAAAAGAGCTTTCATTGTCATATCTTTTTTAAAGCTCTTCTATTTTCCAAATCACTCATCTCTCTCAGTTACTATATTGTCATACTGTCTGAAGTGATTGGATCATAGGTTCTCAATTGTAATCTACTATTTTGTGGTTATTGTGAAATCCTGGGAAGTGTTCTTGGGTCGTTCAATCGGGGAGATTGAAGTGGTTGCGAAATCCTGGGAAGTATTCTTGGGTCGTTCAATCGGGGAGATTGAAGTGGTTGCGAAATCCTTAGCGGGGAGCTCGGGTTCTCAATTTGGGTAAATTGAGATAGCTATAGGGAAGTTGCTTGTTTGTAAAACATTGAAAAGGTTCTTCTCATATAGTGGTTGTCATCAAGTCCAAAGGTTGCAAAGCCAGAGGCCGAGGACGTAGGGCTTTTATCCCGAACCTCGTAAAATTCACGGTGTATCTCTTTCCCTACTCTTTTACTTTACCGTTATATTTGTCTATTGTTATATCATTGCGCTGCATATAAATATCTGTTTATCGTGAATTTTGATAATAGTAGTGTTAGCGTAATTTTGTACTGTGACTGGATTTGTGTTAAGGATAGCTTGGTTAGATATAGCATATAGTTTCAATCTTAGTTTCTGCATTTGATTTAAACGAGCATTGTTTTGAAAATTGAAAAGAATTCATTTTTAAGCATATAACCTTATTCACCCCCCTCTAAGGTTATCATATAGTCCAACAATTGGTATCAGTAGCTAGAAATTGCATATAGAGCTTAACATCTCGCAATTTTATTTTATTTATTTTTCTGATCATGGGTTCTTTTATGAAAGAGGGGATGTCCTTCAATAGGCCCCCATGTTTGATGGGACTAATTATGACTATTGGAGTAGTCGAATGAAATGTCATGTGCAGGCTATAGATTTCACTTTGTGGAGGATCATTGTTGATGGACCACTTATTCCTATGAAAATCAAAATTACAAAACCTGGTGGTGTTGTTGACGGAGATACTACTAAATCTCAAGTTATTGCTAAAGCAGAGGAAATACCTATTGAAGATATCTATTCCATTGACCTGAGTGAGCTGAGAAAGTCTGAGTTAGATAAAATATCCTTAAATGCAACGGCAATGAACATTCTTCACTTATCTCTATGTGAAGAAGAGTATGGAAGGGTAAAAGGTTGTCAGACAGCAAAAGAAATTTGGGATTGTTTTGAAGCAACACATGTCGGCACGAGTCGGGTGAAAGATACAAAAATAAGAATCCTCACTTCCGAGTATGAAGCTTTCAAAATGAAGGAAGGTGAATCTGTTGCAGCTATGCACCAAAGATTGAATCTGATAGTAAACAACTTGAGAGAACTTGGGAAGAAGTATTCAACAAAAGATCTGAATGGGAAGATTCTTGCATCCTTGACTAGTGAATTCTTTCCCAAAACTTGTGCTATCACTGAAGCCAAAGATATTGGTACTTTACCTCAAGAAGACTTGATTGGGTCACTTCTTGCATTTGAGGTGGTGTTGGCCGCTAAGAAGGTTCAAGAAAAAGAAGTGGTCAAAGAAAAGAAGTCTCTTGCTCTTGCTGCTAAAACTCCTAAGGTAGCAAGGAAAGAGGTTGAGTCTGATGAAGAATCTGAGGATGAAGATATGGCTATGTATGCCAAGAAATTCAAAAAATTTATGAGACTCAACAAACTTGGAAAGGGTGACTTCTCAAAGAAATCTGGGTACAACAAAGAAGACAGGTATGAGAAAAGAGATGATCAACTAAAGTGTTTCGAATGCAACAAACCGGGTCACCTCATAGTAAATTGTCCAAAGCTGAAATCCAAACACAAACAAAAGAAATCCATGAAGGCTACATGGGACAACACAGATACTGATGGTGATACAGAGGAAGAAGAGGAAGTCGTAAATGCTGTTTGTCTTATGGCAAATGACACACCTGAAGCTACATGGGACAGTCTTGGCACTGATAGTGAAACGGATGAAGAAGAGCAGACTGCAAATGTTATTTGTCTTATGGCAAATGATACACCTAAGGTAATCCTTAATAACCATAGTCTTTCTGATTCACTTGAGTGTGATGATTTATCTGATGATGTGTGTAGTAGTCAAGATTTGAGTGAGGCTTTTGAAGCTCTTTATTTTGAACATGAAACTCTTTTGACTAAATCTAAGGATTTGAAAAAGAGCAACAAAAGCAAGCTCACTCAAATTGAGACTCTTGAGAATGGGGTAGCTAAGTTGAAGAATGAGCTACATAAAACTAAACCTTTCAACCTTGAGCTTCTTGAGCTTAAACAAAATTTTGAAAAAGTCAAGGTTGAAAATGAATTTTTGAAAGAATCTTTGAAAAAGTTTGAGGTAGGTGAAAAGACCTTAACCAAGATACTTCACTCCCAGCATGAATAAGTTGATAGGAGAGGTATTGGGTATGAAGGTAATTCCACCTCCTCTGTTTTGAAAAACAAAGTGATTTTTGTAGCTGCCACTTCAAGTAAGACACCTACTATTTTCTCTTGCACTTATTGTCAAAAAGGTAACCATAGCACTCATAGATGCCCTATTCGCAGACTGTGTGAGCTTGGTACTCTTATCTCTACTTGTAAGAAACCAAGGTGGATTGTGAAAACAAACCCCTTTATGACTAACCCCCAAGGACCCAACAAAATTTGGGTACCTCGTAGAAGTCGTTAAATGGTCCTTTTGCAGGTTGGTCAGTCATCCAAGAAGAAAAATGTGTGGATGGTTGATAGTGGATGCTCAAGGCATATGACTGGTGATGCTTCTCTATTTTTGAAATTGAGCAACAAAGCAAGTGAATCTGTGAAATTTGCCAACAACGAATCTGCACAAGTAATAGGTAAAGGTTGTGTGGGTAAGGAAAACACAATCAAAATTAAAAATGCTTTATTAGTTGATGGTGTTAAATTTAACTTACTAAGTGTTAGCCAATTATGTGATAATGATTTTGATGTGCATTTTTCTGTTGATAAATGTGTTATTACCCAAAGGACTTCTAAACTCCACATTACTGGCTTTCGAGAAAATAATGTATATTACGTTGATTTTGATAATGTGAGTAATGATATTGCATGCATGCCTTCCTTGATTGATGACGTGGATCTGTGGCATAGTCGTTTAGGACATGCTAGTATAGAACATTTATCTAAGTTGAGCAAGAATGAGCATGTTAGAGGTTTACCCAAGTTGAAATATGAAAAAGGTCAATTATGTGATGCATGTCAGCTAGGTAAGATGCATAAATCTTCTTTTAACTCAAAACCTGTTATTTCTACCAAAAATGTGCTTGAATTGCTTCATCTTGATTTATTTGGTGAAATTGATGTTGTAAGTCTAGGAGGGTCTAAGTATGTCTTCGTGATTGTAGATGATTATTCTAGATATACCTGGGTCATTCTATTTGCAAATAAAAGTGATGCTTTTAACGAGTTTTCTAAGTTGTGCGGAAAGTTACAGAATGAGAAAAGCTTAGCCATCAAGGAAATTAGAAGTGATCATGGAGGAGAGTACGAAAATTCATCACTCAGGACTTGGTGTGAAAAATATGGTGTTCATCATAACTTTTCAGCTCCAAGAACTCCTCAACAAAACGGTGTGGTGGAAAGGAAGAATAGAACCATACAAGAGATGAGCAGAACAATGTTGAACGAGCACAACCTTCCAAAATATTTTTGGGGTCATGCAGTTGATACAGCATGTCATGTGCTAAACAGGGTATACTTGAGGCCATCTCTTAACAAGACGCCATACGAGCTGTGGAATGGTAGAGCTCCAAATATCTCATACTTCAAAGTTTTTGGAAGTAAGTGCTTCATTCTCAACACAAAAGATAAGTTGGGTAAGTTTGATGCAAAATCAACCGAATGTATTTTTATGGGTTATTCAAGTCATAGTAGAGCATATATTGTTTACAATAAGAATGATAAAAATATGCAAGAATCTATACACGTTTCTTTTGATGAAACTAACCCATTTACCAAGAAAGCTGGTGATCAGGATGAAGTGGTTGAAGTGATCAAAAACAGAATACCTGAATCAAATAGTGAAATTGTGGAAGAAGCCAAGGTGAAAGTGGAACCTCAAGAAGAAACTGAAGTGGAACGAGAGCCCCAAGACATCGATGATCATCTCCATGGAAGAACACATGATGATTTTCCCAAAACTTGGAAATCAGTTCGAGATCATCCCGTGGAGCAAATTATTGGTAGTCCTTCAAAGGGGGTAACAACTCATTCTTCTCTTAATCTTTTATGCTTTCAAAGTGCTTTTGTCTCTCAAATAGTTCCTAATAATATTAAGGAAGCTTTAAATGATCCAGAATGGGTTTTGTCAATGCAAAAAGAACTTGAACAATTTGAACGGAACAAAGTTTGGCATTTAGTTGAAAAACCTTCTAATAGAACTGTTATTGGTACTAAATGGGTTTTTCGCAACAAACTTGATGAAAATGGTGTTATTTTACTAAATAAAAGCCGTTTAGTTGTTCAAGGTTTTAACCAAATCGAAGGGGTGGATTTTGAAGAAACTTTTGCTCCAGTGGCTAGGTTGGAGTCCATTCGTATAATATTGGCATTTTCTAGTTACATGGACTTCAAACTACACCAAATGGATGTCAAGAGTGCCTTCCTAAATGGTTTTTTGGAAGAAGAAGTATATGTAAAACAACCCGTTTTGAAGATTTTAAAAACCCAAACCATGTTTTCAAACTTGACAAAGCACTTTATGGATTAAAACAAGCTCCTAGAGCTTGGAATGAGAGACTAAGCAAACATTTAATTGCAAATGGTTTCAAAAAGGGTAAGATTGATTCTACCTTATTCCTTAAAACCAAAGGCAAACACATCATTGTAGTTCAAATTTATGTTGATGATATTATTTTTGGATCTACTAATGATGATCTGTGCAAGGAATTTTCTGAGATGATGACTAGTGAGTTTGAAATGAGTATGGTGGGGGAGCTAAACTTCTTTGTGGGACTTCAAGTAAAGCAAATTAATGAAGGAATCTTCATATGTCAGAACAAGTTCTCAAAGGAGCTACTAAAGAAATATGACATGAATGATGCAAAGGAGATTGGCACTCCTATGGCAACCGCAACAAAGTTAGATAAAGATGAGCAAGGTAAACCAGTAAATGAAACAATGTATCGAGGTATGATCGGTAGTCTCTTATATTTAACTGCTTCTCGACCTGATATTATGTATGTTGTATGTTTATGTGCTCGATTTCAAGCATGTCCAAAAGAATCACATTTAAAAGCTGTAAAATGGATTCTTAGATATGTTAAGGGGACCATAGACTTTGGATTGTGGTACCCGAAATCGAGTCAATTTGAATTAGTTGGTTTTTGTGATGCTGATTTTGCTGGATGTACACTAGATAGGAATAGTACTAGTGGAACCTGTCATTTCTTAGGTCCTTGTTTGACTTCTTGGTCTAGTAAAAAGCAGAATAGTGTTGCTTTTTCCACCGCTGAAGCCGAATATGTGGCGGTTGGAATATGCGTTGCACAAGTTCTGTGGATGAAACGGACTTTAGAGGATTTTGGTTTGCTATATGAAAATGTGCCTGTTTTATGTGATAACACTAGTGCCATTAATATTGCTAAAAACCCCATTCAACACTCTAGAACTAAGCATATAGACATAAGGCACCATTTAATAAAAGATCATGTTTCTAGGGGGAGCATAGCATTGAGTTTTGTAGGCACCGATGACCAACTAGCGGACATCTTCACAAAACCCCTAGCCGAAGCTCAATTTTGTAAGATCCGTAGAGAGCTAGGGATGCTTGATTTTTCCAGTTTATAAAATTATTTTATGTGTCTTGTATGTTTTCCCTCCTTTTTGATGAAAACAAAGGGGGAGAAATATGTGCTATTTGTGCTTAAAATTTGCTGCTATACTTGCTGCTTATACTTATGTTTATGCTTAGGGGGAGCTTTTGATATTGTTTCCTATTTATCACCTCCCTATGCATAATGTAATTTGTTATCATCAAAAAGGGGGAGTTTGTTGATCCAAGGACAAAAACTCTTTGTTTTGTATGATAACAAATTACAATCTGTCTACTAATGGTTCAAGTTGAATAAAGTAAAGGACATGAATCAAAGAGCAGGAAATATTAAAGTGCAGCAGCTTGGAGAAAAGCCACCTTGGAAGTCAAGACCTAATTGTTTATCCGCTTTCATTAGGACACTGTGTAAGGTCCTATCACTTAGGGTCTATGACATTTAGTAGCTGAGAGATGATTTTTCAAAACATGCATGTTGCATCAAAACAAGCTTTGAAAAATATTTTGTAAAATTGCATGCATGCATAGGGTGGCACCTAAACCTAAAAACAATTTTGTGGAAAGCTTGAAATCGATTCCTATCATTTTCTAAAGCATGAAATCGATTTCCTAATCTATTATAAAGCTTGAAATCGATTTCCTAATCTATTGTGAAGTAAAGAATCAATTTCCTAATCCATTGTTAAGCATGAAATCGATTTCATAATCTATTGAGAAGCACATAATCGATTTGCTCCTATACTTAAGTCTAAGCAAAGAATCGATTATGAGCTTCATTCAACTAAGCATGAAATCGATTTCCATTATCTTCTAAAGGCCAAGAATCGATTACTCACTTCATTCAACTAAGCATGAAATCGATTTCCATTATTTTCTAAAGACCAAGAATCGATTACTCACTTCATTTAACTAAGCATGAAATCGATTCCTTTGATTTCTAAAGGCAAAGAATCGATTATCCCATGGTTTGCCTTCACACATAATCGATTTTGCAAGCAACATTAATGATTCCTATCATTTTCCTAGGCCTATAAATAGGCAGGTGTGCCTCACTTTCAAAAACACCTCAACACCACAATACACAACATCTCTCTACTTCTCACATACGATTTATAGATCTGAGAAAAGAGAAAAAAAGAGCTTTCATTGTCATATCTTTTTTAAAGCTCTTCTATTTTTCAAATCACTCATCTCTCTCAGTTACTATATTGTCATACTGTCTGAAGTGATTGGATCATAGGTTCTCACTTGTAATCTACTATTTTGTGGTTATTGTGAAATCCTGGGAAGTGTTCTTGGGTCGTTCAATCGGGGAGATTGAAGTGGTTGCGAAATCCTGGGAAGTATTCTTGGGTCGTTCAATCGGGGAGATTGAAGTGGTTGCGAAATCCTTAGCGGGGAGCTCGGGTTCTCAATTTGGGTAAATTGAGATTAGCTATAGGGAAGTTGCTTGTTTGTAAAACATTGAAGAGGTTCTTCTCATATAGTGGTTGTCATCAAGTCCAGCGGTTGCAAAGCCGGATGCCGAGGACGTAGGGCTTTTATCCCGAACCTCGTAAAATTCACGGTGTATCTCTTTCCCTACTCTTTTACTTTACCGTTATATTTGTCTATTGTTATATCATTGCGCTGCATATAAATATCTGTTTATCGTGAATTTTGATAATAGTAGCGTTAGCGTAATTTTGTACTGTGACTGGATTTGTGTTAAGTATAGCTTGGTTAGATATAGCATATAGTTTAAATCTTAGTTTCTGCATTTGATTTAAACGAGCATTGTTTTGAAAATTGAAAAGAATTCATTTTTAAGCATATAACCTTATTCACCCCCCCTCTAAGGTTATCATATAGTCCGACAAGAGTTCCTACTAGGTAGGCTACAATTCTACGAAATTGGCATGCTTCTAACTGGAGGGTTGCAATAAGGTTACTTCTGTTGACATAAAATGCTAGTCCCTTTTTGAAAAGAACCTAACTTAGAAATTTGACAAGAATTACTAATCTAATAAGCACTGAGTGGTACTACTTGTCAAAATCGTAAGTACAATTTTTTCACTAGTTTGGTTTTATGACATTGGGAAGGTATTTCTATGAAAAGGAACGTGATCTATAATCATGGCTATCCGAAAAGATCTCACGGAGGCTGAATAATGAGTTGTGGTTAACTCGAGTCATAGGGTAGGGTCGACTAGAGAGGAATACTAATACAATCCCAAGACATCACCTCAATAATTGAGAGAGTGCTTGAAACAACAATCTGGGTCTCAAGATACCCACATATCCTGAACAAATCTAGGATACACACACTTCTCCCACAGGAAGGTTTCCTCAAACTTATAACTCTCTAGGTGACCCTTTACAATTTACGCAGCGACACAATGGTCGAATCGGCTCCAAAGACTAGACGGTTGCCCACAATCCTTCGAACCAGTACAGATGGCCATTCTTTCGTTCCGTAACATCATCTGTAGCCCACTACTTCCGTTGCGTGCTCTGATGAAACGAGAAGGCCAAGAATCCTATGGTTTAGTGTTTCGAGAGTTTTCGGGGCTAAGGCAACCAATTGTCATTATTCTCAGTACCTTTATGGGATATTGAGTGGATCCGATTCAATACTTCACACAATATACTGAAAGGTTATGACAGTTAATTGTGTAAGTCCCCGGCTGACTCGATCTATCTAATCTTTTAACCGTAAATTCACTAAGACCGACAAGGTCGAACTGATCTGATACCAAAATGTAACATCCTAAAATTTAGACGTCATAAATCCAGAATGTTAACCATTTTAATAATTGTCAGAGTTGCGAACCTACTTAAGGAATTGAACATAACTTACCTTGACGGAATAAACCATCTCTCTAGAGTTCCCTAAGGTAAAAATACCAAAGGAAAAAATTTAATGACATTAATGAAAATAGTTTTCATAAGTCCTTCATACAACTATTGTTCAATATCCAAAAGTACAGTTCTCGAACTTACTAAAACTTCGATTACAACAATCAAAAGTTAAAGTCTCAACTATTACAAATTACATATCTAGGGTAGACTAAGCAACATAATCTTGACCCTTAAGGATCCTTTAAGCTCTTGTAGCTCAGTTCAGCAGCTACTCTTTTCTATTTGCTTGGTCGTGCCCTGCTCATCTGAAAAACACCACAACATATACAATGAGATACAATCTCAATGATTTCTTTCGAGACCCCTTACCTTACACTCTCGGTATTTTTCTTATCTTTTCTCTTGTCTTAGCACAACCCCGGACAATCACTACACGATTCCCCCGGAGAATCCACCCAACAATAGCTATTGCAGAGTCAACTTATTCTGGGTCTTGGCTTAGCGCTCATGACTTCCCTTTACCAAGTATGCTCTTAGCTTGGGATCGTCATCCCTCTTGGACTATATGATAACCTTAGAGGGGGTGAATAAGGTTATATGCAAAACTTGAATTACTTTCAGTTTTCAAAATTTTTTACGATGCTTGTTTAAATCAGATGCGGAAACTAAGATTTAAACTATATGCATTAACTAAGAAGGTTTTACTTATGATAGATTATTCACAGTTGCAATATTACGCTAACAGTTCAGTAATCAGATTTTCACAGTTTCAATATTACGCTAACGGTTCATTAATCAGATTTCTCGATATACAGATATTTATATGCAGCGTAATGTTATCAAATATAACTATAAGTAGATATGAACAATAACGAAAGTAAAGAGCAAGGGATAGAGATACACCAGGATTTTTACGAGGTTCGGGATAAAAGCCCTACGTCCTCTGTGACATCCGTGGCTGACGAGGGCGGGGAGTGATCGCCGGTGCCCAAAAAGTTGGCACGGCAAGGAGCGGCTCCTGGCAGCTTCTAGGCGAAGGGACACATGAATGAACTGAATACACACTGGAATGAGAGGGATCCTGAGGCTGTGCAGGTATGGGACTGTATAGTTGAAGGAATGCTTAAAAGAGTTGATTTGGACTACCTATACCAACAAGATGCATCTTCTTTTCGGGAGCCCTTCCCATAAGAACTCCATAGTTAAGCGTGCTTGACTTGGAGTAGTAGTGGGATGGGTGACCTTCTGGGAAGTTTCCTAGAAAGCATGCAAGTGAGGACAACACATGCTGGAAAGACACGTGTTGGTTTGTGGGGGAAGTTGACAGTTCTGAAAGCAGTCTGGGATGTTACAAATGGTATCAGAGCAGCAGACCTCTCTCAGTACGGTGTGGTTCGGGGACGAACCAAGCGGAAGCTGGTGGGCATGTGACATCCGTGGCTGACGAGGGCGGGGAGTGATCGCCGGTGCCCAAAAAGTTGGCACGGCAAAGAGCGGCTCCTGGCAGCTTCTAGGCGAAGGGACACATGAATGAACTGAATACACACCGGAATGAGAGGGATCCTGAGGCTGCGCAGGTATGGGACTGTATAGTTGAAGGAAGGCTTAAAAGAGTTGATTTGGACTACCTATACCAACAAGATGCATCTTCTTTTCGGGAGCCCTTCCCATAAGAACTCCATAGTTAAGCGTGCTTGACTTGGAGTAGTAGTGGGATGGGTGACCTTCTGGGAAGTTTCCTAGAAAGCATGCAAGTGAGGAAAACACATGCTGGAAAGACACGTGTTGGTTTGTGGGGGAAGTTGACAGTTCTGAAAGCAGTCTGGGATGTTACATCCTCGGCCTCAGGCTTTGCAATCTTTGGACTTGCTGACAACCACTATATGATGAAGAATGTTTGACAAACAAGTAACTTCAAATAGCAAATCTCAATTTACCCAAATTGAGAACCCGAGCTCCCCGCCAAGGATTTCACAACCGCTTCATTCTCCCTAATTGAACGACCCAAGAATGCTTCCCAGGATTTCACAATAACCGCCTCAATCTCCCCGATCGAACGACCCAAGATCACCTCCCAGGATTTCAAACCAACTCAATCTCCCAGATTGAGAGACCCAAGAGCACTTCCCAGGATTTCAACCCAACTCAATCTCCCAGATTGAGAGACCCAAGAACACGTCCCAGGATTTCTAAGCCACCACGAATACAGATCAATACAATATAGAAACTATGAACCAATCAATCAATATAGTAGAGAGAGAGAGATGATTGGTTTTGAAATGAAGAACTTTAACAAATAGATTTGACAATGAAAGCTCTTTTTCTCTTTTTCAGATCTGAATTTGTACGTAGAAGAGAAGTGTGGTGGTGTGTTTGATTTGTGAATCCAAGGTCCCTATTTATAGAAAATGTAAAAACTTGACCATTGGACTACAACAAATAAAACAACAATCGATTATGTGCTCTGAAAGTGCAATGACATAATCGATTCTTTTGCTTGAGAAAAGAAGTTGGAAATCGATTCCTTGCTTGAGAAAAGGAAGTTGGAAATCGATTCCTTACTTGAGAAGAGAAGTTGGAAATCGATTCCTTACTTGATGAGAGAAGTTGGAAATCGATTGTATGCTTCAAAATAGGGAATGGTTAAAATCGATTGTATGCTTCAAAATAGATTAGGAAATCGATTGTTCTCTTTCATTTTGCTTTAGAAATCGATTTTAAACAACAATGAGATTATGTGAAAATCGATTCTTTACTTTTAAAAATATTTTCCCATGTTATGTGCCTTTCTCATGCATGCATGCATTTGAACAAAATATTTTTATAGGCTTTAACACAACAATTATATTTTTTAAAACATCATCTCTCTTCTACTAAATGTCATATAACCGAAGGGATAGGATCTTACATTGTGTCCTATCAAAAGAAAATAACAATTAGGTCTTGGACTTCAGTGTTGCTTCTTCTCCAAGCTATTGCACTTCAAGAATCCTGCTCTTTGATTTAGATCCCGCTCTTTGATTTAGTCCCTGTACTTTCATACAACTGCAACCATTAGTAGACAAGATGTAATTTGTTATCATACAAAAGAAAGAGTGTTTGTCCTTGGTTCAACAATCCCCATGGTGTTTTATGTAGTTACTTAGACACTTGACTTTTATCTCATAGGATAACATAGTACACGATTCGATTTATAAACCGTAATGTCAAACTTCATCTTTCCATTGTTGTAACATCATGAAAAAGAACTCATACTTAGTGGTAATACCTTAGGATAGGTTGGGATTGGGAACGGAGGGGATTTGGTATCAAAAGGAATTAAAATCTTAAGTTTTTAAAAAGAGTGGCAGAAACTTCTGCATGGATAGGGCCTCTAGGGCGCACGGACAGGGTCTAGGTGCACGGACCGGGCCTCTAGGGCGCACGGACAGGACCCTATCTGCAGGCCAGAAAAACTCTATTTTTTAATCAGTCTTTTCTAGTTCCTTTGGTACCAATTCGACTCAATCTCATTCCCAACTAACAATGCAACATTATTACCTTTTAATTTAGTCCAAAACTTGTCTCAAACAACAATTACAATCATCAATGAAACATCACTTATGATTTAAATCAAGCATTGTACAATTATAATCCATTCAACATGTATTCACACTCCTAGCTATTTCTCAATCAAGCACATCAAACAATTTCAGGCACATGCAAATTGTAACACCCCTTTTCTACCCGGAAATTTTTTGACAAAAATCAGAGTTTTCAAAACGTTTTCAATACACCCACAAGGGATGCTACACTTACACCGTTAAAAATCACACGCCAATAATAAAGTTTCACCATTTAAAGCAGTGCAACACCTAGCACGTCATAACATCATCAAGCAGCGGAATAAAATCAAGGTTCAATTAAATAATTATAACATCACCATAAAACTTCAAAAATTAGAATAATAGAAACACTAATAAAGCCTAGCATTCATCCCCCCGAGTGCTACGTATCAGAGCGACAACACCTGACTCAACTAGCGAAGGTTGACTTGCCTTCACTCGCAATCATCTGCACGTTACCAACATAGGGGTAACATTCAAACAGAAGGGGTGAGATATCTAACATTATAATAGCATATATGATAGGCAATATGCTAGAGTTACAACACTATATCAACCGCTTCACAACAACATCAATTACAAATCACCAAAATTAACACCAACATCATGAGTAAGTATATGAGATGCAACCCACACCAACGGGTACATGCATGTGGTACCAATCATCACCAATAAAGTAGCCAATAAGGGCAACATCACCTATATGAGCATCACCATCATCACCTATAGCTCCAAGGCCGAAGCCTTCATCACCAAAAATATAATGCATATGAAATGTATGCGACACCATGAACAACACACAAAAGTCAATCAACAACAACAGTCATCTATGTGACACAATCAGCACCAACATCTATAAATGGTCATAGACCCATCACCTGTTCACCTTAGCCCATAAAATAGGCACATCACCTGTTATACCATCACCAATAGCACCAATCATCACCAATACACCTACACCTATAGGACAGTCTAACAACTTGACCAACGACCCCCGACACCAAGGACACCAATAGACTTACAACATCTATGACAACGACAATTTTACAACACCGAGACATCGACGATTGACAACACCAGGAACAAATACCAATTTACAGCAACAGCAACAATAGCTTTTAAAACAGCACTTAAAAACAGTGACAGCAACAGTGATTTTTTTGGCAAAACAGCAACATGAAAACAGTGACAGCAACAGTGATTTTCCATAAAAACAGCAACATGACAACAGCGACAGCAACATCAATTCTTTCAGGAAAAACAGCAACACTTGTTTAGAAAAACAGCAACAATTGTGCTACGGTGAGAGCAACATTTATTTAGAAAAACAGCAACAATTGTGCTACGGTGACAGCAACATTTGTTTAGAAAAACAGCAACAATTGTGCTACTGTGACAGCAACATTTATTTAGAAAAACAGCGACATTTTACTCACTGTGACAGCAACATTTATTTAGAAAAACAACAACAATTGTGCTACTGTGACAGCAACATTTATTTAGAAAAACAGCAACATTTTACTCACTGTGACAACAACATTATCTGGGAAAAACAGCATCATTGTTTGAGGAAAACAACAACATTTTACCCACTGTGACAGCAACATTATTTGGGAAAAACAGCAATATTATTTGTGGAAAAACAGCAACATTGTTTGTGGAAAACAACAACAGCAACAAGACAGAAACTGGCGCCCAGCAACAGGGCGCCAAGTGGTACAACAGCACAACAAGAACTGGCGCCCAGCAGCAGGGCGTCTAGCAGGCAACAACAGAAACTGGCGCCCAGCAACAGGGCGCCAAGAGCATCAGTGACACAACCAGACATGGCGCCCAGGGACAGGGCGCCTAGCACAGCAGAGGCAACACCAGACTTGGCGCCCAGGAGCAGGGCGCCTGGCACAGCAGAGGCAACACCAGACTTGGCGCCCAGGAGCAGGGCGCCTAGCAACACAGACAGTAACAACAACCTTGGCGCCCAGAAGCAGGGCGCCTAAATCAGCAACAAGCGCAGGAGACACTGGGCGCCTAGGGCGCCCTTCACAGCAACACAGACACGCACCATTCACCACTGGGCGCCTAGGGCGCCATTCCCTGCAACTCAAACACACAGGGCACCTAGGGCGCCAACTCCAGCAACCAAGACAGCATCACTGGGCGCCTAGGGCGCCACTTCCAGCAACAACAACAACAACAGGACATCATGGCTGGGCGCCTAGGGCGCCAAAATCAGCAACATAAACAACACTGGCTTGGCGCCCTGCAACAGGGCGCCTCCAGCAGGGGCCAAACGCAACACAAACACGCACAGGACATGGCGCCCAGCAACAGGGCGCCTTTTTCAGCGACTAAGACAACACCAAAATTTCACCAAACACCAAACACCAATTTCCATCATGATCATTCACCCAAACATCAAATCGAAATCATCATAATATATTCAAACATCACTAAAACAACATCAACAAGATCAAAGAGGCAATATGGTCCTATCTCCCACATAATCCCCATCATATACCCTATTATAAGGATAGAACCCACCCTTACCTTAGGTTTGCCGAACGCGAGATCTCCTTGTACGTAAGCTCCAAAGAACCACCGCAACAAGACTTCTCTCCTCTTGCTCTCTTGGTTTCGCCGCCCCCTTCCTTTCTCTCTTCTCCTCTTCGCAACTCTTTCTTTCTTTCTCTCCAAAAATTCGAATGACTAAACCCTAGCCAACACTCCCCTTCATGCGCCTAGGCCTTGGGCTCGTGGATCACGGGCCCCCGTCCACTAATCAGCTAATTACTAAGCACCACTCCCTAATTTGAATAAAACATCATTTTATTAATTATTAAATATAACTATACTAATAAAATACCTAAATAATTTAATTAAATAAATAATTAAATTATTTGGGCGTTACAACTCTCCCCCACTTAGAATATTTCGTCCTCGAAATTTACCTGATTCAAACAGCTCGGGATAGGATTCCTGCATCTTGCTCTCCAGCTCCCACGTCATGCTCTCTCCGGTAGCTCCTAGCCAGACTACTTTCACCAATGCAATCTCCTTGCCTCTTAAAACTTTCACTTCTTGACCTTCGATCCGTACAGGCATCGTCTCCACCGTGAGATTATCCCGTACCTCCACATCATCCATGCGGATCACATGAGATGGATCCGAAATATACTTCCGAAGTTGCGACACATGAAACACGTCATGCAAATTCGAAAGGTTAGGCGGTAAAGCCACTCTATAAGCAACATTCCCGACTCTTTCTGAAATCTGATAAGGACCAATAAAACGAGGAGTGAGCTTCTTCGACTTCAAAGCACGTCCAACACCGGTCACTGGAGTGACTCTCAAAAATACATGCTCACTCGCCTGAAACTCTAAATCTTTCCTCCGCTTGTCGTGATAACTCTTCTGTCGACTCTGCGACACCTTCATCTTCTCATGAATCAACTTCACATTTTCAGTTGTCTCTCGAACAATCTCTGGTCCAAGCACCACACTCTCTCACGACTCATACCAACACAGCGGGGTTCTACACTTCCGACCATATAATGCTTCAAAAGGTGCCATCCCAATGCTAGAATGGTAACTGTTGTTATACGTGAACTCTATCAGTGGAAGGTAGGAATCCCACGACCCTCCTTGTTCCAAAACACAAGCCCTCAACAAATCTTCTAATGACTGAATTGTCCTCTCTGACTGACCATCTGTCTGAGGATGATATGCCGAACTCAACCTCAACTTAGACCCCAACTTCTCTTGCAAACTCTTCCAGAAATCTGAAGTGAACCTCGGATCTCTATCCGAAACAATACTCTTAGGAACTCCATGAAGCCTCGCAATCTCCCGGATATAAATCTCCGCCAATTTCGACACCGGATACGTGATGCTGATAGGAACAAAATGAGACAATTTCGTTAACCTGTCAACAACCACCCAAATTGCATCATACCCTTTCACAGTATTAGGCAATCCCGTCACAAAGTCCATCGAAATGCTATCCCATTTCCACTCTGGAATTTCTAACGGTTGCATCAACCCAGCAGGCTTCTGATGCTCAACCTTTGACTTCTGGCAAGTCAAACATGCATAAACGAACTGCGCCACATCTCGCTTCATACCAGGCCACCAAAACAACTTCTTCAGGTCTTGATACATCTTCGTAGCTCCCGGATGAATACTTAACTTACTTCTGTGACTCTCTTCAAGAATGGCTCTCTTCATGTCTGCATCATCAGGAATACAAATCCTACCACGGAACCTCAACACATCTTGGGAATCCAATCTGAAATCCTCATTCTTCGATTGATCATTCTCAACCATCAAGTCCACCAGCTTGACATCTGATTTCTGGGCCTCTCTGATGCTGTTAAGAAAATCATTACCAATCTTCAACATTCTTAACTTAACACTCTGAGGCGTCACTTCACAAACCAGACTCATATCTCTGAACTCCTCAATCAGCTCTAACTCCTTAACCATCATAGCCGACATATGCAAAGTCTTCCGGCTCAAAGCATCAGCCACGACATTAGCTTTGCCTGGGTGATAGTTCAAACCGATATCATAGTCCTTCAACAACTCCAACCATCGACGCTTCCTCATATTCAACTCCTTCTGGTCAAACAAATATTTCAAGCTCTTATGGTCACTAAACGCCTCAAATCTAGAACCATAGAGATAGTGCCTCCAAACCTTCAGCACAAAGACCACCGCAGCTAATTCTAAGTCATGCGTAGGATAATTCTTCTCATGAACTCTTAACTGCCTCGACGCATACACGATGACCTTCCCATCCTGCATAAGTACACCTCATAAACCCATTTTTGAAGCATCACAATACACCACAAACGACCCTTCCGGATTGGGAAACGTCAGGACGGGAGACGTTGTCAATCTCTTCTTCAATTCCATGAAACTTTCTTCACAACGGGCGTCCCAAACAAAAGCCTTTCCTTTGCAGGTTAACTGAGTTAACGGAAGTGCTAACTTAGAAAAACCTTCAATGAATCTTCTATAATAGCCGGCCCATCCCAAGAAGCTTCTAATTTCAGTTGCCGACTTCGGAGCCTCCCAATTCAACACTGCTTCTACCTTCGACGGATCCACCGCAATACCATTACCAGAAATGACATGACCAAGAAAACTCACTTCCTTCAACCAGAACTCACACTTCGAAAACTTCGCATACAGCTTCTTTTCCTTCAATACCTCCAATACTAACCTCAGATGCTCTGCATGCTCTTCCCCCGATTTAGAGTAAATCAGAATGTCGTCAATGAACACCACCACAAACCGATCCAAGTAAACATGAAATATACGATTCATATATTCCATAAATACTCCAGGTGCATTGGTAACACCGAACGGCATCACCGAATACTCATAATGGCCATAACGGGTTCTGAAAGCCGTCTTCTGAATATCTTCGTCCTTCACCTTGATCTGATGATAACCCGACCTCAAATCAATCTTACTGAATACCTAGGCACCCACCAACTGATCCATCAAATCGTCTATCCTCGGAAGTGGATACTTGTTCTTAATTGTCACCTTATTCAACTGCCGATAATCCACACAGAGCCTCATACTACCATTCTTCTTCTTCACTAACAACACATGAGCTCCCCACGGCGATACACTCGGCCTCACAAACTTCTTCTCGAGCAGATCCTCAAGTTGCTTCTTCAACTCAGACAATTCGGACGCGGACATCCTGTACGGTGCCATAGAAACAGGTTTGGTACCAGGTACAAGATCAATAGAGAACTCAACTTCCCTCTCTGGCGGTACACTTGGAATCTCATCAGGGAAAACATCAGGAAATTCGCGCACCACCTGCAACTCTTCAATGATAGCTTGATTCTCGACAGACAACGATGCCATCAGCGAAAATAACTGAACTCCTTCCTTCATCAACTTCCGCAACTGACTAGCGGATAACAGACCAGACTCCTCTCCTTCAAAGCTCACCGACTTGCTACGAAAATTAATATGAACATGGTTATGCTCTAACCAGTTCATACCCAAGATTACATCCAATCCGCTCAACGGCAAACAAACAAAATCCATAACAAAGTCTCTGTCGAAGATCGACAAGGGACATTGAGAACATACCAGAGAAGTGGTTACCGACCCCTTAGCTGGAGTGTCGACAACCATCTCTCCATTCATAGCAGACAATACAAGACCCAATTTCTTACAACAATCAGCAGCAATAAAGCAATGAGTAGCACCAGTATCAATGATAGATTTTAAAGGAGTACCATTAATGAAGCACGTACCTCTAATAAGTCCATCATCTTCAGTAGGCTCTTCACCTGCTAAAGCGAACACTTTTCCACTGGACCTTTCTTTCTTCGGCTTCGGACACTGAATACTAATGTGCCCTCCTTCACCACAGTTGTAGCAGACCACCTCCTTACGCTCACACTCAGCCACCACATGACCCTCTTTGCCACAACGGTAACACTTCTTCACTTCAGTCTTGCACACGTTACTCTTGTGACCAGCTTTGCCACATTTGTAACATACGATGCTAGCAGGAGCATCTCCCCCACTAGTCCTCTTGCCAGCAGCAGCTTTCTGTTTACCCTTACCAGCAAGAACATCATACGGCTTACTACGACTTTGAAATTTGCTCCTCTTCTCATTCATCATCTTGTAGTGAGCATTATTGTCTTCCTCATAAATTCTGTAGTTGTCAATCAAATCAGCAAAAACACGGATCTTCTGGTAACCAATAGCCTTCTTAATCTCAGGACGCAGCCCATTCTCGAACTTAATGCATTTGGAAAACTCAGCGGTAGCCTCACTGTAATGCGAATAAAACTTTGCTAATTCCACGAACTTAGCAACATACTCAGTCACGGACATATTCCCTTGTTTCAGCTCCAGGAACTCAATCTCTTTCTTACCTCGGACATCCTCCGGATAATATTTTCTCATAAACTCCCTGCGGAACACAGCCCAAGTGATCTCTTCGTTTGCAGTCTCCAATCTCTGCCTAGCCTCTAACCACCAGTCATCAGCCTCCTCTGCCAGCATATGCGTACCATAACGGACCTTCTGTGCCGGAGTGCAGTCCATCACACGAAAGATCCTCTCCATCTCTTTCAACCAAGCTAAGGCCCCATTGGGATCATACTTGCCCTTGAAGGTAGGCGGATTTTCTCTCTGAAAGGTAGCCAAACTCCGAGACCTAGCATTCTCACCAGCGTTCTGTTGACCCTCCACAGCCTGAGCCATAGCAGCCAACGCAGCAGCAATAGCAGCATCGTTCCTTCCAGCCATTTCAACTAATCGCTACAATCATAAACAACAGTTAGAACTAATTGACAATACTTGATCGTCAATGACACAATGACTTGACAACTTGGCCGGACAGACCGAAACTGCTCTGATACCACTAATGTAACACCCCTTTTCTACCCGGAAATTTTTTGACAAAAATCAGAGTTTTCAAAACGTTTTCAATACACCCACAAGGGATGCTACACTTACACCGTTAAACATCACACGCCAATAATAAAGTTTCACCATTTAAAGCAGTGCAACACCTAGCACGTCATAACATCATCAAGCAGCGGAATAAAATCAAGGTTCAATTAAATAATTATAACATCACCATAAAACTTCAAAAATTAGAATAATAGAAACACTAATAAAGCCTAGCGTTCATCCCCCTCGAGTGCTACGTATCAGAGCGACGACACCTAACTCAACTAGCGAAGGTAGACTTGCCTTCACTCGCAATCACCTGCACGTTACCAACATAGGGGTAACATTCAAACAGAAGGGGTGAGATATCTAACATTATAGTAGCATATATGATAGGCAATATGCTAGAGTTACAACACTATATCAACCACTTCACAACAACATCAATTACAAATCATCAAAATTAACACCAACATCATGAGTAAGTATATGAGATGCAACCCACACCAACGGGTATATGCATGTGGTACCAATCATCACCAATAAAGTAGCCAATAAGGGCAACATCACCTATATGAGCATCACCATCATCACTTATAGCTCCAAGGCCGGAGCCTTCATCACCAAAAATATAATGCATATGAAATGTATGCGACACCAGGAACAACAAACCAAAGTCAATCAACAACAACAGTCATCTATGTGACACAATCAGCACCAACATCAATAAATGGTCATAGACCCATCACCTGTTCACCTTAGCCCATAAAATAGGCACATCACCTGTTATACCATCACCAATAGCACCAATCATCACCAATACACCTACACCTATAGGACAGTCTAACAACTTGACCAACGACCCCCGACACCAAGGACACCAATAGATTTACAACATCTATGACAACGACAATTTTACAACATCGAGACATCGACGATTGACAAAACAGCTCTTAAAAACAGTGACAGCAACAATGATTTTTTTGGCAAAACAGCAACATGAAAACAGTGACAGCAA
Source organism: Astragalus membranaceus (assembly GCA_039519185.1). Taxonomy (NCBI): domain Eukaryota; kingdom Viridiplantae; phylum Streptophyta; class Magnoliopsida; order Fabales; family Fabaceae; genus Astragalus; species Astragalus membranaceus. The sequence continues at coordinate 28,171,398 of CM076846.1, forward strand.
CAGTGATTTTCCATTAAAACAGCAACATCAATTCTTTCAGGAAAAACAGCAACATTTGTTTAGAAAAACAGCAACAATTGTGCTACGGTGGCAGCAACATTTATTTAGAAAAACAGCAACAATTGTGCTACGGTGACAGCCACATTTGTTTAGAAAAGCAGCAACAATTGTGCTACTGTGACAGCAACATTTATTTAGAAAAACAGTGACATTTTACTCACTGTGACGCAACATTAATTTAGAAAAACAGCAACAATTGTGCTACTGTGACAGCAACATTTATTTAGAAAAACAGCAACATTTTACTCACTGTGACAGCAACATTATCTGGGAAAAACAGCATCATTGTTTGAGGAAGACAGCAACATTTTACCCACTATGACAGCAACATTATTTGGGAAAAACAGCAACATTATTTGTGGAAAAACAGCAACATTGTCTGTGGAAAACAACAACAGCAACAAGACAGAAACTGGCGCCCAGCAACAGGGCGCCAAGTGGGACAACAGCACAACAAGAACTGGCGCCCAGCAGCAGGGTGCCTAGCAGGCAACAACAACAACAGAAACTGGCGCCCAGCAACAGGGCGCCAAGAGCATCAGTGACACAACCAGACATGGCGCCCAGGGACAGGGCGCCTAGCATAACAATGGCAACAGCAGACTTGGCGCCCAGGACCAGGGCGCCTGGCACAGCAGAGGCAACACCAGACTTGGCGCCCAGGAGCAGGGCGCCTGGCACAGCAGAGGCAACACCAGACTTGGCGCCCAGGAGCATGGCGCCTAGCAACACAGACAGTAACAACAACCTTGGCGCCCAGGAGCAGGGCGCCTAAATCAGCAACAAGCGCAGGAGACACTGGGCGCCTAGGGCACCCTTCACAGCAACACAGACACGCACCATTCACCACTGGGCGCCTAGGGCGCCATTCCCTGCAACTCAAACACACAGGGCACCTAGGGCGCCAACTCCAGCAACCAAGACAGCATCACTGGGCGCCTAGGGCGCCACTTCCAGCAACAACAACAGGACATCATGGCTGGGTGCCTAGGGCTCCAAAATCAGCAACATAAACAACACTGGCTTGGCGCCCAGCAACAGGGCGCCTCCAGCAGGGGCCAAACGCAACACAAACACGCACAGGACATGGCGCCCAGCAACAGGGCGCCTTTTTCAGCGACTAAGACAACACCAAAATTTCACCAAACACCAAACACCAATTTCCATCATGATCATTCACCCAAACATCAAATCAAAATCATCATAATATATTCAAACATCACTAAAACAACATCAACAAGATCAAAGAGGCAATATGGTCCTATCTCCCACATAATCCCCATCATATACCCTATTATAAGGATAGAACCCACCCTTACCTTAGGTTTGCCGAACGCGAGATCTCCTTGTACGTAAGCTCCAAAGAACCACCGCAACAAGACTTCTCTCCTCTTGCTCTCTTGGTTTCGCCGCCCCCTTCCTTTCTCTCTTCTCCTCTTCGCAACTCTTTCTTTCTTTCTCTCCAAAAATGCGAATGACTAAACCCTAGCCAACACTCCCCTTCATGCGCCTAGGTCTTGGGCTCGTGGATCACGGGCCCCCGTCCACTAATCAGCTAATTACTAAGCACCACTCCCTAATTTGAATAAAACATCATTTTATTAATTATTAAATATAACTATACTAATAAAATACCTAAATAATTTAATTAAATAAATAATTAAATTATTTGGGCGTTACACAAATCATTTAACTCACTAGAAACTAATTCCCTAGCACACAATTTCATACAACACAAAGCAAGGTAAAGAACTCCATGCAACTCACTTTGTTGCTCCAATAGTGGTATTTGGTACAAACTCAGAATTTCATCTCCAAGGTTCACCATCAAGCTTCCCCTAGTGGCTAAACTCAAGCCCACCTCTTATCTCTTCTCCCTTGACCCATGAAATCACAATGTAGTATCTCCAACAATAAATCAACCAATGATTAAATCACTTAGAAATGAAAATGATTTAAAATTACTTTTACTTAGCAATCAAAATAATTAAAAATTATTTTGGGTGTTACAATATTGATCATAACCTTTCCACCCCAAAAGACTCTTTTGTCCCCATTAACCCACACATAAGGCACATGAGCTGGAAAAGAAACACACACACTCTCACAATTTCAGATTTTCAAAAAGAACAGAGAAAGAAAGGGCTAGAGAGAGAGAGAGAGCTCAAAGAAGAGGAGAAGGGGAGCCATGGGAGTGTTTGCATGTCCACTTCACCTCCTCCATTGAAGCTTGTTCACATCCAGCAACTCAAACTCACTATTCTCACTTCCTTCCCTTTTCATTTTCGCTAAAACCCTCACCCTCAAACAACCCCAAATCTGTCAAACTTCTTATACCATAGCAAACCATGGAAGTTAAGCTTGCATGTTCATTTTTGGTAACAAGGAAGCAGTAGGAGCTGCAATAGGACTTGCATTTCACTTCAACTAGGAATTTGGGAACTCACATTGCATTTTGGAGCTTGGGGTAGTCAATTGGAGTGCTTAGGAGATTGACTTGATGTTTTGAAGTTCACATTTGTTGATTTCTCTCGTTAATCTACTTGGAACAAATGTGTTCTTTGCCATTTTTACATTTCCTCTTGATGTAAGTTCAGTTTTAAGGGTTATTATGTGTTTGGGAATGAATGCATGTTGTTAAGAATGTCCATAAGTTGCTGAAAATGTGCTCTTGTGGTTTTATGTTTCATGTGAAGTTAAAATGTTATGAAATTGAGTCAAAAGAATGCATGATTTTGGTTGATAAATATTCCATGTAATATTGCCATTTGATTGCATGATTATGATGGTTTAACATTGGTTTTTGATGGAGTTTTGGTTTGGAAGAAGTTGAGGAACAATGGGCTGAAAACAGGGCATCAAAAGGTGAATTTTGGGCTACTACAGAGAAAATACGGCCATATTTTAAAACACTGGCAGCCATATTTTAAAACACGGCCTTGTTTTAAAACACCGGCAGCTGTGTTTTCTCCTGACAGTGAGAAAATTTTCAGAAAACGCAGAAACACGGCCATGTTTTAAAAAACTAGCAGCCATATTTTAAAACAAGGCCATATTTTAAAACACTGGCAGCCGTGTTTTTTGCTGCCCCCACGATCAATTTCTTGAGGTTTTGCTTCCAATCCCATTGTTTTGCAACCCTCCTTCAATCCCTTTGTGTGTTATACTTGTTTGATGATATTTTCTAGTTCCTAAGGTCTTGTTAAGGTTATGTGAACTTTGTTAATGGTTTGAATCCCTTTTCATTGATTATGAGGTGTTCGAATGTCACGGTTAAATAGTTTTGTGTCGTGTCAAAATTCTTTTCGAAAACACATGTGAGAAAACTATCTAGTACATATATAAGTACACCGTAAATGAACTAATGAATGGATGATGTACTTGGGGTGGGTATCATGAACCCATTCTCAAGGCCCAAAGATTTAGTTAAGGATACTATATTGAAGGCGGGTTCCCCACAGTGTACGTAGTAGCATTTATATTATGTAAGCTTATTGCGTTAGGGGGATGCATCATAGGTAAATAATAAAAGATATACGTAGTGTATTATGGTAAGGAGTCGCGAAAGAACTCACTGAGATTATGTAATCTTACCCCTCATTGTTGTTGTTTTTCAGACAAGTAGGTGAAAGTTAAGGAAGGTGATAGCAACCGGAAAGGATTCCACCCTTGAAGGATATTAATGTTTAGAAGTTAAAGCACGTTGTATTTGTGCTAGTTTCATGACGAGGATCTTTGTATAATGTTGAAGTATTGAGCTCAGCCGAAGATGTAGTAGGATACATGTACTTTGTATTTTGGATTAAGTTGGTCGAGTCGACTCCGATAGGTGCATGGAAAATTGGTTTATGTTCAAGTTCTTCAATTAAAGTTTTTATAAAAATCATATCAATGTGTGAGTCATTTAAGGACAGTTGTTGTTCCTTAGTTTGATCCAAAGTACCAAAGTGTATCTCTGAGATGTCTGAAAGGTAATATTCCAGATTTTATTGTCGACTAAAATCTAGGATGTTACAAACGTTATTATTTTATATTTGGTTAAATACATCTATGGTCCCTATAAAATTGGCGTTTTTTTTTATTTTAGTCCCTCAAAAAATTTCACCCGCTTTTGGTCCCTACATATTATTTTTTTTCCATCAGTTTTAGTTCCTCGTGAATTTTAATAGCACCTCACGATTTTTAATAGTGACCATAAATGTATCTAACCATATCTTAAATATATAAAAGGCTAAATTATAGTTTTGGTCCCCCTATTTTCAAAAATTCAGACATTTAGTCCCCCTATTTTAAAACTCAGACATTTGGTCCCCCAATTTTAAAAAATCAAATACATTTAGTCCGAAGAGGGACCAAATGTCTTTGATTTTTTAAAATTGGGGGACCAAATGTCTTTGATTTTTTAAAATTGAGGGACCAAATGTCTTTGATTATTAGCCATAAAAAACTGAAAATTCCTCTTGGGACTAAATATCTTTGATTTTTTAAAATAGGGGGACCAAATGTTTGAGTTTTAAAATAAGGGGGACCAAATGTCTGAATTTTTGAAAATAGGGGGACCAAAACTATAATTTAGCCTATATAAAATAATAATGTATGTTATCTTTGTACCTAAAAAAGAAGTAATATTTATTATCATATTTCTTATCAGGTGTTGCAAATCAAACACATGATATGATAGTGTTTATCCTACATCTATCATATCCAATCTTCATCTTACTTCATATCCTACCCTAACTCTATCTTATCTTGTCCGTCAAATGGGCCCTAAGAGTTTCAAACAAGTTCTTGGTGTGGGCGATGACGAAACATTTTCATTAAATGTAATGCTTAAAAACGTTAGAATCCTACTTGTTATTCGCACACGTCACTATGAGATACGACAAAACGGATGTCAATATCACATTAATTAGAAACTATTTAACGTTTTCCACTCCAAGTTATTAAATATCTCCTTCTTTTGATGCTTTAGCAGAGGAAACGCTCAAAGAGAGTATTATTTTTCTTATTAATGCAGTGTACTTTCGGGGTCTCTTTCCAAATTTAAATTTTTATATCTCGCATTCGTTATTGGTTCAACAACATATGTTATTAATTTACATATATTATATTTGGTTAAATACATTTATGGTCCCTAAAAATTTGAGTTTTTTGATTTTAGTCCCTAAAAAAATTTCACCCCACTTTTGGTCCCTACGTATAATTTTTTTTCCCATCAATTTTAGTTCCTCGTGTTTTTTAATAGCGCCTCACGATTTCTAATAGCGCTTAAAAATGTCAAAAAGCGCTATTAAAAGTCATGAGGAATTAAAACTGATGAAAAATAATAATTTGTAGGGACCAAAAGTGGGTAAATTTATTTTGAGGGACTAAAACCAAAAGACTCAAATTTTATAGATACCATAAATGTATTTAACCATATCTAAAATATATCAAATAATAACGTATGTTATCTTTGTACCCTAAAAAGGAATAAAATATATTAAGGTGTTGCACATCAAACACATGATGCTTATCTTGTATCTATCATATTCTATCTTCATTCTGCTTCATATCCTACCCTAACACTATCCTATCTTGTCCATCAAATGGAACCTTAAGAGTTTCAAACAAGTTCTTGGTGTAGGCGGTGACAAAACATTTTCACTAAATGCGATGCTTAAATACGTCAAAATCCTACTTGTCATTGGCGCACGTCAATATGAGATATGACAAAACAGATGTCAATATCACTTTAATTAGAAACTCTTAAACATTTTCCAGTGTGAGTTATTAAATATCTCCTTCTTTTGATGCTTTAGTAGAGGAAACGCTCAAAGAGAGTATTATTTTTTCGATTAATACAGTGTACTTTCAGGGTCTCTTTCCAAATTTAAATTTCTATCTCTCTCATTCGTTATTGCTTCAATAACATACGTTATTGTTTTATATATTTTATGTTTGGTTAAATAAATTTAAGCTCCCAATAAAATCGGGATTTTTAGGTTTTAGTCCCTCAAAAAAGTTTCACCCGCTTTGGTCCCTACATATTATTTTTTCCCATCAGTTTTAGTTCTTCGTGAATTTTAATAGCGCCTCACGATTTTTAATAGCGCTTATAATATTTCAAAAAGCGCTATTAAAAGTCATGAGGAACTAAAACTGATGAAAAATAATAATTTGTAGGGACCAAAAGCGGGTGAAATTTTTTTGAGGGACTAAAAACAAAAAATCCAAATTTTATAGAGACCAAAAATGTATTTAACCATATCAAAAATATATAAAATAATAATGTAGGTTTATCTTTGTACCTAAAAAAACATATATTATCATATTTCTTATCAGGTGTTGCACATCAAACACATGATATGATAGTGTTTATCCTATATCTATCATACCATATCTTCATCTTGCTTCATATCCTACCCTAACTCTATCTTATCTTGTCCGTCAAATGGACCCTAAGAGTTTCAAACAAGTTCTTGGTGTAGGCGATGACGAAACATTCTCACTAAATGCGATGGTTAAATACATCAGAATCCTTCTTGTTATTGGCACACGTCACTATGAGATGCGACAAAACGGAATTCAGTGTCACATTAATTAGAAGCCTTTAACGTTTTCCACTCCGAGTTATTAAATATCTCCTTCTTTTGATGCTTTAGCAAAGGAAACGCTCAAAGAGAGTATTATTTCTCCGATTAATACAGTGTACTTCCCTGGTCTCTTTAGTCTTTCCAAATTTAAAATTCTATCTCTCTCATTTTGTATTGCTTCAAGATTCAGTGTTCTCCTTGGGTCATTTCTTCGAGCATTATCTCTGCACTTCAACAATCCTTAGACCATTGTATTTCAAAGTCGTGTATCTCAACCACCTCTATGCAACAAGCTATGTTGGAACAAGGTTAGAAATTTGCATTTGTTTCGTTGGTTTTTAAATTTATTTTTCATGTATGGATCTCTCGGAACTTTAATATCTTCATTTATTCCTTTTTCTCACCAGTCACAATTAATCCTTGAAGAAATTTCAAGTGAGTGCATTTATCTATCAGCAAAATATTGCTAAGACTGATATAGGGATATAGGGACCTCATGAATGTCCGGATAGTTGATCCAAAAAGGTATGGCCATTTTGATGTCTTGTTTAGAAGATAGTGAAAAAACCAGTAATTATTTTTTTGAAACAAGTTTTTTCTTGTTAGCATTTTTAAAATCATATAATTAAATAAATATAAGTATGCTTTTGGTGCATATAATAAACCCGGTTTTGTTTTAGTCTTGAAAAAAGATTATTTGAAATAGTCCTGAAAACTAGGAGTGTTCAAAACCAAACCAAACCAATGTAAAACTGCAAACCGAACTAACCTAAATCGAAAATCGCAAAAAACTGCTTGGTTTGGATTTGTTCGGGTCACTTTTTGTTGCTTACATATGGGATCAGGTGGAGTATTCTGCAGATTTTTAGAAGAATTTTTTTTTTGACAAAGTTTTAGAAGAAATTTTTATTTTTGTTTGGAACACAATTTCCGTATTTGAACAAATGTATTTGATTCATATTAAAAAAAAAGTGTAGAAGAAATAAATGAGAGAATACTTTTATGAAATTAACCTTATACGGTCTATTAATTCAACATTATTGTAAATACAAAATAGGTGATAATAACTTGAGAGTGGTGCACATAGTATTAAGGCTAAATAGCACTTTTGGTCCTTTATGTTTGCTCCAGATTTCACTTTGGTCATTTATCTTTTTTTTGGTCCGTTTTGGTCCCTCATGTTTCGTTTTTGTTTCATTTTGGTCCCTCACGTTAGGTTTGACTAACGGACGCCACGCTGGCAGTTAACTGCTGACGTGGCGTCCGTTGTTCATTAAATTACGTGGCAATTCATTAAACACATCAGCATTTATATTTTTTAAAATTTTAAAAACAATTAACAAATAACTAAAAACATTAAAGTCTGAGAAATAATTAAATTTTGTTCCATTCATCTCATCTCCTTCATTAGTTTCTCTCATCTCCTTCATCAGTTCCATTCATTTTTGTTTTGGTGCTTAAACAAAAACTAAATCATTTTCCTCTCATCTCCTCCTTCTTGCAACTCTCAAACCCATTTCGACTTTCTTCTTCCAAACCACACAAGCCACAGAATCTAAATCAGATCCTTCCAACGCCGAATCCGAACCAGATCTGGGTTCTTTGCATTTCTCCAGAAATTAAAAAAACGCAGATCCTTCCAAGATCTGGGTTCTTTGCGTTTCTCAAAGATGACTCATAATTTTTTAATTTTTTATATATTAAATGAAAAAAATTGATGAACACCGTTCATCTTCAGGAACCCAGTAACACGTTCATCTTAAAAAATTGGAAAAAATTGATGACTCATATAGTTACTTGTGAGATTTGGTTGAGATTTGATTTCGTGTTTATTTTGAAATAAAAACAGATCTGGAAGGATTCAATCAGATTCGATTTCGTTTTGATTATGAAGATTGGATTTCGTTTTCAATGAGATTCGATTTCGTTTTCAATTGTGGACAAGATTGGATTTCGTTTTGATTATGAAGATTTGGGTTTCAATCAGATTCAACTTGATTTTACAGTTTCACATATCGAAAACCACAAAACCCAAGAACGATTCCATCTCCATTTTCGTTTCACATGAGTGCTTTCTAGTTTCATTTTTGTTTTCTAAATATATGAAGATGATGAATCGTTTTTGCTTCCTTCCAGATTTGTTTTTGTTTTCTGAATATTTGTTTCACATGAGGTGAAATGGTGAATAACGCGTGAGTGATTTTCTTTTCTTTCCCAGATTTATTTTTGTTTCAGATCTGGTTTCAATTTCAATTTCAATTTCAATTTGAATATTTGTTTCACATGAGTGCTTTCTAGTTTTATTTTTTGTTTCAGATCTGGTTTCTCATTTTTGTTTTAGTTATTTGTTAATTGTGTTTTTAAAATTTAAAAAAAGATAAATGCTGATGTGTAATTTCACTAAGAATTAAATAATATATTTTTGCCACGTCATTTAATGAATTGAGGACGCCACGTCATCAGTTAACTGTCAGCGTGGCGTCTGTTAGTCAAAACTGACGGCAGGGACCAAAATGAAACAAAAACGAAACATGAGGGATCAAAACGGACCAAAAAAAAGATAAAAGACGAAAGTGAAATCTGGAGCAAACATAAAGGACCAAAAGTGCTATTTAGCCTAGTATTAATTACAAGATAGTTAAGAGTTTCAAACAAGTTCATTGGTAGGCTATGACAAAAAAATTTCACCAACTGCGATTCTTAAATCCGTCTAAATCCTACTTGTTACTGCCACACATCACGAGTTTTAGATGCGACAGATGGATGTCAATATCACATCTATTAGAAACTCATTTACGTTTTCCACTACGAGTTATTAAATCTCTCCTTCTTTTGATGCTTTAGTAGGAGAAACGCTCAAAGAAATCATTACTTTTCCTATGAATAATGTACTTTCCTGATATCTTTCCACATTTAAATTTATATCTCTCTTATTCTTTATTGCTTCGATAGTGATCCTTTGTTGGCACTTTAATATATTTTTTTATTCCTTTTTCCCTGTCATCAGTCAAAATTAATCCTTGAAGAAATTTCAAGTCAGCGCATTTATCTATCAGCCAAATATTACTAAAGACACCGATATAGGAACCTCTTGAAGGCCCAAAAATTTGGTCCAACAAGGTATGGCCATTTTAATGTCTTTTTTAGAAGACAGTGAAAAAACTAGTAATTATTTTTTTCTAAACAAATTTTTTCCTGTTTGCATTTTGTAAATCATATTATAAAATAAATTAAAGTATGTTTTGCTGCATATAATTAACCTGATTTTTGTCTTAGTCTTGAAAAAAAATTGTTCCAAAAGTCCTTGAAATGTGTAACACCCCGGTATTTTTATTTAGTAAAAATACCCAAGTGTATTATCCCTAGAACATCAGAGATATATTTCCTGCTTAGACACTGAATATCACTACAAATTTTCGCTGAATATAAACCAAACAGTCTTATTTACAAACAAGACAATACGGTTCTCAGACCATAAACCATTAGCAACTATAGTATTCAGTATCATACAAGAAAGCAAAAAAAAGATATAACACTAAAGACATAGTGTTTCAGTACATAGACAACAAAGGGAAACATAAACTTAAGCATAAAGCTAAATCATCAGCAACCATCCGAGCTCAACCTACTCGTGCCTCTGTGGTCCTCTCTTTCCCTGTTTCTCTGTAAAACAACAACATATAAACAATGAGATACAATCTCAGTGAGTTCTACCGAGACCCCTTACTAACACTCTCGGTTCAATTATGAGTTCCTTTTTAACTTAACACGGCTCCGACTGCATTACTGCTACAAACCCGGTGAACCGTATTATTTAACTTTTAACAGATCACTGACTGGGTTACCGCTACATACCCGGTGAACCTGTCAATCGCACAACAAACAAAGTACGGCACCGACTGCAATCCGTTGCTATATACCCGGTGTATCGCACGACAACTTTTAACATAACAACGACTGCAATCCGTTGATATATACCCTAATGGCACGGAGCCTAGGGTAGGGGATCATGACTGCCCCGCCTAGTATGTTAGTCTCATGGGTCGTCACCCAAACTCGATATAATATACACATATATCCACTATCATATGAACCCATAGTTCATTTGCGTCATACCTTACCACGTAGGACTCATAGTCCGCTTTATTATTAATAAAACATATCCGCACACGTGTACTATTGTTCGGCTTTTCGAAACAATTTCAACTTCAAAAGTATTTTATAAAACCCTTTTGAAACATACCCAAAATCATGGCATTATAAGCCTAATATCATTATAGAAGGGTTAGGAAAGGATTAGAAGAGGATTGGAATCGATCGGGATCGTTTCGGGCAAGTTCGGAAAATTTGGACAGAACACTGCGCACGGTCAGTGCTCCCCTGCGCACGGGTCGTGCGCCCTGTTATAAAAATTTGCGAAATAGAACAGAACCAGACGCACGTTTGACAGCATTCTGCTTTGCATTTTTCGTCGTTCCGATCAATTCGGATGACTTCCGGTACCTGTTCCAGTCCAATCCCAACACCAAAACAGTACAAAAACATATCCAATAACATCACTCGATCAATCAATCCAATCAAAAACTCAATCTAAACGAATTTTATCAAAATACGATATGTTTCGAAATAACGGTTTTCGACTCAAAATCTTCCGAAACCAAATCACGAAAAATTCATTTCAAAACAGAACAATCTTAAACGTGAGTAAAACTCACCCTTGACGCGATAGCCGATACCGAGCCGAAATCACCGAGACTCCAAAAATCCCCAAACGAACTCTAGAATCACCAATTCGCTTCCAACACCGAATCGAAGTTCAATCCGCGTTCGATCCACCTTAGGCTTGCTTCAAATCATGAATAACCAATCAAAATCATCATCAATCCCCCAAATCATCTCAAATTCGAAAATCAAATAGAGGGGAAAAGAGGAAAATAAGCTCACCAAAACTATGGGGAAAGGAAGCTAGTTGGAAGATGATGATGATGATGATGATGATGATGATGGTGAAAAACTTGGAGTTTGGGTGGTGATGAAAACCCTTCTTCTCCTCTTTCTCTTCTTTCTTCCTTCTTCTTTCTTTTCTCCTCTTCTCTTCTTTTCTCCTCTGTTTCCTTTCTCTTCTTCGTTTACTTTCTTTCTTCTTTTTCTTTCTTTAATTCTTTTCTCTCTTTTATTTAAAATAAGTGGTAATATGGTCAAATGACCATATTGCCCTTAATCTCTTATTTATTTCCCAAATCACCATTTATTCCGCTTTATCGATTTAGCGTTCCTGAGACAACCAAATAATTAACTTTAGCACTCGATAAGTACACAAATCAAGCACTAAAATAATTCATTTGGGTCTTCCTCCAAATAACTCGATTAATTATTTTGAGGATGTTACATTCTCCCCAACTTGAAAGAATTTTGTCCTCAAAATTTAACACAACGTACCTCATGAAAACAAATACGGATAGCGAGCCCGCATATCATCCTCCAACTCCCAAGTAGCTTCTTTGGCGGAAAAACCATCCCAAACCACTTTGACAATGGGAATTGTCTTCGTTCACAGCGTCCTCTCGCCACGTTCCATGATGTAATTTGGATGAGGTTAGAAGGACAAGTCCGGTCGAAGATCAATCGTTTCAAAATCTAACGGCTGAGTTGGATCGGGAATGTACTTCCGTAATTGAGACACATGGAATACATTATGAAGATTTGATAATGGGGGAGGCAAAGCAATACGGTATGCTAGTGGCCCTACTCGCTCGATAATTTGGAAAGGTCCAATATACTGAGGACTGAGTTTCTTCATCTGTAATGCCCTACCCGTGCCAATTGTCGGTGACAGTCTCAAAAATACATGATCACCCGACTCAAACTCTAACGGCATTCTTCTTTTATCAGCATAGCTCTTTTGCCTACTCTGGGCAGCTTTCATTCTTTCTCTGATTTGCCGGATCTTCTCAGTAGTTTCATGAATCATCTCAGGCCCTAACAATCGGTTCTCGTCGACTTCCCACCAACACAATGGAGTTCTACATTTCCTCCCATACAAAGCTTCAAATGGTGCCATTCCTATGCTGGAATGATAACTGTTGTTGTAAGCGAATTCCACTAATGGAAGATGATCCTCCCACTTCTTTCCGTCGTTATCGAGCACGGAAGCCCGAAGCATATCTTCTAAAGTTTGGATAGTTCTCTCGGTCTGACCATCTGTCTGCAGGTGATAAGCGGTACTAGCAAATAACTTAGTTCCCAATGCTTCATTCAAAGCTTTCCAAAATCGAGACGTGAATTTCGGATCTCGATCCGACACAATACTGGTAGGAACCCCATGTAACCTCACTATGCTTCTCAGATATTCCTTGGCCAACTTAGATACTTTACTGGTCGAACGAACGGGAATAAAATGAGCTGATTTAGTTAACTGATCCACAACTACCCAAATGGAGTCGTTACCGGCTTGAGACTTTGGCAACGCCACGACAAAATCCATGGAAACGTCTTCCCGTTTCCACACTGGTACATCCAGTAGTCGCAACAGACTAGCAGGCTTCTGGTGTTCTATCTTAACCCTTTGACAAGTCAAGTATTGAGATACAAATTCAGCAATTTCTAACTTCATTCCATGCCACCAGTACATCTGCTTCAAATCTTTATACATCATGGTGGATCCCGGATGTACTGAAACAGTTGGATGGCTGCAGAAAATATCTCTCGACCAGAAGCTAACACGAGAGCACGACCCATGTTAGTTTAACGGAAGAAAACTTGTGTTGTTTTGTGCTTTAATTCATTTCAAATCCAATCCAATCTTTTCTAAACACTATGCAATCATATTGAACATATAAGAAACACAAGAATTGGATACATTCAACATCAATCAAAGCTACGCTGTCATTTCAGTTGTCATCACATTAACATATTCATTTTTCAACAAATCACATAATAATCAAGACAACAAATAAGCATGTCTTTCAAGTATTATAGGGATTCAAAATACTTGATTTTTGATAAAACAAGCATTGCACAATCAAAGTTCTCAAGCAACAATTTTTGCATTCAAACCCTAATGTAGCTAAAGGGAAAGGGGGTGAGGAACTCAGCTTTTGGTACACTTTCCTAGTACAAGTTCTCTTGACAGCTCCCCAACTTCGTTTGTACCAAATTACAGCTCCAATCTTCTAGTCCTTGACCTCCTCCTCCTCAAGCTCAAATCTTCTTCTAACACATCCTACACTCCCAAGCTCAGATTCTTCTCTTAGAATTAACAAGAAATGCCCACAAGGTGTTTCCAAAAGCACAAC